>OW028604.1:5910000-7160000 GCA_932294275.1 Chloroclysta siterata | reverse complement strand
ATGTTCCAGAATGTGTACAACTGATGAAATCAATCTAGAAAGTTCTAAAGCTTTCTGGAATGATCTGGAAAGTTCCAAAAAGCCGTGCAATTATTGTAATCGATCTAGAATATTTCAGAAAGCTTCTGGAATGATTTAGAAAGTTCCAAAATGTGTGCAAGCGATGAAATTGATCCGAAATGGTCTAGAAAATTCTAAAAATTTCTGAAATGATCTAGAAAATTCTAAAATGGTTGCAATTGTTGTAATCGAACTAGAATGTTGTAGAAAGTTTCTGAAATGATCTAGAAAATTCTAAAAATGCTGAAATGATCTAGAAAATTCTTTAATGGTTTCAATTGTTGTAATCGATCTAGAATGTTGTAGAAAGTTTCTGAAATGATCTAGAAAATTCTAAATATTTCTGAAATGATCTAGATAATTCTAAAATAGTTTAAATTGTTGTAGTCGAACTAGAATGTTGTAGAAAGTTTCTGAAATTATCTAGATAATTCTAAAAATTTCTGAAATGATCTAGAAACTTCCAAAATGCCTACAACTTGAAGATCATTCAAAGTTCGAGTGAACAGTAATTAAACAAATTCTATTATAGAGTGTTTTGGTACTAGAAATTTCTATATTTGACGATATATAAGTACTTGACTTTTCGTCAGTACATGCGATGTATTTTAACCCGAGCAACGCCGGGTTTCGCTGCTAGTAATATTATAAAGAGGAAAGATTTGTATTTTTGTTGTTTTGTATGTAACGAATAGGCTCAAAAACTACTGGTCCGATTTCAAAAATTCTTTCACCATTAAAATGCTACGTTATCCTTGAGTAACATAGGCTATATAATATTTTCAAAAAAGTTAGGGATCCTTACTAAAACTCCAATAATGTAACCCAAGGTGGAAGAAATAATCCTTACATCGCGTGCGCTGCGAAAACCATTGATGATAGAACAAAATAATGTACTACGACTTTGCAGAACACGTCATCATCTATAAAAAATGTCGCGACAGCATATGTCTAACTATTATAGTTATGTCACAATAAGTGTTCTTTTATTATAAATTTTTTATTGAAATGCCGCCGCTAGAAAAGCGTTTTTATTTGTACCTTGGTATTGATTCATATCCAAATAAATCATTTTATATTCAAGACAGTTTTAATACCGATAGATTACTTCTTAAATTTTTCAAATCGGACATTCCATTCAAAAAATATGACGAAATTAAAAATGTTAACGGGTCCACGGGTCACGCACGGGGTGCGATTTCACCCATTCAAGGAGAAGGGTGTGCAAATGTATGAAATAAGTAGACGCTAGGCTCGAACCCACGGTCTAAGTTTATCCTAAAATGTTTAAAAATATTATGACCACCCATGCGAAGCTGGGACAGGCCGCTAGTGAGCAATATTTTTATAAAAATGCTTAGAAATATCCCTGCCACGGTTTGCTACAACCGGTCTGTATTTTTGTCTTCAAATGAACCAAATGCTGTTTATCGACTGAGATTATTTCATAAGAATGTAAGAAACTTATTCATGATTAAGCTCCTGAACTAATCGGTGTTGTTAGGTGGCGCATAATAATGTTTTACTAAACATCTTTAGTAGCGTAAACGTATCTAACTACAACATAATAAGGTCAGATATCGGTACGATACGTTTAACGCCACAAACGTCAAAATGTATTCGTGATCGAGGCCCTGGTTGTCTATTTAGCTGGTTATCGGGAGTTTCGTTTCTGGGTATATTAGCTTAAACTGAGTGACTATCGCACTGTGTCATCGTGACGTAGCGGTCCGTACGACGAGGATTAATCGCACGATTCGTTTCACGGAAGGAAGGGCGTTTAAGGGCCGCCAGTTATGTTGTTTCAAGTTTCAATGGGACTAAATTATTTCTTTTGAGCGAGTCTAACTGGTGTCTTGGCTGAATTTATTTAATTTTTAGCCGAAATGGAAAATCCGTGTTTTTTAGCTTTTTTGATATAACAACTTATCAATCAATTAGTAATCAGAAGACCTCTTAAGTCTTCATGTCACTAACTTAAGTAAGATTCATATGCATAAATTTAGTCTAGGGTTAGAGCTTTAAATTAAGTAACTATTCAGCTCAAAGACTAGCAACTTTTAAACAAGCGAAAAGTTTAACGAATAAGCTCCTGTCAAAAACAGCAAAAAAACTAGATAGTAAATGGAGCTAATTCCTTTTTAAAAGTTTTTAATTCTCGCTTCGGACTATCCAGTGTTTCTACATCATTGTGCGCTACGTTCGCTGAAGCTATTGTTCTGAGGAGGGTTTTTCTATTGAGTGCCTAATTAAGCTATCTATTAAGGGAAGGCAAACCCCTCCCTCATCTAACTGATAGCTTGGCGCTGGCTATGAGTAGTGATCATAACTTTTTTGATTTACGTCAGATTGTACTTTATTAAGTATGTATAGGTAATTTCATGCTTTACCTATAAAATTATGGAATATTAAAAAAAAAGTGACAATTAGCTTTAGGATAAGATAATGTTTATTTCCAAGAAAAAAAAAAGAAGGACATGTAGAGCTTTTGTTTTTTAATACAACTAGCTGATGGAACAAGCAGGTACACCTGATGTTAACTGGTAACCATCACCTATAACATGGTATAGCATTGCCTCGGAACGTGCCCTACGATGCACTGCTCTGCGTCCATCAACTTGAGGCATAGGTACAGATGTTAAGCCTCATGTGCTTGTAACTACACCGGCAACCACACTCTTCAAACCGAAACACAGCAACGCTGCTTGGCGGCAGAAAAAGGCGTGGTGGCTAAACTAACTGTTCATAATAGCTGGTACCTTTTGGCTACTTAATAGATAAACATCCACGAAGCAGTAGATGACAACTAAGTTTCTTACATGTTCTTCTAGGATTGGTGGCATGTAACTGGCGCTTATTCATCTAATTTATTTATCTAGTTTACTTAGTTCCTAATACTTCAAAGTGATACTTCGAGTTTTAGTCATAATAACTATTGACTTTGTCTTTAGATACTTTTTTTACTTTGTTTTTATTTATTTATTTATTTATTCGAGTGGGAGGTAAACACTATAAAACTAATTTAAAAAAAAAGTATAATTATAGTTGCTAAATTATATTTTATTGTATCGGATTGTTTTCTGTTTGCAAGTAAAGGTAGGTATTGTAAGATAAATGTGATGCTGCAAGCTGCAGTACACACAAAATTTGACTTTTAAATAATCGCATTGTTCAACTTCGCATCCCTACAAAGCATAATTAAATACGTATTTCAATCTGGTTCAGAAGCATGAACAATACTTTTTTTCCACACAGTTGAACACTTTTCCTACCCTTGGGCTAATTGTTTCATGTTACAAGACTGGGGCCGAGATACACACAGAGAGATAATAAGCTATAGAGCACAAACAGGTGATTATTGAATTGAGAACTGCTACGTATATGAACCATAGTCATCCAAAGCGATGTTTAGCCGTCGGACATTTTTCACACAACATTATCTAGCCCAAAACTAAACATAAATAAACAACATTACGTAGAAAATATCTGTTCGCCGGCTGTCCACTACCGAATTTAAAACTAAATTAAAAAATATATTGATAAATAAAGCCATCTATAGCGTCAATGAATTTTTGTCTGACTGAATTATTATTATTTTTATTAACTTTCTTTCTTATTTGACTTTTTTCCATTTAATTTTGATTTGTTATGTATTATTTATTTGATTTGAATTTTATTATGAATTATTTAATGTTCCCAATTACTATTTTTATAAATGATTTAATGTAAAATTTGTAAATTAGTTTGTAAGAAAATGCTTTGTATGCTTAATGGCAGAATCTAGTGTTCATCTCTAACCATGACATCTGTTTTTATAAACCTACCTAGATTCACAGAGAATAAATGATTTATGATTTATGATTTATGTAGATCGATCTTATTATACTATATATTATTTTAATTTATAAAAGAAATCTTTTGCGATTGAGTTAGCCATAACATTTGCCTTTTGGGCTATCTATAAATTGCTGAGTATTCCTTGAATACCCATGAAAAATATACCAAAAAATAATATTTTACCAAAGAAATTTAATAATTCAGTTAAAACTTTTGTATAGCTGACGTTTTTTGAGGAAGAATAGATTTGCTGGTACTACAGCAGTACAGATTACGATTAAAATTAATTGAGGTTTTAGAGAAAAGTCACGTAGTTACTGGACGCCCATGATTTAATAAATATGATTTTCCTTTAAATGACGGTGATAAATTATTTTAGCATTGTCGTCAAGTTTACGATAACGTATAAAAATACTCGTATTTACTATGTATTAACATATGTATATACATTAAGTAAATATTGAACAACCGACAAGTTAAGTTATAAATATATATTTTTTAAATAGTGTACGTTATTATTTTATAACATACTCTAATAATATTACAATCTAGCCATAATTACGGCTATTAACCCTGACCTAGTTTTTTAAAGTAAGCTATAACTAAGAATGTGTTATAAATAATGAAAACTTAAGTAAAAGTTCCCTTTTAGAATAAAGTATTCACAAAACAATATTTGACATGACAAACAAGAAGAACACACGCATGTAAGTCCAGTTTTAATTCATTCAATCTCATTCACACGCGCGGCACGAGTGCAAAACCACGACACGTCATTTCACTGCGGTTGTCGTGCGGGAAACGTGCGGGGGACGAGCGGGAGGTGTGCGGCTGACGCGCGCGATGGACACGCTGCGGCTACGCGCTCTGACAGCTGTGGAATTGTGTTCGCACGAAGCTCGAGAGCTTGCATTGTTTTTCTGTCGGTGAAATGAAGTGTAGCAGTAAGAGGCCTGTTTATGCGATAGAGTTAAAACACCGCCAATATAGTGATCAACGGACTTAAGATTTTATTTCATAAAGTTTCAGGCACTCTACCTCTCTTCACTCACTCTACCTGTCTTTACAGCAATAATTGCCATAATGTCAGAACATCTTTCTTTTTTTGACAACTATTCGATGTATTTTGCCTATACTCGGTTCTTGATTAATTTAATGAGATACACGAGCTACTGAAAATCTTCTGACTTTTTTCGTAATTATACTTGTGCTTCGTTCTCGAGATGAGTAACCTGTAAGAATATTTTATTAGGTATGTAACTTGTAGTAGTAGGTCCAGTTAGCATCACTCCACTTACTTTGAGGGTAGTTGTGATTTTTTTATTGTCTACCTACGGTCGTCGCCCGCTCTGTTCGACATTCGTAATTTCAGTGTCAATCACTCCGCACGTGCTTCCAAATTTTACATTTTATTTCCATTTCGGATATATTTCGTGTCGAAATGCCTAAAAGGAAGCACGACGAGGAAGATAATAACAGTGTATCAAAAAAGTTACGGAAAATAGAAAAGTTTTTAAAGAAGTGTAAAAGTCGCAGTCGCAGAAGGATTATGTCGTCATCTTCGGAAGATTCCTCGCAGTGCCTTGAAAACCAAAACGGTACGTACTTGCATATTTTTACCTAACCGTTTAAAGTGCACACATAAACTCATTATAAAGGTAAACGCACAAGGACGCCTGCGGGGCTATCCGAGCGTAACCTACCATGAGATCACAAATAACTTCATATTAATTTATGAAATATGTTGAGCTTGCTTGACGTAATGGACAACGCACATGGACGTCTGCGGGACTATCCGAGCGTATACCATCGAACATATTGCCTCTGTCGACCGATTGTCTAAAAGACAAATTAACGCAAAAGGACGTCTGCGGGACCATCCGAGCGTATAATAACTACTCAGAGATCGGCTATATGTTTTTATAAGAAGAACAATTGTCTTAATGGTTCTTAATTACCCCCATAAAGTGTTGTACCTACCGATAACAAAAGGGTTCTAAGTCTGTTAAAATATTTTCAGACGGGGTAATTCGGAGTCCTCCGAGAGATAGCACGGATATCGATTCAATTCTTCTTCCGTATGAGGGCCAACAACGTGAAAACTTCACGAGGCCGCCGACACCGACACCGACGCCGCCGACTCCGCCTCCGCCACCGCCTCCACCGCCGCCAGCGCCGTCGACTTCACAAGAAGGGCAATCAAACCAGCTAGATGATGATTCATTGTCGCCCTTAGAAGGTATTCCGGAAGAATCGGGACTCGACAATGAAATCCTAGAAATTCTAGGCGATGATCCGACGGCTACGGTAGAATATGGAAAAAATATCCGACCCGAACTGGCAGCACGTTTTAACCACATCGCTACCAACGGCTTAAACAAAGATAATCGCAAGGAACTTTGTGAAAAATACCTTATCCCAGGGAATTGTACGTTGATCGGAGCACCGGCTCTAAATGCAGAAATTAAAGTTGCTCTGAATGAGAATACCGTGAAACGTGATAAACTTATCGAATCTCGTCAAAAACGAATCGCTGCGGCTATATCCTGTATAGGAGAAGCGATCTCTCACGCTCTGGAGGCCACAGAAAAAGATAATGCTCAAATTAAACGTCTTATGGACACCGCTCGACTCATATGCGATGCCCAATATAACGACTCCGTGTCACGACGAAACCTCGCAGTTTACTCGCTCAAAAAGGAAATGAAAGAACCTCTGCTCGATACAAAGATCGACAAGTCTTTATTTGGAGAAAACCTGACCGATTCCTTGAAGACGGCTAAAGCTGTGACAAAATCAGGTACCGAACTCAAAACTCAGTTCAAGCCGCAGACAAAAAACTGGAAAACCCCAGTCGCTGGTCGCAGGCAACCGGCGACGACGCGGCGGTACACGCCTGCCACACCGACGACGCCGGCGCAGCCAGCTCGGCCGCCGCCGTCGACAACGGAGCCGCGCGCCGCACGCACGTACACGTCGCGCAAGCCGCCGCCGCCGCCGCCGAGGTCCGCTCGCAGGCGATACTAGACGAGGTAAAATACGCAGGTCAACTGTCTTATTTTTACAAGGCCTGGTCTATGATCACTAACGATCGCACGATACTTTCGTGGATCGATTCAGGATACAAAATCATTTTTTCCAAGCCTGTCACTCAATTGTGTCCACCGCCGATTCATAATTACTCTGACTCTGAAAAGGTACTCATCGTTGAAGCTATTCACAAACTAGAGTCATATGGAGCAATCTCTGAATGTAAACCATGTAGAAACCAATTCATATCGAATGTTTTCTTGCGACCGAAGCCGAATGGTAAAATGAGGTTCATTCTCAACCTGAAACAATTAAATAAATTTATAGATACCTCACATTTCAAGATTGAGGACTTTCGCACAACTTTGAAATTAATGTCTCGAGACTGTTATATGGCAACACTAGACATTAAAGATGCTTATCATTTTATTAAAATTCATCCGGAAAGCAGGAAATATTTAAGATTTGTATGGAATAACAAATTGTATGAGTTTAACGTTTTAGCATTCGGCTTGAGCACAGCCCCTTATGTGTTTACAAAAATAACGAAACCAATCGTTAAGCTTTTAAGATCTGGCGGCTTCGTGTCTACAATATATCTAGATGATATCAATTTGATAGGATATTCTTATCAAGAGTGCCTTAATAATATTAGAACTACAAAACAATTACTATGCTCTTTAGGCTTTATAATTAACAAAGAAAAAAGTAATCTTCAACCATCTAACAAGTGTAAATACTTGGGTTTTATCCTTGACTCTCATAAATTCGAAGTCTCATTGCCACAAGAAAAAAGAAAACGCATAAAAGAAGAATTATTAAAGTTTATTCATCTCAAAATATGTACAATTAGGCAGTTTGCACAGATCATTGGTCTGCTGGTCTCAGCGTGTCCAGCCGTAGAATATGGGTGGCTCTACACCAAAGATTTAGAGAGATGTAAATATTTAAACTTAGCTCATGATGATAACTACGAAAGGTTAATGAATGTACCAAATTATGTACAAAAAGAATTTATGTGGTGGCTTAATGCAGTAAATAACTCAGTACATCGTATTTTAGAAGACAGATATGAAATTGAAATATTCTCTGACGCCTCAACGACGGGGTGGGGCGCAGCATGTGGTGACGAGACTGCCAGTGGCCAGTGGTCCAATGACGAATGCAAAAAACATATTAATTACCTTGAACTGCTCGCAACCTTCATTGCGGTCAAGATTTTTGCCAAAAATTATTCGAATTGCCAAATACTTCTCAGAATTGACAACTGCACAGCAGTATCGTATGTCAACAGAATGGGAGGTGTACAGTTCCCACATCTTACAAAAATCACCAAAGATATCTGGCAATGGTGTGAATCACGAAAAATTTTCATTTACGCGTCTTATATCCGATCAGAGGATAACACAATAGCAGATGCTGAGTCAAGACGTACCCATCCAGATATCGAATGGGAACTGTCAAATTCTGCGTTTCAAAGGTTAACCGTTATCTTTGGTCAACCTCAAGTCGACCTATTCGCTAGTCGAATAAATAAAAAATGCCTTAAATACGTCTCATGGCATAAAGATCCAGACGCCTTTGCAATTAACGCATTTACCATTGACTGGTCAGAGTTCTTCTTTTACTCTTTTCCACCTATCTCAGTAATATTGAAAACCTTGAGAAAAATTATCTTAGATAAAGCAACGGGAATACTCGTAGTCCCTTTATGGGAGACACAGCCATGGTTTCCAGTTTTCTTGCGCTTGCTCATTAGTAACACTATAACGTTTAAACCCTGTGAAAACGTTCTCGTCTCTCATTTCAGCCGAGACAACATCAAGTCGAGTCTTACCCTGGTTGCCGGGGTGCTCTGCGGGCGGCGCTACTGCGAAGAGACGCTCCCGCAGACTCTATAGATATTATGCTGGCTTCTTTGTCCACCAACTCTACCAAACAATACAATGTCTGCCTTAAGCGTTGGTTTAATTATGCTAAAGAGAATGGCCTTAACTTTTATGAAGCGTCTATTCCTTCGATCCTCTCTTTTTTTACACATTTGTTTAATTCAGGTTCGCAATACGGATCCCTTAACACTTATAAATCCGCGTTAGCTATGTTGATCGGATCTAATGTGTCTCAAGACGATAGAATAAAACGTTTCTTCAAGGGGGTGTTTCGACTGAAGCCTCCCACCCCAAAATATGACGTTACTTGGGACCCGTCACTCGTACTAGAAGCACTCGCAACACGATACCCAAACGAGGGCTTACCACTGGAGCAATTGTCTAAAAAATGTGCAATATTGTTGGCATTAACAACAGCACATCGCGTACAAACACTATCAAAAATAGATATACAAAACATAGTCGAAACGAATTCACAAATAGATATTAAAATTCCAGATTTAATCAAAACCTCGCGGGTTGGCTATAATCAGCCAACCTTACACTTGCCATTTTTTAGACAAAAACCAGAAATATGCCCTGCAAATACGCTCCTTTCTTATTTAGAAAGAACTAGAGAGCTAAGAGGTAACTGTCGCTATCTTTTTATTAGCTACAGAAAACCTCACGCGATTGTTAGTTCACAATCGATTAGCCGTTGGATAAAGTCGACTTTAGAAGAATGTGGGATAGATGTATCGATATTCAGCGCACATAGCACTCGGCACGCGAGCACGTCACGCGCACGCCGCCTCGGTCTCAGCGTTGATACAATCCGTAAAACTGCTGGCTGGAGCGGTACATCTAACACATTTGCTAGGTTCTATGATAGGACTGTAATCTGTAATCAAAGCGATTCTCTGGCCAGATTGATTATAGACAACTAATATTTTTTGTTAAAATATATATATATAATAGAGAAGTTACTGAAGCTATCAAACATGTAAACTATGCGTTAATTAACTAGTTAAATTATATTTGAACTGTTTATTAAGAAATAATTGGATACAAGTATAATTAGATACATTAATAATTATTAGAGATAATCATGTATATGGTGTAGACAAATAAATATTGCATTTGATCAGGGAATGGATTTCATTGATATTTCCTCCAAGTCACCTATAGGTGTCCTCTCAAAGTCTACAAGTTACATACCTAATAAAATATTCTTACAGGTTACTCATCTCGAGAACGAAGCACAAGTATAATTTATGATTAAACGAACTTACTTGTACGTGAAGTTCTATCATAATTATACGAAGTGCTTCGTTCGAAGAGATGAGTAACCAACACCCACCCGGCCCAATTGTCGCAAGAGCGCAACCCGTCTTTTCGGAAATATCGTCTTAGGAGGAGTGATTGGTTTACTCCAAACTAAATGACGAACAGAGCGGGCGACGACCGTAGGTAGACAATAAAAAAATCACAACTACCCTCAAAGTAAGTGGAGTGATGCTAACTGGACCTACTACTACAAGTTACATACCTAATAAAATATTCTTACAGGTTACTCATCTCTTCGAACGAAGCACTTCGTATAATTATGATAGAACTTCACGTACAAGTAAGTTCGTTTAATCATAAAAAATAACGTGTTATGTAAGAACATGCCAAAGTCTCTTTCAAGACTTGATATTAAAAAAAAACAAAAAAATAACTGGGATCTTTAATATTTAAATATAGTTGGTTCCCGCTCTAGCTGTAATGAGCTCGACTTTAACGCGCCCGAGTCGAGTGTGTGAGGTCTTCATTTGTGTTGTGTGTATACATCACACAGGTATACACACACCATAAATAAATGCTAAATAGGTAACGAGGCCAACAAGACAACTCATTTTTCTTTGTCTAAGATATAAATACTGCGGGTTATTTATAAACAATTTGTCCTTAAAAAAGGTTAAATATTATTTTCTCCAAAAGGTCCCAACAATTCTCTTTCATAACGAATTTAAATAAATCGTCAGACCTAGCTATCGGACCCAAAATAAGTGTCTATTTTTATTTGCAAGGGATCACTTGGGAGTCAATAAAAATATAAAACAGCAGATAAGGTATCGGTCGTAAAATATAGAAAATCGCTACGTCATGGACCCTTGTCCTGGCGAACGAGATTTCAATTTCACCACTCCACATATTCTACTTTTAGGCTTTGCATATGTAATACGGCCCGTATGTTTGCGGAGCGGCTTCTTGAAGTAAATCAGCTTAAAACGTATTTCTTTATATACTTATTGGGATCTAGATTTTCTAAGTTGATTTCTGTCTGTTGAAGCTTTCCTTTCAATTTTACTGAGTAATAAGTGATTAATTTGCTTTTGTATCGTATAGGCTAGCAGACTCTCGAAATAGTTTTTTTTTGCCATGTCTTTAAAAATTGGTTATGGACTATTTGGAAATTTTTCAATTTCATGTTCTATTCCGTTGAAAGAGTACAAAAGCAGTAAATCCAATAGTAAATACTTTGTTGTCTAAAAAAATAGCCTCCAATTCCAACGCCTTACGTTATAAGTCAGTGTGTCACAAAGGTAACACTGCGGGCGTAACCTCGTTTGCCTTACAAAGGATATAATAAAAATGGACGTTGTAACCATTGTGCGCGATTATGTATCGTATCGCTTTGCATCGGGACACGTGCCACATAGGGCAAAAGGTTATTTTTTATCAGGTAGTTTACAATTTTATAATGTACGATTGTGCACCGGTGGTTTAGTGGGAGAGATCCCGCCTTCTAATCGAAGGGTCGTGTTCAAATCCAGTCATGTGTCAATGGATATTAGTCTTTGAAGAAATCTTTGAAGGTAAACATCGTGTGGAAACCAGCTTACTATGCTAGCAGCGGTGATGGTGCTTGCGATCTGTCACGTATGGAATACTAATTACTGTAAAATGCGGGTATGTGCCAAGAGTCATATTTCGAAGTACCTAATGACTACCTCTGTATGCCTTACCTTCTAAAGATTAGAAAATGACAATGTGCACTTTGGTTTTAAAAACCTCGCGTTGTTATTATGTACCTAAGATGACGTTGTCGCCTCGAATTTTCTAGAACACTCATATTTTACGGCAAATGTATGGGAAAGATGAGACGCCAGGGCATACAGGGTACAGTGTTTTGCACTATAAAATATTTTGAAGTGAAAAAGCGATCTAGACAACCAAGTCCGACCAAAGACACTTTCAACCAGATGGGCTATTTAGTTTTACGGGCAGCTTATTAAGAAAAAAACGGGTATAAAACCACTGAGTAGTAAGTATATATTTTTATATTTAAGGATGTTCGCTGTCCTCACAGTTCAGATGATATGAACTCTGCCCGCTGTAAGTTTTTATGTGATGCACATAGTTATTGGTCTGTATCCGAGTATTATTTAAGGGGCTGACAACTATCAAACAGCTTCTCGCTCGCACGTTTCGATATGTTGTAAAATATAAAATCACTAAACTCATTTTTGAAAAATCGCAATCAACCATTTTGTGTGCAATCACATTGCACACAGTTTAGTAAAAATTTCATTTTGATCGATACAAGTTTTCCTACTTAAAAGTTTGCCTATGTACGAAAACTAGTAAAGTAAACTTTTGAGTAGGAAAACATGCATCGATCAAAATGAAATTTTTACTAAACTGTGTGCAATGTGATTGCACACAAGATGGTTGATTGCGATTTTTCGAAAATGAGCTTAGTGATTTTATATATTTCAACATGTCGAAACGTGCGAGCGAGAGTCACATTAGCTCTTGTCTTCGCCTTAACCATGAAGTACCTATCTACTATTTACTTACTATACATATAGTACAAAATGTTTTATAGAATAATAACGTAGTTTTGTTCTTATACTTCTTACTACTAGAACAAGTATATGGTGGGCCATCGCCCACATATGCCAGCATATAAGCGTTAATGTTAAAATGACCAGCAACTATAACAAAGCATTGCCTCGCAGGTCACGCACGATATGAACGAACCTGCCTGACGATGTACTGACTTGCGTTCATCAACTTGAGGCATAAAATATGTTAAGCCTCATGTGCCTGCAATTTCACCAGCACCCACACTCTTCAAACCGGAACACAGCATCGCTGCTTGGCGGCATAAATAGTCATGGTGGTAGTACTTCCCCGGATGAGCCCTTCACAAATAGCTCTACTACTAACAGTAGTCTGCCATAAAAATAGGTAATTCATTATTTGAATTTCTCTAAGGTCATGGTAGCAACTGGCGTGATGTGAATGGCGTTTGATGTGGTCAGTTCAGTCTGATTTGCATCGTGAATTCCGGTGCACTATCAGATCAGTATCAGTTTCACGCGTTGGTTGATTGAAATGTGTGGTTGTACTCAGTAGGTATAGACATTGTCGGATTAACATTTGTAGAAACACTCATACGTTGAGATACTTTATATTGTTTTATGTACAAACAAGGCCCAACTAATCGGCAGTCTATAAACAAAACTGTATACCATCAAAGCTCGTATTTTCAAATGGCTACTGACAAATTTGTCATTTGAGTGCTGTAGTGTAGTGTCTATATCTATAGTATATTTCACGTCTCGAATGTCTTTGCACAAGGTACAGCCAACAAAGTGTCACAGGCAATCCAAGCCATATCTCTTTGACTTAAAGGTCGAAATGGCACAGCACCTGCTTGCTTTACAGACGGCATTGTATTTGTTTCGAACAGCGCAAAATGGGATTACTTGTTCTCAGAGTGTTTGGAGAAATTTTGTTACTAAAGCGAAAAGGTTCGCTTGGAATTACGAGATTATTGTATTTCGTCTTGTTAATAACGAACTCGGGTGTTCGATTGCAAGGATAAGTAGGATTACTGCCAATAAAAATGTATAATAAAGCCTTCAAAGTCGATGTGGATTTGCAAAATGTTTTGTTTTGTTTGGGGCTTGCGGAAGTTTTGGAAGTTGTCGCTCCAGTTTTGAGAAGACACTTTTGATAAAATATTTTAACCCAACAAAGACAGTGATATCGTTACCGAGTTTCCATTTTAAATTATAGTAAAACGCTACATCTTTCTTCGGTGCACCGACGAAATGTTTTCATTTATTTCTCAAAGTCTTCAACTGTCTTAGCTCAAGAGTTTAGGTATTTTTCGATCGCAAGCAGAATACCAAGCGACCATTTTTCAAAATATAAATTGATTAAGAAATGCGGGGAACGCCGCCCACCATCTACATAAGAAGGAATTTATATTGAACCGGGCCAAGAAAGTTCGAAAAATACGGAAAATATTGGTATCTGTAGGTATGTTAGTATCTATAGGTAATAGTATCGGAATATATAGGTATATTATTTTTCGTTCATGAGTACATTGATCTCTGGATGATCGTATAAAGCTATCGCCAATGATTGTGATTGTTCGCGTTTTGTCGTCCCTTTTTATTATGTTTTAAGGGATTGTGATCGCCCAATACAGTCAGTAACCTTTGTAAGCTAAGGAAGATCATTTCGCGGATTTACATGACAATACGGTTCGTTCAGACACGGTTCTCTCTCTGGGAGACATAATGATTTTATGAGTTGTTTCGTATCTAATCCAGTTGCCTACAAAACTTTGGCTGGTGTTTTGGTAGCCAGTATGTAAATATTTAAACTTATGGTTTTTACTGAAATATTTTTATACTGATCTAAATATTATTAATCTACTGGATCTTTGTGATTTCCTTATACATATTCGATATAATAATTATTATATAACTAGATGACCCGGTGAACTTCGTATCACCTATCCTAACGACATTAAAACTCTCCCTTCGCTAAAATGGCTGAAAATATTGATCGGTATTGCCATTTTCATTATTGCTATATTACTAAACGAAACCAAATAGTTGTTTACCAGGGCGCAAACAACTATTATAATGACAAGAGTGTTTTTTGGATCCAGAAGCGTAGGGAGGGATCACATAGTCTCATAGTCACGACACGAAGTCACGAAGTTACGAATATACAAAGTCAAGAAGTCACATAGACACATAGTCACATAGTAAATTAATCATGTATTCATTGTACTTTTATTAATTTCCATAAAACTAAGCAAAATCGGAATTTGATTAAAAAAATATGAACAATTTTCTATTTTTTTTTATTTAGTTCAGGCCCTTTTTTATCATAAAGCCTGCTTGTTCACTTGTACAGTGTCTGTGATCTCTTTGGTGATTTGAACTTTAACTCAAAATCCACATTCCAAATTCAAATCACTTTTCTACTGGACCCTTGGACCCTAGGAGTCCGTTTATTGCACGACATGATAATGTACAGCACGTTAATGTACAGCATGACAATTGGAATCGACTTTGGTACTTTTTAAGATTCATTTTAACTGGGTGTACATTATTGGGCTATGCAATAACTGGATGTGCAATATTGTCACGTGTAGTGAATGTGCAGCCAGTTAATATACAGCATAATAATGCACAGCACGTTAATGTACAGCATGATAATTGGAAGCCACTTTGGTACCGTAAAAAAAAAATTCTGGCTTAATTATATGTTTCGACATAACCTAACCAATCCGACTCGAGACGGCACTAAAGTGGCTTCCAATTATCATGCTGTACATTAACTGGGTATAAATTAACAACACGTGACAATATTGTACGGCATGTTATTGTACGGGATGATAATGTACACCCCGATAATTCAAATCAGTGGACACGGATTACATGGGTGTACATTATCATGCTGTACATTATTTGGCCGTACATTATTGGCTCCCGACCCGAGAATACCGTACCAAATGTACGAACGTCAAATGTTTGACAGGAAATTTGGTAGAACAGTTTATATGGGAAAATGAAATTGTTATTTTTACTATCTTCGTCGTAATTTTTCCATATTTTCTCACCTTTTAAACCTTCCCTGGCCTACGACTAACATTTCAAAACCAAAATCAGCTAAATCGGCCCAGCCGTTCTCGAGTTTTAGCGGGACAAACGAATAGCGATTCATTTTTATATATATTAGAGATTAGAGATTTTTGTTTTTCTGCCTAATTTGATAAACATTCGGAGATATTGCGTTCTAGTTTTCACGTCATAAAATCTCACTTGAAATTTAGTCACGGCACGGCTGTTAAAAAAATATTTTTTTTTACATCCATCTAAAATCTAGGGCATACCAACCAACCAGAACCTAAAAAACCTAATTTCGCGTCCTATAAAACCGTGTACCGACACCCGTTAAACGCAGCCAAATCACTTTTGGTCGAGTAACAAAATCTAGTAATGGTCAATAAACGTCGTTTTAATTTGCAATTCGTAGCGTTATCTGGTCGTCTCACGTCAGCCGCGGCGGTATTGCGGACCGGTCGATAGAACGAGGGCTTTAAAACGACTTGATTGAAATACGCCAGAAGACATTCTGCATTGCAAAGAAATTGCTAGTGTTGAGCTGTATTTTTTACTGTCTCACTCTTTTTTTTTTGTGTCAGGCTTTTCCCTAACGAGATACTGTATTTTTATGCAGTATGCGGGTAAGCACGTTGTTCTATGAATAAGAATTTGTACCCTTTGTTGCGTCAGTATAAATAATAACATGTTGAGATTATGGTGCGATTTTTGAAGTACAAATTGAGGTTTTCATTTAAACATTTTAATAAGTGGTAGGTAAACTTACGTTATAAGATCGCAGGTCACACTCACAAGGAATCCATCGTAAAGCTTTACGGCCACGGTAATGACCCGCTCGTAAAATATCGCCAATTTAGTCTGCACTCAGACACACCGCGTTTATTGGCTGCGGTGTGGACGTGGCTTTAGTGGTTTCTAAAGAATGCAGAGACTGTGCTTGATAGTGTTAAAAGTCTAGGTTTGTCTTAAGTAACGGCTACTTTGTTATTTAGTAGTTGTTTTCTCGGGTCATAAAGTTAATACCTTTTAAAAGTCTTAAAGAGGTAACTCAAATTACTTTCCAAACAAAATAATACAACTTTTACTTGTACGGGTATTTATATAGACCATCTTGATGCTCATTCAATGAGATATTTGCCATCTTTCTTTCTTTGATGAAACTGAAAGACTCTCACCATTGGAACCCTAATATTCTCCCGCCCCGACTTACGCTAGACATTGTAAGACGCCGAAATTTCACGACGAAAAACCCCCAACATCCTTAGAAATCTCCTAAAAAGTATTCGTGTTTCCGTAATCATTGTACACTGTAACGAAGAAGCAACTAATTAACCCTTTGTAAGGGCTTGGCGTACTAATTGTAATTTATTCTGTGGCCCAAGCCTTTCAGGCATTAGTGAAAGCCTCGCCATGATACTTTAGTAATTATCTCGTTTTTACAAAGTGTTAAGAGCGTGTTCTCGACTCGAATTGGAAAAGAGTTGTAGCGTTTTATTTAGAAACATTTTAGATTTTTATTCATTATTTTTAGTTCTTTGAAGCTAGAGCTTCACCACTAGTGGTTTATATTTCAATATTTCACTTGACAATGATTCAACATCCAGGCTGATCTTGATAGACATATTTTTTGTTGCAAATGAAACAAATAGAAGGAATAAAAGAAAGAAAGGCATTTATTTATATAAACTGTACACGACAACATACAGGACATAAAAAAGGGTAAAAAAAATGATTCTAGATATATATGAGACGTAAGTACTTACAGAAAAAGACAAAAAAAGCTGAAAAACGAATATGTCTGTCTACGCAATATGCATGTGGAACGCTGCCATGTATCATGGAATTGAATAAATTGGTTGCTGTTGAAATCATAAGCACATAAGGCTTAACGTCTGTATGCTTAAAGTTCAAGGATGCAGGGCTGTACATTGTAGGCCCGTTCCTATTTTGGAAGGCACGTTCTAATGAAGGGGACCTGGGGCCTTATGCTCACTTCGAGCGAGATTATCTCATGGTGGAGATGACGTCATATCTCGTTCAATAACTCGTTGACGTTGCGCCTCGCATGAACTTTGAATGAGAAAATTGGGTAGTGAGATGGTGAGAATGGGCATTTAATAGTTATCGAACGAGATATGACGTCATCTCCACCGTCAGATAATCTCGATCGAAGTGAGCATAAGGCCCCTGGCCCTTATATAATAGTAATAGTACCCTAAACCGACGAGAAAATAAAGAAGAATGTTATGTGAGTGAATGAAGCGAATGAGGTAAGGACCGTAGCAAGTGGAAATCCGTGGTCTCTGCCTACCCCTATAGGAAACAGGTGTGATTTTATGTATGTATGTAGGTACTACTTGCTTTTGATCCATCAGCAAGTAGTATAAAAAAATGGTATCCGAAAAATAGGTAAAGTTTCAAAAATGATCAGAAAAAATACCATGAACTGAATAGAACGTCGAGATTAAGCCAACATTTCGTTTAATTTAGAAGGAGAAAACATTAACGATAATGTTCTTCCTCTCGTAAAAAATATTTTATCGCTGCAGACGGGCCTTAAGTAATTAAGGCGAATTAACGTTCGGTTGTTCAGTACATCTGCATTGCTATAACTTTGTGATTAGTTATTAGAAAGTTATGAAAATGCAAAAAAAACTACATAAAGAGATTACAAAAGTAGATTGAAAAAAAAAAAAAATGAAACAGCTTCACGACTTTGATCCTCAGGCACGGTAGATATCTTTTATACAATATAATTTTCCAACTAAACATTCTTTCAGGATGTCTAAAGGGATAGTCAGAGGTACATATACAAAAGTAAATTAATGTATTCTTTTGTTGTTTGATGTTCAAAGACAATATTATGCTAAAATTTTGTTTAATTTCAGCAAAGTTTAGTACCTACTTGGTACAATTATTCAACATTGTTCTTCATGATTGTATGTAAATGGATGGCTCCAACCAAAACTACTGAAGGTTATTATTTCCCTGGACGCATTTCATGAACGAGTTTACTCGTACTTTTACGTCAAAATAATACAAAGAGTAAAAACACGGTAGCCGACTCAGCGTTTCTCAACTTTACGACCGGCGTCAGATCTCAATTAAAATCCAACAATTTCAGCCCCATTTCTATACAATTTCGGTGTACGAAATGAAATTAAAGTTGGGTAACGCCGACGCAGATTACTTTATGTGTATTCTGTGGAGCTGTCGTGTTCTTATAATGTTACACTGTAGCATTTAGGCAAATGAGTTTAATTGTTTCAAGGTAAGAGTAGTTATAGTTAGGTAGTTCATTCAGAGCTTTTATATTTTATAAGTTGGAAAAAAGATACCTTGACGTGTGTTTAAAATTCTAGGTAATTTTTATCGTTCTGACACAACTTGATTTTCTTCTTATTTTTTATATACTAGATAGTAATTACATAATAGTTTTTTTTTTAATTCTAGTTAAAGGAACAAGCAGATCACCGACCTGATGTTAAGTGGTAACCATTACCTAAACTAAAGCATTGCCTCGTAAGTCACGCACGATAGGAACGTGCCCTACAATGCACGGCCCTGCGTCCATCAACTTGAGGCATACAGATGTTAAGCCTCATGTGCCTGTAATTACATTACACCACACTCTTCAAACCGAAACACAGCGTTGCTGCTTGGCGGCAGAAAAAGGCGTCTAATATGAATGTGCCCTACATCGTAGCTATGCATCTACAACTTGAGGTATACAGATATAAAGCCTCTAGTGCCTGTAATTTCTCCTGTACTTACTTTTATTAGTAGTAAAGCCATTGGTGAAGGGCTCGTTCGGGGAAGTAGTACCACCATTCCTATTTCTGCCGCCAAGCAGTGTAAGTAGGTATCGCATAATAATGCACAACGAAGCCTAAACTAATGATATTTACATGAACACCTTTGTGTACGTTCACAGCGCGGAATGTACGATTCTTAAAACAACAAAGCCGACAGAACTTTTGCTCATTGTAAAACATGGGTTACAAATTTATCGTCATGAATAAATCATGATAATCCCAAAATAACAATCACCTCGAAAACAAAGCACTGAAATTATACGAGGTATCCGAAACTAATAAACGCGGTCTTAAAAAACAACAATTCATTTTGTTGTGGTAAAACTTTGGGATCCCTTTTGGGGTCAGCATCAGAAGGTTCTTAAGATTTGCTTTTACGTACAGCCATTTCAATACTCTCGGTGAGAATTCTAAATTCAGGTGTATTTTTACACATGAGTTCAGTGATATTTTTGGATGGGGCATTCATATTATGCGTAGCAGCATCTTCTAGTACATAACAATAATACTGCGCTTACCAATCCGCCAAACTTGTAAAATGTATATGGAACTGCTTTGAATTTTAAAATAGATGAGATAGGCTTCCATATGTGGATTTTGTATGAAAATTATAATGAATACCTATAATAATTATTTAGTTTACAGATGGACTTTTGGAGGTGAATTTCAATTCTGATGAATGAACAATGATAAAAATGTGAGGAATATAAATATTTATATATTTTCTAAAATACATTTCCAAATACAAGTCCAAGCCGCAAGAAAAAAGATACAGAAGTCTTTAATAATTTATTAGACACTCTTATATGGAAACAAACATCTGTTGGAATGATAGTGAAAAACCACAAATACCTATCAAACGTTATTGAAAATGCTAATGAGTGTATTGGTAATAAGGGATTGTTTATATAAGATGCGAATTTTTCATATTTACATACTAAAAGCAGTAATGCTGATTTGAATTTTAGAAGTATTTCCTAACAAATAATGTAGCATATTTCTTCATAAGTATTCATATTCGGGTGTAGTATATAGTAACGAGGTAGGAGTACCGGTGGGCGGGCGGCCAAGTGGGCGGGCGGAAGCTGTAGTGCCTACTCTTTTGTAGGTACCTACAAGACTGGGTCAGTCGCGATCTCATTAGAGTTATTGACAGGAGTTGCGTGTCTTTTGTTTTACTTTCTGATGTAAGAGGTAGCTTAGACGTTGAAAGTCCATTTGTAGTTTTCGTTTATCTAATGAAAAACATTTTTACCCACAATTTTTTTTATTGCTGCCTGATGATGCAACAAGCGAATGGCCCACCTGATGTTAAGTGGTAACCATCAAAGCATTGCGTCACGCTCGATAGGATCGTGCCCTACGATGCACTGCCCCGCGTCCATCAACTTGAGGCATACAGATGTTAAGCCTCAGGTGCCTGTAATTTCACCGGCAAACACACTCTTCAAACCTTATATCTTTAAAAATGTGCAATAATGCTAGCAAGAAATTGTTTGATGGTTGTTCGCGTCTTAATCTTTACCGTTTGAATTGTACTGTCTAATCGTGCCTCTCCATTACTGAAGGTTGACAGTCATGATTTTAAATTTCTCCATATCTAGGGCAAGCCTAATTAGATCTAGCCCATCTAGATCTAGAAGCCCATTGGTGTTAAGAAATCTCGTTGTTTTGTCCTTTGGACATTTTTAAAACGTATGGCTCTTAATAAAATGATACAAGACTAGATTCAAAGTTAAAGACTTTGACTTTGATTCAAGTCTTAAAAGGTATTTAATAATAAAATCACAAGGATCACTTTGAAACGTCCTAGGCCAGTTCCACGCTATCAAAGCCTAGAAGAACAGGCAACAAACTTACGGCTTGGTTCCTACCGTTTTTTTGTATGATCCTTGTTACATTGTATTATAATAGTTCGCTTATATAAATCGCTTACCTTTACTTGCACCGTCCGGTCCGCGCAGTATCGAGCACTCTTCTATAGTACCGTATGGTGTGAACAGCTGGCGCACATCTTCTTCGCTTTGTTGTTTACTCAGCATGCCCACGAACAGCTTCCGATCTGCAAAGAATGTTAGGTTAGTACGAGACTGAATATACACTGTTCCGTTTTTAGTGTGCCTTTTTTACGTAGTGGATAGATTTGATCGTTTTGTATTTTTGACGTTAAACTTTTTTATAAAAGAATTAACAATAAAATAATAAGGTAAATCATCTTATTGTCGATTGAGCTATTAAAACTCATTTTATTTATAAATTCAACAAATCTATCCATTTAAGCCTAACGCACAGCTAGCAATGGAACGCGATCCGACAATCAGCCACACCACATTAAGCCTAGCAGTGGTGCCTGAGCAACTTTAGCTGGACTTCAGTGCAGATTACCCTCGGAAACTTTGAAAGTGGTGGTGTAAAATGACCGAAGTTTAACGACAATTGTGTATAATTATACGAGCAAGCGCACACAAAGTAAACTTATTGTGTGTGAGATAAAAAGTGGCGCAACATTGACAACTAGGTACGTAAATTTAAGATCAAAAAATTACGTTTATCACGTTTTGTCTAGTCTTTATATTTAAAAAGAAAATGTTACATAAAAATTTTATAGCACCACAATCAAGCTTTAGTTTCCCAAACACCAAGTACAATGAATTTTTGGATACAACTTTTTACGAATAATACATTTTGACTTTAAATATAGACAACTCTCGTTGTTAATACAATATCCAAAAACATGTTGTGTCAGAAAAAAATCATAACCGCTTATATTTCATATTACAAAATGTATTTAGTTATCATAGTTATTGATTAAGTATATGGATTATAAAATTGAAAATTATAAAAAAAATATTAAATAATATGAGCGATTTTGATATTTCCGTAGCGCAGTGTGCGCGCAGACTAAATTCTACTGTTGTCAATGTTGAATCAAAAAGGGACAGCCTATAACTTCGTGTATTCAGAATAAACAACATTATACTAAATCCAGCCAAATACATTTTCTGAATACACTACAATGCGTCGGTACAGTTGGTAACCCCCAAAAGCCCTCTCTAACCACCAATACAACGGTGGACAACAACCATAGCTCGCTAGGTATAGACACATAACACACAGTTTTAGTTATTTTTACAACGGTAAAACGCACAAAATTCAAACCCAGGTAAGAAACACAAAAAAAAATTAGCCACATTACACTAAAATGTTGCATGATCGGAGGGTCTCGTAGAGGAGCGCTACGAAACTACTACGAAACTCTCTGGGGGTCATTTCAGGTTATTCAGACTTCTGCTTGAGCTTACTTACAACGCGTCACCCAATTCGTTTTTGCAGTAAATTTGAGGCGTGGTTATGGCTCTTTACAGAAATCTATGTATCAAATTAATGGTATAATAACATAAATTCACACTAATACGCTTTATGAATACGAAAACAAAATATGTTTACAGCACGACGATAACTAATGTGCACAGTGAGTGTCCGTCCGCTCCACGTCGAACCGGCTCGAAGCTGAGTGCCACTCGCAAGAACAATAACTACCATACGAACTTTATGAATAACACAAAAACAAACATCAACTCGAAAATAAGAAAAAAAGTTATACAGCTCTTTTGTAACATGAACGAAACGAAATAAAAGAATTCTGCTGTTGAATGTAGTTCAACCTATTTATTGACAAATTAAATAAATAGTATTTTATTTCATATTTCTGTTAATGATATACATGTTATTATCACGTCACTCAAACATACATTTAAATTCAAAGCTGTGGACATTTATATCTCTATATAGGAACAAAACAACAGCAGATGCAATTAAATAAATAGAACCATGACTAACCAGATTCTTGTGATTTATTGAATAAAGAAAATTTAAAATCGGATAAAACACAAAGCAGGACAGTGGCACTCGATTCGACGTGTAGCTACCTCACTACGCGCTATCCACAAACAGTGACAACAGTATAGCCTTTTGCACGCACAACAAACGCTACCTGTGTCCTCTACGCGCGCCGTCCGCTCGCGCCCCCTGTAACACAAGAATACGCTACACACGCTTACTCTAGTGAAAACTATGAGCTGGAATGGAAAAAAATAGGCTCATGACGTTAATCTCCAGCCACGTCAGATACCCTCTCAAATCTATTGGTACAATAAGAGAGAAAAGTACCCGCTTGAGATTCTTTGAGGATGTCTAAGGGGGTTAGTTATAGAGGTACGTTCAAGTTGTACATTTAGCACACCTACATTTTGCAAAATAATAGATGACGATGCTTCAATAAGGTTAATAGACTCCATAATAAATTGTAGATCGAACCTAAGAAAAACTGCGTTCTGTTCTTGCTCTTTGGTTCCCTGATAAGCATATACATACGGGTGCCTACGCTTAAATAAGCTAGAATGCTGCGAAAGTGTAATATTCCAAGCAAGTAATGTCAAATATGTCTTCCAGTAACTTAAAAAAATGTGTATAAACAACTGGTGTCTACTCAACAACTATGCAAACTAACAAAGGCTAATAGTTCAAAGTTGTTTCACTAAAGCGCACTTGATACCCAACTTGCTCGCAAAAAGTCAAGTTAAAAGTCAGTTATACGGTTACGAGTCCCGTAAGTAAAATTTTCAGTACAGTGCAAACTTTCTCTTTCTTAAGCGTTTTAATAAGATCCCCACTGGGTCCCACTAAAGCACGGAATTGGTAATTTTTACCCCGTTTGTACCAATAAGAGGTTTATCCGGGAATTAAATGTAAACATCCGGGACGGGATGATTGTTCTGATAACGATGTGAGATTAAATAAACAATGGGATGCTATAGGGGATTGGAGGAGGTTCTAATTGTTTTTATGTCTTAAATCGCAATGTTGTGAAACGTGAGGCTATGTAATCAATAATTTAAATAAATCTACTTGAGAATCTACTCAAAAGTTTATTGATGTTGATTAATTTCCAAAGTTTTCCTTCAACATAATTTACTGGGCCTAGTGGTTTAAGGCGTACTTCCATTGCTCTATATATCGTTTCTAGCCGAATTAAAGCCGCCCAAAACTTAGCCTTTCATCTCTTAATTAGTCTCAGAGTTATTTCCATTTCTATCTAACCTGTAAATGTATCCGTGGCCTTATTACCAACTCGCTGTGAAATTATCTCAATTTAGATGGTCATTAGCAGAGTCGCATGGGAGAGATATCGGACTGTCCGGGCATAAATCTGAATTTAATGACCAACCCCAACTGGTTCTAATATTTCCGAACATTGTTGCGGGACAAACGTCCCGGTTGTACTCGTTAAGTGTGTGCGCACCTTTGTAATTTAAACGTTTTTGCCATGTAATTTGAGTGTCATGTTTTCGCTTTTATGTGGATGTCGTGTTATAATGTGACGGTTTTATTTTACAAATTGTAATGAGGGAGTTTTGGGGATTTGTAGCTTTTTATTACATGCATATAAGAGTCCATGACGTACCCTAAAATTTATAAAGAACTTTGTATATTTGAGGTTTGCTATATGTATGTTAGACGCAATATTAATATTATATAACTAACCCCTTTATTAGAGAATATTACATTTGAACAATGATTAAAAGTTTGTCAGGTGATGAGATTAACCAAAAATGACGATAATGTTACGATTGACTAGTTTATCGATCTAATGTAACCTTTACATGCTTTCCATAATGAATACGCTAAACGTCCGCATGGTTGGATGTCTAGATAGACATCCAACCATGCGGATTTGTTGATGCTATCGCAGATGCGATAGCATCAACAAACTATTAATACCTCCGTCCCAACTTTAAATGGGACGACGGCATAAAGGGCCCCAACTTCAAACCGTTGCAGAAAGGATTTAAGTCCTAGCATCAGTTTTTAACGTTTAATATTTTTTATGTATATCTGTCTGTAAAAACATATATGATAAACTACCAACGAAAAATAAAGTTTTTGAATAAACCTAATTAAACATAATTTGGATTAGAATTGGAATTCCTTACCGGCGTATATTTTTCCGGATATCTATAATTTGGATGTTTTCAAGAGGAGAGTGAATAGGTATCTTCTAGGTAAGTTTGCTACACTGTCGATCACTCTTCATCTTTTAATATTACATGAAAATACAGTCAAGAACCTATAAGTTTATATATAAAAAATTGTAAGTCATGAAATATTATTACTTTGGAAAAATTAAATATGCTCTCCGTCAAGTAAGAATCGTACTTTACCGATTCGCGACATCGTCGATCGTGATTCGTGACGGGCTCACTACCGATTTGTCAACTAGTGCTTATTCTCCTGAGCTGAAGTGGGACGAGTCACAGCTCCACAGCACCGTGCTGGATTAAACGTCACCATGAGCAGAGTTACACAGCTAAGCTGTTCCAAAGTTACAGGAAGCATGATCAACTTTGACCAGCTTAGCCAACAGTCTAATTAAAAAGCTATTTTTAAAATGCTTTTAGGTAATACGTTGACCTTAGAAGCTGAGCCTTTTTAAGTGTTTTTCAGTAATATCTAAATTACTTTGTTTTCTTTTTATGTCTGTCTATTATTCTATCTAACCGTTTTTTTTTCTTGCCTCCAGTGTACCGCATTTTGTAACTTTACTCAATTGTTGTATAAATTTGAATACATTATAAGTACGTTACTTTATAACAAAAACTTTACGATAAATCATTTCTGCCTCGCATTTGGCCTGCTAACGCTCCGCAACCGCAACGCTACCGCCCCGCAACCACCACGCAGTCACACCGCAGCTTCTCATTAAGCGCTAATGCGACAGTGCCGTTAAATAAACTAATTACGCAGCGGTTAGACTCCCAATTCTTCGATACTAATTGAGTGGTTGACCTAAATGGGTTATTACAATTATTGGGTAGCTAGATACTGAAGCATGAAGGGTTTTAAGGAGCCTAACCGTAAACATTCAAAAATATCCAAAATATTATATATTGTATATGTTGTATTATATTTACAGAATAATACCTACAGACTTTTTCCTAAAAGAACAGAAAATTTTAAATTATTAATATTAAATATATTTCTCAGCCATTTATCACTGCACTGACTTACACCTGAAAGTCAAGACAAATTTATATACAAAAAGGCTTAGCATTATTTAGAAATCTGTTCCCATATCCAGTGTTTTATATTTCAAGAAAAACACAACAGGAAGCGACGGTCCACCAATCAACGCTAATGTTGCATGAAACCTATCAATAATATCCGGGTGCCCTCATAAATATACGTTACATCGGAAAATCGCCTTGCAGGAACAATATGTTGCCATGATTGATTGGGGACTTGGTAATGTGAAAAGGTGCTATGATGCAAGTTGGCAACTTTTTCGGAGCCAGATTGAAATAGAGATTAAAACTATTGTATTTATACTTTTACCCTTATGTATCTGTTGACCGATTCCCATAAATCAATCCTTACTTTGTATTAGGTTTCGATAGCGCTGTGTGAAATGTTCGTCAATTTTTTTATTTAAAATTAATAAATATATTTCAATATCATTCCGAACTAAAACCTATAAGTAACTTCTATAACAAAGTCTGCCATAAGAATATGTTCCTTTTTAAATAAAATGCATACTTCACCGGGCTAAATTAGGAAACGATGTATCGTTCAAAGGCTTCGCCGGTCATAAAGCCAGGGATTTGTGAATAGTGCTTTGTGTGCATGTACAATAGAGTGGCCTGTGTCCGATCGTATTGTACCTAATGTAGGTCAGATATTTAAAAGGGAAGTTCCACACTAATGGGTCACTCTTGTAATTCATTGCTCAGAATTACTGTGAGAAGAGCACAGGTAGTTTTCAATTATTATTTACAACACAACATTCTGGAATTTAAATCCAAATCGGCAGGGCACTGCAGATTGTAGACTTTTGGGGGATCACTTTACTGGCTCATGTTATGGGGAATCTGTAACATATTGCCTGAGGGGATTATAGCCATGACTTTCAGAATAACTTGGCTCCAGATGGTCATACCATGCAACGAGAATATAGATAATAGCTGTGGTGAATTTTTGATACGCCTTTCTTGAAATTGCTTAATTTGGCTATTCAAAAAATATGTAATGGATGGTGCTGCCATGTTTTTTTTTAGGAATTGAATTTCTTCGTTATCCAAGCAGAAATTTATGTGGTATATAAACTGAAAATTTACCTATACCTTGCTCCGTATAATAGCTTTATAATTATTTATCTCCCTCACCAGCCATCAGGAACCCTTATTATCCGCGACGGGCCACCGTTTTTGCGTAATCAAGCCTCCAAGGTCACGGCGTCTTTGCTTCAGCAATTAAGTCTCGCCCTTTCAGTTTTAACATAAATTCGTTTCTAAATTGCTCTGTAGGTAGCTCGGGGCCGTTGAAGCGAAAATTTCAATGTTCAGCTGATTCCATTAATTAGGTATGCTGTGTTCGCCCCATCGCGCCAAGTTGAATAGCCAATTACATTGATAATTGGTCGTGCAGGTGTCTCGGGGACTAAGACGCTGCTGTGAGGGATGGATGAACGAGTTTAGAACACTGCCACTGCACCGTAATTGCACTGAATGAAATACCAACGCTTTTACCGAGTTCGAAATACCAAGTAAATAGACAAAAACTACATTTAAGAAAATCAGAGCAATGGTGGCTAAACTGTTTTTTTTTTCAGTAAATCTTTCCGTATTCAAATGTGTTAATAAACAAACACATTGTATAATGGTTAAACTACGAAAAGTATGCTAAAGTCTTCATAAAATACCAAATTGTGTTAACAAAAAACCACCCCTCTTGCACTTGATAACAGATCGTAGACACCCCGTAAGCTTTCCCCAAGTCTGACCACAAACTGATCCAACGATTACGATTCCAAACTATGTCTCGTTTTTGCTGCAAAGCCTCTTTGGACATTAATCAGATTATGCCACATTATAGTGGTGGTAATGTGGCGAAATGATTTAGCTCGGGAAAGGGACCAATCGAGGTGATTAAACCTGCAGTGGGGTAATTAATTTGTGAATTATTAAGTGAGATTACGTAATAGAGCTATTGAAGTAAAAAGGTCATGAGTAGAGTCCTCTCTGAGCCCATAACCTGTTTCATAATGAACCTAGTTGATGTAAAAAAACACGTATTTAAATTCCTTATGTTAAATTCCAATAAAAAATAATATAGGGCTTATAAATATATCCCATTTATAAGCCCTATATTATTTTTTATTGCGTGTCTTATGTGGTTTCTTACGAATAATTCAGCTGGTATGTAAAGATTTTTGATTTCCTGTGAGTCAAATGAGTGTTTCCCCAGCTTATATTCAAACTGCATCACAGCTACCCCTTTATTTTTTTAATCCTACAAACATCACTCCCACCCACTACTTGTCAGTTATGAGTTTGCCAGAGCACCCTCCCTCTGCCACCGCCATCGAATACTGACAATGACAGTCTCTGAAAACCACCACGGAATAATACGAAAGCATTCATATTATCATTAAGTCTATAGCTAAAGCTATATAAACGCATAGGTGTATAGTTATAGCTGTCCCCGTGAATGCACCGATAGATTAAGACCGGCGTTTAATTTAATCAGATTATATGGTGTTACTTTGAACAATAGGCTGGATCGGCTATTGTGTAGGCGCAGGGCGAGAAATTGGGTTCGGGTTTAGTTTGAACGTATCTAACTAATGGTAAAGGAAACAAGAGGCTATCTATAAATATATGTAATATATATAAGACAAGTTAGAGAGTGGTGCGGAAGAGCAACGCTGCTTGGCAGCAGAAAAAGGCATCGTGGTAGTTTTTCCCCGGACGAGCCCTTCACAAAGAGTTGTACTACTCTTAATTTCTATTATAATTAATTTAGATATTCGAGTAGCGTTCTAAATAATATCATGGGTATCACGATTATTATTTATCTCAATCAGTTAAAACAACCGTAAACATTATGACATATGCCATGAAAAAGTTTTTATGGCAAGCAATTAAACAGAAAGGCTTCTGTTGATAAAACGACTGTAATATGTTTTGACTTGTGCTTCTATGTATTATTATCATGTTCGTTGTTAATATTATGATAATCCATATTGTTGTTGTTGTTGACTATGACCTATTTTATATTAATTTCGTAGCGTGTAGTTGTAACTGTATACCTCGGCCTTTGTTGTGTTGCAAGTAAATAATTTTCTTTCTTTCTTTTTATTAAATTATTTTAGTATCAGCAAGTTATGTCATTCACAATACTATACTTTATAAGCTTTTTATATAACCATTCATAGATCTTTAAAAAGAGGAATAGAGAAGTCCAATTTTATGCATGTCCATTTTAGTCTAACAAAAGTGCATTGAAAGAAAAAGCATTTAATTCGGACACACACAAATACAACACGAGCAAATCAGTAGGTACAGTATAATAAATAGGTAGGAACCTATATAAAAAACGAGAAAAAATAAAGATACAAACAGGAGTAGGTAGTCTAGGTAGGTACCTAAGAATGAAGTAGGTAGGTACAGATTAAATTGTTCCGCATTGTACGTGTGCGTGAGCCAAAACGGGTCCCATCTCCGCCTTTTTGCATTGAAAAACGTATCGTTATTTATCACAATTTGACCGGTCGCATTCCGGCGAACCAGAAACTCCGCCAATAATACATGACCACGGCAGTCAAACGACGAACGCACCGTGGTTACATTTAATAGTCATAATTGCTGGTGTCCGGTTGGAGGCGGTTTGATCCAGTCCAAAACTTAATTGGACCAATGCAATTAATTTACCCCAGAGTGGTAGCTAGCGAGTGATATTAATATGGATAGGTGAAACTAGTAGAATGGTCGTAATGCTGTCAATATTTTCGCCTGTCAGGTAGTTGTTTATTACATTGAGCAAATAAATAATTTATGATAATGACTTTTGTTATACCCAATGTGCTTGTTGGGTTTCGACGTGTCATTGGTCATTGCATTGCCATTGCAGCCAATGTTGGTTTTCAAAATTCAATTAAGTTTCAATCTGTTAATCAATGCAGCTTCATTGGCTCATTAGTTCAAGATGTCCCTAAACTATAGGGCCGAACTCAAACTTGGGCCCAATAGGCGTGTCCGGGCCAAAGTTCCGCACATTAATGAGACGACAATGATTCGGGTTCTGGACTCGAACAACTCCTGAATTAGCAAGAACTGTTCTTTGTTTTGTGTTTGTGCTTGAGGAATAGTCTAACAAATTTACTTTCACATCAGTTATCTAGTACTTAAATTTTTATGGGGTGTTCCAATGCGAGGTTTTTCTTGTAACGTGTTAACGAATTAAATTTTAATATACTATGTATATACATTATGTATGTAATATACATTACTACTTATATTTATATTTTTTTCAGAAAATTATATTTTTTTTCATCTCAATTTCTCATTACTATAAAATTTTTCACCGTATTTAAAAAGGCGCAAATTTTATTTCAATCTGAAAAGTGATATTTTTGTTCGGAGCGATTAAGCATAATCGTTCCGGTGTGGTGGCAATTTTCATCAATCTGTCATTAAGGAGTAAAGTTTGGAGCCGCTTATCCCTCGCTCGGGCCCGCTGTCCCGACTGATTAATTTACGAGGCAGAACACTTGCAGACGACTATGATGCTGGATGCGGTAAACAAGTGTGACAAAAGGCCTTTAATATAATTGCAAATGAACTTCGTGCAGATTGCATTGGGCCTAGAAATCTGTTAATATAATTTTGTGTTCTTCAATTAGAAAAATGTTTTGTATATAAAAAATATACATATAAAGTTCCATATTCTTTGCTAAGCATTCAAGGTTTCAGTATATGAATTACAGAAAAGAAGATTAAAGTTTTGTTTCTGTCTAAGCTTTAGGGAAAGAAAAGGACTATTACTGTTTGTCTATTTCAGTTTCTCTAACTATCAAAGAAGGACTCGGAAGGCAAGGGGTTTGCTCGTCCCGCCAGGTGTCACTGTCAGCTGCACCGCCACAACAATACCATCCTTCAATGCCGGATGTCTATTTGAAAATGTTTAATTTATTGGGGATTATTTAGTGGCTTCGGGTTATCCCTTTCGTAAGAATATTGAATTGGAGAAGTAGATTAAAATTGTAAATAAATTTATTGAGTCAGATGTTTGGTAAGTGGAAAAGAGTCCTTTTTGAGTCACTATATTGTCTTTTACATCTTACGTCACATAGCAGTGACTCAAGCAAGAGTATTTTATAAAGACTGTAAAAATAACAGTTTTTGTGAATAAGGCTTTTTACAAGAAGCTACGATTCCTGAGCAAAAATCTACACACACTACATACACACATCACCCACCATGTCACTTGTGTATATGTGTTACCTACGTTTACGTACGGTTGAGAACATAATTGTGCCAAGGCGTATCGAGGTCTGTAATTAGTTGTCAATTAGAATGGTGACAGAACAGTTCATGTTCATCCTACAAGTAGGCTGTATGTAATTCCAGATGGTAATAATAAGGTTGTAGCTGTATTATTAGATGCACAACAGCTGTCAGAATAAAGATGATAATTGCATTAATTATAAATAAGTTAATTTATTGAAAGTTTCTAGTTTTTTTTTAATAATTGTATCATAATTCGGTGAGTGTTTTATCAGAATTCAGGCTGTGTTTTGTCTATCACGTAAAAAATCAATAGCTTCATGTATCATGCAACGTATATAATCGCACCTGATTATTTGTGATTGAATTACCCTTAAAATTAGTTATTTCTCTTTATATTCCAATGTACCACATTCTTGTTGTTTTTCCTCATAATGTCGTCATGTAACCGTGTTTTGTTTGTGTGCCAAATAAAGTTTTGATTCTATTTTGTTTTTGACAACAATCCAATGTCTGATGTTGTCAAGCCAGGATGCTCTTCTTCCACCTATAGTCCTCATTTATTTAGCGCGTTGACTACCATAGGAGCAGATGGTATCGCTCGTGCCGTATAACTTATATTTTTTTAATGCCAAAGCTGGCAGACGAGCTTACGGACCACCTAATGGAAAGTAGTCACCGTCGCTCATAGACACCTGCAACACCAGAGGTGATGCTGATGCGTTGCCGGCTCATTAAGAGGTGATAAACCCACCTTTTGAAGGACCCCATGTTGTAACTTGCATGGCAAGACAAATTTTAAATTTTTTTTGAGTTTCAATATTAATTGCCCAACGTCAGAAAGGGCCCGCAAAGGGATTATGGTCCAACGGTAGATTAACGCTGGATTAAGTAGAAACCCCTCCATCACGGGTGTGTAACTAAGCAGAACGCATGAAACATGCTGCCAATTTAATTAAAATGCATCGTTGTGTACCTTAAACACCTATTAATAAACCTTAAAGAATAATCTTTTGTGACATAAATAAAAGAAATAGATCTAAAATTGAAGAATGTTATCCTTTTTTCCCCAAAAATGGGATGGTTTTAATTTTTTTTGGGCATTAACGATTTTAGAATAATTGATACATTGGAGGTTTTTGTAGTCATTTATTGTATACGAAACCCCCATGGTGCGACTTGCTTACACTTTTTTTTTTCTTTTATACAACTAGCTGATGGAGCAAGCAGATGCATTGCCTCGTAAGTCACGCACGATAGGAACGTGCCCTACGATGCACTGCCCTGCGTCCATCAATTTGAGGCATACAGAGGCAACCTGTAATTTCATCGGCAACCACACTCTTCAAACCGAAGCTCAGCAAAGCTGCTTGGCGGCAGAAAAAGGCATAGTGGTAGTACTTTCCCGGACGAGCCCTTCACAAAGGGTTCAACTACTCTTAAACTTATCCGTTCTATTGTAACTATTATTCTTAGTAATAGCTGTCAAATAATTAAATATGTTTTATATTCTGAGAAGATTATGTTGTATTAACGAGTTGCGTAGATTTACGACCAAGTATTTTGTCTAGCAAATGGCAATTTAGTGCTAAGCATTTTATCTTGATACGTTCAGACACAGTTTTTGTACCATTGCCTAGATCGATCGACGCCTAAGACCTAAAACTACGTCATTAAGCAAAAAGATCGCATTTCTTTGATAAATGGAATGGATATAATATACTTTTATGACAGTAAGCGTGAGTACAAAGTAGCTTATAAAGAGTTATATAAAAAGTTGTGACTGTGCTCGGTTCCTCGATCACGCAATGGTTGTATCAAAACATCAAACCTCTTCAAGGAAATATATTCAAAAATCATTTGAGAAAATGGTTAGTCTCGAATGCATTTTATAACTTAAACGAATATTATGAACGATAAAATTAGAAGCTCTATAATATCTACCTCTTGGTTTCTTGTAGGTCATATACTTGCAAATAATTAGAAGTACCTATTAGTGGGTATTAACATGTTTTAGTTGGTTCTTAGGTGAAAACTTTAGAAAATAACAATGCGTTATTGATGTACGCCCGCCCGGCCGGAACGGAAAAACTGTTAAAACTGTACATAACCATAGCGCTAAGATCTTTTTTGTACATCTGATTTCGTTTTTTTCAATATATACATTTTATTGCAACTTTATATGGTTTTGTAAAGTCACATTAATGTCAACGACAATAAAAATCTTATCAGTCATTTTAGCTAGTGGAGCCCTCAGCGAACATCATAAAACATGGCTTTCATGATTTCGCTTACATATCTTTATATTTTTTTCTATTTTATACGACACAAGATAGTTTTTTTTTATTTTTTTTATACATGTAGCTGATGGAAAAAGCAGATGGCCCACCTGATGTTAAGTGGTAACCATCACCTATAACAAAGCATTGCCTCGTAAGTCACGCTCAATAGGAACGTGCCCTACGATGCACTGCCCTGCGTCCATCAACTTGAGGCATACAGATGTTAAGCCTCATGTGCCTGTAATTACACCGGCAACCGCACTCTTCAAACCGAAACACAGCAACGCTGCTTGGCGGCAGAAAAAGGCGTGGTGCGAGAACGAGCCCTTCACAAAGAGCTCTACTACTCTTAGTACATAGCTTTAAACCAAAGTTCATCTCAAACCGTCGTAATGTTATTTTTCAAAACTTGGTTATTTACGATTTTTCATAACTACATTCTGTAATTTTTTATCATCAAGAATGGTGAAATGTGCGTACTTGAAATTGTTTGACGGTTGTCGGCCTCTTAAAGATCTCTCGTTGTTTCCTAGCCAAAGCTATTGCACGCTTTTCCCTAGCCAAAGAATTTGTCCATAATTATTCGATTAAGAGCGAAAGAGTTTCTTTTTGTCATTTGGTAATAGGTATATATAAAATTCACAAAAGAGATTTAATAGAGATAACTTAGTCCCACGAATAGAGTTCACAGCAAACAAAATCGCAGGCAAGAGCAAGTTGTGAAAGTTTTCTGAGTAGATCTAAATCTATATCAAGATATCTAGTTTCATCTCTGCATTCAAATTCGCAAATAGAGCAATACCGTCCTACTTGAGAAAGATACTATCTGTGTCATTAAACAATCAATGGGTCGATCCAAACAGGGTCGAATGGGTCGTTATTGGGACGTTGCGGGTTCGCACTCGGGCGACTTTGTCATTAAAGTGGAACGTAAATTGAGGAATTTAATAATGGAGATTGTTATTGACAAGTTGCCGGTCATACTCATATTAGATGAGAAAGTTACTTGTAGATATCTGTGTTGTTTTGAAATTCGTAATTTTTGTCCGCTTATTTTTTCCTTTGTTGCGTCTTAAAAAAATAATTAGATTGACTTTTACATGCGTTTGGTGCAAGGCTGAATAAGTACTGAAATGATTTTAATACATAAGTTACTTGTTCAGTTCATACGCCTACTTAATACACCATCGTGTATAATACCGACCAATTAATATTATACAGCCTGTGAAACCTGTCTTGGTCTTAGTATTGTTTTAAATAGTGCGCGAATTTACGTCAAAAAATTACGCTCTTATCGATTGGGACTAAAATAAAAAGCAATTAATCTCCCCTCTTACAGAACTGTACGTGCGAGCGTCTGGATAATGAATGAAGGCCCAAACACCCGAAAGGCCAAACGGCGATATTAAATCGTTACGTGTAATACGACCTACGTGTCCTCTTCGAGTGGAAAGTTTTATCACTAATTCAGAGGATGATCGATATAGCATTCCTTGTTTAAAAAGCGGGAAACGTTATTTTGACGTCCGTTATATTAAAGATACAGTTAAATTGCGCCCTATTCATACATCTTCATTGTGCATTTAGTTATTTTTCTATCATGGTTCATGATCAGTATTTGATTATGTACCAGTGTACGAGTAGAATAAGTGTCAATCAATATTTTAACAACTATTTATTTATTATAAAATACTCGCTTTGATCTGACATTCAAATAATTGTTGTCGGTTATTAGAAAACCGGTTCAAGACGTACTCAATTAGTCTCTAATAATAGATAGGCAGTGACCTATATCACATTTTGACGTCTGAAAGTCTATGTAGCACTTAGAGCAACACGGGCCACCGGCGGACCGGAGGGGAGTAGCCTTCGAAAGCATTCCCCTCTGTCAAAGTACAAGTCCACGCGGTCCTAGACGTACAATAAAACTGACACAGAATGTATCTATGTGTGCATGATATTGTTAGTGTATTTTTAATTAGGTATGTGTGAGTTTCGTAGTGACAGACGATTATTTTTGTGTGGGAATTTGAGAAAGTGTGCGTAACACAAATTTCCCCCCGCAAAAAATGGCAGACAGTTTTGTATCGGTAATAAACGCTACGGCCACTCCCCTCCGTGTTGCTCTATGATGTAGCACAATGATCAATTTAATATTATCCGTCCATCAATTGACATTTTACCCAATTATAGTAATTGCCAGCTATTTATATTCTCATATTCTATCCATTTTCTTCACGTTTGAATTAATTATGGAATAAGTATATTATTGTTAATACAAATTTGTGCACGACTACCTAACGGGCTAGTCTTATAAGCTCGAAGAACCTATAACAGAAATGGTGAGATATGCACTAAGAGATTCATCATCATGAGCCTAAATAAGACCACTGCTTTGGAGATCGTCATCACTACGCTTGTACGCTTGATTGTCAGATTGTTGATCAGAGGCACAGATAAGAGAATACTAGTACAGATACCTCATCCCATACATTGAAACGGTTCCAGTCTTAACTCGGGCTGTGGCTCGGGCAATTTTTCGGGATGTATGAAATAGCCCGAAGCTAAACAAAATAGCCCGCATAGCCGCTAGATGTCGCGAAGTTGCGTTGCGAGCAAGCGGCATTACGTAAAATGCACTTACAACCAATAGATGGCGATAAAATTAGTTCTGCCAACACGCACATACTATTATTTTATACTGTGTCCGCACGCAGTCCTTCGCCCACAATGATAGTTTTGCCAGTTTTGTTTCAAAATAAGAATCTACACAGATTATTAAGTAGTAGGTGGCCACTTGCATTTAAAAGATACCTATGATAGGTATGTTGTGTTATTGTGTAGTCTACATCTATTCGTTTAAGTATTTTTTTTAAGCAAGATATTGATGCTGCCTTATGAAATTTGTTTAAGTAGGTAGGATGTATTAGGTACCTAACTACCTACCTACTTTTTTGCTCGAACACTAGGCTGTTTTAGTTCGGAGGCACTGACTGATCGCTGTTTCAATTATGCAGCCGTTATTGGGATCTATTCGCTACAAGAAGTAACAGGGTAAAAGTTTGGGAAAAACTCCCAACTTGTGCCTCAATTTAGTTTGACGAGGCAAAATCAGCAACACACTCAGTGGTCATTTCGTCGTGTCCCGTGCTTCGATCAACAATCAACCTAGGTACCTAGATAACGAGTGACTTACAAAATCAAAGCTAATATGATAAAATATACATGATATACTTTTTTTACTGGTAGGTAATTTATAGACCTACTTATACACCCAGACAGAGAACAAAATTCTATTTTCATCATAAAAATGTTAGTTCTCGGTGAGGATTGAACCCACGGCCTCCGGCCCCGAAAGCAGACCTACTACCAACTGAGCTATATAGGCTGTTAGACATATAACGAAATTAGTCTTCCAAATAATCCCCGCGCATTCTCGGGCTCCGTAGCTACTTGGCTCGTATTTAGTTTGTATGTTATGTATTTGATATAAAGTTCACTATGCTATGGACAATTTCGTTGCAAAAAGTCGCTTTCATTCCAACCCGCGGCGATGTCAATTAAGCCTGAGACAAAAGTTTTAAAACAGTTTAAAGTTCAACCTAATCACAACCATAGGTCCTTATAATAAAGTCACAAATCTTCATAATACTATCTCACACTTATGATCATTCGTCACCAAAAACGAGGAAATCTTTTCATTTAGATATGAAAAGACGTAGGTTAAATAACATTTATTGTGTAATCAACCTTAACGTGCAACAAATAAAGTACTTTTCTTCATTTTTACTTTGCAAATTAGATCGTTTCTTTTTGTTTCTTTGAATTTATAATTTTGTGACGAAGTACATTATTTAAAAAAAAACCCACCAGAAGAAAAGCGATAACCTATTGACTTTGAGATGAAGTCGACCCTCTTATTAGCCGTTCAACTGATGGCCCACCTGATGGCTTCAAGCTGATGTAAAGGCGTTACATCTAATGGCCTATCTGATGTGGAGCTGTTACCTCTTTTGAGCTACCTGTACCCCAAGTATGAGTTTTGCGTTTTTTGTTTTACGTTTTTGTTCCGTGTTCATTGCGGGTTTTGTATGAAAGACGCGATAGGGATACCGATGTGGAACTTTACAAAACCCGCAATGAGCACGGAGCAAAAACGATTCGTTTTTGTTCCGTGTTCATTGCGGGTTTTGTATGAAGCCGCGATAGGGATACTGATATGGAACTTTATGTTCTACTACTAATTTTCATCATACTTGCAACATAAAGTTCCGTGTCGTTATATCTATCGCGTCTTCATACAAAACCCGCAATGAACACGGAGCAAAAACGTAAAACGAAAAACTAAATATGGTAAGCAAAACTCATACTTGGGGTACTGGAGTCGCGCGGTTACTTCTAACCCGATAATTAGTGATCACCCCACTTGATGTTGAATGGTCACTACCTATTTGTGGAAATCCTAAAGTAGATGATGTGTTTAATAACAGAACCCGTTTTTCGTACAATATGAAAAGGAAATAATTGACAAAAGTTGGTTATAGACGTAATCTCTCAACATAAAATAGCCCACCTGATGTTGAATGGTTACCTTTCACCACCCACTCCAAGATGTTGAGCGCTTATTTCTTGGATTTGAGATACCTAGTAGTTGGCCATCGTCGATAGCCGCTGAACATCAGGTGGGTCTTCTAAAATAATTGAAGTGACACCTGATGCTGAGCGGTTATCTAAAGTAGGTAGGTCAAGTAAACTTTGTATTTACCTACCAACTATATGTATACTTGCGTTGACGTAATAAATAATTTTCTTTCTACGGCACTACGTACGTCCGTAAAGTTTAAGGGGCTGACAACCATCAAACAACTTCTTGCTCGCACGTTTCGACATGTTGAAAGATATTAATCAATCAGTTTTTTCCTTCTAAAATGTAAAGTAAAAGTAGGTAACTAGTTTTTGTACTAATGCAAACTTTTGAGTCGGATAACTTGTATCGATTAAAATGTTTTTTTTTTACTAAAATAAGCATTTACCAATTAAATAATAAACCATTTTGTGTGCAATCACATTGCACACAAAATGGTTTATTCAGATTTTTCGAAAGTGAGTTTAGTGGTTTTATATCTTTCAACATGTCGAAACATGCGAGCGAGAAGTTGTTTGATGGTTGTCAGCCCCTTAAAAAGGCATAATTTTTGGCTCAGATTTTTTCGCTGTCTGGCCCGCGCCAGCACCAGCACTGACAGCGACAGAGTTTCACGTTAGAAGAGTGCGGCAATGTTTAGGTGAAATTATGCAACATGAATTGCACCTTGTTGCGTCGCAGTAAGAGTCCTATTATTTATGCTGTACTAGTTAGTAGAAGTATCTAGCAATTTCCGTGGCTAAAAATCGAATCATGGTAATATAAACCGTTTTTTTTATATTAATAATAAATAAATTATTTTTTATTTTTTACGCATTTTACTACATACCTACACGTAGTAAAATGCCTCTATAAGAAACGAAAAAATTCTATAAACGCAAATAGCGGCATCTTTTGAACTTTTGAAACCGAACCACAACGTAGTTCAAATAATTTCCGCAAGAAAAAACGTGGTCAATATTGATTATTGTAAAAACATGAAGATTTCATTAACAGCTTATTTCCTCATCTTCCTGTGCTTATGGGAGATTTTTTTACAATATAACATAAGCTATTCATGACCTTAATACTTTTTTCTGGACTAAAACAAATATCAATAATTCAATCGCAACCGGTATCGCCATCTATTGATGTTTAATTGGAACTAAAAATGCTTTGTAGGCAATGAGACACCATGTCAGAGGTTATAATGTACTCACAAGATTCCCTTGTAGATGTTGTAAGAGAAGACTGTAAGAGCTTTCTGACGTTTAAGTACACAGTTTTTAATGTAAGTAGACGATTTTTAAACGTACATTTTATTATACAAACGTTGGCAGTTGGCAGATTGAACTTCAATAAATACAAAAAAATAAAACCTGCTCTGTTGTCAGACTCCAATAATCCGACTAACAAGAGAATCTTAAATAACAAACCAGTTGGAAACTTATTATCCGGCTGATGGGACGCTCGAGCGAGTCTATTGAATACAGAGCCTCATTAATTCGTTCTAGGAGCCTGTTCGGCCCACTCATTTCATAACTATTTTGTAAAACTAGCCAAGGCAGAAACTGGTAAATTTGTTTTATTGATATGCAACTGAAAACCATCGCCACACAAGCCACTGAGCTTATATGGCAAGTGCAGTCAGTATTTTTTTTGTCACTTAAGATTTTTCTTATTAATGTATATATGTTATGCTATGTTTTGTTTTGTGACATATGTATTATTATTCTATTTTGATGTACAGAATAGGGTTCTATAAAGGGGACTGTAATACCTTTTACCATTTTTTAGAAGATGAGCCGTACTTGAGGTAGTTTGGGATGTCTACCGAGCCTAAGAACTAATTATTTAAATTATATAACTGTTACTCAATCTTCTGAGAACTCTGGTTTCATTTGAATTATTCGGCAAACGAGATATTAAAATGGTTTTACAGACTATAAAGGCGAGAATTATTATTTGAATGCTAATAGCTACTATAAACTGTAACAGCTACGGCGTCACATTGTATTAAGGAGCTGGTTGTACAAGATGTAAGATTTGATATTAAATAGGAAATCAAATGCTTAAGTGCCTGTTTTTGGGCCATTGGTAATGATGCGAAATTACGCCGTCTCTTTACGTCTTTTTCAAAGAATTTGTAGCTACGTAAGAAATGGGTGCGATATTAGTGCGTTTTTTATTTTTTTTCCCGATTTCCAAGTAAGTATTCACTTCCCACAACCTACAAAATCATTGCAGACACCTGCTTGGTATTCAATTTCAATATTGAATCATAAAACCTATAAAATGTTCAATAAAGATGACTGTGACATAGTTCTAAAGGTAATACCGTGCACTAAACGTGACCTAGTAAGCTGAAGATCGTAACTAAAGTCGTTCAGTGCATAGATTACAAGTTTATTAGCTGTGACGTCATTCAATATCAGCCTTAAGGTCTTTTGTTACGTCAGAGATTGCATCATGCGCGCATATTAATGCCGGTAATGGTTTTATTAACGGTGATATGGAAATCTGAAGTATCACTAACTTGGAATATTACCCCTCACAATTAAATATAATCCTTTTACAACATTTATCGACAATATACTATACATTTATTTTCAAGAAAGTTATTGATTGTGAAATAATAAGAAAACATACTCTGTGAAGCTTTTACAGAAATAATTAAGAAAAACCTACTTACAATGGTAACAAAAACTATGTTTTCGAAGCATCGTGTCGTGAGTTGCACGAATAACTCAGACATTAGTCCGTTAAGAAAATTGTGCCTTCTCAGAGTTCCCAAGGGACTAGTGATGTGAAATATTCTTTAAAAAGATGGTCTTCTGTTGTATGTGGATAGTCCATGAAGTCTTGCAGACCAAGTAACAACTCTTAAAAAGTGGCTACGGAAAAGAAGATTTTGTTTAGAAACGTATATCGTGAGAGGTTTTTGCTTTGCAGAGTTTGTAAGTTACAAAGTTATATTCTATAGAAAATGTTATTGAAATTGGCGCGGCGTTTGCTCAAACAAAACGACATGTTATGTATGTGCCTTACAAGATGTTCGCAACACAAAACAAGACTGCTCTTGGACTTGGATTCCCGTCCCTGGCTCAAGTACATGCCGTGAGACGGCCCCATCACGCTGGATTCCCACTTATTATTTATTAACAGGTCATAAGTGCTAAAATGTGTACAATTCATAAGTCCACTAGAACGTGTGTTGCCAGCACCTATAAATAATTCAGTGTATCAGGGTGCTCCTTTTCGACGAAGGCATTCGATACCTTACTCTTCTTTTAGTTTCATATATTTTTTGGCGAACTCGGGTAAATCTTGTTTCGTGGAGTTTTCAGTCGATAGACGGAATGTAATTGTACGTTATTGAAGACAGGTGCGGAATAAAATATCATAAAATTTTGAGTAGCGCTGGAAAATTCAGAGGGTAAAGCGAGTTTGGGAGCGGAGAGTGCCTTTGACAGGATATGGGCAACCGAAGAAATATGATTTTTCCGCAACTTAAATAAAAGTACAGAAGTCAACGGAACGGTTTTGTTGAGTTGAAGTAATACCTATTCAAGGGTCTATCTATAACCTCAATAATATCTGTATATCATTTTGTGACTGTTACACACCTACAAAATCATAAATACAAAATCTTAACTTCGCGTGTTTCAGCTCTAATAAAATCAAGACGACCACTAATTCCCTAAAATGTCCTAAACGTGACAACACAACCACAAATTGAATTTGGCGTGTTCGTTCATACCAGCCAGCCACATAAATAAAACTTTTAGGCTTATGGCCCCAAAATGGCGAACTAAAAAGCTCTAAGGGCCCGGCAAAATTGAATTGGGCCAAACCTTTCTTGCTAAGCTATTTGCGAGTGGGTAGCAAGGACATGGCTCGCGGAAATTATAATTGGGACATAATATGCGAAGTTGGGATCACAGGCTTCGGGATGCTGTTACGTTTTTACGGGTCGATTAATTTGTACTTCCGCATGTCATGGGATAAATGGACGACGCAGACGAAATGATGATTTTCGATTTTTGCGAAAATTTTGTTAGAATTAAATTAAGATTACCTTTTTTATTATTAGTGAGTACCACACAAATATTAGTAGAAACGGTACTAAAATGTTACACCGATATTATGAGTTACACAAAAAATACTTCGGACATCTGTCACAGGACACAAACAATGCGTCATTCAACAAAAAAAGGGAATGGAAAAGGCAACAAAGCCGTGTCCGATTTCGTCCTACAGATGAAATGCATCGGAAAACAAACATTGAAGAAGTCCGCGAAACTTTTATATTTCCCCGTCTCTGTTTCGACAGGGTTATTCCGAAGTCCAGCAAAGAGTTCTTACATCTGGGGAAGGGAATGCGGCAAGTCGTGAGAATCAGGTTTCATTGCTTGTAACGGATAGTGAAAAAAACAAAGTGTTTTTATAAAATTATAAAACTTTTAAAGGACATATTTCATTCTGGTTTGGTATATGTACACCACGTAGAAACATTTGAAAAATATGGAAGATTACCATACAAGTGCAATTTCAGGCAATTGTAGGCAAATAAAGTTGCAATACCTAAATGCTTATCTAGTAATTTTTTTACTATGTGAACACTTCTAGAGCCACTATGACAGTCTGAAATCGACGTTTGACAACACCCAGTTGTCAAAATGACATTTCACGCATGTCAGTCCTCCATATTTTGAGTAAATTGTGTTGCTCACTTTGAAACAGAAAAAATGAAGAATAAAGCAATAAAAACAGTTATCTATATTACTAAGTGATACTTATATACACTGTATACAGTCCCTATCCAGGCTCCGTACAGATTTAATAAAATACCCAACTTACAAAATCAGCCCTTCATCCTGAAAAAAGAGTTGATACAGTTGAAGGGAACAAGGAAGGGGACGGATGAGAATAATTAAAATTTACGAAGTCCAAATGCCAACTTAATTCCAGGCAAAATTATTGTTAAAAATAACAGTCACTGGTAATTATAATACAAGTTTACAGATATGCTTCTGGGTAATGTAATATAGTATGAGCATTTATTAGACAACTGTTTAAAAACCGCCACAACCGTATATTCTGTAAATGAGCAATCTAAAATATGCTGCAGCATGCCGCATTCGTGTGCAAGATCTTTCAACGTTTGTCACTTTTCCTTCTGAAGCAACTTTAAAATATTTACGAGCGGGACTTTGCCGCAAGAAATTCTTCTCTTGTGGCAAATATAGTTCGAAAATGGAGTGTAGAAGTTTCGTATTAGAGATAGATTATCTTAGTTTTGTCATCTGTGGGATTTAGTTTTGGTGGAGTTTTGAGTGTGCTTTGGGGAGACTTTTATAGTGAGAATGATAAATGACATTACTCAGACTTGAAAATATCTTAATCCGAGTTCCTTAATGAAGTCGTTATACTCGTAGAAATTATAATTTTGATCCTTTTAATTCCAAAATGTTCTACCAATCATGTGACATCTATAGAACTATCAATACTAGAAACTAAAAAGTTAACCATATCAATTTAAGTTGACTAAAAGGAATAAGCTTACCGAAAGATTTATAGATAAGAGCATATCTTTATCATATAGTGTGGTGTCAAGTGAAACCACGCGACACTGATAAATCGACTGGGTTGGAAGGCGTGGGTTGTCAGATAAGATATTGTTTATATAATGAAGTAATTCCATTTTATAAATTGAATAAAATACATATTACAAATTTACTAGAAAATCGGGTTAAATGTAGGCTCAATAACTTGTCAACAAATGGCAGCAAAATATGATATTTAAGACAAAATGGTATCAATATTGAAATTGAAGCTTATATTTCGGTTAAGTGTAAACAATACGAGTACATACAGAAAGAAAGACACACGTCAATGAAGACAAGGTCTCAACTAACTGAACAGAGCTCTAAAATAGGGGTAAATATTAAAATATTCGTATCTTTCAGCTGCTGTATATTATAAGAATAAATACTTTGAATAGATTTTGGGGGTCAAACTGAACACACTTATGCTCCAGCAACATGTCATGCTAAAAGCGTGTCTTCATGGCGTACCTATGTTCGCATCTGAGCGTGAAAACTCACAAACTATCTCATAGTTAATGGAATGACAGCAGTGCAGTGCTGAAGCATGCGTGCATTGTAGCATCAACCTAACGAGGGAAGTCACGCGATCTATTATTATATCATTTGTGACAGCACTTCGTAATATATTCAATAGTACAATGAAGGGTAGAGGTTCATTCGTTTAAATAATTGAAAAGGTGCGAGAGTTCTTGACCTTTTCACCACTTTCCGCTTCTTAATTTCACACATACATTCCTTTTGTAACAAAGTAAGCCTTTAATTACGAGCATGACAAGGATTCCTATATTATGCCCAAAGTCGCTGCCTCGAAGAATAATTATTTCGAATTGTCGAGTTCAGACTGATTATTCCAATTTAAATAGTTTTAACAAAATGTTTTTTTTCCTCCAGCATAAGGAAGCAATGTTCTACCCACTTGAGATGGTTACAAAGTATCCCCAATCCGACCATCAGGCTGTCGGGGTGAATTTAAATAACAATTTAGCTAAAGGGTGCATACGTGCAGTGGCTGTTAATTGCCTATGGTTAATGCTTCAGTGAGTGGCATTGGGTGGTGAAGCTGGGCGTAATTCTCTAGATTTTGCCGGCATCAATATATTTTCTGAATCTGAATAGGGTCACGTAGAAAAATATTATAAATGCGATTTTTTATGTATGTTTCGTTTCCACCTCCGTAACAGTTAAATGAAATGAAACTTAAATATACATCGTTTTATACTTATTATTACGAAAACTGCGGGTGACTGTTGGTGATTATATAAATTCATATTTTATTAGATCGCGATATATACAAATATTGACGCCACAAACGCAAGTACATCACAAATTGACAGCCTTCATGGCTCAGTTGGTAGTAGCTCTGCCTTTTGTGCCGTAGGCTGTAGGTTCGATCCCCACCGAGAAAAAACATTTGTGTGATGAACATATATGTTTGTTCTCTGTCTGGGTGTTATATAATATTATAAGTATGTATTTACAGAAAAAAGTATATATGTAGTATATCAGCTATCTGGTTCCCATAGTACAAGCTTTGGCTTAGTTTGGGACGAGATAGTGCTGTATGAAATGTCCACCAATATTTATTTATTTATTCAGAACCGATAAAAACTCATCAAAATAACTAGTAAAGAACTTAGTAATAACGAATATTCAAAAATGTACCTTTAGAATAACAGTAAAACGAAATAAAAGTGCCCTGCAATTCACTCACGAAACTTCGATGGTTATTGCGTGCTGCTTATACTACAACTCAATTCTGTCGACAACAATTAGGTATTCGTGAACGTAGTTGTAAAATTAACCGTGGAACGTGTTACGTAAATTAAATAACACAGATAAGGATCAAATTGTATGTTTTAGTAAATTATACAAATGTGGAGCATGGAAGAAATGATTATAATTAATGGACTTGTCGTGTTTTGTTGCTAAATAAAAATTTCGGTATCAACTTTAGTTTAAATAAACATAATAAACATTGGTGGACTATTGACTGCATTATCTAGCCCCAAACTGAGGGAAACCTGTACTATATAGCAACTAGATAGCTGATAAAATACTTATTTTTACGTTTTTTTTGTAAATAAATATATCATCATCTGATCTTCAAAAAATCTGAAATGTGCGAGCTAAAAGTTCTTCGACGGTTGTTTACATCTTAACAATAGTGTGTGAGTGAGCCACACTTATAAGACTCGTTTCCCTATTGACGTTGGTCATATATATTTAAATACATGACATTCACGTTGCAGACACAAAGTAATGATCGACGGTGTATGAATGATATAGCAGTGTGGCTGTCAAGCAATTCGATGAGCGTGCGGTTACAACAGTTATTACTTGGAGCCATATTAGTAGCTATAACACCTAACTATATGTTTATAATAGCTTTGTTTTGGTTTAATTTATTTTATCGCCCGTGTTATGCACGTCTGGCGAAAAGAGTTGACAGCAAAGGATCACTTTAAGAATTTCGAAATAACTAATGATACGACAAGAAGAAGACATTAGGAATGTTTATACAACTGTTAATGATGCAGAGAGTTTTTTTTGAGTATCAAAAACACGTTATGATATTAGTTCGATAACTCATTAGAAGATATTGTGTATCATTTAGATGATACACAATACATGATACGTCATAGTGGTAGGTATTGATCAAAATCAATATTTCAAAAACCGAAGGATGGAAAAGTTTGAAAAATACGACTTTAATTTTAATCCGAACCAGAAAAAGTTTTCTTAATCAAACTACGCGATGGAATCCAACCTTTTTCAAACAAAATCATTCTTACATTACGTATTTGAACTGAATCCTTCAAGTTCAGTCCTAGTCTCATCCCTAACTTATTCCATGTTTAAGTTTCAATAATTTCCTCCGGGACTCTGACTATTTGACGATGGCCGCCGTTTGAATTATTAACGTAACCCTCTTCGGATAATTTAGACCCTAAATTAAATTACAATAGCCATGTAAGTTGTAATTAAGATTAACATGGTTGTTTCAATTATTAATGTGCTTAGCGCGTTCATGAGAGGTAAATTCTAATAGTTTACATTGAACGCCTTCACCGCCTGCACCCAGATAAACTGGAAATATTTATTATTAGCATCAGAAGGCTCGACAACCCGACAAAATTCACTCAAAATCTGAGTAAAAGTGGGCCTATACTTAACTACTACGCTTCCCATGGAGAACGTAGCTTCGTAGCTTCGTGCTATCAGAAACTGTAAGTGCGTTTCATGGTTTTATTGCTACAATCGTAGCACATACGTAGAGGTTCGTAGATAATTGCGTAGCACATGTGCTACAATTGTAGCATATACGGAAGCGGTTTGTGATGTTTCATTTTTTGTTTGTTTTAGTTCGTTGAAGCACATAAAGGGGTTTGAAGACGATGACGTAGCATAAATACGCTGAAATCATAACACATAATGTTGGTTTGAAGATAGTGACGCAGCATTTTATTATGCTGTCGAGTACCGTCGCTGTCTAGATAAATTTACATATACAATTACATATTTTATAATGCCTTGTAAAAAGGCGTTGTTTCATCAATATATGGAGCCGGGGTCTGGTCTATGTACAGTATATATAATTATCGCTTAGCAATATAGTAACTGTTTTATGTGCTTATTTGCCTCATTTTTACTTCGTTTTCTTGCTTAGCAAGATTTTCTTTGTCAAGGAGAGCAACACAATGCACCAAAAATATGGCGGACTTACATGCGTGAATGTCATTTTGACAACTATTGTTTAAGTCAAGCTTGAGAGTGAAAGTCATTACCGTCAAAAAAAGCAACAAAACTGTCAAAAAATTATAAAATGCAATGCGTCATATCAAACGTCAATTACAGACTGTCATGGCGGCTCTAGAAGTGTGCACAAAGTAAGAAATTTGAACAGTTCAACATTTAGTGATAACAACTATATTATCCTACATATTAATGTTTTTAGGGAATTATCTGGCTTTTCTGAAAACCAGCTGCTATAAATACTTTTCAAGAGAATTTCAATATGCTTATAAGTCTTCATGATCAACTTCAAACTTAATCGCGTAAAGTCTTGATGGGCTATCGCATTACAATTCTGAACAAAACCCAAGTTGTGATACCTAACTATTACTTAGCTATACATTATACAACTTATAGTTTTAAGAACTTTGAACAGAACTTCAGAGATGCTGACAGGAAAACAGATCCCGTTTTTCAGCTTTTTGTTTTGTTTTATCCCCGTGTTAAATTGTTAGGTTATGATAGGTTGTTAATTTTTGATGTGTTTAATTATGAAGAAAAGTTTTCAAAGTCAAAGTCAAAGTCAAAATGTATTTATTCAATAAAATCACAAGGATCACTTTGAAACGTCTTAAAGCTAGGTGACTCTAGGTGCCAGTTCCACGCGACCAAAGCCTAGAAGAACAGGCAACAAACTTACGGCTTGGTTCCTACCGTTCTTTTGTATGATCCTTTTACAATGTAATAATATAATATATTATTGAAGTTTAGTGAGGCGTAGGCGTAGGTAGGGTTTGCTGGATATTATGCAACAATATTTTTTATTCTTAATATTCTATTCTTTTTTTTATTTATAATTTGTTTCTTATTTATTTTACAATCCACAACCTAACCCGTTTGTAAGATGTGCAATACAGTATCTTCATTGATTCATTTATTAAAAAGAATAAAATAACAATATGATTTGTGACTACTTCCAAAAAAACTTTTAAAGAAAGTTATATTTAAATTTAAGGTGAGAGGGTTTGCACTTCAACGTCTATAAATCCGAGCAAAATAGGTACCGTAAGTGTTTTTTATTTTCGTATTTTTTTCTATAGCCTACTTATTGAGAATATATTTGCAGCAATGCTACATCACTATGTGTACTGTTTTGTATTTATGCGAATAAATAATATTATTTAAGGCAGAAAAAAAAATCTGCTAAGTAAAACAAGATGCATGACCAAATCCTACGAAGGCATAAATTGTTAAAAGTCATCAGTATTTTTTTTTATTAGTAAGCCAATTACCTCAAATAGTGACACACCATCATGTCGAGAAGTGACACACTATCACTGTACTGGGTGTTGTCTAATGTGGACATAAATTCAGTGTACATGGCTATAGTTTTTTTTGTTGGACAAGTCATGATAGCTACTGCTAAAATGCCCATGAATAGTTGAATAGGAAACGATGAAAAATATGACTTACCTCCTCTATTTTCACTATCTGCTGGTTTCACTTGTATCGCCCGGTTCATCTGTAAACAAAATGAAATAAGTTATTATTACTAATCAAATAAAATAATGACATATTTTTTTTTTGTGTTCTTAATGTATCTTCACCTTTATTATAAGAAGATTAAAACTCCCTCAGAAGTAGATTTTCTCCTTCAAATTTTAATGATTTTAATACTTTGACCTGAGAAATACGTTTTAAAGTTGGAAAAAATTGGCTCGTGATCACCGGCACGGTAGATATCCCCTCATATTACCTATGTCAAGTTTATCCCCTGAATGCCCAGTTCGATAAAAAATAAAAAACTTCTTTGTTTCTTTTCCGATAAAATTGTTGTCCTGTCATCTATATTCTGCACCTAAATATTCAAAATGTGGCTGTTTTATTAGATTGCAGTGGGTAACACAAGTTCAGAAATGTATATCAGAGTTAAATATACTTAACATGGTTTAGAACGGGTAAACTAAAACGGTTAACTGCATCAAAACCTCAACTTGCAATTCAGTATCGCGCTTTCATCAGAACTAGGACATCGCAGTATTCATTCATACCATTCAGTATGTGATGCAACGCTGTCCGTACATAAATGTACTAACTACTAGACTGCACTGTGCATCTATAACTTATTCATTTTATTTATTTAACAAAATCCACAGCTTTTTATTTATATAGAAGGTAACATTGAGTATAGCTAAAAGCCAATAACGGAACATATGAGTATAGCTAAAGCCAATAAATAATAATATAATAATAAATTCATTTATTTCAGACAACTTAGTCCATAATTTACATACACTTATTAATTACACAATACACAATAGTTAGACATAAGCACATTACACACACAGGCAGAAAATGGATGGTCGGTATATCTATTTTAGGTACTGCGCATGTACCCTAGCACAGTGGTTTAGGTACTCGCAGTCGAACCTGGCTGAAAACACATTGACATAAAAGATTGAAATTAAAAAAAACGTTAATCTGTTATTGGCTTATCCGTTATTTATAGGTTTGTGAGAAAAAAAATGGAACAAACAGATAAAATCCCATGTTTAATAAACTTCTAGTCCTAAAATAAACTAAGCTGTAGTATTGGAACCAGATAATTGATACATCTTAACTTTTTTTGTAATAACCTACTTAAAATCTTAATATATTATATAAAATGCTAATGTTCGTACGTGTGTCCACGGTTTTCTCTATGATCCGCAACTTCGATCAACTTCCCGTTGGGATGGCAAATACCCCTTGGTCTCCTGGTGTGCATAAGGGAGTTTGGTCGGGGTGGGTGGAAGAGGGTGGTTGTGGGTGGCGAAAATGTGGAATAATATATACCTGTCCTTCTCTAACTATACATGTTAGAGGAGGACAGAAAACTACTATAAAATCCTTAAAATCTCGGGAATCTCGGGAATGATCTAGAATGTTCCAGAATGTGTGCAACTGATGAAATCAATCTAGAAAGTTCTAAAGCTTTCTGGAATGATCTAGAAAGTTCCAAAAAGCCGTGCAATTATTGTAATCGATCTAGAATATTTCAGAAAGCTTCTGGAATGATCTAGAAAGTTCCAAAATGTTTTCAATCGATAAAATTTCTCCAAAATGGTCTAGAAAATTCTAAAAAATTCTGAAATGATCTAGAAAGTTCCAAAATGGTTGCAATTGAAGTAATCGAACTAGAATGTTGTAGAAAGTTTCTGAAATGATCTAGAAAATTCTAAAAATTTCTGAAATGATCTAGAAAATTCTAAAATAATTTCAATTGTTGTAATCAATCTAGAATGTTTTAGAAAGCTTCTGGAATGATCTAGAAAGTTCCAAAATGTGTGCAATCGAAAAAATTGATCCGAAATGGTGTAAAAAATTCTAAAAATTTCTGAAAGGATCTAGAAAATTCCAAAATAGTTTCAATTGTTGTAATCGATCTAGAATGTTTTAGAAAGCTTCTGGAATGATCTAGAAAGTTCCAAAATGTGTGCATTCGATAAAATTGATCCGAAATGGTCTAGAAAATTCTAAAAAATTCTGAAATGATCTAGAAAGTTCCAAAATGGTTGCAATTGTTGTAATCGAACTAGAATGTTGTAGAAAGTTTCTGAAATGATCTAGAAAATTCAAAAAATTTCTGAAATGATCTAGAAAGTTCCAAAATGACTGTAACTGTTCAAATAGATCCAAAATAATCTAACACGTTCTAAAATTTTCTAAAATGGTTTAGAAATTTTTAAAATGCCTACAACTGTTTAAATCGATCTTAAATGTCCTAGAACGTTTTAAAAATTTCTGGAATGGTCTAAAAAGTTCAAAAATGTCTTTAACTGTTAAAATCTATCCGAAGTGTTCTAAAAAGTTCTAAAATTTTCTGAAATGATCTAGAAACTTCCAAAATGCCTACAACTTGAAGATCATTCAAAGTAGGTACAAGTGAACAGTAATTATACAAATTCAAGTAATTTCGAGAATCGAAAACGACCGAACTATTTGAATATTCTATAGTGTTTTGGTACTATAAATTTCGATATTTGACGATATATAATCCAAAATCCAGCGACTTTTCGTCAGTACATGCGATGTATTTTAACCCGTGCAACGCCGGGTTTCGCTGCTAGTATTCTATAAATGCGTAAGTTACAATATTTGGGTGTTTGCATTTTTGTGGCTCAATCTCACTAATCCCTTAACCGATTGGTGTGAAGCTTAGAAAAATTACAGTTCGCTATTTTCATATCTTAAAATTACTGAGAACGTGGGAGAGAAAAATGAACGAACCGAATAAAGTTTTAATGTATGTCGTATGCGAGCAAAACCGCGGGTGGCAGCTAGTTAAAAACTAGTTAGTTCAAAGTGATCCTTGTGATTTTATTGAATAAATACCTTTTGACTTTGACTTTGTTATATTGTAAAAACACCCATGCAGAGAACAAACAAACGCAGCAAACAATTTGTAATCTGGAACGACCCGTAGGCGGATAGATACTAGACTGAAGACCCATAAATTTCCAGGAAGAACAGTTTTTGAGTCTTGTCTATCGGTTCATCTTGCGGTTTTTATTTGCCATTGATTGTCGGCTCTACGAGCTATATGGCCTGCCTATTGCTACTTAAAATTTTGAAGGCGCAATCGGCAGGTATCAGGCTTACTCTTCAAAATGTTGGTCCGTATTTGCGAGTCCAAGCGTTGGTTACTCTCAGCTCTATCGCGGCATGTTGCTCATATGTAAACTAAACGAGGCGACCGCAATGCTGCGAATATTCGTGGCCGCTGCGGTTCCGTACGTTTCTATTTTGTAAGGCGCGAATCGGACGAGAAACGGATGTGAAATGAATGTTTGAATGAGAAGAGCTTTGGCTTTGAATTAGAGATGCAACTTGAATTGTGGCTCGCTTTTAAGTTATCTGCTGTTATTGAAAACGCAGACAAAACAGATTTTAACGATGCAGATTTTAAATGAATTTGTATGAAATTACATTGAAAAAAATAAGTTTACAGACAACATTACCAAGTTAAAAAGATGCAGTGTCAGCTTTAGCTCTATGAAGTGGCTTGTGGTGTTGGTAGTAGCTGTTGTAAGTCAGAAAAGCTCAAAACTTTATTCCAAAGGTTAGGGTTACTTCAAAACAAAGTAGCGACAACATTTGAAAACGATTTGATTACAGGTTTACACAACTAATGGTCACAGTAACTTCCTGTTCTACTTGGCAACTTGTTAGGTATTTAGTTCTGGCAAGGTTTGTTTAAAAACAAACCTTGACCATTGTAAAGGAACTACACGAGTGTCTACGCTACAACGAAATTCGTTTTAGTTCATCAATTTAGCTTTTTTTACTGAAGTGAATGGCCTTTAAATTACGTGTTTATCCTAGACATTTCTGGAGGTCAAGCATCAATAAAATTGATGAAAAAATAGCAACCAAGGTTGCTAGCCAGTAAAATTGAAAAAAAAAAAACCTAACTTTTGTGATATTCTGTGTCAATGTTCGCTTATTGTTTTTTTCTATCTATTAAATCATTATTTTAAAGCAAAACCTATCGCAAAAGTACGTATATACCGTAGTCTCGTACCCACATGAGAAATTGGGGTGATCATATTGTTTGTATAATGTCACTCTGTTGTATAGTAAGGGTGTAAGGTAAAATAATTGTAAATACAAAAAACTACATAAACGTAACAAAATACCTATATTTTCAGCGATATTCCTGAAATTTGCTGGTGAAACCGTGCAGAAAGAGATAGAAATATGCGCCGTGCAATGGGCGGGGTTTATAGCTAGGTACGGAATGTATCGTTTTTCTTTGAAGCCTACTGCAAGAAAGCTTTGACCAATGAGCTGTCCGGTAGCTACAAAGAAAGTAATGAACGGAAACGTATTGGTAACGTTTTAAAGTGAAGCTCGGGAGTTTTAATTGCTTTGAAAAACACTGTGGGTTATTTTGTGTTCAACGAGCCAAACGTGCTACTTATTAGTTTATTAAAGCACTGTCAAGCAAAGTACCTTTTTTGGGCATCTTGCTTTAGACCAATGACCCCTTGATGGTGTTTTTAGTTCTTTTTGGCAAATAATTTAGGCATGCTAGATTTTTTTTATAATATACATTAAAATTAAACAAAGGTTATATTATATTCTTTTTTATATTTTTTTTAGTAAATTTATATTTAACAATGGAATTCCGCAAAGTCACGCCTGAATCATTTCATTGTTAATAAGTATTTTTTTAATTTTAATAATCGTCTTTGTGGTAAGAAGGAACAATAATCGAAACTAACAGTTGAGTAATGTTGCAACTTAATATATCCATGCCACTGAATAAGGACCACGATTTAGTTGTTTGGTTGCCCAATCTCGCAGTTTCAGTTTTCACTAAATCTCTTAAAAAACTCTCTGCGCAACTCTTTTAAGAGTAGTAGAGCTCTTTGTGAAGGGTTCGTCCGGGGAAGTACTACCACTACGCCTTTTTCTGCCGCCAAGCAGCGTTGCTGTGTTTCGGTTTGAAGAGTGTGGTTGCCGGTGTAAGTACAGGCACACGAGGCTTAACATCTGTATGCCTCAAGTTGATGGACGCAGAGCAGTGCATCGTAGGGCACGTTCCTATCGTGCGTGACTTACGAGGCAATGCTTTGTTATAGGTGATGGTTACCACTTAACATCAGGTGGGCCATCTGCTTGTTCCATTAGCTAATAGTATAAAATAAAAAAAAATAAAAAACCAGTCACAAGGCGCAGTCACAGGCGCAATCGTGGTGCCTTTGAACTTTCAAAGGAGTCGTCAGATTGAACGTCCTGGAAACTATGGCATGCTGATTGCGCAACCACTAAAATATCAATCTATAAATGGCAATCAGCATGCCACAAGTTACATTACGTGCACGCGCTGATGATGATTGCACTTGGTTGTACTATTAAGCGAACACCAGGTGAGGTACTCTCCATAGAGCTGTATACATTTTGTTGGTTGTGCAAATAGGTTGCGCAACCGTGGTATCTCAGTGAAATAGGGCCCTCAGTCAGTCCCAGCTGCGGCCTATGAACCCGCTACAGGAGTCGCCCACTTCTTCTAGGAATTTATTTACATACTTTTCTTCAGAGATTGTGTCAGCTTGACCTACATCATAAATCTTAGTAAGAACATCTTGACAGTAGAATAAAATATTATGGCAACGAAATAGTATGCGTATGGTACAAGCATGTAATTTAGGTGAAGAAAATATTTTTTGTGAATACATTTTAGAAAGTAGATATAAAAAATTTGGTCACTACGGCAAACTGGGAAGTTAAATTTTGATGTTTGTTCTCTGTCTGTACGTTATATAATATTATAAGTATGTATTTATAAAAGTATATATGTATTATTTCAGCTATTTAGTTCCCATATTACAAGCTTTGGCTTAGTTTGTTAATCCTTGATTAGCAACTAATAGAGTATGGTGAAATCAGCTCTAAGTCTCTAATCAAGAAGGTAGGTATGCCTTTAAAAGTTACTCTCATATCTTTTGGTACTAAAGATTTTTTGAGGATATCTTATAGATATGTCTTTTATTAAGGAATTTTATCTATTTATTTACTAGCTGTTATTGTCCTACTAGCCGAGTTCAAACTTCAATAGAATACTACTTATTGTCAAAAAACTATTTTTGTAACCTGTGTCTAATAAAGTATTACTAACCTATTTTTTTTTTGATGTCGTTTCAAATATGTTAGAAGGTAGTAGAGCTCTTTGTGAAGGGCTCGTCCGGGGAAGTACTACCACCACGCCTTTTCCTGCCGCAAAGCAGCGTTGCTGTGTTTCGGTTTGAAGAGTGTGGGAGCCGGTGTAATTACGTGCATCGTAGGGCACGTTCCTATCGTGCGTGACTTAAGAGGTAATGCGTTGTTATAGGTGATGGTTACCACTTAACATCAGGTAGGCCATCTGCTTGTTCCATCGGTTAGTTGTATAAATAAAAACCCGATAGTTATATACCTACTAATTATAGATATATCCATTATTAGATTGTCCTGATCCCGAACTAAGATTTCCTGTGTCGTGAGTAAAAGTTGTTTCACTTTGCCAACTACAAATAGTACGAACTAATCAATGAAAATGTCCACGTCCATTGTCCACCGACTGGTATAAGTAATTTAGGGTTCAGTAAAGTAATGACATAAAAGATAACCATCTATATTATGTAGCATGCTTTCAAACCATCGGAATAGTTAATCGACTTTTAAAAATAGCTTTTAAGCAATTTTATGTTTGAAGCATGTGTGTTTCGTGTGATTATTAAACATGCGGATTGGGAATACACAGGTATTACACAATATAATTTATATTTTTAATGTTTTAATTATTATTAAAATCTGTAAAATTTAACAAATACAATAAAATTTTCACGTGAATAATATAACTGAAACGCCTGAACTTCGTTTGTATCTTGTACTGTTCATCGTTGTTTACTTACACTAAATATATTACAAAGGAATGTCTTTGTTTTATTTTCCTATAGGTATTAATACACAGTAAATAATCAGAATTGGTTTGCATAAATTTGTGAATAAGTTCTGTCTAACGCGTTTATCTATGCTATTTAATTAGCTTAAGTTCGAACTTATGTACCTTTAAACTTTATTTAGGTGTTTGCTAAACATCAGCTGGATTAGTAAAAATAATCACTCTAAAACGTTGTGCAAGCAAACAACTTTTGCACACATAAATATTTTAGTACCAAACTTACACGATTGAATCCCAAAACAGAATATTTTCAGCTGTCGAAACTGCCACTATAACAAACGGTCGTTCGAACTGTCAATGGATGGTCAGCACACCACCATCCGATGTCACCGTCACCAAGCAACCGAACTAACAACAAATTTAAATAAATTGGACAGTATTTTCGGTTCACGACAGAAATAAAAAAGGTCTAGTTTTCATTAGTGCACGCTCGTTAATTTCAACTGACAGTAACGGCCTTGGTTTTCGATCAAAAAATTGATTGAAATAATTACCCCTGACGTGTACATTTATATTATATAATTGATCATCATCATCACCATTTTGATCATAGCTCAAGTCTCCTTCTGAACATAAAATTAAAACTTATGAATAACTTATAACATAATATTTATTATAAAAATGCATATACTCCATGTTTTTTTTAGATATATACTTGTACGCCCCAATTCAAATTATATACTTGTACGCCCCAAGCAAACTTTACAACCATTTTTATACATTATTTAGTTAAATTAGTATCCGTATTTGTGTCTTTTGGAAGTCAAAAGTTTGTAAACCTACTCATTAGATGATATTTTATTATTGAAACCAAGGCAAATTTAAATACCGCAAACAGTCGGTTTTCTAAACTTAGGATACAATAATTAATATAAATTCTAAAATTAATGCCCAACAATAAATTCTCCACCAAATTGAGACTTTGTTGCAAAGTAAAACCGATCATAAATTAAAGAATCCGTTATCCAATCTTAAAACTTGAACTGAATTTATTAAGTTGGTAGTTTAATAACATGGCTGTCTAAGGCATGAAACGCCTTAATGTTTACTTATCTCCTAAGAAGAAGCATTTTATTTTTACTTTTAAAAGTCTAACAGCTTGTAAAACTGTTATACCCGAACTTTTGCAGATTGCTTCTTCGTAATTGTTTTTATTTCCATGCACATTGCTGGTTTTGCTATGTTATAAAGCTTATAGCAACATAATTGATATTTTCTGTTTGATAATTAAATTGTGTTGATAATTTAGTTTATTTAACTTTTGGAGGTATTTTTGACTTTCTTTGAAAAATGACAAAGCATAAACCATTATCAAGGATTAGCTGCATGAAATTAGCGCCTAGACTTATCTAGAAGTTTTAAAGTTAACCGTGTATGTATGTATGTGTATCACTACATAGTATAAAACAAAGTCGCTTTCTCTGTCCCTATATCCCTATGTATGCTTAAATCTTTAAAACTACGTAACGGATTTTGATGCGGTTTTTTTTTTATAGAAAGAGTGATTCAAGAGGAAGGTTTATATGCATAATACAAGCATAATCTCTTAGGGATAACCCACAATAACCGTGCGGAGCTGGGGCGGGTCGCTAGTATAATATATATTATAGTCAAGAACAGTTTTTTTGACTAATTTTTACCACTGTTACTCCACTCGTACCACCAACAACAGCTAAAATATTGAAGTAGCCCAGTGAAGTATCGTGTTGCCAGAAAACTTAGACAACTGATTAATTCCCACAAAAATATCGCCACATCGTGTCCACAAATTATTGTAATGCCGAACAAACAGTTAACCCAAAAGTTTTGGAAAAAATGTAGCTCACCCGACTCCCGACGCTACCAAGGAGGTAATGGGGCGAAAAGAGAATATTCTTTTACAAGTTTCGGCCTTACCGGCGGGCCATGATAAAACTTTTTATGCTCAACTTATATGGGATAGGACAGTTTTGGAACCCATAACGCGTTGTGGTGCCGTTAGTTTTAAGAGAAGGGTAAAATCGGTTATGATGTCGTGAGATTTCTCAAATCGAAAGAGCTTTGGCTCGTTATTTGCAGTTTTTTTTTTACTTGAAACAGCTCTCAAACTTCAAAACTCAAATTGAAATGTATTTGAGCAGGATTAAAGATTAAAGTTTTTTATTTGTAAATTACTAAAACATAATTTAAATACAGTACTTACACCTATTATTAAAAAAATAAAACAAAATATGTGAATTACATTTATTGATAAAACAGACAAAGAGAATTAGTAACTAAAAAAAAACTGAAAAGCTATAAGCGGTAAGTTGATTTGATATTGACAAAAGTAGCGTGGGCAAAATAGTAGTCGCGAGCAGGTCGTAAGCAAAACAAACAATAAGCACATAGCTTTATCTAAACTAAAACAACAACACTGAATTAAGTATGTACGTAAAGCTTAGTGAATAAAAAATAAAAAACGCCCAAATAAACAATTTTTTTTTAAAACAATGTTATGATTAAAAGTTTTTCAAAGTTTACTTACAATAATTGGCGGAGGCGGGTATTCGACCTTCGCAGAACGAAAAATATCTACTAGATGAACCATATGGACCGCTATAATTATGCTCTGGGTGATAAAGAAACTTTAAACTGTGTGTGTATTGATAAGAGGGAGCGGAGTGTCGCGGCCGTTGCGATCGTAATGTCAGTTGAGAATCGACGCGACACAACCGAGCAGCACGGCGATCGGACGTCGACTAACTGAGCGAGCCAAGCCGTACGCACGCGGGGAGGTACGCACTCACGCAGCTGTGACAGCCAATCGCGTGCGTGCGCCGCGCGCACCCCCGCACCTCATGCCCGCCCCGCGTCCGCCCGTCACCTCACAATCGATGCCCTATATTGCATTAATTATTTAGGAAACACGCAATAAGATAACGCGAGGTGGCAGATAAGGGATCTCAGAGTAACTTTAAATAAATCATCGTGTCTTCGTCCATTCGACGCGCGGTGTCCGCGACTGATCGCGTGCTGTCGGGGCACGTTTTTGATTCTGATAACGCGTTATTTACGTTGTTAGTACTTACTGAGTACCATTGTTTTTATCTATCAGGTTATTTATAGACGCAATAATATAATAGAGGCTAAAAAGGGTACTTCTGAATAAGGCTGTAGATTTTTTTATAAATGGATAACCCCCATTCCACCTTTGAGTTGATCCGGCAGGTTTGTTTACGTAGCGTTCGAGTGGAGAATAAAAACAAGCGTTAAATATTTTTGGAAGGTTGTCAACTTGTCGTTTGCCAATATTAATATATACGCGGATAACGGGGCTTTTACTGGTGGTTTTATTTTTTGTTTTGTTAAGGATTTGCGGAAAGTTAAGGAGACGAGAGAAAATATATTCAAAAATTGCCACAACAAATTATTGTTTGATGAATTATGAAATAGGTACCTACACGAACAAAACAATGTTTAAAAATTTATTTAAGAGTAGTAGAGCTCTTTGTGAAGGGCTCGTCCGGGGAAGTACTACCACCACGCCTTTTTCTACCGCCAAGCAGCGTTGCTGTGCTTCGGTTTGAAAAGTGTGGTTGCCGGTGTAATTACAGGCACATGAGGCTTAACATCTGTATGCCTCAAGTTGATGGACGCAGGGCAGTGCATCGTAGGGCACGTTCCTATCGTGCGTGACTTACGAGGCAATGCTTTGGTATAAGTGATGGTTACCACTTAACATCAGCAAGGCCATCTGCTTGTACCATCAGCTAGTTGTATAAAAAAAAAACTTAAACCATATGTTTTACCATTTAATTTGTTATGGCTATTTATGATAAACCTAAGCATCGTTCATCTTTTAACTATTGCACTGAGTATAACGCGCTGCAGCTATAATAAAAATGGAAACTAAAATATTTATTCGGCGTGCATTTCACTGCCTAGGAATTCTATACCACGACCCTAATATCAATCTCCATCAGAATTCAAGACGGCGCGAGGTGGTCACCTGCCGTCGAACGTGAGAGGAATCTGCGGTATGGAATAATTAGTGCTATTGTTTACCATTACGGTGTTGTAAGGGTCAATTTAGTTTGGACTTGCTGGACCTGTTTTTATTCGGGTTTGTCCATTGGATTTGTATTTGAATGCGACAAACAGTGACAGTGACATGTTGCTTAGTATTTTGATTGTACATAATGAAACTATGATGTTTTTTTTTTGATGTTTCATTATAGGGCAATGTAGTCGCAAAGCCCTTAAAATAAAAAAAATAAAATGTTACTTGTATTTTTGGAGTTTTGTCCGATTCTTTACTAAAACTTCATTACTAATATACCTACATTAATTTATTATGACAATCATCATAATGTTTACCAAAAAAAATAGTTTTTATGATTTTTGGTAGGTAATACTTTCATATAAAGTAAAAAAAGTTTGAAATATCGAATTTTATCTTAAAGATTAACTTGTAAAAAACGTTAAATATTAACCCAAATTTATCAATTCACTATACTTAAACATTATTTAGTTACTAACATTTGACTAAATTAATATTTGGTAACTACCATGGGATGAAGATCGGGACACTACAATTCATTTCACTGCCACTCTTCACTGAAATCATTTATTTATATCAAATTGAGTTACGTCACTGCTTGATGGTGGTTGACCGATTTTTCCCACCTCCATCAGTAGCGTTTGACACATGTCAAATTGATTTAAAACAGGTATGACGAGGGCCGAACATTAGAGTACGTAAGGTAAGTAGTTTCGGATCACATAATAGTAAGCTATTTAGGAGTAACAAAGTTGAAATTATAAATTTATAATTAAATATAATATTGGTAGACAACCCACACAGCACTATTTGTGCTATGGGTACCAGGTATCTGATAAAATATTTGCATAATTTTATTTTTGTAAATTCTCTCAAACACAGAATAAATATCTATGTTCATCATGCTAATGTTTGTTCTTGGTGAGGATCAAACCCACAATCTACAACGCAGAACCGCTACGACCAACTGAGCTGTGAGGTCTCTAAAAAAATCATCCTGAATTTCAATATGCATGTAAAATAAAAATAGAAGAAATACAAAATATTTATTTTAAGACACAAAATATAACATCAAGATCGATATAAACCAAAGACACAAAAGATTAAGACATTTTTAAAAACATTACAAGTGTCATAAAAAAGGCTTCCACTCAGCATTTGCCAATGGCTTGTTTGGCGCTAGTTTGTTTCGCGCCAAAAGTGGATCGTTTTAAATGTGCTGACAGTTTCATTTACACTATAATTTTAATATAACCTCATCCAGTGTGTTCGCCTCTTCAAAGTTGACTTCAAAGTGACTTCGCAAAATTGCTGCTTCATAATATAAATGGTGCCAGCCGTCTGGCCTGAAGACAATAACTTAGATTTGTGACGGAAAATATGAATATTTTGAAATTGTGACAGGGCCCTGCTTAAAGTTTTTGCTGTTGAATAAAATGAATCTGTCTGTTACTTTGAACTACGTCAGCGTGATAGAAATAGTCGTTTCTAACTCGAATAACTTTGAATCGGTTACTCTTACTAGGTGAACTTATAAACCAGTTTCATGAGAAGTAGGAGAAGTTTGGTTTATATCGATCTTGATGTTATATAGTACTTTCATTTTTTTTTGACATAATCGTATTTTTCTACATACTCTTCTGATGGACTCTCTAAAGGTTCAATGATCGCAAAAAGTCAGTCCACTATTTGTTCCACATTCGATTGATTATAGCAAGACTGTTGCAAACACTGCAATACATTTTTTAAAAGTAGGTACTAGGCTTTTTATAGTTTTTGCAACAAGTAAGTAGTGTATTAATTATCATAATCAGCCTGAAGAAGTCCATTGATTATGTTTTTGTTATATTTGATATAGTTATATATGTATTTCATAATATACTTTAATTTATATAATTTGTTATTTTGGTACCCTATACAAATTAGCGTAGTCTGTCTTTATGACACCGTTTTGAAATGTTCAAGTGAAATCCTGTCCATCCAAAGGTTGTCTGGAAGAGATCGCTCTCAGCGATAAGACCGCCCATTGTACTTCACTGAACTTTTGAACTTTATTTTTGTTTTTAATGTGTTAAATGTCCTTGTGGTGTGCAATAAAGAGTTTTCTATCTATCTATCTATTGATGGACATCACTACCTCTACATAGAATAAAACAAAGTCGCTTTCTCTGTCCCTATATGAGGTTTAACATAATTTATATCTATATAAATAATTATATCTATATAAATAATCTTTCTGCCCCAAGTTGATGAACGCAGGGTAGTGCATCGTAAGACACTTTCTATGGTGCGTAACTTGACAATGCTTTTTTATAGGTGGAGGTTACCACTTAACATCAGGTAGACCATCATTGTTCTGTCCGCAAATAGTATAAAAAATAAAAATAATTGTTTCCCTTATAATTATTTTGAGTCTTCTCCATACTGACTGCTCGCGAGCTTTGCAATGTTGAAAGGACGTGCTACTCTTTGTCTTTCTGTACGTATTATACTTGTCACTTGAATAGTGATTCAAGAACCTTTATTCGACAGCGGTTGTCGGTTCTTTGATTTATCTAAACTCCGCAAAAGTATGATACTATACGTTGTATAGCTACACGCCTGATTGTGTTCCTACATCTAGTCCCCTAGCTCTCTCAAAGATTAAAAGAGAGCAATGACATCTGGGCGATATAAAATGCACTTGCTCTCGTAAAGGATGTCTTTACATCTGGCATACTTTACCGCAACCATTCCATCGGGGAACTAAGAGCTAAGGGTTCCCGTACACGGGCTGCCGGCCACATCAACTAAACGCCGCCACTGGCATATTTCCTGTAGTTTTCATAAGAAGAGAGCAGCGACGATTTGTAGCGTGTGGCGGCTACCGGCGTCAGCCGTGTGCTGCGAGTCCATTTAAAATGTATGAAAACTACAAGAAATATGCCAGTGGCGGCGTTTTGTGGTTGTGGCCGGAGGCCCGTGTGCGGGAACACTTTGATGTACCAAGCAGTTTGTTATGCTATGTCGTCCAAGCATACTACTGAGTCGAGAGCACTGGTGGTCTAGTGGTAGCGGCCCCGCCTTCCGATCCTACGGTCGTGGGTTCTAAACCGGTCGTGCACCAATGAGTTTTTCTGTTCAAAAATTTCTGTGCACAATGCCAGTACTCTCAAACGGTGAAGGAAAACATCGTGAGGAACCCGGCATGTCGTATAACCTAAAAAGTTCTATAACATGTGTCAAGTGGTTGAAAGGAGCCTTTCACCACACTGTTTCGAAAGAAACTAGTGACTCGACAAGAGAGAAGAAAGACTGTCACAAAATATTTTTTTTATAGGAAGAAATGGTTACACTAGGTAATAGAATACACATATATAGATAGAAAACACAATTTCGTCATATGTAACCATAATACTCCCATACATACAGCTTATTATGTGTCATACTTGATTATTATTCCACTTGAAATAAGTGTCTGTTCTTTTGATTGATGATCTTAAACTAAAACTGTTAGTTGATGGACGCAGGGCAGTGCATCGTAGGGCACGTCCTTATCGTGCGTGACTTACGAGGCAGTGCTTTGTTATAGGTGATGGTTACCACTTAACATCAGGTGGGCCATCTGCTTGTTCCGTCTGCTAATTGTATTTAAAAAAAAATAATAATAATAATAGCCGTTCTTGTTGTTTAAAGTCACAAAAAAGAAACGTCAACATGTTTAAGGGCTCTCAAAATAAATTAAGTTCGTTAAGAATTACGCAACAAAAGAATCGACAGTCGTCTGTCGACACGACAAACAAATCCTTAAATAAGAGAAAGAGGACTGACTGTACTACTAGGGCCAGGTATATACTCTTAACCTCTTATCACGAGCCCATCTTGTCTACCCTCACCATAAAACCTGCGGAATTTTACGACACCGTAAACTCATAGCGTGAAGATTCAGAGACCGACTATAAAAACTATAAAATATAATTACAAGATCGCTTTCAGGAATAAAAATACGGAGGAAGTTGGGAACAGTCTAAGGATTAAGTTAGGTTATAGACGAACAGATGGCCCACCTGATAAGTGGTGACCTCTGGTTAATGCAACTGCAAACAACACTAATATAGTTAATGAAAATATGGTCTATCTGCGAGTTATTTTTATTTGTTTTTTTTTTAAATCTTTTTGGATCTCAAAAAAGTACTAACCCAATTTCTTATTTTCTTAGGCGGACTAAAATGATATTTTTATCTAATAAATAACGAATAAAAGCGTAGGGAGATAAAACCACGGGAGACATCTAGTGTAGAAATCTAGGTACAGATTACGGCGTTACAGATTCAAATCTCTAGGAAGACTAAATCCTAAATCCAATTTTATGTATGGACGTAATAATTGGTACTAGTAAATAGGTATAAAAAGAAAACATATTCATTAGATACTATGTTGTTTGATATAAAAATATAGCGTTTGCTCGTCTAAAGGTAGAAATATAGGAACATGATCTAATTTTTAAGAAGTTAATATATGACCAAAGCCGTCCAACATTTCTCCCAAGCAGGCAAGCTAAATTCATCACTGAAATCCATCTCAAAAGCTCAGTCTACATAGTTATTTCAACCCAGTAAGCTCATAAAACGATTCAACATAATCCCATTACAAAAACTGTGCAGTAAAACTAAAGTTATCTTACAAAATAAACGATGGGACTAAATAAGCTGGCGAGTTAATGAGATTGAATCCGGTCCATTCTGCGCAGGCATAAGGCTCTACGAACGCCCCAATTTCGTCTGACCTGAGGTAAATAGATCAGGCTAGCGGATTTGAGTGGGGACAAGAGATGACCTCTGTAACGTAGCGAGCAATAACGGTTGAAATGTAAGAGATGGGTTCGATTCTCGCCGCGGAACAGATTTTTAGTTTATTTCATTTTATGATCGCATGTGCGGCTAGTTTTTTTAAAACAGGTCCGTGACATAAATGTTAGTATACTTGTAGGTTTTATCTGTGAGACAAGATGAAGATGCCAAGATAGCTATAAAGATTGAATTAAACAAAATAACGGGGTTGTTTGATTTTGAAGTCCCTTTATATAAAAAAGTTAAGAAAACACATAAAGAACCCTAATGATTTTCATTCATGAATTCATAAACGAGATAAAAGAGTTATGTCCTTTTACAAAACTACGGCTACTTCACACAGTCTAAATCAATGTTTAAATGAATGAAAATGTTGTGATTTTCATAAGTATATATACTTAGTAATAATAGTAAAAAAACAATCAGCAATCTTATCTTATATGAAACTTATGAATCATACTGCAGCGGTCGACGGATAAAAATTCCAAAAGGAGAGGCCCAAAGTCATCCATAAGATTCTCGTTTTTCCTCAAATAAGATTATCTAGCTTACTTTTAGTGCAAATGGGTCTCATCACGTATACCCCCTGGTGCCTTCATTTCCTCTATCCTCCAAAATTAACCATCATGAGAAAATCATAATTTATATCCAATCAGGAACTCTGTCAATCTTTTCTTGCTTTTTCATATCCGCAAAATCTTTTCGAATTCAAGTTTATCACAGTCTTGTTAAACGGAAAAAATCTTCACCCGTCGATCATTTGGCTTGTTATAAGTTCCACGTACCAGATAGAAAAAAGTTTTAATGATCAACCGTAGGTAAACACGATCAAAGGAGATGTGATCTCAAACTTGGAGTGAATATAGGGCGGCGTCGTACAAAATATTCTAGTATAAAGAATATGGAAATAACTTGGTCATGAAAGAGACGTCAAGTAGCTAGACTCAAAATAGATCACAGTTTGATACCAAAAACGAAAATGAAGTCACAGATTTGCATTAATAGAAAAAAATATTTAATTAAAAAAATGGATGTTTTCACACAGCGTAAAAATTTAAATTAAAACGGTTTTTATTCTGTTCAAGGATCACTTTTAAGCGTCTAAGTGAATCTAGCGTCAGTTCCTCGTGACCAAAGCATTGAAGAACAGGCAAGCAGCTTACGGCTTGGCTCTTAGTGCTCCTAGGCTCCTAGGCTCCTAGCGCTGGCGATGAGCTATTTCACCCTGAACTAAGCAAAGCGTGTAATATGAGAACCAGATAACTTTTTATGTAATACTTAAAAAAAAAAATTGTTAATATTGATTAACCTATGGGTAAGTAATGGAGCCAGTCTGGGAAGGCTGGCTCCATTACTTACCCACTGATTCCCGCTGAAAGGGATTTTAGCGGGAATCCAAACAAAATCTAATTTATTCATCAACCTTGTATTATTGCTTTATTTCAGAGTTTCATGTAAATAATTGGCGGCATTCCGTTTATTAATAATCGGCCATCTCGGGGTTTCTAGGTCAATTAAATTGGGAAGCCTTCAAATGAGATGAGGCTCTGTTTTTAGTGGGCTCACATTTATGTTGGAGAAATAACGCGAATGATAAATTATGAAAATAGAGTCAATAATGTCAATAGATAAAAATCAAAATGTTATAAGGATCCTACTTTACTTCTAATATCATACATGTGAATCATAATGAAACTTAAAGACCTGTTTCACAAACTCATTTTATAGTGGCTCTATGAGGTATACTCATAGTTGAGATTTTTTTTAGAGAAAGATCTGATGGAACAAGCAGATGGCCCACCTGATGTTAAGTGGTAACCATCACCTATAACAAAACATTGCCTCGTAAGTCACGCACGATAGGAACGTGCCCTACGATGCACTGCCTTGCGTCCATCAACTTGAGGCATACAGATGTTAAGCCTCATGTGCCTGTAATTTCACCGGCAATCACACTCTTCAAACTGAAACACAGCGTTGCTGCTTGGCGGCAGCATGTATGACGTCACAAAAATCTAGTAAATACCAACTACTGCCAATGTGGGTACGTGCCCACTGAAATATTGAGATTCTCCTCTTACTACCTCTTAGATATCTTCTAAGAATCTAGAATGAGTACTAAGCATAATGAATAATAATTTAAATAAAACCATTTATCATGAAAAAAATTGCCATTAAGTCATGAGACTGCTTTAGAAGATCAGTGATACAGGAAAATGCTGTATGTTTACTCTCATCATAAACTCCTCTCATTATTATCCAACAAAGTAGCAAAATAAGATTGCAGGTACCAAGATTCACACCTCATACAAAGTTATACGAAGCCCATTAAAAGTTACCGTATGCAACCCTGTTCAGACCTTCCTTTATGCTCAGTGAAAGAGAGCGCGGATAGCACACGTCTTGACGATAGAACATCCTATTCTATCAAACAAATGTAACCATTTACAAATAAATAAAGAAAGAAAGAAAATTTATTTATTTGCAAATACTTAGCTATAATATAATAGCGATAATACAAACAAATAAAGAGGCCAAGTGTTGTAAATGGTTCCCTGTATCAGCATAAACGCTGGTCTTCCGTCAGCGCCGTGCAGTAATGTTTAGCGCTGAGAGCGATCTCTTCCATGGCCAGATAACCAATAGGTTTTTTTTAAATACTTCCATATGCGTTCACTTAACACACATTTGATTCAATATTTAAATAATTTCAAAGTGATTTTGCTGGAATCATCCGCAAGTAATTAACCTGTATGGGTAGGATGTTACACGCAAAAAAATAATGACGAAAGAATGAGTGTCTTAGAGATTGTATCACCAAATTCTTTATAACTCATGAAACAAGAGTAGTAGAGCTCTTTGTGAAGGGCTCGTACGGGGAAGTACTACCACCACGCCTTTTTCTGCCGCCAAGCAGCTTTGCTGTGTTTCGGTCTTAAGAGTGTGATTGCCGGTGTAATTACAGGCACATGAGGCTTAACATCTGTATGCCTCAAGTTGATGGACGCAGGGCGGTGCATCGTAGGGCACGTTCCTATCGTGCGTGACTTGTGAGGCAATGTTTTTAGGTGACGGTTACTACTTTACATCAGGTGGGCCAGCTGCTTTTTCCATCAGCTAGTTGTATAAAAAACACAAGTGTACGTGTACTAACAAATTTGAAATACTCGTAAAGTAAAGTAAAACAACGGTATCTTTTCTACCTAACTGGCATTAAAAAATCGCCTAAGGATTATAAGGACGTGTTAAAATGTTGCAGTATAATTTTTATCACTCGAAATGAAATTTTATTCAACATAAAAATTTTACGTGAGCTTTTACGATCACTGTTTTGGTTATAGCATTGTTATTAGTAGCAGCTAGTCATTACTTTTTACCTAGAAATACAAAATAGCTTAAAGAGTATGAATGTTTATTAAAATTACGTGGTACTATTACGTGTGATATGTTTCACTTTATACCATTCTATTACGTCTCCCGTGAAAAGGGTCCATGGACGCATACGTCATAGTTCCCAGCGTAAATGTAGTGCTACGACGTAGCAGCTTCAATAACTGTGCTACGACGTAGCAGTTACCGTAGCTGTACGTACCGTAGCAGTACCGTAGCTACGGCGTTACAGCCACGCATACATTCTCTATCATAGCATTACATGTATGTAGCAAGCATCTTTGTTCACAGTTTTCGATCCCATCACTTTCAGTTAAAGCTGTCTGTAATTCTACGAAGTTTATCAAAATTGGTGATCTCCTAAATCCGCAGATAACCAGGTTGATAAACCTATCCGGTTAATTTAACCGTCTCTGATGCATGACTTCAAGAGCTTATACCAACTCAAAGGACGGGATCCAAATCTGCAAAACTCACTTCTAATCCAATTAGCAGCCGCATTGTGATATAATTGGAGAGCGATCGGAGTGTCCGTTGTTAAAATTTAGAACGGGTTGGACGTGTTTTGCCTGAATGCGGATACTTGTGAAGGTTATTGTTTTTTGCAGCATTATCACGAACCTAACGTTTATAGAGAAACGAATCTTAAGTGGCGGCGCTCACTCCTCTCACTCATGCACTAATTGTTGTTGGCGGGAATAACCTATACCTTTCATGAGTGTGAGTGAGAGGTAACTAATTAAGTTACCTCTTACCTCTACCTCTAATTTAACAAAAGCAATCTTGTTTTTATGAGAATACATTTTACGCAGAATTAAAACTAAGGTCACAAAAATGTTTGCCCATGGCAGGAATCAAATCCACAACCTACGACACAGAAAGCAGATATTCTACGAACTGAATAAGTACCAACCTACATATTTCGGGGAACACCCAGCTTAATTGGTTGCCATGGCAACGCAGAAGTGCGATTTTCTGCAGGACAAGGTTATTAGTGATCGTTTGAGGTGAGGATATTGGTAACCGAACCGTTAAATGTATTTTGGACTGTAAATTATGAAACAGTTGAATGTCAGGAGACTGTGAATAATGACTGAACATCGAAATAGACCCATTGGTTAGGGTGCTGGTGAGCGAAATTTATATTTAATTTGCTTATGTGACGTCTTCTACCGAGAAAAAACATTTGTGTGATGTTTTATCTCTGTCAGGGTGTTATAATAAATTTTATTTAGGTATATAAAAATAATAATGTAATAAGTATTTTATCAGCTATCTGGTTCCGATATACAAGTTCCCATAAGTAGAAGCTTTACTTAGTTTGGTCTTAAATAGTGCTGTGTGGAATGTCCACCAACGTTTATTTTTATTTATTGATTTATGATAAGGATGTGTTTTCAATTGAGTGCGCTTTGAAGTCGTTAAAGGCACAACTACTATACTCAAGGGGCTTTATGCTTGGTAACGTTAGACCAATGTCATTAGGAGTGATGACGTCACATCTCGTACTAAACCGATAGAGATTGAGAAAGTTATTGATCAGTGTTAAATTTGTCGTTTTTACAAATACAAGTCAAATGTTATCAAATTCGTTCCTTTAACTTCTGTATCTCGAATAGCTTTCGAGAAAAAATCTCTAGTTAAGTTTGCCAATATATATATATATTTTTTAATATTATACTTACATCTACGAGCTTGTGTGTTATTGTTATCGCTCTATGCTAAACAACTGTTTATTATTTTCTTTTTGTAATGCCCTTTTTCTAATTGTTTTTTTTTTCGGGAAACCCTATGGTCAACAAGTAAAAATAAAACCGGCCAAGTGCGAGTTGGACTCGCGCACGGAGGGTTCCGTACCATTGTCTATAAAAATGGCAAACGTTTGTTGTATGCGATCCCCTTAATATTTATTTTATTCTGTTTTTTTATTGTTGTTTTAGCGGCAACAAAAATACATCATCTGGGAAAATTTAAACTGTCTAACTATCACGGTTCATGAGATACAGCCTGGTGACAGACGGACAGACAGACAGCGGAGTCTTAGTAATAGGGTCACGTTTTACCCTTTGAGTACGGAACCCTAAAAAGAAGTCCATTAATTTTAACTCTTATAATAAAAATACTCTTTCACACCGAACAACAAGAAACCTGCTCATTACACATCAAATAAAAGCCTTGCTAAAAATGATCCTTCACAGAAACCACTTCATTTCTGAGGGTCATTAGCTAGAAAAGAGATGGAAGTAAGGACCTTATTACAAGCGTATAGGGTCGATAATTGGTACTTCGTACCTGGTTTAGCTGAAGTTAGGAGTCGGAAGTCCAGTGTCACTGGACTGGACCTGTTCACTTGAAAATGAAACCAATTATGAGTTTGGTGTAAATAGTAAGCGATAGCGTACATTACCGTAACTATTTAGTAGTCCAAAGATATTGTCGTAGAGCAAAACTTTTTTTTTAAAAGCTTCATCTTAAATCATAGGGTGCTTTTACATAAATCATGTTACTGTGTATGTTTCTGTTTATGTATATAACTATAATTATATATTAATCAATATTACACCGAGCACCGAGGAGCGAGACCGCCTTCCGATCGTAAGGTCGTATAAGGTTCGAATCCAGTTGTGCACCAATGGATTTTTCCTATCGAAATTTAAGAGCTCTTAAACGGTTAAGGAAAACATCGTGAGGAAACCAGTTAGTGTTCTAACAGCGGCGATGGGCTTGCAACCTGCCACGTATAAAATACTAACTACTGCAAAATGTAAGTAGGTGTCAAATGTAATGTTTGGACATATCTCTGACTACCCCCTTAGACGTCCTCAAAAACAATCTGAAAGTCGTACTTGGTACGCTTGGCAAGTCTGATCTGAGGGGATACCTACCGTGCCGGGAGATCAAAGTCGTTAAGCTGTTTCAGTTTCATTTTAATAAATATAGGTAAGTATTACATTTATAATTTTTTTCAGTTTTCAGTTACATTTTCAAAACACAATATCTTATTCAAATAATATACAAACATTCATGGCGAAACGACGACTAAGAGCAAAACCAACTCAGAGCGTAACCAATACTACCCGTCAAATACAAATATATAAATGTATCCATCCATCTTTTTTATTGACATGAAAGTGATAGTGTTACGAATATTTTATACAGCCGCTAAATCGTATCTAGCCATAGATATGTATAAGAGCCTATGTACACACGAACACAGATCAAGCTACACAAAGCCAAAAAAAAAGCCTACCACAAGGACGTAAAAGTAAGCAGTGTAAGCCTAAGGGTATCCTGGTCTGATAAAAAAGACAACTTGTTTCCAAATCTTCTCGTCTAATACATGTTTTAGAACTTAAAAGAAGGGATTTAATTGTTAAAACTTGTATTTTATGAATAAAATATTTTGTTTTTTTTTATTTTGGATATTGTATTGTCCCTTAGCCCTAGTACACCAACTGACCTAGCTAGTTATCTATTTATAGATTAGTAGAGCTCTTTGTGAAGGGCTCGTCCGGGGAAGTACTACCACAACGTTTTTTTCTGCCGCCAAGCAGCAACGCTGTGTTGCGGTTTGAAAAGTGGGGTTGCCGGTGTAATTACTGTCTCATGAGGCTTAACATCTGTATGCCTCAAGTTGATGGAAGCAGAACAGTGCATCGTAGGGCTCGTTCCTATCGTGCGTGGCCTACGAGGCAATGCTTTGTTATATGTGATGGTTACCACTTAACATCAGGTGAGCCATTTGCTTGTTCCACCAGCTATTTGTATTTAAAAAAAAAATGCTCACACTACCTTATGATTCAACTTTAAATCGCTAGTAACTTGTTGCTTGGAACCCGAAACCCCCATTTCAACACCAAAATGTCCGCTGTCGATTTTAACAAGTTCAACCATTTCGGCACATTAGTGTGCTATATCTATATTTGGAATCAGCTATTCGGCCTACCAAATATTCAACTTTTATAGTCTTGTGATACTTTTTTTAATACTACGTACGTTTTTTCTACTTATTAAATCTTAAACACAGCCCCGCTTAAACAGTCGAGTGCTTAAGTCATGACAATTCAATGCATTAGTGAAAACTGGGGCAGACTACACATCGTTGTCTCTACTTATCCCCCTCCTCTGCCCCTGCTTACTATCGTATGTTTAATAAAAAGAAAGTGGTATACAATCAAGTATCAAATAACAGTTATCTTGAAGAGCACTTTATGACTGTTTGCAACATTGCCTTTGAAAAGAAGAAGAAAATCAGACTTTAGTAGACATCAAGCAACAAAATTTGTACTTCAAAAGATGTAGGCAAATAAAAAAGTTTCTTATCTCACCAAAGTCTTAAGTGACTCTCCAAAAATAAACGAATATGGACTTTATACGACCGAATTAAAGTTTTTTATCGGTCGTTCGAGATATCATAAAAGGTGAATTCAATTAACCTTCCCTCTAAAACATGGGACACAGGAATGCCGTAAAAAGTTAAGATACGGGCAATTCATTCAGAGATCTAGAACTTAAGAGGATGAATGCTAGTAGGTGATAAACTTGACTTTTATCATGCGTACGTACCCACTAGACTTGAGCAAAGGTAAGTGCAAGTACTTAGGATACTTATTTTATTTAGAAAACTGTTTTATTTCCACTGTGTTTGAACAATAAACTTCAACTTGTCAAAGCTTTAGTCAGTAGAACAAAATATGCTCCATAGACATACAACTAACATACATATATTTTTGCATTTATTAATCTTTTCAACGGTATTTTTATTTGAATTTTTTTAACAAAAGTTTCATAGAAAACAATGCAGTAATCAGTGCGCAGTTTTTGCGGCATCCTATTGGATTATGGGATGTGGATAGACTATTGTTTGACTGACGCTGCGGAGTTTCAAGCTGTGATGTTATTTTTAGTCCATTTGTGTATGCGTATATTAGTACCTGCCAGTTTTTATGTAGACTTAAACGTGGTTGTTATAAACAGTGAATAAAATTAATAATTAAACTATTCAAAAACTAAGATCTATAACATATGAAAACCACATCTAATTCACAAAAAAACATGACTTGGTACTATATTATCTGAGACAATTTATAGTGTGCCTTTGAATTAAGGTTGTTTGATATATTTTTTTCAATTCTTTTATAAAGTGTATTTGTACAATGACTGTGCCTTACATGCATTGTCGAGAACTAGAACGTTCTCTAAAAAGTAAAAAAAAATACTAGTAGTGTTGCGAAATGTTGCAGGATCATCTTTTAGGTATATGAATACTCTATACCTACTTTAGATTACCTCCTTAGACATCCTCAAAGAATCGAGTGACCTCCATTGAGGTGGAATTTGGTACTGAGAGATCTGAGGGGATATTTCTTTTTTCTTTTCCGAATATCTAAAAGTAGAATTAAACCAGTTTACTGCCTTATTCCACACACGCATCTAACAATTAATTTCAAGAAAATCACAGCGTTTCTAGCACCAAAACATTCCTCGGGCTCAGAAAGCCCGTAATCTCCACTACCGTCGCTCAGTCACGTTGAGAAAATAGCGCCAGTCTTAGCACGCATCGTGTCGCCTACTAACTGCAGAATGAACTGTGGCACTGTTTGCATTGCGATTCAAAGGCCTACGTTCGTAGGCGGCCTTTGAACAAGCTACATAATACGACGATCTTATAGCGTGCGTTTTGAACGGGCTTTAAAAAGATAGCTGGAGGAGTGAGATAGAGTTAGTTGAAGTAATTTCTTACTTAGTGACACAACTTGGTATTAAATCTTTTCCGAATAATGCTATACGTCAGCTACAAATAGTTCTGTCTCTGTTTATGACAAGTATAAAGTGGAGGCGGAAATATATTTTCTGACGTATACCTCTGTCATCTCGCTATTTATTTTTTTATGTAATTGCTGGTGAAGTTTCTTAATGCTTTGATTTATATTTGTGTAGCTAAGATACTTCTACATATAATGCAATTTGGTTACGTTGTGAAGTTATTTTTTTGTATTTAATAGTAGCCTATTTTTGCTCTGATTACTGACGAGTACTCGCAACTTACCTTTTAAATTTTATATACTTACGCTTATGTTAAGTCCTCTATCCAAGTTATCTGGAAGAGATCGCTTTTTAGCGATAGCACCGCCCATTGTACATATCTATACTGGCACCTAGAGTCACCTAGCTTTAAGACGTTTCAAAGTGATACTTGTGATTTTATTGAATAAATACTTTTTGACTTTGACTTTGAGTATAGTTGTTATTATTTGTTTCTTATTTTGTTCGTTTGTAAGGTGTACAATAAAGCATTTTAATTCATTCATTCATACGAAGGTCAAACCGAAAAGAAATACATACAGTATATAACACACCGAGAACAAGTAATACACAAAAGAACGTTCAAAATTTAAGTTAATTACAAGAGAATGGGGCAACTGTACAGTACATTGTTGGCACATCGTAAATCATTACGCGCCCCTTATAAAGCGCCAGAAACAATTATTGCTTGTTAAAGAGCCTCTCGGCCAGAGAAATAATAAAGAAATAGCAAGGAGTATTACACAATGCTTTGCGCCGATTGTTTTATTAGTTTACAGTTAAATTGCGTTGAACAGACCTTGGTTCCATCATCAGACCAAGTTGCTGTCATCCTTTTATAAGAACTAAGTACCTTCTTAATTTATTACAAAAAAGTACAAGCTATCGATTTACCAAATTTCATGCAGATCGGAGCAATGGTTCGAAAGTTATGGCCCGACAAACATACATGCATACATAAAATGCCAAATCGTCCAAGTTGGCTGTAAGATTTTCGTTCGCTTCGCTCACTCAATCAACAAAAAACCTAGTAGTAAGTGTAAGCACCTATTTTACAATTACTAGTCACTGAAAGACTATGTAGATGTTACGAAATAGTTTTTATTTACATTGTAGCAGAAGCGTTAAACTTTTCGTCTATTTGACCAAATTTAAATTGTGTTCAGACAGCCAATGTTGGTAACAAACAATTTTGTTGTACGAGCTGAAGAGTTGTTTTCATTATCTTTCTCCTATCTGCGAGGCTAGGTAGATATTTCTTGACAGCCGGATATTGCATGGCATCTTAACCTGCAATTTCCTCTTTCAAACAGACTATCCAAGCTTTATGCAACTTTATAATGTCTTTATAAGCATCTAATTTAACCTAGGTTGAGTGATATTCATTTTTGTGACTTACATAAAGCTATTCCCATTTTTTTCTGATAACTGATTTTCCAAAAACTGTATAGTTTTTAAATCCATAAAAGTAAAAGTTAAGTAGGGTTCTAGTAGGCTACATCGTTTTTTTTTTTCGTTTTTTACAATGCTGAAGCTACAATAAAAAAATAATTACAAAAAATCATATCAAATTATTTAAAACAGTGTCAGCTACAAGTTCAAACCTCATTTACATAAGGCTTTGATCTCAAAAAACTCAGCATCAAATCAAAAGATTCATTTCTACTTAAACCAAATGGTTTTCTGCCGGTGTTTTGACAGGGGACCCTAATCCCAGCGCACCGCGGGACGTCAGTGTGCCTGACGTTTTTCAATTATAACCAGTCAAGTCGTAACACTTTTTGAGACCAAAACACATTGTCCCGGCCATGTCGCCCGTTTCTAATTCTAAATGGATTGTTTTGGTTTGTTTTATAGTTGTTTATGAAAGTAAAACCGTTTGTTCATTTTCTTTTTGGAATATTTTCTGACGACAACCATAATATAGTCAAAGTCAAAAGGTATTTGTATTGTATTCAATAAAATCACAAGGATCACTTTGAAACGTCTTAAAGCTATGTGACTCTAGGTGCCAGTTCCACGCGACCAAAGCCTAGAAGCCTAGAATATAAAACTTTGGTTAGAAAAGAGTTTTGACAAGACCAGAAAGGCAGACTGCTATCGGAAATTTCTTCGCACCCACCTACAGCATGAGTATAAAAAAACAAGAAACTTCATGCAACTTTTTAAAGGAACGGTGGCAGTGATACGACGGAAGAGGAAAGATATCAAAATAAGATACCACGACACGACAAAATTATCACTATCTCTCAAAATAAATCAGCTATATCACAAAGGTACGATGCTACCTAGAATATAAGTACACACTTCGCCGACAGAGACGAACGAAACTCTTGGTACACTTCGGATCAATTTCAGAAGTTTTACTTCGATCTTTCTATGATAGGGCGCGTACACACTGCTATAGAAAACGGTCTAAAAGAAGGATGTCAGTTTTGATGGCTAGAAATAAAAAAATATGTATCATGCACTTAGATTTGTGTTTAACCACTTTTCTTATTGAAGGCTAATTTTGTAAGGGCTTTAAGAGTAGTAGAGCTCTTTGCGCTCGTCCGGGGAACCACCACGCCTTTTTCTGCCGCCAAACAAAACAAATGCGTTGGTGTGTTTCGTTTTGAAGAGTGTGGTTGCCGGTGTAATTACAGGCACATGAGACATAACATCTGTATGCCTCAAGTTGATGGACGCAGGGCAGTGCATCGTAGGGCACGTTCCTATCGTGCATGACTTACGAGGCAATGCTTTGTTATAGGTGATGGTTACCACTTAGCATCTGGTGGGCCATCTGCTTGTTCCATCAGCAAGTTGTATAAAAAAAGGATTGCTTTATAATTTTACTTGTGCAGCACTCACAACTCAGTAAGCAGTAGTCCCATGCGCCGTGAGTTTGATCTCCAGCAAGAATAAACATTTGTGTAATGAACATAGATGTTTGTTTTCTGTCTTGGTAAATTATATACATAATAATATACATACTGTATGTATATTTATATACATACATACATTATATTGTATAAATATTTTATCAGTTATGTGGAATGCTGGGTGAAATGTCTATATTTTTTTTTGTTTTCGTGTTGTTATGATAACCTAAATTTTTGCTTGACTTCAGGTTTGTGTGTTTTTGTACCTTGAGTTATATAGTTTGAGTTTTGAGTTGTATAGTTTTTATTACCTTGAGTTATTATAGTATTTCATAAACTTTGTTACATCTTTTATTCTAACCGCTATACACGCGTCTTAACACCTAAAGCTCAGCTTGTACGGAACTTAACCATTCACTTTATTAGCAAACTTGGCTATGAGTAGTCTTTTAGTAATTATGCTGGATTATTTTCAAGCGACTGAGCCTCGAACTCGTTTACAAGTCATAAGGAACATAGGGAATGTTTACTGTTTTATCTTAAGAAGCTTGTTTTATGTTTTCACAGGAGGTTTTACAATGAAACTTCCGATAGTATTTTGTCGGAAATTTCACTCAGCGCCATCTAGCTTAAATCTTAGCAAAACTTGTACTGGGAAATAATTAACTTAGAATACAATATAACACCCAGATACAGAACGAACAAACAAACTATGTTTATCACACAAATGTTTATTCTCGCTGAATATCCAATTCACGCCTTACATCGCTGAAGGCAGGACTACTAGTCTAAGCTGAGAGGCCAGTCAGTATCGAAAAATACTTATATGTATACTAGCTGGTGCCCGCGACTTCGTCTGAGCAGGATTAGTATTTCGAGTACTAAAATAATTGTCTTTTAACAATGCAACGAACAAAATTCGCAATTCCAGCCAGAAATAGACAAGAGTTTCACTCACGTGCCCCCGTGCCCCCCCTTAAATCCGCCCTTGAGTAACAGGGTACTATTGCGAATAGTGAAGACTGGCACATGACCAGAGAGAGTGACATTTTAAAGAGGAGGCCTATACCCAGCAGTAAGTGCACACAGTCTAAATAGATAGATAAGTTACTTTTGAGTACCATGACACCTATACTAGGAACAAATATTGACAGATTACGCAAACATTCGTTCTGCCACGAGAATCGATCCCACTTCTCTTGCGTCTTTAAATCGCCAATTGCGTCATGGTGGTTGTCAATTACTCCTAAGAGCACATTTTTACAATATAAATAGCTGAACCAAACCAAGCGAGAGAAGTGTCTGACTATCATCCTTAGAAATATTCTCAAGACTCTTTACTACGGAGAAACCAATGCCTAAGCAAGTCTACGTGATTTTATTTCTAAAATCGAAAGCGAATATTGTGACGAGAAATAATCAAAAGTATGCACGCTGCATCTTTTTCTTGAAATTGAAATAGCCAGACCACGTGTTATTTCGATAGAATGCATCAATCCATACATTTTCAGAACTTCTTGCTAACCGAGTTTTATATTACTGAAAACGGAAACAGCTTCACGTCTTTGATCCCCAGGCACTGTAGATATACCCTCAGATCTCTTAGTACCAAATACGATGTCCAGATTCTTTAAGGACGTCTAAGGGGTAGTCAGAGGTACGTACAAACCTTTCATTTGGCACATACCTACCCTACCTACCCTACATTTTGCAATAGTTACTTCTAATGTTTTAAGTGTATTCGAGTATTGAGCCTATTTTATTTCCAACTCGTTTTATATTGCACCAAAACAGCGTCTGGCTTTTACCACCAGTGTACATATAGGTGTCTAAACGGATAGGCATCGAGTCGCACTTGTCGGGTGGATGTTTGCGGAGCGCTTGTGTTGCCTCGCGTCAAACACACGCCTGCGACCACCCTGCGACCGGCCTGCGTAACTCTTATGATGATATATGGCAGTGTGTGAAGAGACGCATTCCCTAAATTATTGTTACAGTAAAATTTTTGAACGCTTCCACTCAAAAAGTCAATGAAAAAGGTTGTGGTTTGTGGGATTAATTTCAGAATTTCACAAAATAATTAAGTATCTATTTAGTTATACAAAATTATCAAATGATCTAGATTACCATACCTAATTGAAAACAGATATGGTATTCATGTTTAAAACAAAATAATTAATTGAAATATTTTTCTAATCAAAGTCTTTAAAACGCCAATTTGTAGCATTCCAATTTGAAAATACCTAAGTGTTGTATCTATTATCGTGCTCACTGGTAAGTATTGAATTTGTTGAATAATTCGGCCGTTTGTAGACCAAGTTGGCCGCCTCTGAAACTCTCAAGTTTTATTAGGATACTTGTAAAATTTCCCTCTATACCGCTGGAAGTGCTCTCGCCTGATTAAATAAGATGAATTCATTGACTTAGACCCAGTCAATGTCTGGTGGATTTCGTTAGGTATTTTTCATTATTTTATGAGAAACTGGAACGAATACTCTGTTTTATCAGAGAGCAATATTTCATTGGTTTGCTGAAAGAAACAAGGATATTCATGTTTTCTCTGAACAAATATGTCTGTTGAACCTAAGGCCAGCACGGCCACTGCGATATTTGGTAAGCCACCAAAGAATGGCGTTTTAAGTTTATCTTTTGTGCTCGATGCAAATCTAGTCATTTATAGGAAGAATCCGTCATTCTGAGACGCTCATTTGAAGTTTAGCTTTGTTCAAAAAGGCATTATTTTAAAGCATATCATATATTCTTTCGTGATAAAAAATGATAAACCCTCAGAAAACTTTAGTAAATTAAATTAAGTGAGCACAACTTCTTAGAACATAAATGGTTAGAAAAAAATAGAAGTGTACCAAAACAGTAAGAGAATGAACACTTAAACAAAAAACGTAAAAGAGTGAGACCGATTGGGAGGTGTGTCGATGAACTCAAGAATACGGAAGGTCAACTATGGACTAGACCCCACAGGACAAGCAAAAATAGAAAAAGCTACAGGTTGATTTTGTGTTGAACGGAAGTTTTGAAACAAAAAACGATGCTCATTAAGCTAACATTAGGTAAATCCAGTACATAACGCCTTAATCATAAGAGCACAGTCTTTGGTTTCGATATAACACGAAACATTTTTAAAAATATTGAATGCCCAGCGTTATAGTGAGAGCGGAATTAAAATCCTTTCACCGCACTGTTTCTAAACAATTTAGTGACATGACAAGAAGAAGTAGAAGTTGTGTATTTTACTATAGTATTCATAGAGAGTAACGGCCTATTTTTATATTATATATATTTATATTTTGCAGCTTTTCTTGTTACTGAAATCAATGACATGGTTCCTAAGAACAGATCTTTGTATTTCTAATAGTTACAGACTTGCCCATTCTGACCGTAATAAATGGGCCCCCCGTATATATTTACTTTATCTGTAGCATTAATAAATGATTTTATATTGTATATTTGTAATGTATATGAAAATACCACATTACTATTTCACTAACACATCTAACTTTTTCGGTAATTCGCTTAACTACCAAGGAACTTATTGTATTTAAATTGAGCAAAAGCAAATTTTAATGACTTTGTACGAGCTTACATCATTAAGCTCTTAAAAATACAGTGAAACAATTTTTTTCTTAGGATATATAATATTCAATTAAGAAGTTATGGCAAAGAAAAAACTTTCTAATTGTTAGAATGAGGTACTAATCATTAAAACAATTTACGCTACCGTCTTTAGGTCGGCAGACTTATTTTTTTCTGTATCATTTGGCAAGATCGTCTCAACATTTCTTTATTTCTGAAACTTAAGATAACGAATGCCTTTTAACTTTCAGCAGAACAGTGTTTTTTCTTTGACGAATACAAGAGTTTGTATTATTTAGAACCCGGGGTATATTTCTTTATTCAAGTTTATGATCAAGTTAAAATTCAAGCACCTAATTAAAGAGGGAAGGGCTGCGTAGAAAAAGTAGGTTGGATTGCGAAGGAGGCATTTTGTAAGTAAATAAAACAAAAAATGATGATGTTATGTAGCATCTGACCTTTACCGTGCACAGCTAAATTGTACTTTTAAATTCAAATTTAATGTAACCCAGTAATATTGCTAAAATTTAGTAGGTATTATTGTAGAAATAGAAAAACGTTTTGAAGTGGTACTCTCAACGATTAACAAATTGTACAATCTCTTTTACACATCCTATCCTATCATATCATAACCTACTTATATGAAGTCGCCAGTCGACTTGTACAACATCTACGAGAGATCAAAATCAAAATAAAAACGGCCTTCATTCAGTACAAGGATCACTTTGTAGATGAAGGTTCTATTTTATGCTAGGACTACTACAACTTGTTATGTATCAATAACCAAACTCCATATATCTTCTTTCCACAATATAAATATATGTTCCTAAAACAAAACTTTACACTCTACCGACTTCATCCCATATCACAACTTGAAGGTGCCGCCGAACTTGCGCGTTAAATCGTCCGCGTCGTCACATAAACCTATTTCCCACTGTCAAAGGACATAAATAAAGTCGGACAAGAAAGTACGGCAGTGAGCCAGTAAAGGCCAGTAAGTAATGAGGGAAAACCCATAGCAAACATATAGTGTAACGGAGGTGCGGTCCGCGTTAATTGATTGCCTGGCCGCGCCTTGACAATTGAGGCTATTTTAGTTTTAAGGCGCATTGTGTGTGAACTATGTAGGACAAATTGGTGTGCAAATGTGCGCAATGCCAGTACTCTCACACGCCCACACGGCGAAGCAAAACATCGTGAGGAAATATTCTAGCAGCGGCAAACTACTGCAAAATTAGCTGTTTAACTGCATAACTTGGTTAGGAATTAGACAACCTAAGGGCCGGTTTCACCATGCTCTGTTAGATTAACAAAGGATTACAGGGCCGTTAAATATGTCAAAATGTACGCGTTTGACAGCTAAGGTTAGATTTAACGGTCTTTTAATCCTTGATTAGTAACTAACAGAGCATGGTGAAACCGGCCCTAATGCTATAAACTACGCCAATAAAGAAACAAATATTGTTACAATTTATACCATTCAAAAGTAAACAATAGTATGAGTGATAAATAAATGATAAGCGCCGCCATATAACAATATTAAATTTTTAGGAGCAAGTTTATTACATGGTTTGAAAAATTGTATAAAATGTCAATGCTGCATAATAATTGTAGATTAATTACCTAGGGAGCAAAAAAAAAGTTTTAAAGGCAAGTGTTTCTCTGAATCTAGAGCGCAGAGGGATTCAAAGTACGTCACTCAGGCTTAAAACAGTTTTGTTCCCGAGGCGGATACTCCATATTTTATCACCCTCTATAAAAAGAAAATAACTTAGTGCAACTTATGAATAAGATACTCAGTACAATTATTTATTTTTATAAAACAAAATACAATCCAAATTTGAATTGGTTACTGCATGCAATGCATTCCGCCTTTGTTCGTAATTTGACGGACAAAGGACGAATGCATTGCGCGTTTTCTATTGTTTTACAATCTTTTTTTTTATAGGCTCGTTGTTTACTTTATCATACAGCCTGTTACTTGTTCATTCAATGTTCGTGATTGATCTCTTTGGTGATTGGAACTTATACTAACAATATCCACATTCCAAATTCAAATAACTTTTAGTCCCTAGGGATCAAAGAGCTTTTTTGTTCCCTGTTTACGAAGAATATACTAGCTCTTTCCGAATAGATGTGATAAAAATATATTTTATTTTTATGACGTAGTGTTTTAAAAACAATACAATAAAATCAAGTCAAAATTCACATAATAATAATTAAACCACATTTTGATTGGTTCGGAAATGACAACATGCACAAAGTGACGAAATTCAACGAATAGCTTTGACGTGGAGAGATAAATATTATTGAAAATAAACCGATATTGAATCGGCATTTACATGGCTGACCGGTAAATATTTGCTAAATAAAGGTTGTGCCTCCATCCATATACGAGAGTAGGTACTCTTTATTACTTATTTTAAAACTATTTGATTTATACTCCCTCACACATTTAAATAAAATATACCTACCCTAAATTATTTAGGTAACTATCCAAACCAATGAATAAAAACTTAAAATATTTGCGCTAGATTTTGTTTTGTTGTTCCGCCTAGATCCCATGTTACTCCATTCCTTAACATGCACTACAGTCTCAAAATGAAAACAAGGCGCAAGCTCCATCTGGCTTGTCTCCTCTTTGGAGTCATCAACCTTGGGACGCCTAAGTATCTGTATGATTAATTGAGTTGGATGACTAGTGATCGTAGCTGTGCTAGTAGGAAATGCACTACTCAAAATCATAGATCTGAAAGTTTCAGAGGGAGTTTTAGGTATTCCGCTTCTAAATGCTGAAATAATTTACCCCCACCTATGCGAAATATCAAGTTAGTCAATAGTTTTAAAAATAAGCTTATTTTTTTCTTATAGAAAATCAAATACGGCATGGAAACATTTGTTGATGTTGCCATGCCGTATTTGATGTTGCTAAGCACTTTTCTATTTTATTTTCTCTTCTATGTATCTAACCCAACTTCTAATGCAAAATTTATGTTTATTAATAGCCTATGTATACATATGTATTATATGTGCTATTATTGTTTATTCCATTTTCTTAAATAATCTTTATACCTCTGTTTAGTATAACTTATTTATAAACGTGTTGTTATTTCGGTCACTACTTTACTACCTTTCCCTCATTAGTTTCAGCTGAAAATCAGCGTTGAATGGTAACACACCCAACATTTATGCTGAGCTGAATACCATTTTAGTATAGGTACCTACTACTGTTGTCCCATGAGCCGCTCAAAATTTTTATTCTAATAATTTTTATTATAATATTTTTTACCTACCCTTTTTTCTTTTTACAGGTTTGTGTTAGTGTACTACTTACGTTAAATAAACATTCTTCTAATTTATTCAAAAAATATCGAAACTAAATGCATAATAATGCTACTAATATTTTTTTGCGCGATCCGTCTGCGATGCTTATTTATTTGACGAATTGCTTTCCTCAGAGATGATGAAACCTAGTCTAGGTAGTAGGTACACTGTACTGGTAGAATAAGCCTACTATAGTAAGCTTATACATATAGTATACATAATATTACATATACATAATAGCCACAGACAATGCAGTAGAGGTGGCCAAGCAATAAGTAAAAATTGTTTAGTGTTCCATTGACACGATAGAAGTTTACTTAAACATAGAGGTATATTGTTCTATAGATGTTATAATTATATGCAAGACTATCTTTGATCGGCTGTCTCGAAGGAGGTCAGATGCGGCACAGGCTTGGAAGACAATTTCCGCCGGCATTGCAGCTGTAATAGGCCATCTTGCGGTCAATTCATTGGCGCGTCTCTCTCATCTTGTGATTGGGAGGAGATGAACACATCGCTAGAGATTGCGAGATGAATGTGGTTGACTTGTGAAGTGTATGTGATAAACGTACATCTTCAATTTCATGCTGGTATGTGAGCATGAAATTGAAGAAAAATTTCTGCTTTTAAAACTTCAAGCCGCTTTCAATGGTTGTACAATGATAAGGAGATAAAAATATTCAAATCAAAAGATTTTACAATCGTTTGAACAATACGCACAAGATACGGAAATGAACAACAGTAATAAGACCCACAGAGACACTCAAAAAAGCCAATCACACTCAAAGCGGACAGAATCCTTCCGACCCAGGAAACTCGCATATCAAAGTCACATAATTAGGCAAAGGCACTTTCATCCCATATAGTTGTCCATCCCGACCGCTGATCAAAAAAGGGCAAAAGGCCACTTTCCGCACCAACTAATTGCCACAAGCATTTACTCCTATGAAAGTGGAAACAGCCAAATTCAATTTCAGCGGCATCCTGTGGGCCTTTGACCGTCGCACAGTCACAATTTGACATTACGAGCTTCGGAAGTGTAGGTAATTCGATTATGCGCCGATTTTATAGAATCTTTTATAGCCAGTTAACTTTGTTCCGCCGGATGAAATATTGGAATTTTACCTTACTAAGGTGGATTTTAATAGTTAAAAGACTGTAAAACTGTTAAACTGTATTTAAAGTTTTTAACGAACTAGAACAAAAAGCGTGTGACGCCCTCCTACCCCATGGACCAACGATATCGTGTGGATCTCGGGAAGTCTGTAGGAGGGTTCAGAATCGTTGTCCCGGGAAATGTACAGAGGAGGCTTATGTCCAGCAGTAGACTTCTTAAGTCAATCTGATGATGATGATTAAAAGTTTGAATGGATTAAGTGCGTATATTATCTTTTAAAACAAATCATTATTCATTTACCATTAAAATAATACTCCGTCGAAACTTTCAATATTTCCTTCAGTTCTGTTTTACTTGAACAAGATGATTTCAATAAAGACTCCCGTTTGTTTGTCTACTTCATATTATTCCCGTACGCTCGGCTGCTCCGCTCACTCAACTTTGATTCAAATTCATGATTTAAGAATTTCTGTAGCATTTTAATTAATTCGAGTAACCGAGCTACAGGAGGTTGCGATAAATGAAATTATTTTGTTTGTAGTTTTTTTGGCAATAATGTAACATAGTGATTTGTTAACACGTGGAGTGCCTCTGTAACAAAATGTACCTACAAAACAATTGTTGCCTAGGTTTGAAATGCTTGGTTAATGGTTTTCACTTGCAGTGTTTGGGTCAAACAACGTGTGAAATTTTTGATAAAAAGATACTTTGATATAGTAAGTGATTAATTAGCTAGAAAATTGAAATTCCAGGAAGCTTTTTACGGTTTTTTTTCACAAAGAGTTTTTTTTAATAATTTGTACCGATATTTTATACGTAATTAAAAAGAAGCTTATTTTTATCACGTGTGTAGGTTAATCCGCTTATTATCAATAGTATAAGGAAATGAAAGGAAAAATGCATACTTCCAAAGAAATCTCATCCAAGCAAGAAACTTTATAATACATCTTTGCAGCACGGATTAAAAGCGCTTGTTTGGCTTAGCGGAAAGAAGCAGAGGGCGATGTTTGTACGAGGCTTAGTGAAAGTTACGTAGATCCAAACTACGTGACGTAATTAAGTTTGAGCCCAGCACCCATTCGGAGGCTTAAGTTTCGTCTACCCGCAAGGGCGCAAGTAAAGAAGCTCATTTTAGGCTGCTTCAAGCGCTTGATGGTTTTCTGAAATTAAGTTTGAAGGAAGTTCGCGTACCAGTAAAAAGTTACCGCAAAATAAGCAGAGAATATTGGATCGGATCATATAGCAGTTTGGAGTGGATATCGAAAAATAATCCAGCACGAGCAGATTATTGCTGGTAAGTCAATCAAATTGTCAAAGAAAACGGGATATTGAAATTATAAAAATATATGTTTTGAAGCTGGAAAATCTTTATATAAATATATAATTCTACTTTACATGTGTATGTTTACACTGAATTCCTCCTAAACGGCTGGACGGATTTCAATGAATTTTTTTGTATGCGTTTGGGTGGTACCCTGGATGGGGTAGATTCACAAATCCGGCAGATGGCGCTGCAGTCGCTTGAAATATCATGCAGGACAACGTCTGTCGGGTCCGCTAGTATCTTATTAAGACTTTCAGTCAGTGGCTTCTCAATTTGATTTTCACCGACTTAAAACAATTAAGAACAATACTCACCAATTGCATGTTTACGGAAGACTATATACTTACGATGTTCTATTCTATCTGTATAAATTTACATTTGCACATACGAATATAGATAAATCTACACAAAAAAAAACGCATACTATAAGGACATTAAAGTGAGCAACGTTTAGCCTGATACCTAGAGTATACCTACCTGTATACCGATTGGTGTAATGAAATATTAAATAATAATTATTAACCACCATAATAATCCCGAAGCGACCGAAATCCAAGTCAATTACTAAATCACATCTGTAATTTGAAATGTTTGCCTTTGGGAGGTTAATGGTCGATTTAAACTAAGCAGAGGTTAACTATTGGGTAGCCGCTCCCCCGGGACGTAACGACACGCCGTCTAATGAAGCTATGGCCAAGAGTTTCGCCTTTGTAGATACCTTTCGGAGGAACAAGACCTTTGAGGAAATCCTACCTAACCTTGTTAAGGTTTTGAGGTACAATATGATTTAGTGGATAACAAAGTGAAGTGTACTTAGTCATACATATAAATTCTATAAAATTGCAATCATAGCTCGGTTGGTAGTAGGTTTGCCTTCTGCGCGGTTGGTTGTGTGTTCAATTCCCACCGAGGACAAATATTAATGTGAAGGACACAAATGTTGGTTATCTTTCAGGGCGTTACAATAATTATAAGTATGTATTTATAGTACAAGTTTTGCTTAGTTTGGAGCTAAATGGTGCATTGATTTGAATTTTAATCAAGTTGAACCTGGAAAACGAAGCGTAGGATCCACCACCCAATTGTACGACGATATTATTTCTTAATAATATCGTCGTGCTGTATCGTATCGATTACGAACGTTACAGACGGTATTAACCGTCTTATAAAGTTTCTTGCACCGGAACGAAGGTGGATGGAGAAGAGATTTTCTTTTTGTAAATGTATAGGGGAGGTCTATGTCTATGTGGATTTTTTGAAGCTGATGCTGACGGTAATAATGATGATAAAAATAGTAACAAAAAAAATGTTATCGTGTCGTGTCCGTAAATTGCACTCGAGTTATCTAACGTAACGCTGCGGTCATTAATAATAAGAGCTTGTCCCCTTCAGGCTTTGTTTATAGTGACATTGTTAACGCCGATGACATCCACCTCACCTTCAGTACCCTAAGCATGACTACCTAGAATTATCACATCGCTATCAATGTGCCGCATGTGCTTGTTAAACCGGTGTGGCTTGTCAACAAATATGCATATGATCATCTATATAAACACAATTTTATTTCAATTGAAATTGTTCACAATCTTGTAACTTACATATTATACTTAATGCTAGACAGGAAGCTATTTTATAAAATAAGTAGTACCTATGTTACAAAAAATTGTATATCAATATATAATATCTAGAAATCGCATACCTAGTGGATTTTAAATGAATGTAGCCTGATAATTGAATCCATCAATAAAATTATTATAATCATGGATATCTTTTAATATTGTACATGATACGAATAGTCAAAAAGTGTTCATTTTACCACCAACGGCTTCGCTCAGATATTTTAGTAAAGTTTTTCCTAGTTTTAACCGATTTTACAAGGAAATTATTGATGGATCTCCGTGGAAAAGAAGCATGTATATTTTGTGTACACTAGTAATTCTACTACAAAATAATCTTCGCAGTAAAAGTACATATTTGCCAAGAGAGTTGCAAAGTGTGCACTCATGCACTGTGTATGAACACGGGTTCTCTTTTCAACCTTTGCCAACCATAAAAAGAAAGGTAGGTTATACTACAAAGGTTCCTAAAACTGGCACTAGATGATAAAACTACACACACACCCTCTTACATCTCCATAATATGAACAAAGACTGCTTAAGCCACAATTCTGGAATAATCTAGAAAGCTTTCATCTTATTGGGTGTTATTTTACACCATTTTTGTATAGTATTTTTAGCTTGCACGGTAAATGAATATATAAATAAATCTATTATTTTAAACAACAAACAAGTACATCATCGTACGTAAGTATTTATACGTATATGAATTCTAAAAAAGGGTTCTGTTTCACCATTTTGGTTTGAAAACCTGAAACTTTAGGTTGGCCAGTCGGATTGTTTATGTAGGTTATTACTACGTTTTTTCCATAATTTTAATAATGTTTGGCTCATATTAATGTTTATTGTGTTATGGGCCGGTTTTACCATGCTCTGTTAGATTAACAAAGGATTAAAAGGCCGTAATATGTCAAAATGTACGCGTTTGACATCTAAGGTTAGATTTAACGTCCTGTTAATCCTTGATTAGTAACTAACAGAGCATGGTGAAACTGGGCCTAATAGTGTCTACTTTTTATGTCTGTAAATACTATTTAGTATAACCATCTTAAGTAAATGTTATCGGTTTTCAACTGTATTTATTACATTAAATAGACAAAAAAATGGTTGGGTAGCGCGCTTAAATTGACATACCTATCTAAATTTTGATTTAATACCAAAAACAAAAATTGATTTAACCAGGGCTGCAGGTTGTTTCTAGCCATTTGTTTTTACCGCAAGATTCCTACTTAAATTCCGAGCAACGTAAAACGAGCACAACAAGCCGTAACATACCGCAGGAAGACAGGACAAAGTCTTAACAATCATAGCCAGTGACAGCCATTGCGAGGTTTGCAACGGAGTGCAAAATAAAGCTTTCGGGACCGTAATGCACCCAGTTTCCTCCAGATGAAGGTTGCTATGGATATTATGAGCCTGAATTGTATCTATCTACTATTTGTAACTCTATCTACAGTCTAGTGAACTAGAAGATAGTTGAGAGTGACCATTGATTTTATGTGTACATCTCTGTGTTCTTCCTTCATAGTATCTACTTCTGGAGACGGTCTTCTTCTTGTCGTGTCACTAATATCTTTCGAAACAATGTGGTTAAAGGATTTTAAGTGCGCCTAAAGAGGCTCCTTTCGAGCACTTGACACATGTTATAGAAATTTTTAGGTTCTAAGACATGCCGGTTTCCTCACGATGTTTTCCTTCACCGTTTGAGAGTACTGGCACTGTGCACATACATTTTTGAACAGAAAAACTACTTGGTGCACGACTGGTTTCGAACCCACGACCTTTGGATCGGAAGGCGGGACCGCTACCACTAGACCACCAGTGCTCTGGAGACGGTGAATTGTCACATCTTGATTTTGAGAAGATGTATTTTAAATATTTGAAATGATTCTTTATGAGCAATGTGAATTACATGGCATAATATTATGTAATTTATAACAGTCACTACTAGTTTTTCTTTGTCACTTGACTACTGTCTTCCACACAACGTAAGAAAGGAAATAATACTTGTACCGGCACGTGGTGCTCAAAAAATAAAAGATGCCATTTTATTTTCTCCACATATTTTATTCAAAACGCCGTGAGTGCGACCAACGAACGAGTCCTAATGAATTTTACGAAGGTGGCGCCCCAACAGGGGCAGCTCTTACGGATTCTAATGGCTGGCTGATTTGCGTATCTGATTATTCATTTATAAATAATAGAAATTGGGAAGAAACCAAGAAAAAGATTAAAATATATCTTTTAAAAAATAAAATTATTGTACTGAAAAAATATAGCTCGGTTATTTCCAAAAATGGCATTTCAGCTAGAACAGACTAGGTTATATATTTATATTTTACACTTTGTGCGATATAATATATAGACAATCTTGCTCAAAGAAGCCAGTACACTCACAAATAAAAAAATATTGCAGTAGTCTGTTTTATCCGAAGCATTATGAATACATACAGCGCAGTCCGCTTACAAAGGCAAGGAAAAAAAAAAAAGTCATTAAATATTTTTCTTTATTCAGCGTCGCGTATAAGCACTTTCGTTTCATGTACAATAATCATAAAAAATGCATTATGTTTTCGAAATACTTAACCACGAAGCAGCAAAAAGACTTACAAAGTACTTTTAACCTCTCCTTAAAAACGAAAACATCAGTAGTAAACAGACGTCCATGGCAAAGGTGCTTGACATACCACAAATAACATAGGGTTCCGTCATCATAATGTGTGTTAAAAAATGCAAATTTGACTAGAAAAGCACAATAAGCAGGTGTACGGTTTTACAGCCTAACTAAATTGAAGAGGTTTAGAAAATATTGGTGCACTCACAAATAATATATTGTAGCGCATATAGTTATGTTTGAGAAATTTATTTATGTGGAAAATGTGTCGCTATGTCAAGGTGAGACGAATAGACAGACTATCCTTCTGAGGGTTTTTTGTTACGAAGGATCCTTAAAAAGACTCATTCTTTTGACAAACGCGGGGGAACGGTTGCTGGGGATACAATTTGCGCTAAAGGTGGCGTGGTTTCTTTCCAACGTGACGAGGGTAAGGGTGCGGTAAGAGTTTTAGCGAGAATTTAATAATTATATTAGTGTGTTGTTTGTACAAGAAAAATGATATGAAATGTTTTTGCTGTTTGAATATGTGCTTAGCTTTGTTTTAGCTGTAAAAACCTTGTTATAAACCCAGCAATAAGTAAACGAACTAGACTAAAATACTTTCTTTATCTCTATTATGCCCTACATACAAACTTACAACTAGCGATAACCTACAAAAACACCTACACTACTTTAACTAGACTTTGCAAGTGAAGTTTTACAACAGAGCTACTCGTCCTATTGAGTGTAGGAAAACCATTGTCGCCAAGACCGCTAATGAAGAATTAATTTAATAGTACACTCGCTCGTGCGCTTTGACAGCCGAAATACATACCTCTAGTATGTCATGCGATAACATCCATTTAAATTTTCATTAGCACACGTGTGCCAATCCAAAGCGACACCATTCCGCCAACATAGCAATTCCGTTGTATTTACTCCTTCTTATCTCTGACACACGGACCACACAGAAACGGGTGCGAACGCGACTGCGGTAAGGAACTGAGCATTTCTAATGCAAATGTGGATACGTGGTTCATTATGTTCTGATTTTAGAGCGTTTAGTGGGAGCGGGATTTCTTCGCGTTTCTTTGTCGTTTGCCAGGAAATGCCACGTTGTTTGCAAAAGTAAGCATAAAGTAAGGAGGAGTGGTTGCGAAATAAAATTTTACCTTTGCACTGGATGTTACTTGAGATTTTGTTTGGTAGAAGCCGTTTTTTGAACTTCGTCGTAATTTTCAACTTTAATACAAACGGAAAAGAATAAGTGAGGTATTGTATTTAGAATAATGTGTTTTGTTTATTGTTTAATTGTTATTGAAGAAAAAGATCAACACCTTACTTATTAATTTATAATATTTTGTTGTGGTAAACGAGAAACGTTCATAAAATCCATGATGGAAACATCCAGATGACAATGCAAGTTTAAATGATCATATTATATCAAAGTGTTATGAAGTTTATGTTAGTTTTATTTTCTTTTTATTGGTATTTTTATATTTGTCATTTTATTCTGTTATTTTTGTTCTGTGTATTAGTTAGGCGAATAAATGAGTTATCTATCTATCTATCTAAAGCTAACAAATGCTTTATTTTCATACTCGCACTCAAAAGAGAAGAAGGGTATTATTTCACCGCCGCGAAATACATAACACCATTATAATTGCTGCACGTCACTATTCTGTAAGACGACGTTTTTGCCGAGCGAGCGTCTCTAGACCGCGAGTAATTCAAAACATTAATTTTCCTAATGGAGTAAAGCCCCGCTAAGCCCGACGACAGAAAACGAATGTCGAGAGAAGTCACTAGGTGTCTCCGTGCGTAAACACCGACTGTTGCGCTTCCCCCTTCCCGCCCAGTCTTAATTAATTAAAATGCAAACCGCTGACTGTACTGAGTTATTCATCTCGTATTACGATTGCTATTTTGATTTACGGAATAGGACCGTTTTGAGCGGTGTTTAACTATTGAAAATAGTGTTCATTTGCAGAATGTACTTGCTTAATTTAATTAAAACTAAACAGCCTGGAGAATAAAACGGTAACTCGTAAATCTACAGCCCTATTCATCGTTTAGCTTTTACGCAAAATAAACAAAAGCTTCAAAGTAAGAATTTTGAGCCGACTTCCTACTGGCTAATTAAGTTTTCCCGAATGAATTTCAATGCGTTTGTTTACTAGAGTCGCTGACACTAATGGGTTTGTTTCGGCGTGAGTCCTGAATTAAAAGTAGCTATCTCAGTATAAAAATATACCAACCTTAATTGACAAGTCACATCAAAATGTTGTACAAAAATATTACTGTAATCAGACTAGCATACGTTAATAAGTGTCATATATATTATTACAAGTTTCAAACTATCTAGGTTATTAGATCAATGAAAGACATAAGTTTAATATACAACGTGTTTATTAAGAGTTGTAGGGATCCGAAAGCAGGATATTCTACCGGTCATAACGAACAACTTTTGTTCTACGACTTTTAAAATTTCAAAGTTTTTCATTCATCAAATGCCTCTTAAACTTTTATCTAAAATGAATCTAAACGCATCATGAGGCAGCCCTATTTACAGCTGTTCTTTGACCTCTAGTTGTGAACTTAGATAAAATAGGTAACAGAACTGCCACCAATTACCTAGTAATGTGCCTACCTAATAATGATGTTGCTGTTTTTAAAGATCTTGGTATGTAAAAGAAATATTTTCGCGACTATAATCCCTAGTCACGGTAAACATTCTCTGAGATCTTTGGTACTAATACCTATTCAGTAACTAGGTACCTACGTGGCTACGTACTCAATATTTAATAGAATATTTATTTTTGTTTAATTACTAGATGTCGTAAAGCAATGTTTATGATATTCATAGTTCTTTAAATTGTAACATGTTACTTTACCACCATGGTTCATTGACACGACAAAATTATTCAACTGCAATTTTGGGAAGTGTCTAGTCTGTCCTATTTAATCTTTGGACTTACCTGTCTGTCATTGGTTGCATTTAAAAACGCATATCCAGTATTCAGTGTTACCATTTGTGGCAGATTTCTGCCATTTGGCAGATTTTAAATATTTCAAGAAAAATCTTATTAGTTTGAATTTTTAATGAAATAATATTTATAATTTATTTATTTTTTACCGAACTGGAAACTTCTTATTCTTTTTTACCTTTATTGATTTGGTTTCTAAACAACTTCTATCTCGTTTTAGATAACTGCAAACCGTTACAAACGATCAAAAGATAGTAACTGAATGTAATGTAGGTATTTAATTTATTCCGTAGCCACGAAGGAGATGGTATGAAGTCATATTTTTGGTATTTTTATCGTCAAGCTTGGTAGATTTTGACAGATTTTTTGGCAGGTGTGTGGTAGAACCGCCACTTTTGAGATGGTCACCCTGTTTGTGTTTACATGCGTTGTTGTACATTGTTTTGTTGAGAAAATGTCATCAAACGTGATAAAATGGTGATTGTTATGTAAAAAGCCGTCGTCAGTCAGTGTGTGTATGAGCAGTGCCTACGAGGTAATGGTTTAGTGTGAAGTTTGAAGCCTGTGTCGTGCGAAATCTCGCAAACTTACCAAAATCCAGTTTTATCCAGTGTTATTATAGCCAATAAATAATGACAAAATCCATAGGAACCAGTAAAAATATCGTGTCAGGGGATTGGCGGCGTACCTACCTACCTACCGAAAGGTAAGTATTTCAAATTATCTCGTAGGTTATCGTTGTTTTTCTCTTTCCTAGATAGAAGCGCGCGTGCGTGTGACCTTGACACGTACACAGACAGGGCTGTTGCAAATTTCTGAGAAAATATTAATTTTACTTTTCTATGGGAATTTCGAAAACGATGTATTCAACCGTTGCACACGTCAAAGTATTCCAGTGCTTGGTCTAAATACACGCTCTTTGTTTCCCTACATAACTTCATCAACACGTTGTATAAGAATAATATTTAATAGAGTTCCTTCAGGTGGTTGTTCTATTGAGCTACGCGCTACAGACTGTTAAACAATTAGGAGCTAGAGGGACTATCCATGAGGTCATGTGTATACGTTTTATGAAAAGACAAAGAGCTGCTTATTCAAGTAGTATATACATTTTGTTATTCCAAGTTTCATCCAAATCAGTGCAGCCGTTATGGAGATGAGTACTAACTTATAGAGACACCCTCACAAACTTTCGCATTTAGAATATTAATCGGGTAGTAAGACATGATAATATTATGTTTTTATGAAGTTAAAAGCAAAAACCGACCATTTCAAGGCTGGAACGTCTGAGAGATTCAGTCGCGTTCCACGTACGTTCGTCGCGCATTCGTTGCGAGACTTCATTTCCTTTCAGTGATGGATGACGGTGTATCTTCAATGAGATTTATAATGGTGTGTCACATTCCTGGCGCGTGATGTGTGGTTCTAGGGATTGATGCTTGGATCGTGGCTGTTACAGTTTAAATAAAATCAGCCGAGCACAACATTGATAAAACGAATCTCGTGTCTCCAAAAATTAAATTATTAGCTGTTTTTGCTGTATTGAACAAATGTTTGAAAATAAAAAACATAACAGTGTATGTTTTTTATTTATATTTTTTTGTATTCGATATGTTTATGAAGAAAACCTTACATGCTTCAGATAAGGTCGGTGCAAGGGGATGAGAAAGGCTTAGTAACCTTTTATGATACTTCATCAAGAACTCATAACTTAACCCTATACCTACCACCTAGCTAGACTATCGTAATGTAATTGCAACGGGTCGAAAATGCCAGTACAAGCCAAGAGGAAAATTTTCTTAAAAGGTTGTCCGTAGACTGGGGTAGCACGCGACCATTACTTATGCATTAACCTGGCCAAAGCGGTCCCCTAGGCCCCACTGCCTCATGATTTTATTCCGTTCCTTGCCTATTCTTTTTGACAATGTGAGTGTTAGTGTAATTGGTTTTTCATTGTTTTGAATGAGCCATTTTACCGTCACTAGTCAGCTTTTTTACCAACGTTATTTTGTAAACTTTTTTGCGTCAGTAGAAGTGATATGCATAACAAGAATCAAAACTGGTACTGAAAGCAAATAAAGAAGAAACTTTGTATCAAAACATACTTTTCTCAAACACAAATATCGTTCTTTCAATAGAGATCCAACGAGCGCACTAGGAAATCAAATAAATACATATTAAGGACTTCCTGCGGACGGCATTCAGTGAAAAAGAAAATAGATACTTTCTTCCTTCTTTTATTATGGAACATGGAATACTATCTAAAGGAATAGTGCTGTATTAAAGGAATTCTAGATGTTGTTTAATTTTTTTTACAGACAAAATTCTATATTTAAATCGAAACAACAAATGATAAAATTAAAAACACACAAATGTTTACCTACATCGCAAAAGGCAGGGCTACTACCAACTGAGCTGCGAGGTTATCCATTACTAAACTTATCCATTAACATAATGCTCAAGTGTTTCATTTCGACAAATTTTGAAGTTTGTAAATTTCTAGTAGCAATATTATAAAAAGGATAATTTCAACTAATTCATTTTATCAGATGTAAGGGTTCCAACAAATATTGGTTTAATAAAAGGTTCAAATCCCACTCAGTTCATAACTTTTGGGGTATAATAAAATCTTAATGATTGAAAGTGGAGGTTTTTAAGCTAATAAAAAGCAATACTCAATACTCAATACTCAATACATTTATTGCTTACACATGGTTTAGTTTTGGTACATACATTGTTGTTAGTAGTTAGTAAGTATCACATGGACCCTGCATAGGGTATGGCAACATGGAGGCAGGCCGAGGTTTTAAATTATAATACGTATAGTCGGTAGACAGGTATAGTTACAGTAAAAAAGTAGGTGTTATCTGTTATACAAGGCACGAAAAAGAAGAACTAGGTATTATTAATAAACAAGGTATTGGGAATGTATGTCAAAGTTAATGAAATATTTAATTAAAAATAGTCAATATTTAGGTCAAAGTGTGTATAGCCGAATGTTAAATAAAAATAAAAAATAAATGTCAAAGTTAAATCTAGGTAATTTCAGTGTCAAGTTTAAATAATAATTATTTATTGAATTATTGCAAATATTCATTTATGTCATAGTATGTTTTATTAATTAGAAATGATTTTAATGTTTTTATAAATAGACTATTTTTTTCTATATTTTTTATTTCGATCGGAAGGTTATTATAAATTTTTATTGACATTACGTATGGGCCGTCGCTGTGTATTTTAAGTTGAGAACGCGGATATACTAACTTATTTCTCCCTGGCCTCAATACGTATCTACGAGGCAGGTCGACTAGATTTTTATATAAATGGGGATATTTTCTTACAAATTTGCACAATTCTAGAATGTATAAACTAGGTAACGTTAGGATCTTTAGGTTTTTAAAGTGTGGTTTGCAGGTTTCTCTTCGCCCTATATTTACGAGGATACGGATACATTTTTTTTGCAAGATAAATAGGTCTTGTACATCTGTGCTGTTGCCCCATAGAATAATGGACAAAGAAAAATGTGAGAATATATTTGCGTAGTAAGCTGATAACGCGGTAGGCAGGTCAGTTGTAGTTTTTATTTCGCGCAAGGCGTACGTAAAGCTTGAAAGCTTTGATTTAAGTTGTTGAATATGGTGCTTAAAGTTTAAATGAGTGTCAATGTTTATACCTAGTAGTGAGAAGGTATCTACACATTCCAGCGGGATATTGTTGAAAGTCGCTTGAATTTTTAGGGCACGTTTTTGATACGGTCTAAACTGCATAATCTTTGTTTTCGCAAAGTTAATCTCCAAATTGTGATCTGACATCCAGCTAGAGGTTTGTGTGAGGACGTCTTGTATTGTGGCGGTAACATTATCAGTGCTGCAGCATGGTATCAACAAGGAGATATCGTCTGCGAAGAGGACGCTCGGTGTTTTTACATGTTTAGGTAAGTCGTTTATGTAGATCAAGAACAATAGGCATCCGAGGACACTGCCCTGTGGTATTGAGCTGGTCACGTGATGGGCGTTGGACCTTACGCTTTTTATAACACATTTGTCGTGATCGAAGTGTTCTATTTCTACATACTGTACACGTTTATGTAGATAGGACTCAAACCATTTATGCGCTAACCCTCTGATACCTATATCTTGCAATTTTTGTAAAAGTATGTTATATTGACATTTGTCGTATGCTTTCGACATGTCTAATAACAATCCTACCGCGTATTCTTTTTTGTCTAAGATTTTTAAAATTTTATCTATGTATTTGTAAACAGCTAAAGTTGTTGATCGATTTTTCCTGAATCCGCATTGAGCTTCATCAAATAGCTCAAATTTTTCGCAGTAGGTATAGACACGGCTACACATTATTTTTTCAAATATTTTTGACGAAGTGGGAAGAAGTGCTATGGGTCTATAGTTGTTAGGGTCGGTTTTTAAACTTTTTTTATGTATTGGTTTTATGCATAAAAATCATCATCAGCCTAAATAAGTCCACTGCTGGACATAGATGCCCCTACACATTTCCAGGAAGAACGATTCTGAGCCCTCACCATCCACCAACTTCCCGCGATCCTAACAATTTCGTTAGTCCATCGGGTAGGAGGGCATCCCACGCTTTGTTTTCCTGTTCGTGGTTACCATTATACAAGTAAAAAAGCATAAAACAAGTTAGTTAAGACCCAAAACACAAAAAAAACTAAGGAAAATATGCTAGCCAATGACAACGGAAACGGAAAACGCCATAGAAATAGATAATACGGCATTATAGCGTGAATCCGCGCACTTGTTGTACGCACTGAGTTATATTAGCATAACGCGCCTTTATGTGCTCTGTTATGAGCGTAACTACGTTATTATGTATAGTGTATGATTTAATAAAACGGAATTAGGTGGAGAACAGTGAGGGGAGAGGACACGAGGGAACTTGTAATTTTGGCAGCGAAAATTGAGATTACTAACGAGAATTTGTATACTATACCTACCCGTCAGTCATCAGTCAGCCAATTAAGTAAGTTTGGTGAAATCAGTTTCAATTTGATACCCATGGATATTATTAAAAGATAAATCTTTTCCGTTTCTTCGTAAAGTATGTGGTATAAAATCCAAGTAAAAAATTAACATTTGTAACAATTTTTGACAGCCTTCACAGCTCAGTTGGTAGTAGCTCTGCCTTCTGCACCGTAGGCTGTGGGTTCGATTTCCACCGAGAACAAACATTTGTGTGATGAACATAGATGTTTGTTCTCTGTCTGGGTGTTATATGACATTATAAGTATGTATTTGCAAAAAAAAAAAGTATATAAGTAGTATTACCAGCTATCTGGTTCCCATATCACAAGCTTTGGCTTAGTTTGGGGCGAGATAGTGCTGTGTGGAATGTCCACCAATATTTATTTTATTATTTATTTATAATTGTTTCCGAAAGCGCGATGGGTCGACGACAATTGAGATTACTAACGAGAATTTGTGTACTATACCTACCAGTCAGTCTTCAGTCAGCCAATTAAGTCAGTTTGTTGAAATCAGTTTCAATTTGATACCCATGGATATTATTAAAAGATAAATCTTTTCCGTTCCTTCGTAAAGCATGTGGTATAAAATGCAAGTAATAAATTAAAATTTGTAACAACTTTTTCTGAAAGCGCGATGGGTCGACGACATCGTAAGTCGCAGGAAACACCTGGACAAGAGACGCACGAGACAGAGGAGGCTGGCAGAAAATGAAGGAGGCCTTTACCCAGCAGGGGTAAGTAGTGGGCTAAGATGATAATGATGATGAACAAATTATGTATATCAATCGCTTACCAAATCAAATGCCATAAATCTCTAATACTATAAGAATCAAAGTCCTGACTGACTGACTGACTGACTTATAGACAACGCACAGCCTAAACCGCTGGTCCTAGAGACTTGAAATTTGAGGAGTACTTAGGTTTTATGGCGTAAAGGTGTACCTACTAAGAAGGGATTTTTGGAAATTCAACCCCTAAGGGTGTAAAAAGGGTTGAAAACGTTGGTATGAAAAATTGTATTCCTTGAACCTACAAACTTGATACTTGAAGTAGATGTACTCCAAGACAAAAAAATAGGATAGGCATTTTTAGTTTTTTAAAACTACCCTTAATAAGTGTGCAAAGGGATGTCAAAGTTTGTATGGGAGTTTTGTAACGCGTGGTTCGATTGGCTTAAAACTTGGGGTAAATATACTAAGAAATAAATAATTAAGAATGACTTTTAATTTTTGATAGTTACTTTTTGATTTTAGTTAGTTGAAAGGGTGCAAATGACTGTAAAAGTTAGTATGGGAGATTTTTAACGCATAGTGCGATTGATTTCAAACTTGAAGTAAATATACTCCGTATTAAATAATTTAAAATAACGTTTTCAATATTTTAAAACTACCCCTGCACCCTTTGCAAAGAAGAAAGTTTAAAGGTTTGTATGGGAGATTTTTACCTAATATAGGTAATGTACGCCTATAGGTATCTCTTATTCCTACGTAGGTATTTAAAATCCTACCCTAATAATATACAAATCAATGCGAAAGTTACGATGTTCGGATATTTGTGTCTCAATCACAGCTCACCACATCAACGCGTGCGAAGCCGCGGGAAGCCACTTGTAATAAATATAGCTAAAATAATTTGTGTGCTGATATTTCACACAAAAATATTGAAAACAATCTTCTCTATCGTAAACATACCATATTTTCTTACTAAATAACAAAAGCTTGAGCTTCTGGCTGGAACAAATTGAAAAGCCTGTTTCTTTTCACCGGAAGGTAGTCTAAATTACGTCACATCCGCGATCATTGCGGTCGGACGCGGGCCTAACCGGTGGGCCATTGCAATAACTCTTGACCTTCATCGGGGAGGTTATTGCCAGTTCATAATATAAAGGTTGTTTAGCTGTTATTTTATTGTTTTGGGGTGTGTAACGGTGGCAGGTTTGTTAGGTACGTATTGGTTCGTTTATCAAGCATATAACTGTCTAGTTCCCTTTTAGTATTTCTTATTCTATACTTCTCCCGTCTCTTTGATGTTTAATCTTGTAATCCTGTCCATGCAAAGGTTGTTGATAGAGATAAAGCCTACTTGAGTGTATTTTAGGTGTGAAGCTGAGTACACAATTTTTTGGCTGCGGTTATCAAAAATACTTTTATATATATTAATTCATGTCAAAACTGTAACGGTTTTACAAAAAATATACAGATGTAACTTTAAACCTGTCAATTTCAAATGCAGCTGATATTGACTCGCGGAAGAAACCTGGCGGAAGATTTATTTGGCGTAGCAGAAATCGTCATTTTGATTATAAAAAAAGATATTGAATATTTTTTTGTTAAAGTTTAGTGAAATAAGCAATATTAAACGATATTGAATACAATTTTTATGGAAACGGTGAAAATATTGAATATCATGGAAGCTTACTATTTGTTCTACATCATCTATTTAATAATAAAAAAAATGATTTTAATAAAGAGAAAAAACTTTTTTCACTATCTTTTATCTAAACCTTTGTTTTTCTCTTTTGGAAATTGCTTATCAACAACAACATTACTTTCAAGTGATCACACTGGGGGTGCTATATTTTGCCATTTCGATGGATCGATTAGCGGAGAAACAAATCGGACCTCCCACTTGGGCAATTAGGAAGAGATTTCTCATAAGATAAGGTTTTATGAGCTGACAATGCAACGATTTGAAGCAAATAAAAGCTTTTTTTCTTTATTTTATAGGTAAACAATCGAGCCTCGTGAATAAATCGTATCCGCCGCCAGATAATAAACACTTTAAAGAAATCAGCGTGATGCAATAAAAAGCAAGTTAGTAATTAATGTATTCATGTATAATTTTTAAAAGTCACTACAGGGTACCGACCGGCACCTCTTATAGCAGTATTAAAATAATATTATGAACTGTCAATTTTAGCAGTTGTGAAAACAATCTTGAAAACAGTTCTAGCTTCTATAAGCTGAAACGTCATCTAGTACGAAAATACTTGTCAGCAATTCTTTTTTATCTGGTTGTGGTTGAACATATACGTTATAATATGGTACGAAATTTCAGTGTAATATTATTTTAATACTGCTATAAGAGGTGCCGGTCAGCCCCCAGATTTATTTCTACTGTTATTTATTTCTTCTTACTTGCCTGTACGTATTTCTGTGTATTTGTAGTCAATAAATGTATGTTATATTCTATTTTACATATATATGTAGGTACAGTTTCAGTGAAATTTTTGATCTACTTATGTCTCTATTTAAAAACGCGCTGTGGAAATTGTGACACGAGTATCTTACCCAGCACTTAAGTGCAATAAGTGTGGAGCTCAATACTCAATACATTTATTGCTTAGACATGGCTTAGACATACATTGTTGTTAGGTGTTAGTAAGTATCACATGGATCCTCCATGGTATAGCAACATGGAGGCAGGCCGAGCTTTTAAATTATACATATAGTTGGTAGACAGGTATAGTTATATACATGTCATATATATGTGTTATATAGTATGTCTTGCTTAGTACCGATAAAACTTCTAGGTAGGTAGGTACAATCAATTTTACAGTAGGCACGAAAAAAAATTAAAGTTGGATATTGGGTATGTATGTCAATGTGAAAAATAGTCCGTAGTTAGGTCTAAGGGTGATTAAGTCGAATGCTAAATTAAAAAAAGGTCAAAGTTAATTCTAAATAATTTAAATGTTAAGTTTAAAATAAAAGAGGTCACTCGTCTAAGCCGTGACTTTCCTCAATATGAGTGGTCACGTGACTTGTTCTAACTCTTTCAATCCATTGGTTCGCAGTAAAAATACTGGATGATAACGATTTCGACATCTTAGTTCGTTTAGTCAAAGCTGAAATTCAACTAATTTAAACTAAACATAAACAGGAAGCTTTTTACTGAACATCAAGTAGCGCAGCTACGAAACTTGTATAAAATTGGTGAGCAGAACCTCATTAAACATTTCAAAACTTACTTAATTAGAAGTTACAACTTATATATTTTTTTATCTGTAAAATTTTTTTTTTCTGCAAAACAGTTTTACTACTACTAAGTATTTTTAGTATCAATAGTTATCCTACTAATATTATAAACGTGAGGGTTTGCAAGTATGGATGGATGGATGGATAGATGTTTGTTACTCTTAAACTTAAAAACTACTGAATGAATTTTAATGAAAATTTACAATAATATAGCTTATACATCAGAATAACACATAGGCTACAATTTATAAAGATATTGTGTGAATTGTCCAAAATATGACGATAAATGTCAAGTAACTAGGAAAAAATCTACCATCTGCGAGCTATTATGGCGTGCGCTGCCAAAACCGCTAGAGTTACACATATGTACCTACTACGCCACGCTAATATAAGCTACTCGAAATACTAATGCTGCGCAGACGAAGTCGCGGGCACCAGCTAGTGTTTAATATTCAGCAACACTATTTTGTAACAATTCCTACCTACTCGTATAATTCAATACAAAGAAACTACTGACAGGACAAGAAGAAAAGCGAAACATAAAACAATTTTGCGACATTTTACTAATCACACGAAGTAAAGCACTACACGGAACGCAGCCTTAAACGCCCGGGGCTATGAAAAAACAATAATGCTCGCATGAGTTCATAAAGAAAAAAAAAATGTAATATACGAGTGACATTACGAACATAATAATATAAAAGCATTCCTCCTGTCGTGCAGTCCTGATTCTCGCTTCCTTTATTAGCCAACGTCCTGGTTTACGCTGACGACTTTTTTATTTCTGGTTATCTGTCTACGAGACGTGTTTTTGCCATTTTTAGGGACCCACACCGCAAAAGGAGAAAAACGGACACTGGAAAACTTCCGATCGAAATTAAAAAAGGCTACGATTTTTTGTGGAGCTGTTTACTGTTGACACAAATGTCTGTGTCGATTTTTCTGTTTATGGAAATAACGAAACTTTATAGCATTGGTACAATGTAATTTAATCTTTTTTACTAAATGGTAAATTAAAAACTGGACACTAGACATAGACAACTACTTAGTTTTATTCAGCAAATAGCATGTCCTTGTCCAGAACCCTTGTCACGTGATCTTTCTCGCTCATGACAGCTTTTTAAACACCTTTTCCTGTCGTAAAATAATTTTTGACGTAAACATTTTAGGGTTAATAAAGTGATGCAGTCGCGAGGGTTCATGTAGTAACTACTTGAGCAGTGAGCGAAATGTTTTACAGCTTTTTTCATAATATCATAGTAAAAACAACATTCTGTTTTATATAAAACTTTCAACATTTTGTGACCGTGAGCAAACATTATATGATTAAAATTTTAGATTGTGATAAAGAAACAGAGACATCTGTAACAAAAACAGCTTACAGAGTGTGATTCGAATGTACCAATTCGATATTATTTCAGGATGTCTAGGAAGGCTAGTCAGAGGTTCGTCGAAATATTACATTTAACACACATACACTTTACAGTAGTTGGTATTCCATACGTCGCTGCTAAACTACTAAGTGGTTTCAAATAGTGTGCTTATACCAATTCCTTTTGGCCGGATTCGAACTTACGAAATGACGATCAGAAGGCGAAGTCGCTCCCACTTGACTCCCGGTTAGAGATTCTAGGTAATAACATTGCAAATTTATTTCTAGGAATAGTGCCGTCAAAGCGCTTTTGCACTTATTTAATATTGCAGAGTGACATCCTTAATAACTAGTGGAATGCCTGTGACATCGTTTGAATGGTGCTATGTTCTTATAATCCTTATTTAAATTAGATTTGTTATGGGAACAATATAGACATTTCCATGTTTCCAAGGACAAAATTCACTTGATTGAAAGATCTTTCTGTCAATAACCCTCCAATTGATCATTTTCAAATTTTGTTGGACGAAAAATATATCTTTTGTCTACGTGCAATAAAATAAAGTAAATAAATTGAGCTACATTTTTACATTATGCTACTATTTTGTACATTTTGTAAATACTTGTATTCATTTCATTGTAATTCTTTGTAAATAAAAATAAAATAAAGTATAATATGTTCTTATATTTCGATAATTTGTTTTTGCTCGAATAAAAGTAATTGTGCTACACACATCTTTACAAGAGTTACAAGGCGAACCATAATTAATTTATGAAAGTGCAACACCGAGTCGCTATCTAATATTAACAAAATAATGTCTCGCAAGGGAATCAACACTTCGAAGTTAGTGCTTAGCAATCTGTGACAATACACTTTTGTTCACAGAAATAATAGTAGAACCTGGTCTGCCAGGTGTGTATATTACCCCCTGAAGAACTGCGTTGAAACAAGTTTATAATATAAATAATAATAAATAAATATTGGTGGACTTTCCACTCAACACTATCTAGCCCCAAATTAAGCCAAAGCTTGTAATATGGGAACCAGATAGCTGATTTAATACATTATATACTTTTTTTGTAAATACATACTAATAATATTATTACACCCAGAACAAATGTTCACCACACAAATGTTTGTTCTCGGTAGGGATCGAACCCACGGTCTATAGCGATGTTTGAAGACCAACATGATGAATAACTGTTTATTTTATCAGCATAAAATGCGCAATTCTATTTATCATCATATACATCAGGATCTATGCTACTTATTGTTTAGGTATTCAGATGTTTAGAATTGTTTTCGGTATTTAGATGCTTAGATGTTTGAGTAACAACTCACTCACGTTGAATAACTGCATCAATTTAGATGAAACTTGGAGAATATAAAGATCATGTCCTGGACAAGCATGTTAAATTTTTCGGATAAATGCAGACATTTAAGCGGGTATATACATTTAAAGAGTATTTTTTACGAATAAAAGACTTATTAAAGTAGTAATTCTTCCTTTCGCGTCATGTGTGTCTTATGATAATTTTGATGAGTGAGTATTAATTTAACCGATTTCAGGATAAATTGTCCTATCAAAAGGTTCTCACACCTGCCAAAAGCATGAAAATATAACGATCATTTAAACATTATTGCCAAATGCTTTCTATCTTACCTGAAGCACACCACCTTCAGAAATTGGGCCGTAACTATAAAATCTTTGGGCGTTTTATTACCTTCATAAAAGTCTTATTTTACATTTAACTGTAACAGAAATTTTGAATCGCGCGATTTTGTCGCATTATTTTCTAAGTGGTAGACAAAGAAATGCTAGAACTTATTTTACGGTCAAACAGAAAACGCGTTTCTGATGCATGCTCATTTGTTCAGAGTTAAAAAAAAAACGATATAAAAAACTAATTGTAGGTATGAAAAATGGCAAACAACGTTAAGTTTAACAAAGTTTTAGAGCGTTTTACACAGGTTCAGTAAACATATAATTTTGATCAAACAAGTTCTCCTTCGAAAACGTACGTAAATTACGAAAACTAGCAAAGTAACTTTTTTGAATCCTTTCATTTCACCCAAACACACACATGAAATTAAACAATCCATGCTTTTGACGTATGCTTGATGAAGTCATGAGTCATGATTTGATAGAGCAGCTCGTATTTAGCATTACTTAGTTGTAATTAAATAATGGATCGAACTAAGATTTTTATTACGATGACAAAAAAGTTGTTTTATTTAGTAAACGGAAACATTAAGACGAGAAGAAACATAAGATAGAAACAAACATAATACGAGCCATGGCCTGTTAGTCGGGCCACCCAATGCAATTGAACTTTTTAGGGTTCCAACACAAAATTCGTCATGGAAACCGAGGAATCAATTTCTATACGAATTATTGCCTCATTCAAAGGAACGTAAAGTTTGTCGAACGCGACCATGATTGCTGTTTAAAAGGCGCAGAAGCCTTCTTTAGATGGAAATTTTCAAAACGATTTTACCTAATACGGGCTTAAATGACGGCTTTGATGTTAGCGTTGGTGTTTTAGCGATCAACAATTAACAAGTTTTAAAATTTGGTGTTTGGACTATCACAAATAGTGTATTTACCTATGACATAAAAAAGCAAACGCGACAGAGAAAATATGAGTCGTCTTCTTTGGTTATTATTATCGTTTTTATTTCATCTGTAGGATGTCCGTGTCCACTGCTGAACATGAGACCCAATGAGTCATAGAAGACCCAATGACTCAAACATCACTGAGTCATCTTTCCATATTATAAATCTCCATGCTACGTCTAAAACGCACACTACCTAAATTCCAAACGCACATTTTTCGTACCTCCGTAAATGTGCGTCTGAAACTTGAACCAAGTAACCTTGCGCTCCACTTCGAGGCCCAGGATATCCGAATAAGGTCGGCAGTTGAATCCGCTACGGCAGGATTACCATAATTGATATTAATGTACTAGGAAAGGTTTAATTAAACAGGACAAAGTAAGTCTCGAGAACTCGTAAATTGCACAGAGCACTATTTCGGCCATTTCCCGTGTCTCAAATTGCTTTTATATTCGTTTCTATTGCGTAGTTATTTTTAGAGCTATTTATATTGATGTCTGATGCTAATAAAATTTTCGAATCTCGCGCTTGGTCTAAAACCTCTAGGATCTCACATCCCTATTTAAAGATGAAATAAAAGCATGTTCTTAGTTCTACGAGTAATTAAGACATGACATTTTATGTTATGTATTTAGATCACAAAACACTTGACATCACTTAACCCTTATTTTTGGCAGTACTACACAGTACACACAAATCAATGTTTTAGGAAGAAACATATTTGATTAAGATGATTTCAATACACGATACATATAAATGAACCATGTTTTTGATGTGCACTAGCGAAATTACACAAAAAATATCGCCAAAAGTAAAGAATTATTCCACTTTAGGTATACGTTGTATTTTGACCCTTAAATCAAATTTACTAAGACGTAAGTTTTTCTCGTCTTCAGTGAACTTTGAATCTCCGGGGTAAATGTGAAGTTAATGTTTCGGAAAAGGAATAAAAGTAGTGGACTTATTCAATTTTCAATCTAGAGACTCGTGATTTTCTTCCTTTGATTTAATTTTTTAACCGACTATCCCAAACGACTCTATACCGTTATACTCGTATACAAGGTGTTCCATAAGTTGTGTATGTAAACTTCAGGGGGCTAAAGTACCCATCAATATGAACAACTTTTTCTAAGGAACCAACACTGTGAACGCGAAAAAAAAAACAGCTGTTTCATACAAAAGTTCAATACCTACCAGGCTAAAATGTATGAAACAGCTGTTTTTTTTTTCGAGTTCACAGTGTTGGTTCCTTAGAAAAAGTTGTTCATATTGATGGATACTTTAGCCCCCTGAAGTTTATATACACAACTTATGGAACACCTTGTATATTATGACGGTTAATAAGAAGAAAATATTAATGATTTGTTTTCGCTTTTAAAACAAAATAAAATTAATGAATTCTTTAACATGTCCTCGAACCAAAATTTGTTTTATAAGATATATTGGAGCTGATTCTGTTGTAACAGCTAAATAAGATCACTAAATTTGAGACAAATATAAACGATCTTATTCTGGTTTTGCTAAAGTCTAAATCAGCATACCACCTCAGACTGACATTCCTAAAATTAATATTTATCTTTTCAGTTGTGGACGAGGCAGCACCAATTTTCATGATAACTAAATACATGCCTAATTTCGACAGCACTAAAAATATTGAAGTCTCTTTCTTAAAAACTGAAAACAACGAGAAGGGAATTACTTAAGCGCTGTCTAATTTAAGCAACAACATAATGGACACTCTTATCTTACTATTCGAAAAAGTTACTAGAAATAAAAAATCTGGACACAGAACGACTGCACAGATTTCTAGAAAAGCATTTAAAACTCAGAGCTTCCAGCACAGCGAGCTCTCAAATTTCACAGCACTAGTAAACCATATGATACCACGCTGCAGTTTTTGTCCGTCGGACCACGTTCCTGGGTATCGTCACGTACGGTTTGCAACAATTAAATCTTTCGCCGGCACGCGAGGCACGGACGAAGCTCAAATGATATTGATGCGTATTGATAGTGGTAGATTGGATTTATTATTGTCATTTTTGACACCATTATCACTGTCTATAACATATACTGTGCTATCATTTCGCTTTTCGGGCCATCATCAAATATAATGGATTCGTGGCGCGATAGTCATCCAATGAGATAACACTGTCACGGGCAAACTGGTACCAAAATGTGATGGTTTGATGTCTTCTATGATGTTATCTTACTGATAATGAAACAATCTTTTTGTCAAAGGATGAATCAAGAGAAGAAGAAAATCACAGAAATTTCAAAAAGTCCCAAAAGTTATAAATCATCGTATCAAGAAGAGAATATGAGGAAAGGAGAGGAGGAGAATCCATGACGGGTTCAAATTCCACTCGGATAATATCTTTCGGGAAGTTATTAAATCTTTGAAATATCCAAGACCGTCGAAGTCATACATCGAGCACAAAAGGGTGCACTAGCAATCTATTGAGATCTGTTGTGATTACCGATTCCGACATTTAGTTTTATTTACATGCAGAAACATCTAAATTAGTATATTACAATTTAAATAAGTTTGTACGATCGTAAATTCGCCAGTACCGTACCTACCCTTATAATAGTACTCATATGGTATAACCGTAGCACAAATATGGCATATGATGTGCTACGCCGTAGCTGCTACAACGCATTTCGTAGACAGACATACCATTGACGAGGCTGTAAGTCTTTCGATCTTGCTAAGGTATTTTAAAAATGTTGGTTCGATCTTGTGTCTATAATTGTTTTAGTACTAAAAAAAAACTAATAAAAGAACGTCACCTCTGGTTTTTGTAATTAAAATGTTAAAAATTGACGTGTGCTATTGAGCACATGTTACAGATAAAACTTTGTTGTATAAAAATATATTATTATTATTGGATAACATACTCGCACATCCTTCTTTTTAAATGAATCCAACTATAAAATACATCAAAAAGGCTGATAAAAAACTTACTTGAAGATATGTAAGATATACCAAACTGGAAACATTCGTCAAGATTGAGTGATAAACAGTATCAATTTGTAGGAACGATCCTATTCGGGTTGTAAGATGATGAACAATGTACCGTCATCATTCACCATACCAGAAACTACTATGCACAGACAAAATACAATACATGTAGAACTTCCACAATGTAGTAATCGAATGTCTAATTTCAGTAATTAAATAACTACTTCAGTTGTTTCAAATCGCAGAAACAACGGTAAAGAATTTTTGAAAATGGAACGAGGCTACTAAACACAATCGTCCATAAAACTCAATACCGAACAATTACCGATACTGTACTAAAAGAACCATAAAACCAAATCATTATTATGTTAATCTACATAATTTTGTTCCTAATCACCTCGTTAAGAAACAGGGTCCTAAAAAAAGAATTAAAAAAAAGCTGTTCGGACGAGGCGAGTACCGATTGGATTTGCGGCGCGCGATTACATTAACAAGTAGTAAGGAACATTTCCGGACGGAACGGGTCTTAACCGGTTTAGCGTGTAGGGCTGTCACGTAAATTATATCCGGTTTATCACAGGAAGCTGTGTGCTGGTGAAATTATTGTAATTTTCATGTAGGTTGTAGGTATATGTAAAGTTTGGGATTGGAATTCGTAATGCTAATTGAGAGGTTGTAATGTCATTTATTAATAAAAAAATGATAATTCTAATGAAACTTTTTCAAATTGATAGGAAACATCGTGAAGTTGCTATTGCAGTCATGGAAATTTAGGGTTACGAAAAAAATATGCCCAATTAAGCACTTTCAAGTCATAATCTACTCTAATATTATAAAGAGGAAAGATTTGTATTTTTGTTGTTTTGTATGTAACGAATAGGCTCAAAAACTACTGGTCCGATTTCAAAAATTCTTTCACCATTAGAATGCTACATTATCCTTGAATAACATAGGCTATATTATATTTTCAAAAAAATCAGGGATCCTTACTAAAACTCTAATAACGTAACCCAAGGTGGAAAAAGAAAACCTTACATCGCGTGCGCTGCGAAAACTATTGATGGTAGAACAAAATAATGTACTACGATTTTGTAGAACACGTCATTATCTACAAAAAATGTCGCGACAGCATATGTCTAACTATTATAGTTATGTCACAATAAGTGTTTTTTTATTATAAAAATTTAATTGAAATGCCGCCGCTAGAAAAGGGTCTTTATTTGTAACTTGGTATTAATCCTTATCCAAATAAATCTTATCATATTCAAGACTGGTTCAATACCTATACATTACTTCTTGAATTTTTCAAATCGGACATTCCATTCAAAAGATTTTAAAAATATAAGGTCACGGGGCGTGTTCTCACCCAGCGCGGGCCCGGGCAAGGCGCGAGTTAGAAGTAGCACCACGGTCTAAGTTTATCCAAAAACGTTGAAAAAATTTATGTCCACCCATGCGAAGCTGGGACAGGCTGCTAGTAATAAATATTTCAGAGACCATGAGAATACATTATATACCAGAAGCTGTTTAAAGGATTTATTCCTAATAATAGCTTTGATTTGAATCTTTCGAAAACATACTGCTATCGTGAGATAACTTTTTTAATATTAAATTTACTTGAGGTAAAATCATCAATAACCCGTGTTTTTCCTTATTTTGGACTTCGATTTGGTCGTAAGCACCACAACACAGCAAATTGTTTTGAACTGCAAATCAAAGACAACGTGGAATGCTATAAACTTAATAATAGCCTTAATAATAAAACAGTATAACTAATTCAATAAAAAAAATGAATCATAACATTGACCAAGAAGAAATATTGAAGCACAACTTATCCTCTCGAAACTTCGTAAATTACCTATGAACCAACTACGTGGGCTGAAGTTTTGGCATCCCTAAACCGGACGTAGCCGGTTCAAGTCGGTATAGTTTGTTGTAATAGTGTTGTATAGAAGTGGACTTAATCGTGTTCCGCGGTTTCCGAATGTGCTCCCGGAACGTGCTAGCGTGAGGTGGGAAATTAGTTAAGGGTTGGGGTTGAGAATTTTCGGAAATGTTTCGTCATAGATCACATGAGACAGCCTGCTTACACAAACCTAGTACCAATGCAACTTTTACTACAATGGTAATGAAAAAAAAAAAGTTTTTATTTATAATCCATGTTCCCGTGGAATTGTATTCCATGATTTAATTTAAACGCTCATAATCTACCGTTCAAAGTTAAGCCATATTCGTCACTGAAATTATTATACCAGATGCAAAAAACTTGCTTTGACGTCAAGAATGGTAATGTTTAGACTAAACCAGCTGTTTTATTGTTCTACAGATTTGTGCTTGTAAACCGGGTGTGCCGAAGTTGCAGCTTCCATCCACGTAGTTTTAATATTAGTTCCGGAAATTATTGGTTACCTCTAATGGAAGCTGCATAGTTATTTATAAACCACTACCAACCCTGTAACGTACAGACGTTACAGGGGAAAACCGCTGGTTGAAGAATCCATGTCTTATTTACATTATTTTTACAATCTTCAATATTTTACATGTTATATTGAATGCAGATATTGTGGAACATACATGTTAACATACCAATGCAATATACATTTTGAGTGAGTAAGTGAGCTATACGATTTAAAACTTAAAAATGTATAAATGTATATTAATAAGGTTTGCTATCGCGTATCGCATCTCGGTTTGCTTACGTTTCTGGCATATACTCGTACTATACGAGTTGTAGCGTACCGTATGATCCGACGTCCAACGAAGATGCAATTGTTCCGCTTGACGGACCAACTAACTGAGTTGCCCTTCATTACTGTATGCCATGTCTGCGACCAGTAAGTGGTGAAATCTGAATTTTGCAGCACGGTTCTGTTTCGCCCGAGGCTTGCTCACGGATGTCTGTTTTTATCGGTTTAAAATTGGAAACGGTTGAGTGTGAGTACTACGGTAACGTGTCCTGGCACCTTGAAAACTGTACTGGAATGTTGGTATAAAAACTTAACATTGACAAGAGTCCATTTTCAGCCTAGATAGCCTATCAAATAGCATGTTTCTTAACGATTTTTTTGTCTTTAAGTTCGTTTAGGGTTCAAATCCGGCTGTGCTTCCAATGGATTTTTGTCGACAATTTTATGTGCGCAATGTCAGTGCTCATAAACGGTGCAAAACATCTTTACGAAACCAGTTAGTATTCCAGCAGAAGATGGCCTTGAAACCTATGGAATACTAACTACTGAAAAATTTCAGCATTTGTCAAAATTTTATATTTGATCATACCTCTGATTACCCCCTTTAGACATCCTCAAAGAATCTTAAGTTGGTCCTTGATAATAAGATAGAATACATCACTAGATACTGTTGGTTTTTCTTTGGTATACAGTTTGGTTCTGCAAAGCTAAATAAACTCAGGTCACCATCCAACCCTTCCATTAAGTTTCCAAGAGCAACCGACACTACATAACTCACAAAAGTACTGGTACACTTCATAAAATTAGCTCTTGACTCGGCGTAAAACGAGTCAATCCGGCCCAAGATTAAAAGTGTAACCGGAAACGCAACGCAAACACTGAAATGCCATTAAGCCACCCAACACTCGACTTTAACTTTTAATTTCACCGGAATAATACACCGGCTTTGAATGAAATAGCTGGATCACTTTGAAGAGGCCGTTCTTACACTCACGGCAAAAAGAAACCGACTCTAGTGCCTTTATGGCGTCTCAAATAAATGAATATAGACTAAATTTAATAGAATTAAATAATTGATTACTATTATTTTGGTTTCTAACAATTCATTTCAAAAAATTGTATTGTATAATTTTATTTGTATGCTAGATTATAGTAATGAAGAACCTATTGTAACCACATTGTAGCAAATAAATAAATAAATAACTACATCACAACATATTCGACAGCCTTCACAGCTCAGTTGGTAGCTCTGCCTTCTGCGCCGTAGGCCATGGGTTCGATCCCCACCGAGAACAAATATTTGTGTGATGAATATAGATGTTTGTTCTCTGTTTGGGTGTTAAATAATATTATAAGTATGTATTTACAAAAAAAGTATATGTGTATTATATCTGCTATCTGGTTCCCATATTACAAGTTTTGTCTTAGTTTGGAGCTCGATAGTGCTGTGTTTTATTTTATAGTTATTTATTTTTTATATATAACTAAGAAACATTTCCATACATTAAAACCTATTATTTGATATAATACTATATAAAACGATGAACTAAACTAAATACTTACATATATTTGTTGCATACTTACTCAATATTTTAACTTTAAGTCTCAAAACAAAATATATGTTTTTTACACGAATGTATGTTGTTGGTGGGAATCGCACCCACAACCTACAGCGGAGAAGATAAAGCTACTACCAATTGAACAGTTAGGCTAGTCATATCGGCTAATCTATACAAGCCTAGAATGTTGATTCATCATAGAGAGAAACAGAGTCATTGCACGAAAATGTATCCACCGCCTCGTCGTTATAGCGGCTATAACATATCAAGCAAAAAGGCGCTTTTGACATAGCTTTATCTAGTCTTTGCAGTCTCCTCATACTCTTCAGTGATATCAGTAACATTTATAATTTATTGCTGACGTCATCTGTCACCTGACAGATCTATTGAAATTGTTTGTAACGAAACACAATATTACAAAATCTACGTCTATACGTATATACCTGATATGCGAGAGCCTTAATAATCCTTGATTTTACTTATGAGTACATAATTATGCGGACTGTGAAGGCTAGATAAAACTACGTAAAAACGGTTTTTCTGTACATGTATAATTGTGTGATATACCAGTATGAAATTATAATTTACGTCGTCGTACGTAGAAAAAAAATACGTCTACTGTTTTCTCCATAGCCTTCATTTATTTACTGGTGAAATAAATTTATCACTCGAAACAAAGTGAACAGTGATATGCAATGCCTCCCTACTCGATGGTCCGAAGACATGGTAAAGATCATTGAGATGGCTCAGAACCGTTACTTCCTAAAAATGTATAGGTTATGCCTATGACTAGTGGACTTCATGATCATGATGAATATGCAATGCCATTATGAGATGCTGGAAGGCTTCATTGATAGGTTTGACTGAACCAAACTCTAACATTATATTTTGTAGAAAACTGAGCAAGAGGTTAATTTTATAGGCTGTGAAATTACTCAGCTTAAAATCTTCTGATTTTAGAAGCGAGAATAGAAGCTCGGCTTTCATTAAATTAGACAGAATTTGCAGGTAATAATATTATTTAAGCGTTATTATTCGAGTGCTTATTATAGCGAAGGCTTGTGTTTGAGGATACTGTTGCTCGGAGCTCATTAAATGTCTGCTAGATACCAACCCACTTACAAAAGAGAGTAAATAAATACTTTACCGCTTGATATTCACTTACAAAAGAAAGTGAGAAGTCACTAACTTGGAATTTAATGAAAACAACGAAAATAGCACACAGCTCAGTTGGTAGTAGCTCTGCTTTCTGCGCTGACGCCGTGGGTTCTATCCCCACCGAGAACCAAAATTTGTGTAATGAACATAGATGTTTGCTCTCTGCTTCGGTGTTTCTATGTAAGTATTATAAGTATGTAATTACAAAAAAGTATGTTAGTATTATATCAGAGATATGGTTCCCATACTACAAGCTTTTCTTAGTTTGTGGCTAGATAGTGCTGTGTGGAAAGTCCAGGGATATTTATTATTTATTAATAAATTATCATTTTGTAACCCTGTTTCAAAATCTGAGTACCAGTTGTCTAGTGGGAATGTCCCCGCCTTCTGATCGCAAGGTCGAGAATTCAAATCCGGTAGCACACTATTCGATTTTAGTCTCTGAAAATATTATCTGCGTAATGCCAGCAGCATCCAATAGGAATCCGCAGTTGCTGCTATTGTAATCCGGTGTCACGATAGACCAGCGTGCATCAAACTAGTAGTGCATCAAATACAATACAGGCAGATGAGGCTTAACATCTGTATGCCTCAAGTTGATGGACGCAGGGCAGTGCCTCGTTTGTTATAGGTGAGGGTTACCACTTAACAACAGGTGGGCTATCTGCTTATTCCATCAGCAAGTTGTATGGAAAAAAAAACAATATGATAACACAAATCTGTCGTTATAGTTTTGTTTCAGTAAATGTAATACCAATTTGTATCTTAGTTTTAAGCACGCCAACCTCTCTTTCTTCACCTGTCAAGGTTGGCTGGTAGAAAATGTCTGTCTAGCATTAGGCTCTCCTTTTGTACAAACTTTGTTTGGTGCAATAAAGAATTAAATAAATAAATAAATCTGAGTGATAACAAATTTTGGCATCCTAACCAATTTGGCTCTTTGTATCATACCTCACTTTGTGACATATATAATCGGTTTTTGATTTGTGATTGTTTGATGATGATGGAACTTGCCTCCAGATTATCAAGTTAGGTGATGTTATCGCGTACGGCACGCCACATTGAAGGGGTATTTACCCAACGCTCGCGTATCATGTAACGCTTAATAGAAAATTATGAAAATTATATTAACGCTTCATCTAGTGTTTAATTAACAATTTAACCTATTTTCTGTTGATGGAGGCGTGATTAATTTATGTTTAATCAATTAACAAAAAGAAGAGATGATGTTTTGATTTATTTGTAACTTAAAATATGGTATTTATACAAATAACAACAATTTATTCCAATAGTATTTTTCGAACACCTATAACTTATCCAAGTTACCTATAAGATAGTTATCCATCTACCGTGTATTAAAATTGTGAAGCTGTTTCCGTTCTTTCACTTTTCTTTTTAGGGTTCCGTACCCAAAGGGTAAAACGGGACCCTATTACTAAAACTCCGCTGTCCGTCCGTCTATCTGTCTGTCAGTCTATCACCAGGCTGTATCTCATGAACCTTGATAGTTAGACAGATGAAATTTTCACAGTAATGTAATTCTGTTGCCGTTATAACAGCAAATACTAAAAACAATAAAATAAATATTAAGGGGGCTACAACAAACATGATTTTTTGCCGTTTTTATAGATAATGGTATACGGAACCCTTCGTGCGCGTGTGTGCGAGTATGACTCGCACTTGGCTGGTTTTTTTATAATTTGGATGTTTATAAGCGGTAGAGTGCAAAATGTAACATGCTATACAGTTCCATATCTTTTCATTTCATCAATTCAGTTATTTCAAATTCAATGGATCTATTCTTGATGCACTTAAATGATTAAATAAATAAATATTGGTTGACATTCGACACAGCACTATTTAGCTTGATAGTATATCAGCTATCTGGTTCCCATATCACAAGCTTTGGCTTAGTTTCGGGCGAGATAGTGCTGTGTGGAATGTCCTACAATATTTATTTATTTATTTATACTTATAGAAATTCTTATGATACTTATAAAAGTTCTTAATTTCTATCTTATCCTATTAATTTCTTCTATACAACTAATAAATAAATGCGAAAGTGATATATAACCTGGATTCCGGACAAAAAACTTAAATAAAGGCTAGTTTATTTATATAGTTGATACCGATATTTACAGGGAACGCGGTATAAAATATGAACGAACCGCCTTAGGAAAACGCATTAATATTAATAATCACTATTAATACACGGATGTGAAGTGAAGCCATGGACGACAACTAGTAAATAGAAAGAACTAAAATGGTTCACCAGATAATGTTCAAAAATATAGATAATTCAGATAATGTTAGTTAATCAACTCAAGTTGATGGACGCAGGGCAGTGCATCGTAGGGCACGTTCCTATCGCGCGTGACTTACGAGGCAATGCTTTGTTATATGTGATGGTTGCCACTTAACATCAGGTGGTCCATCTGCTTGTTTCATTAGCTGGTTGTATAAAAAAAACCAGTGCCAGTTTTCTCAAAAGTTGAAGGATAATATCATGAAAAAACAACAACAATGTCAAGTGTAAAAAAACATGTGTCAAGTGCTCGAAAGGAGCCTCCTGAGGCGCTCTTAAAATCCTTTCACCACACTGTTTCGAAGAAACTAGTGACACGACAAGAAAAAGAAGTGATATTTTCATATTTTCTAAACTTATTTCTGTATAAAATACAGACACAGAACCTACATCCAACCATCACACAAATGTTTGTCCTCGGTAAAAATCGAACTCCCAACCTACGGCGTAAAAGGCAGAGCTATAACCTACTGAGCTGTGTAGTCTAAAAACCCAAATGGGCTCCCGGACTTATAACAGAATGACTAGCGACTAGCGACTTCGCGAATGAGATGTGAAGTGAACGCAATCTCATTCGCAATAGTGCTTTTAGGCCACAGTGATGGGTATGGTATTGTGGGAAGATTTTATCGATCATGTTTTAGTACAAGCAATGTTAATTCACAATTCCTTAAATGTACCCTATATCTATGTTTTCCCTATATCTTATATTTTCAAAACAAAAATTAATATTATTTAAAAAATATAAACTGAGTCGTTGAACTGCAATTTGCTTTTACCAAAAGAACAATTATTTAGTATCCGCTATAATATCACAAACTATTAACCTATAAAATATTCAAACTAACTGTTTCTGACTTTAATTTATAATTGTTTTACATTAATGATATTTTATATTATAATAATATTATGTGTACATCTTTTACCAATCGGCTCATAATTCGTATAAGTATTTTTAAGATCCTTACAAAGAAAATGACAACGAATACAAGTAGGTTTGTGTATCTATGCATTGCCACGCTGATAGGTAATGCTGATGTGCTGAGCCATTTTACCTTATTTATTTATTGCACTCAGTTTTGTGTATCTGCGTTAGTAATATACTGTTTATTTTCAACATATTTGAAACTTATTTTACAACAGAAAACTTCACACTTATAAATTTCTCACAAGGTTTATTGGCTGAAGGTATCGGCAGAATAACAGCGCCTAACTACTAATATAGTGGTGAGGCATACACTGAGTCGAGACCCTTTTGCTGCTGCAGCACACAAACATCTACATACCTAAGTACTGTAATATCTAGCTGTTTAGCCATTTCCTTTCTTTTATTGTTTTGTATGTGTATTTTTTAAGCAAGTAAATGTCTGTCTATATTTATGTCTATTTAAATAATTTCATGGTTCACATATATTTTAAACCTTATATCTAGAGTATCATGTTATTTTATTGGTTTATTATAATGCTTACATCGGTTTCTGTGTTTTTGTTTTCATTTATTAAATAGAACGCAGACGTTTAAGTCATTAATAATCCATATCATTCGATTAAAAAATGTATATTTCAACTTGAAACTTCTTACATCTGAAATTCAATATCACAGAGAACTGTACTCATAAATTTTGTCGATTTGAAATATCGACTTCAGCTCAATCGATATCGAATCAAATCACGTCACTAAAAGATTGGACTCGAGCGCCAAGTGATACATTATGGGGATAAAAATATTTCACTCTACCTGTTGCGGGATGTGAGCAAGTGTAAGGCTTTAGTGTAGTGGTACAGCAAGAAAGCGGTAGGAACCAAGCCGTAAGTTTGTTGTCTGTTCTTCTAGGCTTTGGTCGCGTGGAACTGGCACCTAGAGTCACCTAGCTTTAAGACGTTTCAAAGTGATCCTTGTGATTTTATTGAATAAATACCTATTGACTTTGACTTTGACTTTGAAAACAATAAGTCAGAGTCAAAAAATATATATCTACATTCGCCCGCAAAAATAAAGGGTCACTTTTGAGAAAACAATCTTCAAGAAATTATCAAGATAACTTCTTTTCTTTTGCTTATGAAATTAAAGGAAAAGAGGATATTTAATTACAAGGATCACATGATTTTGAATCATTTTGACGCTAAGTGAATCTAGACGCTAGTTTCACGTGGCTAAAGCCTAGAAGAACAAGAAATAGCAATGTACTATTAAAGCAATGTACCACTAATAAAATGGTTCAATTATGTTTTTTTTAGTATTCTAATGGTTATATTACATTTACTATAATATTCTAAAATATATTTTAGAATCGACTCTTACGTCAAATTAGTCTATAATTTCAGAACAAAAAAGGATGACAATAATTTATAAATTCCCGATCAGTGCAAATAGAAAGATGTTTAATGTAAAGAAAATCCAGCTCGAAAATTCAGTCATAAAAAAACTCACAAAAAGACAAAAATCACACAATTTCCCCCCTGATGTGTCACAGCACTATGCTTTTTCGAGCGAGTAGGCTATCTCGATCGATTCCTTGCGGTCGAAGCGTACGAGATTTTATCGGAGTAATGGTTAGCCGGGAAGCGACGGCTTGAAAGGTGTTGATTTATAACACAAAACTGTTTGCGTGATTATTGTTCGGAAACGTGTATACAACCTGGCAAACATAGATTTGATTGAGATATAGATATAAAGATAGATTTGATTGAGATATAGATATGGACTCTTTATTGACACACAGAAACATAATTCAGGTTTCGTATGTTTATGTCAAAAAAATGGGTGACCTTATCACTAGAAGCAATCTTTACCAGGAAACCTAGAACCTAGATTAAGTTGGTCAATTAAACAAAAGAGAACGCTTTTTTTTAAATCGACGTGTGTTATTTATGGAATTCTAGACTGTAGAATAAAACCAGCAACCTAGCATCTAAAACAAAAACCTGGTCTTCTTCTGCATGTCAAGGTTTTGAGCGCCAATCAGAAAGCGAGTTTAATAAGGCGGTTTTGACACGTTGTTTCGCTGTAGCGGAGTAGAATTATCGCATACGTCATCGATACGCGCGGGGTGGCGGATGTCATGTGTCAAGACTTGACGGATTACCTTTAGTGCAGTGAAGTTTATCTGACAAAACTTGCATCGCTGCGGCAAATGTTACCGTGTGTACGCCTAATATTGAACCGTTTCAATAATTTTTACGCACTTATTTTACTTTCTTTGTTGAACTGTGCTTACCTGAAACAAATAACAAAAATTATGAACAAGTTGTACCTACTATCAATTTTATAATGGCCCAATAATTATTATCCGAGTGTGATTTTAACCCATGATATTTTCTTTGATACAAATAACTCATAGAGATCTTTGAGATTTCCTTATAAAGATTTCCTATCGTGCGAGACTTTCAAGGTTATGGGTATGGGTTATGGGTATATGTTATGGATCCACTTAACATCAAGTGGGTCGTCTGCTTATTCTAACAGAAAGTAATATGAAAAAAATTAAATAGTACTATATTTTCTTTAGTACAACAAAAACAAGAAAGTCGTTGAAGCAAAACAAAAAAAAAAAATCAAAAATTATAACCTAGTTTATCATTCAGCAGGCAGTACAAGTTATTCCACCCGTCACCGCCTGTTAACACAGCAATAAGTTACAAGGTGCTTCCGACACAACTTCGCCTGCTCTTTTGCATCCTTCCTTATTGCATAAAATAAATTAACATCCTGTAGCAGGCAGGTATCCGATGAACAAACTTGTGAGCGTTTATCACGGACAGATGGGGTAACCGTGAAACTATTAACAAAGGTGTCGTCTTGCATCTTTATTTAACAGAGAAGCTATAACAACAACAATCTAATACTTGCTGTTTTTTTTTTGAATAAAATAAGTTTTTATTTACAACACACAAATAAAAACTTTATTTTTATTTATGTTTACCATGGTAATGCTCGTTTTCCGTTTAAATTGGCCTATTTTGGTAGCTCAGTCAGCATAAAATATCTATTAGGTCTAAAAAGAGCTTTTTATTACTTTTGTATGCATTTTACAAAATAATTATTTAAAAAAGGCTACTTGTACTCGGAAACGGTTCTTAAATGATATTGTTAAGCAATGCCTCTTACTCTTTACCGACAAAAACGTAAAAAAAACGCTGAATAAGTTTAGGGTTGCGCTTAGGGTTGCGGTTTTCAACGAGAAAAGCGATACAACCACTCTATGCTTTCACGGTAGCTGTGGATCCGACCACGGCGTAGACTAGCAAATGGCTACGCCTCTTGCTTTCTGTCGCGTCTACTTATAGTTTGTGTAGTGTGTGTGTGTGTTCTCTCTTTTAAAAATTTAGATTTTATAGAGACAAAACATTTATTTCGTTTCTGATTTCTTTACTAAGGTTGTTGTACTGAAAAAGTACAAAAACTAGTCGATAAAAAGATTTTGTATTAAAAAATACCCTGTATTTGCGAACAGAAAACTCGTTTTTCTAAAAAAATACAGAGCAATGATCGAACCCTAAGAAATAAAACAACATTGAACTTATCTCTGAAACCACAGTTTCGCTCTGCCTCCACATTGACCTTTAAAAACAGACCGCTCCAAGTTCCCTCCGCAAAAATAAGCAGGAATTACCATTTGCAATTCGACAATCGATTCGTGTCAAAGCCGGGTGTGGCAGGTGAAATCGGAATGTACGCTGCAGGCACCCGTAATCCTATCGCACGCCCCGGACGCCGCAAACATTAAAAAAAAACCCAAAATGACATTTCCAATTTTCTACTGTTGCTCCCGGCCAAATTCATTTTATTTCGTAGGCTCGGATTTCGCCCGTCACCCCAATCGGTACCTAGGCAATATTTCATCCCCATCAAAGAAATTCACGCCGCGCGACTTTATTAACGAATAATTTGAACTTCCGACGTAAAAAAGGAATTTTCTTAAGAAAATTAAAGAATTTGCCGCTTGCTTTTTGATTTCCTTTTTACAGCAAAATAAAAAGTAAATGAGTTGGAGTACGACGCAAGTACCTACGCACTTTTCTAACGGTTTGGAAAATTTTAATATTTATTTTTTGCGTCAGTACGTCTTGAAAGTTTATTAAGAATTTATTAGGCCAATAAACTTTGAAAGGGTGTTTTATATCTTGAAAATAACTAAAGGAGCGGGATACAAATTGTTAAGATTGCTGGATCAGTATCGGTGTTTAGTTTAAGCTACCTATATCAAAATAAAATGTAAAAACACCGTTATAAAATATACAGAAACTTTCAAATTTAGAATGAATTGATGAATTTTATCCAGTAAAATCACAAAGATGACTTATACTAACTGCACGTTGGGTCCGTCCATGATCAGTCAAATTCGATATATTTTTTATTATACTACTAGCAGATGTCTCTCCTGATGTTAAATGTTAACCATCACATTTAGCAAAGTACTGTCCTGTAAGTCACGCACGACCGGAACGTGCCCTACGATGCCCTAAATTCAACCAATACTATTTCTTCATATTTAAATTAACACTTCAATCATCAACACCATCTGCTTTAAAATATCGAGCCAGACTAAAGCTTCAAATGAGCTTATGAAACGAAATAATGCTGAAAAATGTTCGAGTATCAGCGTAAATCATCCGTAACAAAGGGCGCCTGCGATTGTAGAAAAACTACGAGCAGAGGAGAATGTATAAAAGATGGACAGAATTATCAGTGATAAATGCATCAACTGATTCTCACTTAAGCACTTGCAGTGCTTTGCATTTATAATGTTCTTGCGATATATTTTCAGTATCAAACATTATTTGGAAGTCGGAGTGGAGAGAACTCAGAATTGTTCTACCTGGAAATGTAGGGGGGCCTACATCCAGCAATGGACTTCTTTAGGCTGATGATGATGGTGATGATGAGGATGACCAAACATTGAAACAAAAAATTGCTTGGTTGAGAGATGTAACTCCCAATCATGTTTGATATCCTCTTTCCTCTTTTTGAATATCGTCAAGGATTACTATCCTATAATGATATTTGGGAATCAAATAAACATTTTACAAAAAAAATAAATGAACCAGAGAATCACTGAACTCTTGCTGAATAATTTTATTTAATAATATTATATAATAATATTATTTCTGTGTAATAATACATTTAGTTATTTTTATGCCTTTTACGCTATGCGTTTGTTATTACACAGAATAAATTTAATACTCGTAGAATACCATGCGAAAATCTTTTTCAAATTGTGGATCACAGCGCGTGGAGCGTATCGATTATCCGGAACAAAACAGCGAAGTTGTTTGCGCTCAAACTGCACACCTCCGAACAATCGACGCAAACAAGTTTTACTACGTCATCTACCGTCGTCTGAGTCTGCCGAAAATGAATGACGAATCTTGTCGCGGGATTCATGTAAAATTCATGCCGATTCCGCCTCGCCCCGCAGCGAGAATTTCCTATAAAATTACTCCACGTCTAATCATGTTACGCGTCTGGCAACTGAATAAGTTGGGATGTTTTGAAGCGCTATTATTGCGATGAAAATTTTAGACTTTTTACGTATTTTTATGTTATATTAATCGCAACTACGTCCACGGAGATATTGTTTTGCAACGGGTTCTGATAAAATTCGACTAACAAAAGTATGTTTTTTTTTTCAACTGTTGTCTACCGACCCCAGTTCATATTTAAAAGCTTTAAGAAGTATTCATATTAAACTTAGATCTATAAAACGATGATATTTACTCATCATAAGCTTTAAAAGTAATATTTAATATAAAATTAATCTCGATGTTAGATTAGGTTATTAAATGAATAAATTTGCTTTGTAGTTGTTCCAATTAGGTATACATTTTGAATTACAAGGGCTGGTTTCACCATAGTCTGTTGGTTATACCAACAGCTTTTTAAATTTTTTAAATTGAGTGTTTTAGTTCTTTTTTGTTTCACCATGCCCTAACAAAGGGTTAACGTCCTTAGGGCCGGTTTCACCATGCTCTGTTAGATTAACAAAGGATTAAAGGGCCGTTAAATATGTCAAAATGTATGCGTTTGACATCTAAGGTTAGATTTAACGGTCTTTTAATCCTTGATTAGTAACTAACAGAGCATGGTGAAACCGGCCCTTAGCTAAATGTAATCACTGGTCTAGCGATCGGTTTTTTTTTTACATTTTATCGCTAGGTGATATACATGTTATAGTTGATTCATTAAATCATAAAATATGATTAGATATTAAATTTATGTCAAAATAGACGCGGTAACCAAAGTGATTCTTTGTTAATTTTATTCCATGTGACGTACAATACTAAACAATACTTTAACGTTCGTTTTTATTTAATGCCCAATTAGTTAATTCTTTATCAACAAGAGTTTGGTGAAATCGTGCCTTAATCTCTTAAAAGATTTTATCTATTTTGTTTGTTTGAATAAAGTTGAGAACCTAACGGCTGATTTCTGAAAGCCCGATCAAAACTAATCGCATGTCAAGTCACTTGCTATCTCTATCTAATTCGATGTAATAGCTGAAATGGCGAGTGACTTGACATCCGATCAGTTTTGATCGAGATTTCAGAAACCGGCCGTAAGTCGTCTATTGTTTATATTTCCTGCACACATGGGAGTGAAAAATATTTTTTAAACCGTAGCTTTATTTCTGGAATAAACTTGCTTTGTTGAGACTTCCAGTGGCACCTTCATTTGTCATTGTATAATAAACAATAACTACCAATCCGCTTACGAAAAGCCTTGAACAATAAACGACTGAAATTCATTTTCTGACCCTTTGTGACTGTTATATGACTGTTTTTGTAACAAGGATCATATAAAAAAACGGTAGGGGCCAAGCCATAACTTGCCTGTTCTTATAGGCGTAGTCACGTGAAACCAGCATCTAGATTCACCTAGAATTAAAAAGTTTCAAAAGTATTCTAATAAAAAAAAATGTATTCAATTCAAATAAATAAATACTTTTTGGCTATGACTTTGTTATTACTTACTTATATGGAACACTGATTTACCCTCATATTTATGTTGCGTGTTTAAATGATGCTTCTTATATTAAGCATCATTGTCACTGTTTGTCATTATACACTTTTTCGACAGATTTTTATAAGTAAGACCGTTATTGTTAAAAATGGCTATAGCCCCTACGTGTGAGCAAAAATGCAGCCTCAGGAAGATGCCTCGCCGGTTATCTCTCCCTAATAACGATCTCCTAATAATATACGCATTTAATAGTAATCATTTATTTATTTTGTAGTCGTGATGTTCCCATTGCAAGATACTTACTACTTTTCACTGGGTTTATTTACTTACAGTCCAGTCCAAAGAGTTGATTCCTTATCGGCGTAAGTTATTCCGAATATCTTCAATTTGGATTAAGAAGAGTGAAAAGGTATCTTCTAGGAAAGCGCTCTACGGCGTCATCCGTATCATCAAGTACCTGAGGTTGCAGTCAAGCGTTTTATCTTTATAGTATAAATAAAAAATAAAAAATATGGTCTTTTTGATGTCCAGTGGTAAGTTGTGCATAGCATAATGTCGAGGGAGCGCATAATACCTACTTTGATATCGAGCTCCATTCAAATCGGTAGATACTCGTACCCATTGATATAGCATTTACATTGTTATATGTCTGTAAAATATTGTGAATACAGTAATAAGCTTATCATTGAACTGAGTGCACTGTGTTGTTATATTCACTGTTTACAAACTGAATTAAAACTTAATTCAAGTATATTGATTGAGCTACCTACGAGGATATTACTATAGGTATACTAATTTTGGTCAAAATTCTTATGGAATTTAATTAAAAGAATGTTTTATTTTTTTGTTCAATTTATAATATTTTAATGTTTAACCACATTTCACAAAGGAAGGAAGTAACAAAGATTTTAAAATCAAAAGTTATGGACCGAGTGGGATGTCCAGACCAGACAGACGCAGTGGTGTCCATCACTCTGGTCTGGTCTTTGCATTTCGAGAAAGGGCTCTAAAATGCATTGCACTTAACGCCATTATATAACACTTCCTCTGTGGACTTGTTCGGTGAGGCATTTGTTACAGAAAGATGTAACCGCTAAACACAAGAGTAGAGCTTTTTGTGAAAGGCTTGTCCGGAAAACCTTATCACCTTGCCTTTTTCTGCCGCAGCAGCGTTGCTGTGTTTCGGTTTGAAGGGTGTGGTTGCCGGTGAAGTTACAGGCAAATGAGACCTAACATCTGTATGCCTCAAGTCGATGGACGCAGGGCAGTGCATCGTAGGGCACGGTACTATAGTGCGTGTCTTGCTTGGCAATGCTTTGTTATAGTTGATGGATAGTACTTAGCATCAGATGGGCCATCTACTTGTCCTATCAGCAAGTAGTATAAAAAAATCATCAGGTGGGCTTGCTGCTTGTTCCATCACTTTGCGTTATAGAAAAAATAGACCCGTCATAGCTACGCCTACTCCAAATTCCATGACAAAAAAAATAGATCATAATTTTCTTAACTTTTGCAAGAACTTCAAAGTAATCATAACAATGGTTAGCAAACACGTGCATAAGTATTAAGTAGGTGGCAGTATACTTTTGTACACAAATAAACATGGAAGTTTTAAGCTGCCGTCAATAGAAATGTTTTCTATGAGGCTTACTCGAACAATAGGAATGTTACAATGAATGTTGTTGATATTCTGTTTGGTCGAATGTCGGTGCGTTGTTTTTTAGTGCTTTGGTTTGAATTTCAATAATTCTCGTGATGATAATGGTGAAATGTTTCAATGAAAATGTTTTGTTGTGTAACGCTCAATACAGAATGTTGGTATCGAATACCTAATGGCTATCACCTATCTACAGCATGTATTACACGTATTTTTGGGTCGCTTTTGATTGGCACTGATTTTGATTCGTTGGGTTGAGAACTGTTTTATGTTTATTTTAAAATGAATACTTGTAAATGAAGTTATACGTCAGCGTTTTTTCTTAGTGGAGATTTTTATTGATGAAATGCTACACCATATTACATACATACACACAGCTGAGTAAAAATTTCATTCTGATCGATACCAGTTTTCTTACTTAAAAGTTTGCTTATGTACGAAAACTAGTAAAGTCAACATGTCCAAACGTGCGAGCGAGAGTCACATTAAATAATAATAATAATGTAGCTCGCACTTACCTAAAAGTTTGATTATGTATGAAAGTAGCCAAACAAATCTTTAGGTAATAAACTTGTTTGGATAAAAACTATGTTTTTGTTGAACCTTTGTGATCATATTTTCTGAAACTTTGTTGAATGTAATTTTTCATTTTTAAATTTTACCTTCAGCAATTTTATATCTTCTTATATAATAAGCGAGTAAAAAGTTGTTTTGGGTACGGCTGTCAGCCCTCTTAGGCTCTGTATCGTAACTCTGTGGTAGGTTGCCAGCTGACGTCACAGCCTAGTCTGGCAAATTAACCGCCGAGGTGAGGCGAGGCGACGTAGCAATTGGATTTGCGACCATGGACTTACAATTTAGGATGCGATGGTATGTTGACGTAATGTATTAATTTTGGAACTGGTACTACGTTTTCCAATTTGGAGAGTTACTCGCAGGTATCAAAAATTAGATAAATAAATAAATTAATATTGGTGGACTTTCCACACAGAACTACATAGCACCAAACCAAACAAAGCTTGTGATACTGGAACCAGATAGCTATCTTATTAGCACTTACACACTTTTTTTTTGTAAATAATATACTTATAATAAATAATACTGATATACTTTTATTTGTAAATAACATACCTACTTATAATAAATAAAAACACCACGACAAAGAACAACAATAAACAAACAATGTTCATCACATAACATAGTTTAGCCTACGGCGTAGAAGGCAGCTATCACCAACTGAACTGTGATCATGACAGCCCCATGATGATGGCCAAAAAATTTGGCAAAATAAATAATATTTATTTAGTGAAAATGAACTGAATAGTAATTGTAAAGACCTCGACGGTGTATGTAAATCCCTTAGCTAAAGTAAAAAAACAACATCATGATAGACAAAAAAGTCAGAGTAATATGAAAATGAATTTTCGAATCATGTTTCAAGAAACTTCATAATTTTACTGCGCAGTTACTCAAATATCATCATTAAAAACTCTCTATCATCATGATATTATTGAGTAAGCTAAGCTATTGTAAACCACTTAAATAGATTTCCAGAGTGATCGATTTTATGCGGCTTGCAAGGCCTGTAAAGCGAGTCTTACTAGGTTGTCTTTTCGTCCCGTGCAGGGCCTATGTCACGTCCTACTTGCTTTCGACGTGTAGGAGGTATTTTTAGAGTATGTATCATAAGGAGCCTCTTGAGGCGCACTTAAAATCCTTTCACCACACTGTTTCGAAAGAAACTAGTGACACGACTAGAAGAAGAAGTGTATCATCGCAATTTTATCAGTCGTCAATAATACGCGGCTTCGCTCGCTCGATTACTGATTTCTAAAATTAATATTTACGCGTTTTTCCTTTATTGGGTTCGTAAAATTTTCCGATGATTTTTCGAGGAAAAAAGTAGCATATATGCTAATCCAGGCTGCGAACTATATTTGTTCTAAGTTTCAACTTAATCGGCGAACACCTCTCAAAGAGTAGGTACTTCTGCCAAATTTAAAACCTTTTTTTAAATTAATTGTAGGTTTATTTTATTAAAATTTATGTGAGCAATGCTCTCAAATAGTGTAGGAAAACATCGCGTGGAAACCAGTTTTTATATTCGAAACTCTCAGCTTTATTAGATTGACTTTGTTTACACTTGCACACAGTGCAATTACAAAACTTATGTAACCAAGTAACAAGCTCTAAGCTTATTACGTCACCACCTCACCTCACCGCATCAAGCGCTAAGCCGCACCTCACATCCTATAGATCCTAATGATTGCGTTCTAATTGATTTGCTTTGTATATGGATTACCAATTAATTAGTACGTAATGTCCGACAAGCATCTCGGTTGGACGTCGGTAGCGGGACGTGTAGGCAGAATTGGAATGCTCTATTTTGGACCTAAGTAATTGTACATACAAAGTAATTGATCGAACGTGAATATTTCTTATTTGACATGTAGTGGTTATGGAGCAAAATTATAGTCATTTGTATAGTCGATAGTGCTGTGTGGAAGGTCAACCAATTATTATTTAAAAAACGCGCAAACAGTCTTTTGTTTTGTTGGCCTTCAATACCCTTAGAATAACAGTAATAAACATGATGACTTCGATCCATGGGCATCGTTGATATCCCTTCAATTTTTTTATTAACAAGTACAAACTCAAGATTCTTCGAGGATGTCTAAGGCGGGTAGTTAGAGGTATGTCCTATATGGTATGTTAGTGTAATGTTCGGACAATTGGTATTACATATGTGACAAGTTGCAAGCCCATCGCATTACTAATAAATGGTTTTCTTTCGATATTTTCTTCACAGATTGAGAGCACTGGCAAGAATGGTAAGGAGCCCAAAAAAAAGCAGGGATAGATAAAAAATATTTTCGAACTCAAATATCCATTGGTGCACTACCAGTTTTGTGCCTACGACCTTACCGATCAGAAAGCTGGTTCTCTACAACCACCGCTGCTCAAATAAAACAGTACATCTTTCATACACAATCAGTCATACACAAAGCATGTTGCTTTGGTTATAAACTCGTTACTCGTTAGCACGTGTAGGTAACTTGTATAAGTATCAATTCAACTCCAGAAAATCTTGAACATTAAATGGTAGGTAAACATTCCTCGGTTCGAAATAACGACATAACCTACATGCTCGTACTACCCTCTTTGTGTGCTCTACCGTCGAAACGTCGTAATTTGCACAAACATAAAGGTCAGAGCTAATTGCCAATTAATAACAAGTCAACTGGCTTGTAATGATGCGTCCGCGTACAATTATTGTACTGTATAATTGTATGTCTGTTTGATTGGCTGCAGTCAAGTTGCTCAAGGGGTTTGAGTTTAAAGGTTTTTTTTTATACCACTAGCTGATGGAACAAGCAGATGGCTCACCTGATGTTAAGTGGTAACCGTCACCTATAACAAAGCATTGCCTTTAAGTCACGCACGATAGGAACGTGCTTTACGATGCACTGCCCTGCGTCCATCAACTTGAGGCGTACAGATGTTAAGCCTCATGTGCCTGTAATTACACCGGCAACCACACTCTTCAAACCGAAACACAGCAACGCTGCTTGGCGGCAGAAAAAGGCGTGGTGATAGTACTTCCCCGGACGAGCCCTTCACAAAGAGCTCTACTACTCTTAAAGGTGTATTTAAAAATATAAAAATGATTTTACTTCCCCGGACAAAACTTTCACAAAGAGATCCATTACTATTTTACTATATCATTCGTATAAGGCCGCACTGCACACGATTTTACCAGAAATATATGCATGTACTCGAATGTACCTCTACATTCAAAAATGTTTCAGAGTTGTAGATAAAGTGGCACAAGTAAAGAATGAGTGGATGTTAGAAGGATTCCGTATAATGTCGTGCGAGGGTCAGAAGACAAGAACCGGGTCAGAGGCTTTAGGGAGGCCACGCTGAAAGGTTTTACATACATTTAAACTGACTGAGGAAGCAGTTTTTACCACAAATATATGCATGTACTCGAATGTACCTCTACATTCAAAAATGTTTCAGAGTTGTAGATAAAGTGGCACAAGTAAAGAATGAGTGGATGTTAGAAGGATTCCGTATAATGTCGTGCGAGGGTCAGAAGACAAGAACCGGGTCAGAGGCTTTAGGGAGGCCACGCTGAAAGGTTTTACATACATTTAAACTGACTGAGGAAGCAGTTTCAAAACAGGACTTGCTTATTGAGGCTTATCATCATGAAAAATCATTGAAACAAGAGGCCAATTTGCTCTCCTTTCAAACGAGGGTGGTACATATATCTATAATGAAGAGGCCACTTTGTTCTTCTTACAAGCAAATAAGGGACTTTTTTTTAATAATTTAAGTATAATTATATTGGTCTCTCTCTTGTCGCGTCACTAGTTTCTTTCGAAACAGTGTGGTGAAAGGATTTTAAGTGCGCCTCAAGACCAATATAATATAATTAAATATTGCGCTCCTTTCGAGCACAATATTTAATTATATTGGTGAACATTTCATATTGCACTTTCTAACCCCAAAATAACTCGTACTCATAGCAATGTCAGCGGCTTCAACTATGGCAACTAGATAACTAGTACAATACTTATGTTTTTTTGTCAATCCATTGTCTTATTCTAGTAGGAAGCACCCTGCTAAAAAAAAGGAAATAAAATAAAATATAAATGCGAAAGTTACGATTATTGGAATTAGGATGTTTGTGGATCAATAACGCTTAATCAGTTTGAAACGATCGAGATGTAATTAAATAATTTGTACTTTTTACCCCAGAAATACGGTGAATGGGATACAAAACTTGAACGAACTCAATAGATAGAAAACGCCTTGATTATTAACGTTAGAATGCGAGCGGAGCCGCGTGCAGCAGTAAGTTTGCGTATTATACTTTGTTGCACCCACTTTTTTTTAAAATATATATGAATTTTTTTTTTGACAGCATGGAAAAGGTTAAAAAAAGAAAAAAATACAGTGAAAGTACATTGGGTTTGTCCTACAATCGGCGGTATTATCGCAAGTATTGATCTCTTCCAGACAACCCATAATCTAATCTGAAATCTCGTGATATTTACAATACGCTTTTAAGGAACTGCGTCCTAAGTGTTTTGCTTGTTCTTCTAACTTGGCTTGGGTACGTGGAACTGGCGTCTAATTTCACATAGCTTTCAGACGATTCAAAGCGATCCTTGTGGTTTAAGAGAAATTATGCCTTTTGACATTGTCTTCCGGTCTAACGCTTCTTAAATCACCATTACAGAACCTTTATTTTCCAATTATTAATTTCTGCCTGTGTTTGTAATATGAAAAAGAAATCCAAGCATAATACGAGTAAGATCTAAAAAGATTCTTCAACAAAATTTTATCATCAACGAAATTCACTTTACCATTTTATCTTACATTCATAACGCATAAATGTAAATATCAAATGCGCCCTATATTATTATAACAAAAAACGTTAAGTAACTGAGAAAATCGTGAACCACATCGTAAAAACAATGTGAAAAACGAAACAAGCTAATGTAAGGCGTATTATCATGAATAATAAAAAAAGTATCGTAAAGTGATGTTATAGAAGTAACGGCGGAAAAAACGCCCCTTGGGGCCCTAGATGCGTATTGCGTACGCTCGCTTATAGATAAAGATTTTAAAAACATTAGACTGGATGTGTTGTAGATATCTATAAAAAAGCCAAGCCTTTACGGAAAGATGTGGGTTTATGCCAAATGTGCCTTTGTCTACTTTGTTTGAGATCTTCTGTTAGGTTCAAAAAGGAAGCAGTGTCTTGAGAGCATATTTTTATGAAACCTAATAGTTAAAGTTTCTGAAGGAACTGATAAAATTATTGATTCAACCTCAAAAAATTATAAATTTTAATCCCTTAGTTTCCAGATTGGGTTAACTATCACTAGATTTGCAAAAATAACAATTGTTTGTCTATTGTAAATTTTTGTAAAAAATACTTAAATTTTCCTTGTAAATAAATACTTAGAAAAAGTATATTGTCAAAATGCATTATTAAAATTGTCAAATCCTTTCCAGAAAACTATCTCACTGCCAGCATCCATCTCCCCTGGGCACAGGGTAAATTCAATCTGTAGGCCGCACTCCCAAATCACCTGAACACTTTCCACAGAGTATTAGGTTTACGTGTAAATCTAATTTGGATACATTTTCTTACATTTCAAAAGTTATGTCTATTTTGGGTGTACTTTTCAGTTCAAACAGATGGAAATTCGGGGCAGTATGGTGATTTTGTAAATTTGATTCAGTACTTGTTTCTATTATGAATAGAGTGTATTCAGTGTAAAATATCTTATCTTCGTTTTGGATCTTTGTAGATGGTCCTTCATTAATTCTGATAATATCCGAATTTAATTTAGCAAAGTCAAAGGTACTTATTCGATTGAATCACAAGGATCACTTTGAAGCAATAAAATACATTCAGCTTGTTTCAAATAAATTAAATAATAGAGCGGTTCATTTTTCGACGCGTTTACGCTCGTACGAATATTTTAGTATCGCGAACTCACCAAAATTACTGTTTTATCTGTATGCAGCATGAACAAGACAAAGCGAGTACAAGGCATTTTACACATGAACATTGAACCCATTTCATACCACACTTTTCTTGAGTCAAAGCCAAAATCAAACGGCAAAGTACAACTTCTCATATAGCCACAATATGTCTTGCTTTGTCCCATTCGTATTGGTGTGCAGAAGAAACGGTGGTGGCATACTGATGTGCTACTTTTAAATTTATTACTCTAACTCTTTGCTGAAATGTGCCCTGTCGTTACTTTATCGATAAATCTGTATTAATAAAATGGATGTAGTCTAGGCTATAAATTAGAAATGTTTTCGAAGTCCTTTTAGTTACAATGTGGTTTAAAGTGGTCAGTTTATTGCTGCAATTTAGGCAGTTGTATATAATATAATGTAACAGACGTTTCATGTGTGTAAAAGTCATATAATAGTACCATAGTGGATAGGTAGGCACTTACTTCATATATTGAACAAGTGTGCTTAATAATGATTTATACACTACTTAAGTTTTCATATAGAATTCTTGTAATTCTTATAAGGTTATGTAAAAATATAAGCTTTTACGTTCAGTCTAGCATAGTAATAAGAATCTTACATAACGTTTGACTAGACTGATAAACAATCAAAACAAAACAATATTCACAAAATGGTTTTTGTCTGGTCACGTAATTTCTCCCCTTTTATTTGTCAAAATCACTTTTCCACAACAAGTACCCGCTAATGGCTGTTTACCCCAGCACTAACAATCCCTTTCATCGATAACCCGACCGGCGTTGAATGCACTACTCGACTGCGTCACTGAATAAGAAGTAATGAGTTTTCTTTTACATCGTGCCACCTGACTTCTAGTCTGCCAACCGACGCCTCGTAGACTTTACTAAACAAGATTAAAATCTTTTTTACTTTTGCACGGCTTCTTATTTTCATTCACTGGTAGATCTGCTTTGGTAAACTTTCCGAGTTTTCAGTAGCAATGTTGCATTTTAAAACGCAGACCGGTGTATTTTGAGGTTTGAAAACCGGATAGTCTTTTCAAAGTTTTTTTCCTTTCTTTCTTTTTTTTTACTTTGCAGAAGCATATATTATGTATAAGACATTAGATTTTTTATCAAACACTTCTTCAATGCATATCTTCAATTCATACTTAGGTACACAATTATTTTTGTTGATACATAACTGCATATAAAATGTAAAACCATTTGAATGTATCTACGCAATCGCTTGTAAAATTTAATCATGATGTATACTTAGACGAACAAAGAAACACTAATTTCACTTAGGCCCGCGCGGCGTGCGGCGTCTCCTCACGACAATGTGCCATTTGTAAACTATTTGTATGCGAACGAGTGTTCCAAGCCCACTTTTCTTACTTTCCGTGACGAGTGACTTGGCGACGGAGTTTCATGTATTCTAGCTACCAGAACTGTGACTCATCGGCAGCAGGGCTGCTAGGTTTTTTAGAAAAGGATCGAGATTTTCTTAAAAATTATGTAAATATTAGTTTTGATGAAAGTGAAGAACTTTCTGTTTGCGTTCACGCCTGCGGAAGGTAAAAATAACGTAAGATGCCAAGTGCACATGAATGTATTAAGCGTGATACTTTACATTAGATGGTTTATAGTTTTTTAAGGAAACTCTTAAGTCATGAATTATACGCCACTAGATCTAACTCTTGTTTCGACACAACAAAGAAAAATAGAGTCCCATCTCTACGGCAGCATCTTACTCTGTGACAGAGCACAGTGTCAATTCTCTTCATTCACATTGGTATTTATTTGCAGTACGAATGAGGCATGCATGCTCTCTGAATGAAATTGTGTTCGTGAGATCTTGACGATATTCGCTTGATACGTTGATTGAAAGGTATTTCTGGTACGTGATCTCAAGTTTTGCTCTATACCTCAGTTGTCAGTTCAAGTTTCAAATGGGTTTGCGTTGAAGTGAACAGTTCAGTTGCAAGTAACGAAGCAAATCATCTATATTCAACAATTATCAACGATAAATATTGAATAATAAGGATGAATTTCACAGACTCGACTTACGATTGTGTTACTCTAACAGGGTAGTTAAAGGCATGTCCGAAAACGACTTTGAATATTCTTCGAAAATTATGTTCCTTCGCAACTACGTTTATTCTAGATACAAGACTAGATTATGCTAATTCGCTCATAAATATTAAAAACTTTTTTTTTTATAGTGATATACGTATTTGTTACATAAGTAGTTACTATAAATCTTCACAGGACGTATCACGGACGCGTTGCACTGTGTACAATTATGAATATGCCATATGCCATACAAGGGTAGATATATTAATAATTGGCATTTTAATAGTAATATCAGTAATATTTATTCAGAACAAAGTTACAAAGTGCACAAGTTACAAAATAACGATGAAACTGCGAAAGTTATAAGCTGTGATGCTGTCTCAACGCCCACCTCCTAAATCAATGAGCAATAGCTCTGGTATTTACAAACTCGGTGCCATACATGTCCTCACCATGCCTGTACCACTAGACATATCTGTAGAAACCATATCTAAGCATGCGCTCTAATACGTTGGTTCAGTTTCTTCAAAGACGGTCCCGTAGACGATCTCATCTTATTTAAAGGAACCTAAACTTATCGTCGCAGAGTCTACGATATTGTCTGTTGAAGCATCGCATAAGACAGCAAATAAACTATCTCACGAACCGGTTCCAACGTTCGATGCATTTTTATTGTCGGGGCAATAAACTGCTACGAAAACGACAATACTACACTTAAGTTTCCCATAAACGTTATATCACATCCTATGGACATTGTTATTTATATGGATTACGTCATTCTACGTTCCGCCGGATTCGAGTGCTATATAACGATCGCTGAAATGAATCATGAGGTAAGCTCACTTCAGTGTAAGCGGCTTACTATCCGCTATTAGGTATGTTTTGATTTCGAATATTTGTTGATGAAGTGCTCTGCAGGGTTATGCGAGGCTTTTACGCCGGCTGTAGGTTGAAATGTTTGCTAGTACTACAATACATTTACTACGTCTAAGTAAGGTGAGAGGATGAAATAGGGCAAGCCTATTTTCTATCTAAAATCTGGTCTCAGGTGCTTCAGTGTTTGTAGTCGAAAAATTACAATAACATGCCAACTTTAAATTTTAAATAGTTTCTTAGGAAATTTTGATGGGTTGATTGAATTTGTCAAAATCATCATTAGCTTACATCACCATATTAACACCTAACGTCTATTTGCTGGTGCTGGGTCTCTAAAAACGTCTTACTGAGCCCAGTCTTCCACTTTTTCCAGGTAATTACAGGTAGAACCATATGGTTAAATTAAAAAAAGCTTTTTATAAGTATTGCATATGCAATACTTATAAAAAGCTTTTTTTAATTCGTCCAGTAAAGTGTCTATCTGTAAAATTAATCTGGAAAACACTGAATTCTCACAATAACCTTTGACCCGACCCCCAAAATGTTTTAACTTCTTTGTGGGAACTTTTAGCTTGGAGTAGTTTCTATAACTTCGATTTTTTAGTACATTTGAAATTAAATAACAGACGCAAACAAAGCTAAACTAGGTAGTTGATATTGGAGAAGCCATGTCATATTTTTATTATCCTAGATAAAATTTTACTGTCCTGTTTGTAACGCTACGCTAGTGTTTGTGGCGGCCGTTATGCACGCTTTGGAATTTTACGAGAGATGAAAAGAGATGCACTGGTTTTGAATAAAACCTCGTTTTTATTTATTGCTTTAAAAATAAATATACCTAGCTTAAAGAAACAGCCTTAAAGTATAATATGAATTTTAATATGGGTTGTTGTAAAAAGGATTTGTTAGACGGCTTTCGCTGAATCGTTTTTCCGTGCAGTAACTTTCGGCATTCGCGTTTTTCCCGCGATCTTCTTGTTTCAACTAGTACAATTTCTTGGTTCTGCTTTTATGCTTTTACCATCGATCGCACTTTTCGGCGATCTCTTTGTTTCAACTAGTATATTTTCTTAGTCCGGCTTGGTTAAAATGTATTATGTTTTTCAAAATCAAAACCAGATTTAAAGTTCTATAGGCTATATTTAATATAAGCTCGTTCCCTTATGTTATTTATACACACTCGCCCGCTAGTTAACTCCAAATAACTTTAAAACCACACAATCTAGCTCTTTAAATTAAAAAGTATCTGAAAGAAAATTTAATTATGCATAGAATAAACTACCATCACCCTGCGCTGGCTAAACCTAAACTCTAACATGGTGATAATTCTGGTACATTCTTCCAAAGTCAAAGGCATGATTTTGCACAAATAGCTCAAATTGAATAAAGAAAATCAATTTCAAGTCCCATATTTATACAAAATTTAAATATTTATACAAAGAAGTCGAAATTGAAAATGAATCACAATTTGAAAACAGGTAGTTTTTACTTATAACGCATTTTTTTATGCCATTAGAGTTAAAAAAGGTTAAATGAAGGGTTGCATACAGTCCGCATATCCTCTTTTAGTTTAATTTTATAAGTAAAAGAAGTTATCTTGATCATTCCTTGAAGATATTTCTGTTTTCAAAGGTGACCCTTTATTTTTGCAGGCGAGTGTGTTTAGTGGAGTATCTACGATTATGTTCGCGTTAAGATTTCTTTATACAAACATCAACTCTCATTGCATCCTTTTAGGGGTTGAATATTGTGGGTTCCTTCCCTTACGTACCAAGACAAATATAACTTCAAAGTTTCAAGACTACGACCATCTGCTTAATTTAAGTGTTTTTTAATATCAGGGCAAAAAAGATCGGTAGATATTCCTCAATGTACCAACTCAAGATTCAAGTATTAATAGGTTTCAATAATGTTATTTTTTATATGTTTCGATTTAAGCCAATGATAAAAAAGTTAAATTATCAACTCAAAGGTGACTTTGGAAGTTCGCATGTAAACTCTGAAAAATAATCACTCTTTACTTACTTAACTAATTTATGATAGAATTAATAAAAGGAAAATTTCACATAAAATCCGTTTGTTTATCAACAAGTTAATGAGACCACATTTGCCAAAACATTGTTGAACGCATCATTTAATTAGTCAAAGTTCAATTAGTGCGTTGGAAATTTTCAAATCAAAATATTTTACAGATAAATTTTACAGTCATAAAGTGATAATCATCGATAAACATGGTGTCATTTCATTCTTTTGATGTGAAAGAAACAATGATACGTAAATGTCTGTTCATAACCATTATTCACGTTCTATTAACATCTCCTGCATCTCAGATGTCTGATGATGCAAGAGAGGTTTTATGTACTTGACGCATTCATGTCAACAAAAAGAGATAGTAACAGTGTTAACGGGTATTGTAGTCAAAGTATTTTGAATTTCAAAAGGTATATTTATGCAATTGAATCACAAGGATCACCATAAAACGTCTTAAAGCTAGGTGAATCTAGGCGCCAGTTCCATCCGACCAAGCCTTGAAGCATACTTGAAGTCTTGGTTCTTTAGCTAGTCTCTTCTCTTGTCGTGTCACTAGTTTCTTTCGAAACAGTGTGGTGAAAGGATTTTAAGTGCGCCTAAAGAGGCTACTTTCAAGTTCTTGACACATGTAATAGTACTTTTTAGGTTCTACGACATGCCGGTTACCTCACGATGTTTTCCTTCACAGTTTGAGAGTACTGGCGTTGTGCACATACATTTTTGAACAGATAAACTCATTGGTGCATGACCGGTCTCGAACCCACGACCTTGGGATCGGAAGGCGGGGCCACTACCACTAGAAAACCTGTACTCTTAGAGCACTGGTGGTCTTTATCTGGTGAAACCCACCATATAGCTATAATATGCCAACTAAATATCTAACATTATGAATAAGAAGTTTTCCAATGTTAGAACAATCTCTGAATATTCCTATCAGTGATTGGAATATCTTATTCATATCAAATTGAACTGGCACTTAGACAGGGAACCAGTAATTGAATGCTCCTTAGGAATCCACGACCAGCCATCACATAATGGCGGGCGGACCGCGAGGGTTCTTGCACTAACTTGCACAAATGTTAGCTTTAGGGTGACCATTTGCCTTAAAAACAGAATTTGTTCATATAATATTCAATAGATGTTTGTTCTCTGTCTGGGTGTTTTATTATATTATAAGTATGTATTTACAAAAAAAAAGGATTTAAGTATTATATCAGTTACCTGGTACCGTAGTACAAGTTTTGGCTTAGTTTGGGGCGAGATAGTGATGTGTGGAATGTCCATCAAGACTTATACTTATTTATTATTAAATTTTCATTCATTCATTGTTTTTCCGACATTTCGGCTATGATGCAAACACCGAAGGTATAGGGGAAGCACCTTTAATGAAGAAAGTGCCCTGACTCTTTGAGCGGTGGCAAATTTAATATGATATGTAGGTATATCATATAAAATTTGACACTGCACATTCGGTGTAGGTATGCTAGTTTTAAGGATTATGTTTAAATATGGACCAGAAATGTAATTTTATATTTACATTATTATTGTTATTATAAAGTTAGTTAAGAATGTCAGTTTACTAAAAATAAACTTCATGGTTACCCCACAGCCTGCATCAAATGCTCAGAAAGTCCAGCAAGGCAGTGGTCTCACGGTAATCAAAGTAAGAGTGGCTTCTTCAGTTTGCACTGTAGGTGCATTACAGTACCTCTGAGAGGTAGCATAAGTTGATTTTGTAGATAGGTATCGTGAGTAAATTTCGAGTTGTTTGATCCAATTTTGCCTTTGATAAAACTGAACCCTAGTCTTATTGTGAATTGTTTTCTGTTTTCAGAGCCAGGGTTCAACGAAGTAACGTATAACGCAGCAAAGGTGGGTTTTTTTTATACAACTAGCTGATGGAACAAGCAGATGGCCCACCTAAGTGGTAACCATCACCTATAACAAAGCATTGTCTCGTAAGTCACGAACGATAAGAATGTACCCTACGATGCACTGCCCTGCGTCCATCAACTTGAGGCATACAAATGTTAAGCCTCATGAGCCCTTCACAAAGAGCTCTACTACTCTTAAAAGCGTTCAACGAAGTAACGTATAACGAGGCAAAGGTGAGGTTTTTTTTTTATACAACTAGCTGATGGAACAAGCAGATGGCCCACCTGATATTAAGTGGTAACCATCACCTATAACAAAGCATTGCCTCGTAAGTCACGCACGATAGGAACGCGCCCTACGATGCACTGCCCTGCGTCCATCAACTTCATGTGCCTTCATGTTACATCGGCAACCATACTCTTCACACCGAAACACAGTGTTGCTGCTTGGCGGCAGAAAAAGATGTGGTGATAGTACTTCCCCGGACGAGCCCTTCACAAAGAGCAATAATACTCTTAAAAGTAAAATGCAAATGCAGTGAAGAACCACATGATATTTTTTTTTTTATATCTTCTTGCTGTAGGAACATGCAGATGGCCAAACGGATGCTTAGCATCCGTAGCCATCACCTATACCAAAGCATTACGTCGCAAGTCAGACACGATAGGAACGTGCTCTACGATGCAATGTCATGTGTCCATCAACTTGAGGCATACACACTTTTCCAACCGAAAGAAAGCACCGCTGCTTGGCGGCAGAAAAGGGCATGGTGGTAGTTCTACCACGGACGAGCCCTTCACGAAGAACTCTTGTTATTTTATTAGTAAACTTATGGTGATTAATTACTTCCGGTTTTATAATTACATTATATCTATTTTCTAGATATTTCAACTTCTTTTAAATGTTTGACAGTTGTAAGATTCAGTTCATTTGAGTTGCAGTGTAGCTTTCTGACATTTGGAAATATAGCTTTTTCATTTTAATTGTTTTTCTAGTGTTATTTTGAGTTGTGTTGTGTAATTTCTGTGGCATTTTAACCAACTACTTGAGGTCTTAGCACAAAGTGTTATTTTGAGTTGTGTAATTTCGGTTGCATTTTAACCAAAATTACTTGAGGTAATTTTGGTTAAAATGCACAAAGTGCCTTGGGAATGAAAGTGTATTATGTGATATCCTTATTTGACCAAATATTTTTGGAATGTTTTTAAGAAAACCATCACCATTTTCTTCATAACAAATGACGGCCGACTTGACTATGGACTGACTTGACTATAAAGTATTAAATACAATTCACTTGACACTGGCAAGATTGTCTGGCGAATGACGGACAGGGGCCATAAACGGAGAAAAGAAGAAGAAGAGGTGCTTGTGCGTTCGTACTTTTTTATTTCTATTTCTTCCCTCTGGTTTTGAAGTAATCGATCCACTTGTAAAGCATGGTGGCTACGGTAAACCCTCTAAATATGGGGGAGGCAGTCCAGCAGTGGACTCAGTCAAGCTGATGATGATATGCCGTGTGTTCCAAAGGTGTCGGCCCGTGAGAACGCGTTAAATTATTCCCACAGCCCCATTTGGTAGACCGTTTCATGAATTTTTAATAGAATCACGACACCTCATGTGACTACAGGGCCTAAATGGTGTTTTATTCATTCAGTTTTAATGAAAGTTATGTGCGGGAGCTACTGCAAATTGCTATTTTTATCGAGGAAAGTTTTTACCTTGCTGCGGCCCGCGACTTTGCTCGTAAATTAGTAGTGAATGAATACGTTAATATATAAGACGTTTTCTTTTAATTGGCATCGTTCATGTTCTCTACCCCGTTCCCGGTAATTTTGCGGGATAAAAAATAGATACGCTTGTCCAGGTTGCAAACTATTTTTTTTTTAAGTTTCACTCCAATCGGTTTGGCAGTTAGGGCGTGATAGAGCCAAAAACAAGCACCGTAACTTTCGCATTTATTTTTTAGCAGAATTTCTGCTGCCAAGCATCTAGTACGTACTCAAATTGCTGTTTCGATTTGAACGGTATGTGTACGTACAGCACCCCAAGTATGAGTTGTGTTTACCATATTTGGTTTCTCGTTTACTTTATGTTGTAAGTATGATGAAAATTAGTAGTAGAACATAAAGTTCCGTATCGGTATCTCTATCGCGTCTTCATACAAAACCCGCAATAAACACGGAACAAAAACGAAATACGAAAAACCCAAATATGGTAAACACAACTCATACCTACTTGGGGTACAGCTCAAGTTTTTTTTATTTCAATAACTCTAAGATAGAAGTACAACGCAGGTATTTGAAGATACTCATACAGATTTACAGAGTGTAAACTGAAAACCGGCCCATGCGAAGGCACATTATCTAATATGTATGAAAGCCGCGTGCCCTTTCGTGAAAATATTAAACAAATATCGCGGCAAAGCACAGACTTGAAATGGTGTGGCCATAAAACGTGAGGCAAATACAAAATATGTGACAAAACGTTATTAACGTAACTCTCTTCTCTTGTCGTGTCTCTAGTTTCTTTCGAAACAATGTGGTGAAAGGATTTTAAGTACGCCTCAAGAGGCTCCTTTCGAGCACTTGACACATGTATAGAACTTTTTAGGTTCTACGACATGCCGGTTTCCTCACGAGCGAGACACAATACGTGTCTCTCGTGAACCTACGTTCTGGCATGCAAAAGGTTAAATAATGAAATGATCGGAAATATCAGAATTTGTCGTTCTTGTTTTGTTTGCCTGTAATCGAAAAAAACAGCTGTTTCATACGAAAATTCAATACCTACCTGGCTAAAATGTTATAAACAGCTGTTTTTTTTCGCGTTCACAGGTTGGTTCCTTATAAAAAGTTATTCATATTGATGTACGTTAGCTCCCTGAAGTTTTAAATAAAATTATTGGAACACCTTGTATACACTACAATAAAAAAACAGGCTCTTAAACAAGAGTTTTTTTGGTAACAAGCCTTCGAAGAAAATAATAATACTTCGTTTATTTCATGGCCACGACAAAGCACACAGTCGGCTAAACAAACCTCGTCAGATTGAAACGTTTCTACAAACACTACACTCGTAATGAGACCATCCGAAGATATTGTCGTATTTTTATTCGACAAAATCAGTTTATATTTAACCAGTTTTGTACCAGTAGGATTTAGACGATGATAAAGTGACCCTTTGGAACATGTTAAAGTAGTAAAACTTCAACTATAATATATAGTACAAGGTTGCCTGGAGGAGATAGCTCTCAGTGATAAGTTCGCCCATTGTTTTGCCTAAATGTATGCCTTTGTATGTTTATACCCAGTATTGTGTTTCTGTGTGATGAACAATAAAGAGTTAACTGTTTAATAAAGTAAAGTAGTTATTAAAACTTGCTCACATTAAGATTGGATAGTTTTTATGAGTATAATAATAAATAAAAAACACAACATTCTTTTTAGCACTACCTAGCCCCCAAACTTGCTATGAGAACCATTTAGAATATAAGAATCATATTGGCTAACCTAGAATATATTATAACACCCAGACAGAGAACAAGCATCAATGTTCATCATAAATGCTTATTCTCAGAGGGGATTAAACCCACGGCCTATAGCACAGAAGGCCGTGGGTATGATCCCTACCAAGAGATACTACCAACTGAGCTGAAAAAGGCCTGTCATATTAATTTTCTAGAATTCAATCCAAAAGTCTTTTCTGTGAACAGTTTTAAGAATGTATTGAAAAAAGACGATCAAACTTTTACGAGGCCATAATCGCGCCTATTCCAGGGGTCACTTGATATTTTCGAAAGCGAAAATCCATATTTCGGTCGTAACAATAAAATAAAAATTATCGTTAAACTGCTTTCAGTGAGTTGACCGCCGAGTTGGATTTCTTTTCCTAAACGTTTTCGTCATTTGGGCTAGACCTTTACCTTTATTTTACGAATTGGTTTTTATTATGCTTGAAACTTTTTAACTTTTTATTTTCTCCTTAGATTAAGCCACTCATATTTATAAAGGGCTATAATCGTTCGCCACAGTCTGCAGATATCTCAACTGTTTTATGTTTACTTGTGTACGTTGTATGTGTACGTTTTGTAAATACTTCCTACAGTCTTTGTAATTTTTTTAGTGTGGACCACATGCTTGTCACAGCGATTTCTTGTAAATTTAATACAATTTTACTATAGTTACGCTTATTGTTTCATGAAAAACCTTCTTTCGCATAAAAAATATAAAAATACAACGTTGAGTGATACAAAGTGACTGTAAACCACAGCGTAACCTCTCCTAAAAGTTCCCAAAACGTTTTAAAACTCTATTATTAACTTCTATTAAAATGACCTCGCTGCAGTATTTCCTGAAACATAACTAAATAATGTGGAACTTCACGTGTTTCCTGGACACGTGAACCGCGGGCGCGTACGTGTTGTACAAGTTAATTTAAATCTGAATTCAAAAGCCATGTCGCGCGAAAAGTTTTAGTTACCATGATTTTTACATGACTTGAATCATTAGAATTATGAACTTGCAAGGCACATGGCAATGACAAGAGCTAATGTACCTCTCGCTCGCACGTTTTGACATGTTAAAAAATATAAAATGACATAATCTCATTTTTTAACAATCGCAATCAACCAAGTTAATTTTTTTCCAAAACTAAATTTTTTATCGAATTGTGTGATTGCACACAGTTTGATAAAAAAATCATTTCGATTGACACAAGTTTCTCTACTCAAAAGTTTGCTTTACTTGTTTTCGTCTTTGTTTCTTGTATTCGCCTTAAAAGGTGAATGGTGAACCTGCTACTTTTCATCAAAAAACTATATAATAAGTAAACCTATATATAAGGTCAGCTCGGTCTGTTTAGTCTCTTATAAATCATACTTTGTCATTTTCAAAGAATCTAGATTGGGTTCCTGGTACTAAGAGATCTAGGGATATCTACCGTACCTGGGGATTAAAGCCTGAGGATATTTCTATTCTACTTTTTTGTTAGAATATACTCGTAATTGCCCGCTAGAGCTCATGTTTGCTACATAACTAAATCGTACCACACTCGAACATGATAAAGTTTAACTCATGTCTGCGATATGAGGATACTTTGATTACACTCAGTTTAAACTGGTCAAGAGATTTCGATGTAGGGCATGGTCAGCATTTAAGTGCATTATATCAGGGGATGTGATATCATATTTAGATGCAATAAGCAACGGTATTTTCAATTTGATTGGGTCGTATTTGATAGTGTTAGTGACGTGCGTGCAATAATAAGTGCCTAAGATGTAAAAAACCGTCAAACAATTTTGAGCTCGGACTTTTCTTGAAGATATAAACTACAATAAAATAGAAATAAAATCACTTCTCTTGTCGTGTCACTAGTTTCTTTCGAAACAGTGTGGTGAAAGGATTTTAAGTGCGCCTCAAGAGGTTCCTTTCGAGCACTTGACACATGTAATAGAACTTTTTAGGTTCTACGACATGCCGGTTTCCTCACGATGTTTTCCTTCACTGTTTGAGAGTTCTGGCACTGTGAACATAAATTTTTAGGCAAAAAAACTCATTGGTGTACGACCCGTTTCGAACCCACGACCTTAGGATCGGAAGGCGGGGCCGCTACCTCTAGACCACCAGTGCAATAAAATCACTCAATGATGTTATTGGCAAACAACGTGATTTGCGCTTTTTAATATCGATATTCAGTAACTTTATATCTTCAAAAATCTTGAAATGAGCGGCGGTCGTTTGACGGATGTCAGCCTCTTAAAATAATCATGTCATTGTGTGTTTAGTACCTAATTGATTACCTAATTTATACGTGGGAGGGATGGAGGGCACGCGAGAAAAGCTCTATAGATTAAATTGAAAAAAATATGTTGATAGTCGTCGCTAATACGGGCCCCGCGTACATCACACGCGCCATAGTTGCCCTAACTTTGTTTTCCACAAATACTACACTGCACTGCCAATGTGATCTCTATTCTCTATATACAAGGTGTTCCTTAAGTTGTGTATATAAACTTCAGGGGGCTAAAGTACCCATCAATATGAACAACTTTTTCTAAGGAACCAACACTGTGAACGCGAAAAAAAAAACAGCTGTTTCATACATTTTAGCCTGGTAGGTATTGAACTTTTGTATACAAAAGTTATTTATATACACAACTTATGGAACACCTTGTATATAAAAATCAATTGCTGTTCGTTTGTCTCGCTAAAACTCGAGAACGGCTGAGCGAGCGATTTAGCTGATTTTGGTTTTTAAATGTTTGTCGTAGTCCAGGGAAGGTTTAAAAGGTGAAAAAACATAGACAAATTGCGAGGAAGAGAGTAAAAATAACAATTTCATTTTCCCATATAAACTCTTCTACCTAAAGCGAAGGGAGAATTTTGATGTCTTTAGGATAAGTGATACGAAGTACACAGGGTCATCTAGTAATAAATAAATATTGCTGGTAATGATCAGTTGTTTGTCACTATTTAGCCCCAAACTAAGTAAAGCTTGTACTATAGGAACAAGATAACTATATAATAATTTTATAGATATATTTTTAAAATCAATTAAAAGCTGGATATATTTTATACACTTAAGCTCTCAAGAGCTCCATATCAGTTAAAACATAAAAAAGCACGTACTAAAAATGTGTGTCCTATAAAACACCGTTCGGCCCCCGCGTCTGCCCCGCAACCGCCCCGTGCCCGCCCTGTAGCCGTCGGCGATACGCAGCGGTGCGTGATCTTGCATGAAACGGGAGGATTTTAGACCTGCCTGAAACCACCCGATTCTAATGCAAACGTTTACCAAACTTTTGCACTCAAAAGAATGTATTTGTGTTTGCGGACCTTAAGCGAGTACGTGAGGTTTTAACGGAAGATGCCTAGAAAAACTAATAAGTTGATTATAAAAATCACTATTACCTTCATCTTGATCAATTTTTGTATTAGCTTTGATTTTTATATAATGAATATTTAAAAATAAACTCTAAATACAGAACAAAATAATTGAGAAGAAAATGAAACAAAAATTAATTTCGCAAACAACAAACAAAACGACGCAAGGGTCGTGGAAAATAATTGAAATTTTGTTAAATGTAAGCGGTTACTTCTTTAAAGTGTCGCGTCAATCAAATGAGACATTATTTTTATAATAAATACATACTCACCTATAGAATTCATTAAAGTATCCAAACACAGAATAAATATGTATGTGTATTCTTAATGTGGATTTGAGAGCACTGGTGGTCTAGAGAGCACTGAGGGTCTAGTGGTAGTGGCCCCGCCTTCCGATCCTAAGTTCGTGTCACTAATGTGTTTTTCATTTTAAAAAAATTGTGCATAATGCCAGTGCCAGTACTCTCAAACGGTGAAGGAAAACATCGTGAGGTAACCTGCATGCCGTAGAACCTAAAAAGTTCTATAACATGTGTCAAATGCTCGAAAGGAGCCTCTTAAGGCTCACATAAAATCCTTTCACCACACTGTTTCGAAAGAAACTAGTGACACGACAAGAGAGGGTGTGGATTGAACCCATAACCTACTACAGTGCTGAAGGCAGAGCTTTTGATTTTGAGCTGTCATGCTACTTGCAGTTTCAAGGCTTTTGGGCCTCTAACTGCTAAACATAAACATTTTCTAATAATTATAAATACCTGCTTAGCGAAATGAGCATTACTAAAGCGCAACTCCCAACGAATGTAATATTAATGAAAATGTCCTGTGCACAAAACAGGCAATTATACAGCACTCTATAGAAATCGTCTGTACTGGAATATATCTCTCTTTGATGTACTTATCAAAAGCTGTATTACTGTATCGCATAATATTCGCCATTCAATTCAGCCTCGTCGCAGATTTTGCAAAGATAATGTAAGCAGAAACGGAGCGTTCGAGTAGGTACGTCTCCCATAGAAAAAGTCCTGCAATTCTGATTCGTAAATGTTTTTTGTGACTGATACGGCTTTGAAATTCTACAGATAACATATTACGACAGAAATAAATATTTGTACGTTCCGAAAGCGTACGGCTTTATAGGATAAAATCACTTTTGAATTTCGAACTCGACTCTAATTAATTTTGGTCTACAAATATTTCTAAATAATTTTATAGACCTTATTTTAGCCTTGTGCTGTTTAGTACAATGCCATTGATATTCTAATTTGTACATGAATCTCGCCATGCAATAATATCTACGTTATACATTGATTGCATCTGGATCTTTGGGTGTATTGAGCGGTTTAGGAATTCTGCATTGTGACATTCGGCTGAGTAGCAATTATTTGTTCCGAGTGTTATTTTAGAAAACTAATAAAAAATCGAAACGATACACAAATAAATAATGTCAAAACCTCATATATTTACTCATAGTAGGTAGGTATGTTAGTTGCATATTTCCGAATCAAAATAATAAAGTCGAAATACAAATAAATCAACACAGAAAACTTTCAGTGAAATGATCATCACGTTGTCACTAGAAGCCGTAAATATCGGATACAAACGCTGCGAATCGGGTGCCTATGCAAATTTCATTTGGCCGTAATCCACTCAGTGAGATTGGTGTTGATTGATAGGCGCAAATTGGAAATAGGCCGGAGTGACAAAAGCGGCATGCAGCAGCAGCCGAAAGTGCGCTGTTTACGTGAAGGTCAGGCTGTGTTAGTGTTACAACAATTTTTTTTACCAACAACAAATCTGAATAAATATTATTTATTTACCAGCTTTGCCCAACTTCTGCGAAAATTATGGGATGATTCTAAACATAATGCCATACAAAGGAATTGACTCTTAAAATTGATTAAAATGTCTCATCAATATTAAAAACTCTAGTATATTTTTATGATATAGATGATATTTTCAACGTGAATTCGAAACTATGTGATCTAAAAAATAGACTGACCACTTTTTTCATGAAAAACTACCGAATCTCGCTTTTGACGGGACGGAACAAACGGCGGAAAAGCCGCCAGCCAGCGACATAGTTACGCGTCAAAAAATCGCAAAAAGCAGCTCTCACTCAATAGGACAGGATTCGAATGAAATTTTAATAAAAAATAAACTGTACGTGCGGTGAACAAGACAGGCATATCAAATATCAACCATATGTTGGCTTAATAGCGAAGTTTTTAGTTGCTTTTAATGCTGGTGGTATTTCTCTTTAAGAAAGTTTGTATTTATTAGAAAAAACTCCTTTGATCAGTACAGGATATTACTCCTATACGCCATACTCCTACTGTAATTGCATGTTTTGATAACATTAGAACAACTTCATCGCTACTGTAAAGTGTACAGGCAAGTATTGCGCCCCAAACACCGCATTGTTATTAGTTTTACTGCTTTTTTATAGCTATAATTGAAGTTGACGCCATTTCGTGGGTTTTTATCGTTGGTCGGGAATTAAAAAACAGGTATATTGCTCACCGCGTTTACACCTTATCACGTACCAGGAATATCACAGTTTACATGTGTAATTTTTGAACATAAAACTGATAGATTTATTTCAAAAACTGCAGAAGTATTTAGTTTTTGAAAGCGCAAAAAGGTACTTTTCTATGTAAAGTTTTGAAAAAACTATCAGATTATAGTTTTTTTTGGAAGCTGATGGAACAAGCATATGGCCCACCTGATGTTAAGTGGTAACCATGACCTATAACAAAGAATTGCCTCGTAAGTCACGCTCGATAGGAACGTGCCCTGTGTGTCCCATCAACTCGAGGCATATAGATGCAAATGTGCTCATGTGCCTGTAATTTCATGGGCAACCACACTCAAACTGAAACACAGCAACGCTGTTTAGCGGCAGAAAAAGGCAGAAATTTAAGTCAATTCAAATAATGTTGAACGAAGTACACAAAAACCCTCAATTATTTGTTTTTTCCTTATCGCCAAGACAGATGATCTTTGCTTAGACGTTTATGCCGTCGAGCCAAACAGCTTGATCGCACCCCCAGACGTCGATTGAGATTAACGGTTAATCGATACGGAACCCTAATTGAGACAAAAAACTGTCTTAATCTTCGCTACGATGCTGATTTTGCAGTGGAAAGGTTTGTTTTTGGGTTTAAGAATTGTTTTGCTAAGCAAATACTCTAATCAAAAAAGCAGATGTAAAAAATGGGTACTGGTTTTAAAAGTTAAGAAAATAATGTACCTACTAAAAATCTGGCTCTTTAAAAACAAAACAAATAATTTTGACCGAAATTTATGTGCTTGACAATTTTATAATACGAATTGAATCCCAAATAAGGTTATACAATCCAACCATTGTTGTACTATTTAAATAATATTAATTATTATAAGTTTTCGAGTGCATTTTAAAACTTACCTACTTTAGCCTTTAACTTTAGCTTACCAAAATTTTATGTGTACTTTTAAACACTATATAAAAAAAACTTTTTTGAAAATAAAAAGGTTATTATTGTTATTATTATTCAATCATAGTTATTCTAGCTGGCTTTTGAAAATGATTACAATGTTTACTATGTATTTATATCACATGCAACTCTAAAAATTCCAATCTTAGCAATTCCGTCAGTCATTGGAAAGTTTTGGCCGTTAGAGTAACGACAATGGGACAGAGCAAGACATAAAGGAGACGGGGGTTTCGTGCTGCGGATGCGAGTCGACGTCCCCATTGACCTCGGATGCTAGTTGCACAATCGTATAGGAAATGGCGTAAGGGAACAACTTAAGAGGAAATACCTACATACCAGTAGATGAAGAATGCTAAAAAAATATTATGTCATAAAGTAGAAAAAAAAAGTCTAGTCAAAATGATACTTTTTAGGGTTCCGTACACATAGGGTAAAACGGGACCCTATTACTGTAAGACTCCGCTGTCCGTCCGTCTGTCACCATGCTGTATCTAATGACTGATAGTTAGACAGTTGAAATTTTCACAGATGATGTATTTCTGTTGCCGCTATAACAACAAATACTATAAAACAGAATAAAATAAATATTTAAGGGGGCTCCCATACAAAATGATTTTTTTGCTGTGTTTATAGATAATGGTACGGAACCCTTGGTGCGCGAGTCCGACTCACACTTGGCCGGTTTTTGAAACGTCTTAAAGCTAGGTGAATCTAGGCGCCAGTGCCACATAGGTATAAGAGTATAGATAAGCTCTTTGTGAAGAACTTGTCCAGGAAAGTACTATTTTTATTAATACAGCTATTATAAAAACAAAAGAAGCAGTTGAACAACCATTTTGCCTTTTTTCAACTTATACAATTGGTACGTTTTGATTATTTGAATTGACAATCGAACCAATCGGCAGGTGGGGTCTTTTAAACAATCTCATTCGCTTCGTTTTTCTTTAAGATCGCTTTCACCTGTGCCTTGACACAAAACACAAGGAGACAGTGTAATACTCTGTGTCGAATTTTCCGGAACGAGTACTACCCGTGAAACAGGGCAAGGCTGCCTTTGAACTTAGTCACTGTTTAACTAATCGAATACCGACTTGGCTTAGAACTTGTAATAACCTTTTCTACTTACATACCTACACTATACCACTTATTTTTGACTGCCACTTCGACTGACTTTTTGTCTTTGTTATTTTCGCGATCAGTTCGTTTGAAACTGATCTTTATGATTTTATTTTTGTTGATTTGAATTTGAGTTATCCGCTAAGGGATTGGAACCAATTGAATTAACTTCAGCAAAAAAACTACCTGCTATACTAGCCTTAATAGTTAAGAGTTTTGAGTTCCTAACGTTCTGAAGTCTACCGTTGGTGGTAAAAACATTTTTGAATATTTTTTTAAGGTTAAGTATTTTTCAGAGACAACAGCAAAAAAGAAAAACTTGCTTACAAATCAACACAAATGTTCAAAGTCTGGTCATTCAGGCTTTGAAAATTTGTGAACAATGAAAGAACTGTTTTATATCTTTCAGTTTTATTTTCTACTAGCTGTCACCCACATCTTGGCTCGCGTAAGTATTATTAGTATGTTTTCGACCCCGTTTCCAGTTAGTGGTTTTTTAGGATAGAGTAGCTTATAGGCTATTCCAGATTACAACTGTATTCGTTTTATGTTTCATCCCAATCGGTTTAGTGTTTAGGACGTGATTGAACCACAATCATGAAATTATTAGTAGAATATGTTATGATATATTAGTAGAATAGGTCTAGGTTCCGTTAGAAGCTTCATTTGCTGTTACCTACCTGTTTAAAAGGAATATATGTATTATTCCAGGTCACAAACTGTGTATATTCCAAATCCATTCAGCTATTATAGAGATGAGTTTAAATATAAGAGATGAAATGAGGGAACAAACGCAAAAGCCCCCACAAACTTCTGCATTTATATTATTAATAGGCTATTAGAAGGATTTCATCCGTAAGTACTTTGCATTATCTGTGGCAAATAGTATTTATTGCGTAACGGCATATTCCTTACCCACACTATAATCGAACGGACACGAGCAAATACAAAGTTCCAGTAACATTTACGCCATTTTGCAAGTCCTCTGGCGAGTCAATATTGATCGAGGATCCGTCAATTATCAATGTTTAGTGACGCTGAAAATTGTGGTCTATCGAAGGGTAGACTGAACCCTACCACAGATATTGATCTAAGTTCAGAATGTACCTATTTGTTCATTGCTAAGTCAGGTTGAGAACTTTTGCCATTCATAATCGTTCTATTCAAATGGAAAAGAATAGAAAATGGTATATTTGACTCACAAAATCGGGTACAGCATAACAAGCAAATAAACAAAAAAGAATAGTAAACAATAATTAAAAAAAAAAAACTTAAACATTCAATGTAGGTCTGATATATTTATTTACCCGATGGTCCGACGAAATTGTCATTGTCAAGTCGGTGGATGCAGAGGGACGATGACATGGATTCGTTTTCTGTCATTTTAGGAAGCAACATAGCTTTTTCATTTTAATTGTTTTTCTTGTGTTATTTTGAGTTGTGTTGTGTAATTTCGGTGGTATTTTAACCAACATTACTTGAGGTCTTAGCACAAGGTGTAAGCATTTGGAATGAAAGTGTATTATGTGATATCCTGATTTGACTGAAAATGTTTCGAATGTTTTGAAGAAAACCGCCACCATTTTCTTCAAGACAAATGACGGCCGACTTGACTATGGACTGACTTGACTAAAAAGTATTCATTCAATACAAATCACTTGACACTGGCAAGATTGTCTGTCGAATGACAGACAGGAGCCATAAACGGAGAGAAGAAGAAGACGATGACATGGTTTCTGGAAATGTATAGGGGAGGCCTGTGTCCAACAGTGGACTTCTTTAGGCTGATGAGATGATGTTTTTTTCTAATTTGTCATTGTTTATAAAAATTATACATGTATCCGAAAATATGAAGTAATCTTTAAATTAAATTATACTATTATATCTGCGCCTAAATATTCATTTGCCTCACACGTCTTCATATAACACGCACGTATACACGTCTTCAGACCTACTTAATTAACATACAAGAAACTTGGAGTTTCCACTAAATTAAACTTATGCAAAACAAATATGACTTTGATACGCTGTTAGTCGAGGTTGAGGCAATAGATAGTTTTAGGAGACCTCTAAGTTCTAGTACTAACAGAGTTGGAATTGTTTTGTTAACATTTCAGTGTAAATTACAATGTGTGTGAAGTTGCTTTTTAGGCTTCGTGGATTATTGATTAGTTTTATTTAAAATCATGAAGTCAAATGACTTTAGAATGCGTAATAAAATGACTACGGCGTAGGCTAAAACTCTTCAAGCGTAGCAGAGCGTAGTGCATGCTACGCCATTGAAGAATTCGTGTTTGCCATCGATAAACTATAGTACTGCCAAATAATTTGATCAACCTTATCACAAAAGACTAATTTAAATTTCATCATAAAAAATGTTTTTGACAAAATTCATGCGAAAAATAACTGACTGGTATTTCGTCATATAAATTAGGTTTATTTTCCAGAATTGAACATTCATTTTGATGATCCCTGGAAACTATACCTTATTTAAACTTCGTGCTTGTTAAATAAATCTGGTCAAAAGAGTTTATTATCAAAGGAATTGATGCGAATTTACGATTTTACCAAATGAACGTACCGAAATTCATGTTTGTGCCGTGTTGTTTGCGTTCCCAACTCACCTGTGACGGCGTGTAAACATTTAATATCTGCAGGCAGTATCGATGGATCGTAGCGCAAATATGTACTGAGTTGTGTCATGCTTCTGTGTTGATAAGACACAGAATACTAGATAAGCCTATAATATGTGAGTGGTGAATTTTTTGTTGTACTTTATTATTGATATGTTTTTTTGGCTACAATCAAAGTGGTACGCTAGACAGTCTGCACAGAATGCACCTAAACCTGAATTTTAGAGATCAGTACCCCAAGTATGAGTTTTGTTTACCGTATTTGGTTTTTCGTTTTTCGTTTATGTTCCGTGTTCATTGCGGGTTTTGTATGAAGACGCGATAGAGATACCGATACGGAACTTTATGCTGCAAGTATGATGAAAATTAGTAGTAGAACATAATAGTTGACTGACTGAAATAAAAACGATATATCTATAAAATTGCATACATCCTGCGCTGTGGAACAAAATATGCCTCAAGTTTCATAATATTTTCATTGTCAGTCTTATTCATCCCAACAATTTAACATAATCGAAACTCCGATAATGTGGGCTCCTTATTTAATTAATCGTATTATGATTATCTTCAGCCACCTTTATCATTCAATCCGCAAAAACAATTTCTATATCGCCCCGTAAACAAATTAACATAAACAAATAATTCCGAAAACCTACAGACGAGTCAATACGAAAAGTATCTGATGAGATTTGGGGAAGAGTAAACAAGAAAGTTTAATTATACAACTGAGATAATATTTAGATAAGATTTAAATAAAACAGCTTTCAAACTGTACGCTTTAAAATGAGAAACCTATAGACTTCTTCTTCCTTAGTGGCGTAGTAGTTATGCGATATGTAAAGCTCCATACAGTTTCGGCGCGTCAGCACGACGCGGTGCGTTTCGGCAGCAGGCCTGTTCTTTTGAAGACCGCTTGGATTTTGATTAAGTGCCGCACTGGTTAGGGCAAGTGGGCTTCTTCTTTTTCCGATCCCCAAGTACGAATCCCTATGAAGCAGTCTCATGGTCACTCAAAGTGCCACGAAAATGATTGTGGGGTTTCTGTTATGTTGCGTTTGTTGGTAGTTGTTGAGTCACGTTTAGTCACGTTGTTGGATGGAGTGACATGTGCTGCGCGAGACAAGCGGTGATGACAGAGGCCACGGGTACAGGCCACGGCAGCGGGGCGGAAGGGGGAGGGGGGTACATACTTTCCTAATCAAATAGTAATTAAAGTTGCGGCCCTGTTCTATAGGTTCTATATTGTTTGAATAGTTTCTGATAGAGAGTTTACGATATTGGAACAAACATCATATCGAAACTTTTGAAATCGCTCTCATGAATTAGGTTCGCTATGAATTATATTTATTAAAAACTATGCAAACTAAATAGATTTCGCAAACCTTTATAATGTTAATTTTTATGAGTGTGTTATAATAAAAAATAAGCTTGTTTAAATACATCAACAATAACGAAAATCTCCTGTGAATAGTGAATTTTAATTTTGCCTTGATTGAAATGGCACCCTGAACACAGCGTCAAACCCACGGCTCGCTCAATTAAAAACATAATTGAGTATTTGGCGAACGAAAACATACAACTTTTGTTTATTCTGTGGTGTACTGTTCAATCGTAGAAACTATTGTGTATTCTACCAGAGGGTGAACTGGGAATAACATGGTTAAACGACACTTGAAAATACTTGAAGTTTAATTTGGCCAGGCAAAATGAGAAAGGTTTTTGTGTCTATTGACGATTTAGCCAAAATTTCTTTGTAAATAAATTGTAGAATGAAATATTAAGTTAATTTTTTTTTGTATTATCTATAATGCACGGCGTGTCCATCATTTCTTACCCCCTCTAAATGCTATCAAAAATAATACGATCTCTGTATCTTATTCTCCAAGAGTTCCAATCCGACCAAAAACGGGTCTACCAATAAAATGAACCCAGCCCGCTTAAATCAATGTGTTCCGTTCTGCACGAGAAGGCTGTCTGACACCTGTACTGTCACTAGCACAAGTGTAGGAAAATAAACAGTGTCCGTTCATATTACACGTGGAGTTATTACACAAGAGTAGTAGAGCTCTTTGTGAAGGGCTCGTACGGGAAAGTACTACCACCATGCCTTTTTCTGACACCAAGCAGCTTTACTGTGTTTCGGTTATAAGAGTGTGGTTGTCAGTAAATTAACAGCCTCATGAGGCTTAACATATGTATGCCATAAGTTAATGGACTCAGGGTAGTTCCTATCGAGCGTCCTTACGATGCGATGCTTTGTTATGAGTTATGGTTTTACCACTTAACATTAGGCTTTTAAAAAATCATTTTAGACAAATACTATTGTTAAATAATTTTCACAAGTGTGTAGGAAATTGTAAAAGTATTTTATTAAAGCTTTTATCTCTTAACAGCCGGGTACTGTAGGTACATACGAGGAGTATTATATAAAGCTGTAACGGAAATGCAACAAGGAAATGGAAAACGAATTGAGCTGTCCTAAGACCAAACGTAACTGCCATTTAAGGAAACGATTTTCTAAATAACAATCGTTGGAAGAATATATATTTTAGCATATATTTTATTTTATAAAAAGAACAACTTGCATACGTCCAAGAGTATATCTACCTGGAACAAATAGTCTGCTTCGACACCAGGACAAGGAGATCGCTCGGCGAACCGAGAATGCCCGGAGGAGCTATTGGACCATGGGAGATTTAATGAAAGGCGAGCTTCCCTTATCGCTCAAGCGAAAACTCATGGACATCTCATGGCATCCTCCCCGTTCTGACATATGGTGCGCAGACCTGATCTCTGATCTAAAAGTACAAACTCAAGGTTTGCCAACGTGCGATGTAGCGTAGTATCTTGGGCATGCGATTAATCGACCGAGTTCGCAATACGGAACTACGCTCACGAACCCAGATCGCAGATGTAGCTACCAAAGCAGCCAAGCACAAATGGGAGTGGGGCGACCATGTCTGTCGCATGCACAACGAGCGCTGGGCTAAATTAACATCGGAGTGATGCCCGCAAGAGCCAAAACGTCGCGGCAGACCAAGAACGAGATGGCGAGATGAGCTCAATAGATACCAGCCGGAATGGAAGACCACAGCACAGGATCACACAGAGTGGAGGGAATGGGGGGAGGCCTTTGCCTAGCAGTGGGACATAGAATGCTAAAAATGCACATAAATAATAAAGTATCAGTATAAGGAATAGGTAACATAGTAACAGCATATTTTATACAGCAAACCAATACTTACCATACAAAGCTACAGCTAACGCTATTCGACAGAGCCTCACACTTTACTGTTTATATTATTATTGTCAATAAACACTTTTTATTTTATTTTTCAAAAGTAGACTTTTTTTAATATAGAAACTATCTAGTCCCAAACTGTTAACTCTGAAACTGTGTAGTACCCAAGTAGTGTATCTATAATAACGCGTAACTTTTTGATGTTGAAGTATAAATAAAAATAGTCTAAAAATATGATATTCCCATTTCATATGAAGCCATTTTATACATGAATCCATTTCACCGAGATGATGAAATCGAGATTTACGAAATCAGAAAACTTTCCTTCAAGAAAAATATTCATTATAACTTTGGTATACACGGCACTCATACTAATTCTCTGAGGATATATGCCACGATCTGGGACGAAAAGACGCGAAAGCAATTTTCTATGTTATTACCACAGTCTTACTTCATTTTGCACCTGAGTTGACATCAAACCCCTTATTTGATGGTAATTACTAGTAGCTGTACATTATAATTGCGAGTACTTTATTGAGCGTTCAAATATGTTATTAGAAATTAGGTACAATTTTTTTAATCCATACATATGCCATACATATCGTATACCATAAATATCTTCTCATCGTAAAACAATGTTTCAATTTAGGGATTTTACACATTGAAACAAAATCTATTTAAATTATATTAAAACCGTTTTTCCCCCAGTCTTAAATCAGATACTCTGTGTGGTAAAATAACTAAAATTATATAAAAAATACCTTCTTTTAGGGTAAAAGTAGGAAGAAAATTTGTTTCGAAATACTGCTATATTGGTAATCGTTCCATAAACATCTAGAAGATTTATATTAATAGGATATTATACGACGTGATGTACGTAGAATAAATTTAAGCAAATGGAAATTATATGATTAATGCACTATTTTTATACTTACACATATATCATCGCATCTAGTAATGAAAAATCTTTACTGATATTGACTTACCTGAAACAAAAAAAAAAACATTAGGACATTTTTACTTTGCATAAATAATAAACAAAATTCTAAAACATAAACTAGACACCCAATAAACTTTTCCATTTTCGAAATATCGATAATTACCCACAAACTTTCACTATGCAAATCTCACAGGCGTTCCCTTTGTTTACAGTTCCGAAAATAACTCAATCAGAACCAATCCATCAGGCTGTCATCTTACACAGAAACACTTTTCGGTGTACGGCTGTTAACAGCTACCTTAATGCTTGGCTTAGGGCGGATTTACATTGGGAAAGTGACTGGAGCAAGTAACCCAAAATATGAAAGATTTGGACTAAAGCTACAACCATAAATGAATTGACTGCGAAAATGTACTCATATTTTGTTAATTATTCCCGATATTTCCGCTGATGTAGACTTCGGGACATCCCGAGTTGCTACGTCGTACTATGATGATTACATAAGTATCAGCATCTTCGTTCGTCGTCATTGTTCATGATTTGTATTACAAGATTGTATTTGACAGCCTTCACAGCTCAGTTGGTAGTAGCTCTGCCTTCTGCGCCGTAGGCCGTGGGTTCGATCCCCACCGAGAACAAACATTTGTGTGATGAACATAGATGTTTGTTATCTGTCTGGGTGTAATTATATTTTATAAGTATGTATATACAAAAAAAAGTATATATGTATATCAGATATCTGGTTCCCATATTACAAGCTTTGGCTTAGTTTGGGGCTAGATAGTGCTGTGTGGAAAGTCCACCAATATTTATTTATTTATTAATTGTTTTAAATATTACTTAGTTTTTTTATATATTTCTCATAAAAATTATATATTTCTGGTGTGATCTTTTGTGAGATGGGAATGGCGGTAAGTAAATACCGGACAACTAGTTCTGGCGCTGACATATTTTTTCGTCTAAACCTGCCGTAATTTCTACAAAATATGAAAAAAACAAAAGAGTACGGTCTTGGATCTTCCAAAGCCATTCCCACGTTTTTTGTATTATTTTTTCAGAAAGTATGTGTTACAAAAATATTACTATTGGTACTTACACATCTACGAACCTTTGTACAACACAGTACTTTTTATAAGAATAAGATATGAGAAATAAAATAGTAGCCAATAGATTATCGGAGTCGTAGAATACCAGTAAATAAAATTTCATAGAAATAAAGTCCACTTTACAGTATATCGAAAATCTTGGGCTATTTTTCCGCCCGGCAAATATCTCAAATACTCTAAAGGACCGGTCACTACACTTATGTTCACGGACGATTTCTCACGATATTTTAAAAGGAATTTATCGAGGCACGATAGAAATTCAAATATTCGAACGATAGAAGCTTAGAATAAAAATATTACACAGCGCATGTAAATACAGTTTTCGTGCGCCACTGTGCAACCGAAAACCAAATGAACAAGATAAGACCAAAATGTTACCTCTATTTGCAAACTATTAAAAAAAAAAATAAGCGTTACTATGTCATCATCACACACGCTCTTATTCTTGTTTTTTAATATATAATTATGATCACCTGTCTTCAAAACTTATTGATAAAACATTTATTATTTGCTTAAGTTATTATATTATGGAAGTTATTATATATTAAGTAATTATATATTATTATATATTAAGGAAGTTATTAATAAAACATTACGGTGTCGTCACGTGACAGAGCTACATTTTATATAATGAAAATAAACTAGAAAGGGAAAATTAAAGCGCTCTATCACATGGGTTTTTTCCGAGGTAAGTATTTTTGTTGAGGTCTCTAAAATGTTTACCGTAAAAAGGTAGATTACGAATTTATTCGATTCAATAAAAGGGGCTTTTAAAGAAAGGGTTTGAACTTACACTGTTCTAAGAGGTACATTCCATCTGAGCTCACAAAATACTTGGATAGATAAGATTACTTTTACGATCTTTGAACGAATTCTAACTTATTTATGGATAAACAATGGGTGTCTTTACAGTTACGAAACGGATTTGTAAACGAAGTTTAGTAAAAGATATTCTTATGCTATTTAGACCCACGACGCTATTTAAAGATATTACTGTAGAGTGTTTTTGAATACTGGCCGACTACAATAAAAAAGGACCTTTACTGGCATAATGATGATGATAATACGCTTTGGGCATAAAAGAAGGATTACTAGTTTTGTTAAATGACTGGATATCAAAATGAATGTATTGGAATAAGACTTCATCGCAACATATCTTTGATTAAACAAAGTAATTATTGGCTAAGAGATCTGAGATGATTGGTGTCCTTGAGGATCAAAGTAACGACTTTGATCCTCAAGGACACCAATCAGTTTTTTTTTTATTGGCGGACATTTAAAAAAGCGCTATCAAACCCAATAAGCCGTAAGTTTGTTGCCTGTTCTTCTAGGCTTTGGTCGCGTGGAACTGGCACCTAGAGTCACCTAGCTGTATGACGTTTCAAGGTGATACTAGTGATTTTATTAAATTTAACTTTTTTTTACTTTTAATAAAAATGTTGTCATGTTGATGATGCTGCAAACAACAAATCTCTGTGAAATCGCATATGAATAAACCACGCAGCCATTCGCGTCTATTTGCACTTTTAAATAGTGCAAATTAAGTTATGAATGCATGCGACGCCTGCTCCCTTGGTGTCCCGCAGTTAAATGCAATTATCTGTTATACAGGGGAATGACGTCTGTCCGCTCCTGGTTGCAGCCGAAGAGGACTAGTGGTTCATCTGGATTGTACCTCTATATAATATTATAAATATGTTTGTATAATATCGATCCTGCTGGTAGAGCTAAGTCCGTATCAGATGTATTAGGTTTAGAGCTGATTTAACCGTGCTCTGTTAGTTACTAATAAAGGATTAACAGGCCGTTAAATCTAACCTTAGATGTCAAACGCGTACATTTTGACATATTTAACGGCCCTTTAATCCTTGGTGAAGGTGTCCACAGAGCATGGTGAAATCAGCTCTTATTATTAAACAGTTGAAGTATCGCGAAGAACAGGCACTAGTTTTAAAGCGATTCAAAGAGATCCTTGTTTTTGTATGTTCGGTGTGGGAATCGTACCAATAACTCACAGCCCAGAAAACTATACCAACTAAGCTGTGAGTTCAGGCCAGATGGATAGAAATAAAGTTTCTACAAAAACAAGTACTACTCAGTCTTTAATGAAACAGTCCCAAAACCATCGACACTATCAATAGTCTGCAACATCTCCTTTTCCAATTCCCAACTAATTGGAGTCACATTTTTCGAATACCCATTCCGTTATTCCTTTTGAGAACGGAGAAACTCACTAGATTTTATCTAACAATATTACCGTCTGGAAGTCAGTGTTAAATGTTTGTGACGGGTGGAAGAAAGGGACACTGGTGCCTGAGAACAATATCTTTGGGAAACAAAATGCTCTGAAGGTCTTGTGACAGTAGTTATTCGAAACAGAGATTGAACTTTGTAAGCACGTAGCTTTGCACATCGAGATTTACATAAAATGTAATCGAAAAATGGTGGTAATATAAGTATTGATAATTAACCTATCATCAGTTCCAGTTATTGCAAAGTTGTGTATTCTTGAGTTTAAATTGGCCTATTTCTGGGTGACTTTCTGGGTTTGTAAAAGCAGTAATAATGAGTTGGCTAAATTATATCATCCTATGATCCAAGCTAAATAAAACAGTCATCATTACACTTAAGGCTGACAGGGATGACTTCCAGCAAACTACTTGTTTTTTGTATTTGAAAGATCTCACCAAATTTTTAAGTCAGAAGCGTAGTTTCTGTATAATATTTGTATTGTGTTCTAGTAGCAAAAGAAGGAAGTACGTGACCGTTACAGTTTGTCAGAGGTCATTTAGCTGTTCGATGAGTTCTTTGGCCGTAGAATTTTATTTTGAGCCGGTCCTGTCTGGTCGCAATGGACTTCAATATGTTTGGAAGCACCCTATTTGGTAGAAGTTTCTTTGTAAACGTTTTATATTGAAACTCCGAAAGTGAAGTTGTTTGTCTCACTTTGTCGTTATGCTTTGTAATAATAAGAGTAAAATACTATTTTTTTGTTATTTGGTCTTCGGGTAGCACCATTCACTCACTAATAGATTATACCTTGCATGATTTTTTTAGACTGGAATTTATGTTTTTTTTTATTATTTTAATTGTACACGTGGTTATACTGCTAGGTTTTATGTCCTAGTCCGCGTCATTTTTTTTTGTCTTTGCGTAGATTTATTTGTATCCATGTGCTCACCTTACATACTAAAAAACAGCAAAAAATCTTGTCAATAAAGGAGATGACGAACCTACGTAATGGGTGTTCCTCTTAAAAAAGAGATCTCACACCTTTGTATGAACATGTGGAGTTTGGTACATCTTTTACCTGACTATGGGATCACGTGGGATATTTTTAAGTACATAGGTTATTTGTATAAATGAAGTCATGTCGATCATTGAGCAAGTCCAGAAAAAAAATAAAAAACATTAAATGCCAAGAACAAAGTTTGGGATCTATTACACGTAGAGATATTTTTAAGTACATCACATTGTATAAATGAAGTCATATCGATCATTGAGCAAGTCCAGAAAAAAAACATTAAATGCCAAGAACAAAGTAAGGAAAGTACCGCAACCTGGCCTTAGCCGAAAAGAACTCCCAACTCCGCGCAAACAATTACGCTTCACGTTTAAGGCGCTCCACAAAAGAAATTACTTCATTCTTTCTAAATTTCAACTTCTCCGGCGAACGTCTAACGGGCGAGAGTTATTTATCTTAGCTGCCGTATAATAGAATTTAATTAAGTGAGGTGCGACATTGCTCGCGCGCTTGGAATTTTGCGAAGTCGCGCCAACCCGATACAGTGTGTACATAGCCTTATGTAAATGGGGTAATACACATACCTTATTGGGAATGAGGTTAGTGTTTATCATATAACTGTAAATTTAGATATTATATCCTTAAAAAAATAAACAATAAGCGCAATAGACCAAATACTCATATCGTAAATGAATATGCATTGATATATTTATATCATTAAACTTAACGTTTATGTTTGCGATTGTACACGTTAAAGCTCTAGGCTGTTTTCAAAACAATTTGATCGAAGACTACAATTGTTCTTCAGATTAAAAACAAATCCAGTACAACCTCAAACTAACCCACCATGGACTACGAAAAGTATCCGAACAAAATCCCTCAGCGCTTTAATCACGAACTGATCAAATATCCACTAACTTAGGTAAGACAAACTAAACTTGGAGTGTTACTTTGCACTATGTTTAACGTTTGCTGCCAAAGATGCATTGACGGGACAGCTTTACAGCTTAGAACATAATAGAACGAATTTGGCATCTATTGTGTAAAATAGCCTTCACAACTTACCAACGAAGAAGGGTTTCGGAAGACGTAGAGCTCGAACGCATGACCTTAGCTTTCTCAGACCATACTAGAATAAAAACAAGCATGGATTAAAATGTAAAAAGACTATTGAAACCATAAAAACATGCTACAGGAAAAGTTTACAAACTTGCTGTACGAACACTAACTCCCACCCTAGGAATATCCTGAGTTGTGGGTAGTTAGTCTCTTTAGGCCCAGTTTCACCATGCTCTGTTAGTTACTAATCAAGGATTAACAGGTCGTTAAATCTAACCTTAGATGTCAAACGCGTACATTTTGTCATTTTTAACGGCCGTTTAATCCTTTGTTAATCTAACAGAGCATGGTGAAACCGGCCCTTAGTCACCTAGTGATGTTGAAACAAGAAAGATAATACGCTAAACAAAGGTGCAACATATACGATAAAAAAACAGTAAGGTAAATAAGATTATTGTATAAAAAACAAAAAAATACTAGTTTTCATAATTTTTTACTACAGTTACAATCTGGAAAAACTCATGATAGACCCACAGGTTTATGTACCTACCAAGTAATACTAAACGTATAAATATTGGTCCTTTATACGTTTAGTATTACTTGGTAGGTAGTTGTAATTAAATGATGGGCAGAACCCATGGCATAAAAGTCATTGAAAAAGGCCCTGGTGTTAGAACAGGTTTCTCATTAACTTATTTCAGGCACCATTCCCTCGCAAAACAAGTTAACTTATGGTACAATAGCTTACACACAAGTTTTATTTTAAAGTAAAGAATTGTTGACCGTTCGACCTACCTATTATATTGTATATTGTTTTGTTACTAGTAACTAAGTTTGCCTTGAATCTGTCAACTTGAATAAGTCATAGGACTTTTCTCGTGGTCGGTACTTCATTCCCAGCCAGATTTAATTCGACAGGGGTTAACGACATGTATACGCCTAAAAAAAAGTACTAGACCTAAAATAGCATCAGCGCACTACAGAAAAATAAAAATGAAGCACTCGTTTAAAAATAGGGTTTTGGAAAAGGACACATAAGAGTCGCGTCGGTTTTGAATCGCTGACCGGAAGCTTTTTATGCAGAACCCGCAGTGTTCACAAATTCAAGCTACAGCGAACCCCTAATTTAGATTCGTGGAATTCTTGCACGCTTTCAAGTTTTCGAGTATTTTTTGAATAGATGTTTTGTGCTTTTAAACACAAACATACACATTTTTTAAAAGTCAGGCCTAGTGGACAAACATTGTGCAATGAACAAACATGTTTGTTGTGTATCTGGGTGTTATATGAGTATTTACGAATTCTATCAATGGTCCTTAATACAAGTTTTGCTTAGTTTATAGCTAAACAACATGTGTGAAATGTAAACATATATTATTGATCGAGTGAGCGAAGCGAACGAAGATCTAGTTTCAACTTGGGCGATTTGGCATTTTATGTATGTATGTATGTATGTATGTTTGTCTGGCCATAACTTTCGAACCGTAGATCCGATCTGCATGAAATTTGATAAGTCGATAGCTTGTACTTGAGAAATTTACTGGTAAGTATATGAGTTAAATCGGATGAAGGGCTTTTGAGATATGGGTTTTTTTAAGGGGGCAAATTTAAAAAAAGTTACATAAAAAAATAAAGTTACATGTCATATGAAAGGGCTTTGTTTGGACATTCCAAAACAGTTTTTACTTTTTTTCTGGGACGCTCGATTTTTGAGATACATCAAAAAAGTTAAATTAAGATAACCAGCGATCCAAGAGCTCCCATCTCTAAGAGTTTCGTTGGCATCAAGGTTTTTCTACTGGTCGGCCAGTTCCTTTGCTTTTTCTTATTTTTTTTTTCTTGAAATAAATTAAGTAGGTACTCAGTTCTCATAAAATGGTGACAACGACCAGGTCTGATGATGGAGCCAAGGTCTGTTCAACGGAATTCTTCAATAAATAGGCCAATAGAGTTGAAACTTGGTTATTATACCAAGTAGTCAGAAAAAAGTACAAAGATAATGTTTGGACTTGCCCCTGACTACTACCTACTCAAAGTTTTGATGCGTTCGTCGGGTCGCATCACGAGATCTCAGTTCGGGGCGAACTACTAGTTTATATATATTAAGAGTAGTAGAGCTCTTTGGCTCGTCCGGGGAAGTACTACCACCACGCCTTTTTCTGCCGCTAAGCAGCAACGCTGTGTTTCGGAAACGTGTGGTTGCCATAATACAGGCACTGTTAATACATTTACACTATTAGATATATATATCGATATAGATACATACACTGTTACTGTCACTGTTAATTGCTTAATTTTAACTTTTATAAAACTTTTTATTATTAGTGTGTTTTGCTGCAATAAATATTTTTTACTTTACTTTTTACTGTTAGACATTGTGTATACAGGCACATGAGGCTTAACATATGTATGCCTAAAGTTGATGAACGCAGGGCAGTGCATCGTAGGGCACGTTCCTATCGTGCGTGACTTATGAGACAATGCTTTGTTATAGGTGATGGTTACCACTTAACATTAGGTGGGCCATCGGCTTTTTCCATCAGCAAGTTGTATAAAAAAACTATAATACATAGACTAGAGGAAAAAATGCTTTTGAAACAACATGCTAAACTCACATGCCTGGAGATCAAAGTTGTGAAACTGTTTCTGTTAAGGCGAAGACAAGAGCTAATGTGACTCTCGCTCGCACGTTTCGACATGTTGAAAGATATAAAATCACTAAACTCATTTTCGAAAAATCGCAATCAACCATCTTGTGTGCAATCACATTGAACACAGTTTAGTAAAAATTTCATTTTGAAGATACATGTTTTCCTACTCAAAAGTTTGCTTTACTAGTTTTCGTACATAAGCAAACTTTTAAGTGTGATTGCACACAAGATGGTTGATTGCGATTTTGCGAAAAATTTCATTTTGATCGATACAAGTTTTCCTACTTAAAAGTTTGCTTATGTACGAAATAACTGCCAAATCTTCTTTCAACTAAGGAGCCGACCGCCTGCCAACATCCAATACAATTATATCCACGGCATCCTAACGTGCACTATCTGCGCCAGAACATTTTGCGCCAAAATAGGATACGTTAGCCATATGAGGGCTAAACATCCGAGCCCCTAATAATAATAATAATAACAGTCTAAAAGCTAAGTCTCTGTAGCCGAAAACGGCTAGGCAGATTATATATATATTATGTACGAAAACTAGTAAAGCAAACTTTTGAGTAGGAAAACATGTATCTTCAAAATGAAATTTTTACTAAACTGTGTTCAATGTGATTGCACACAAAATGGTTGATTGCGATTTTTCGAAAATGACTTTAGTGATTTTATATCTTTCAACATGTCGAAACGTGCGAGCGAGAGTCACATTAGCTCTTGTCTTCGCCTTAAACAAGGTACTAGGAGATTCTTGAAAAGCAAGTTAAGTTTTTAACTTACGGCAGCCAGAGATTCCTCTACCAAATCGTGCCAAGCACCACTGAACCTCAATCTTTGACTGCTAAACTATTCCACAGGAGCTCCGCAAAATTTCGAATGATTTTCATTTTTCGTTAGGTTTAGATGAACATGACGTAATCGTTGGTATTTGTTTTTATATTTAATTAATTATATACATTTTAATTATTTTAAATATAAGCTTTTATTTTTTGCAGGATTAGCAATTTGAATTGGCAATGGGCAGGTCAATAGTTTGAAGAACTGACAACTGCTGGGGAATAAAGGTTCTCGAATGGCGACCACGAACAGGAAAACGATTCTACCCGATGGACTGAAGAAATTGTGAAGTTCGCTGGAAGTTGGTGGATGGAGAGGGCTCAGAACCGTTCTTCCTGGAAATGCAGTGGACTTCTTCAGGCTGGTGATGATGGTGTTTTTTTTTCAATAAATGAGTACATCAAATAATACAAAATATAATATCTAGGGATAAAATATACAGAGGCCCAATATAACTTATATTTGTATTGATGGAGCAACTACATAGCATACTGCTGTTGTACCTTAGACCATAAACATTGCTTCCTCGTTAGAGCCGTTTAAGGTACTTTGTTTTTTTATAAATATTTATATCTTTCTTTTCTCATCTTTCAACTTCATCAATAATGTAACTTATTGAAGTAAAAAAGCACTACCTACATAAAAAATTTAAACTAAAAAAAAAAAATAAGAAGGTGCTTTGTCAATAAATATCGAATGTCAATAAATCGCCCAGGACTTAGGTGGGTATCAAAAACGTACCCGCGACAACCAACTTCGGTAAAAACAAATTGGTTGAGTACCCTCCGTAGACCAAGGTTCAAGAAACAGTTATCACTTAGAGGCACTTTTTGGTTTTATCTCGGGCGAATTTGTCGCGATAATTCTGGGGTGTTTTATGGAAAAAGTTACCGAGCCTGCGGTTATTAAGTGAATTTTCGTTTGGTTCAAATTATTTGAATTTAGTACTAAACTTTTATAGTTCATTCATCTTACAAATGTGCGGCCGGTGAGTTTTATTTAGTTAATAAAATAAGAAAGAAATGCAATGGTTTGAAATTTTTAAGTTTTATATAAAAAAAATAATTTAATGCTTTTAGAGCGGTAGTAGACACTAAACAATTTTTGTTATAGAAAAACAGTGATAGTATTATGTTATTTCAAAAGTTTAAAGCATGTGTCAGTTTGCTTTTGTTTCGTTTACCAATTATTATCGCTTATGAAGTCAAATTCAAATTCAACGGCACCCTTACACCAAAATAAAAGTGAAACACGTTCAGCCACCCCGCCCCATAATAATATGTCGTATTTATTCGATCTCTATACAATAAACACCGTATTGCTTCAGGTTATGAAAGTTTTCATATGGACGTTTATTGTGTCGGTGAAATGTTTATATTGGAATATATATTCTTCAGATAACTTGAATAACAGATTTATGAGATTTTGTAAATTGTAAATGGAATAGGGTAAATCTACTGTTTAGACAAACTTTTGATAAAAAATTCACTACTCACATTATGGGTATTTAATAGTACAAGCTAGATGATTTCAGTGATAGGTGAAATTTCCATTATTATGAATAACGATATTAGTGTGTACAGAAAATTGTATTATTCGTATACCTCCCTACGCACTAAGTTAATAACAATGATCTCGAAAACCCAATAGACGATTATGTATCTATAAATGAAATCCTATTGAAAAGTGGAATTAACTTTACGAATAAATTCTTTCATCAAAAACTACTTTACCGCCAGCATCAAAAAACAGTCTGCACTACGAAGAAGCCCGTCTCAAAAGTAATCGTAGTTTCAACTCAGACGGTGGAACTTGAAATAATATCATCGCAGAATATCGTGAAATTTCAAGTTCACGTGGCGAGCACGTTGCGGACCCACTTCGGGCGCTCCTACCCGCTGGGAACTGTTTACATGGAGACAGCGAAGAGACTATCTAATAACTGGCTAACGTGAAACTTTTAGTTTAGCTCTCTTCTTCTTCTTGTCGTATCACTAGTTTCTTTCGAAACAGTGTGGTGAAAGGATTTTAAGTGCGCCTCAGGAGGCTCCTTTCGAGCGCTCGACACCTGTTATAGAACTTTTTAGGTTCCACGACATGCCGGTTTCCTCACGATGTTTTCCTTCACCGTTTGAGAGTACTGGCATTGTACACATACATACACATACATTTTTGAACAGAAAAACTCATTGGTGCACGACCGGTTTTGAACCCACGACCTTAGGATCGGAAGGCGGGGCCGCTACCACTAAACCACCACTGCTCTCAAGATTGCTCTCTAGAGGTATAAACACATACGTATAACATATTAATTTAAAACACCCAGACAAAGAACAAATCTTGTTTTCGGTTTCCCTATAATGGGTTCGTTAATTTTTTCTACCCCGTTCCTGATAATATTTTTTGTATTTCTTTACTCTAAATTAACAGGAAAAGTTGTATGTATAGGTAAACATAATTATGATTACCCTGGACATTATCAAATGCTACCCATATAAACATTATAGATATGGTCTGTGCTAGTAAACATTTTCTATCACCGTCTTTACCAGATCAAGCCAGTATTCAACTAAGTTTACTGCTAGACTGTCTTAGTGTAAACAGCCTTGAAAGAGGCAGAAGGGGTCTTACCCTCTTTTATCGGTGGATAATTGAATTTCCGCGCGCCGCTACAAAACAGGAAGTTCCGCTGGTTCACGTCCGCTGAACGCATCCAACCTGATGGAGTTATTATATTGAATGATTAAGGTGAGGGTAGTTTGGTAATTTAGAGCGTTTTGAGCTTTACTAACTTTTGGTTGTTCTAACAGATTTTAGTTACGGCGTAAGTGTAATATCAGGTACTTAATTATGGAGATTTCTCAACCTTTTTTTTATTTGTATTATTACATTTCTGTCCTAGTAGTAGTCCTATACTGTAAAATTTATACTTTATTTTTATATTAATACAGACATCCTGAATCAGCTTTCTCTACAGCTTCTTAAAATAGTTTTTGAAAGCTTTATACGCGAGGCCTTCTGCTAGCGACTTCCCCCTACCTCCCCTTTCAGGCTTCCGTTCTTATTTACACAAGGGGAACCTTCAAAGTCCCAAGTTGTTCGGCACTTTCTTAAGCAGTAGTTGTTCAATTTCAGAACGTGGTAAAGGAAATTGGTAATCAATAGTTTTAAGGTTGTGTGATTTGGGTTTACATGTTTTACCTAGCTTACTTTCAAATCTAAAATCTGTGATAATCTGTGTAAATCCAGTCTCTTAATATAAATTTCAGTGTCCTGGTTGCTGTGATATTTTAATTTTATTTCATGATTTCATGAAACATGATTTTTGTTTGAAAACTTATGTAAGCAACTAGTGGCTTCCCGCGGCTTCGCACGCGTTGAAGTGGTGCCACAAACATGCAAACATCGTAACTTTCGCATTGATTTGTATATTATTAGGGTAGGATTTTATACCTACGTAGGTATAAGAGATACCTATAGGCGTACATTACCTATATTAGGTAGGTAGGTGGTAGGTATAGGTACTGAGTTTAGCACAAACATGACAAATACAACAAAGACAACCTTACACGGAACGTATGTACTTATGTGTTCCCAGTTTCTACCCCAAAAACAAACGAAACGAAACCGCTTCACGACTTTGATCCCCAGGCACGGTAGATACCCTCAGATCTCTTCGTACCAACTCAAGATTCCTGTTTTTAGAATGTTCCTTACAAACATTGACGCCTCGTTGTATCCTTTTTACTCGAGCGCAACGAAGGAGGGTAACGTTTTAGGAGTTGTTTTCGAAAATCATACTGTCTTTTTGTTATTTATCCACAGAACATATTTTCTTTTAGTTTGAAGTTAATTACACTATGCGTTAAAAATCTCCCATACAAACCTTGAAACTATGGCAGTCTTTTGCACCCTTTGAAGAGGTAGTTTTAAAATATTGAAACGTGATTTTAAATAATTTACTGTGGAGTATATTTACTACAAGTTTGAAATCAATCGCACTATGCGTAAAAAATCTCCCATACTAACTTTTACAGTTATTTGCACCCTTTGCAGGGGTAATTATCAAAAGTTAAAAACGTCATTCTTAATTATTTGTTTCTTAGTATATTTAGCTCAAGTTTTAAGTCAATCGCACTACGCGTTAAAAAACTCCCATACAAACTATGACATCCATTTGCACACTTATTAAGAATAGTTTTAAAAAATTAAAAATGGCTTTCCTAATTTTTAGTCTTGGAGTACATTTACTTCAAGTTTCAAGTTTGTAGATTAAAGGAATACAATTTTTCATACAAACGTTTTCAACCCTTTTTACACGCTTAGGGGTTGAATTTCCAAAAATCCCTTCTTAGTATACCTCTACGCCATAAGACCTATGTACTCTTCAAATTTCAAGTCTCTAGGACCAGCGGTCAAATAACTCCCATACTAACTTTTACATCCCTTAGCATGCTTATTAAGGGTAGTTTTAAAAAACCAAAAATGCTTTTCCTATTTCTTTGCCTTGACGTACTCCAAGTTTCAAGTTTGTAGGTTCAAGGAATACTATTTTTCATACAAACGTTTTCATCCCTTTTTACACCCTTAGGGGTTGAATTTCCAAAAATCCCTTCTTAGTACACCTCTACGCCATAAGTCCTATGTATTCTTCAAATTTCAAGACTCTAGGACCAGCGGTCAAAAAACTCCCATACAAACTTTTACATCCTTTTGCTCACTTATTAAGGGTAGTTTCAAAAAACTAAAAATGCCTTTCCTATTTTTTTGCCTTGAAGTATATGTACTCCAAGTTTCAAGTTTGTAGGTTCAAGGAATACTATTTTTCATACAAACGTTTTCATCCCTTTTTACACCCTTAGGGGTTGAATTTCCAAAAATCCCTTCTTAGTACACCTCTACGCCATAAGACCTATGTCTCCTCAAATTTCAACTCTCTAGGACCAGCGGTTTAGGCTGTGCGTTGTCTATATGTCAGTCAGTCAGTCAGTCAGTCAGTCAGGACTTCGATTCTTATAGTATTAGAGAAGATTAGAGATAGTACACTCCATAAAGTGCAATTTACTTCCGTTGAATAAGAATACAAGATTTTTGCGTCTTCTTGAGAACTCGATACTTTCATGATTATACAACAAAGTCATGGTGAATTTCACCTAGTGGATCCGCGACCACTTCCACTCTGTGACGGGTGAATGTTTTACAGAATGCCAAATTGATAGCTCACCGCGGATACGTTCACTCGAGTGAATGTTGTTTAGAGAATAGTACTGCTGCTGTAAGAGCCGAAATTCACTTAATCATTTATTGACAATGTATTGCGTAATATAGTGTAAAAAAATCGTGGTGTAAATTCTTATAAATAAAGCGCAACTAACGAGCACACCCCTTCCACCTTGTTCCGTCTCAAGGGAGCTTCGAACTATTTGTAAAAAGCAGCAAATAAGGCTTTGTCAGCGATAGGCGGCCGTGTTACAGCCCCACAATACGCCTCGATTCATTTCCGGTAATACCCACTTTGAGGGCACTCGCTTCGGTAAAAGCGACCAGAGTTTAAAATTACTTGATCTTTGCTGTGTAAGTTAAATACTTTATTTGGTGCAGTTTCAGTAAGAAGAAAGTCAGCAAACAATTCGGTAGTCTATTTATTTTACTTGCTGTTAAACGAACTTTCTTATATAAATATGAGTAGTACTATAGTAGGTACTATTGTAAAGATTGGGTTTTTATATCACCAAGAAAAGTAAAGCGGAAGAATAGACATTTTAAAATAAACTTTGCGTCAACGTACCGACATCTGAGTTCCACTGCTCGGCAATGAGGACACTACGCGAGGTGATGCCTCTTTCTGCCAGCAAGCAGCGTTTGAACATCTGTATGCCTTAAGCTGATGGACGCATGCGGCAGTGCGTCCTAGGGAACGTTCCTATCGTGCGTGACTTGCAAGTCAACGCTTTTTTGTAGGTGATGGTTACCACTTAACATCACTTAAATCACTTATAGTTCTTTAACATGTTTCAAGTGCTCAAAAAGAGTCTAGTCTAGAAAAGAAACTAGTGACAAAACAAGAAGAATACTTAACATCAAGTGGTAGGCTTGATCAATCAGCGAGTAATATAAAAAAAAAGTTGAGTTGTCCGTGACGCGAGACGCCTACGTCACAAATCTCAAATATATATTCGTGCTAGACCCTTTATGCGTCTCACTAAGTTTTCGGTAGGGTGGGCTTGGGATGTGTGTGACCGACCCCAAACGAAATTAATCAATTTCGCTCATAACTATCACATATTAACTTTTCCAGCCCCATTGGTAGTAAATACAATGAAATAGGGTTTTCAAAGGCCTTTGATGTTACGAGGCTTGACGGTACTGGATTGTGCTCGTACTTGCGGTGCTTCGTACGTATTGGATAATAATATAAGGTGACACATAATAATAATTTAAAAATATTTGTGACACTATCCCAAAGCAAAACTGTATCAGATACTTTTCTTTTACTAATGAGTCGGTTCGAGTATGGTTCAAAATACAACGCTGATTGGAGCAAAGTGTTGAAGTCGGAGTTATTTCCTAAATACAATGAAAGCGTTTATTCAAGCACTTCGGGGACACCCTGTAGTAAAATGTATGCTGCGTGGTATTGTTTACGAAGCCGAACAAATAAGATATTTTAATAAAAGAAATGGATGTATTTTTTGAATATTTCAGTTCTGAAAGGCATGAATAAAATGTAGTGAAATCTCAAGTTTTCTTTTTAATTTATTCCTCGACTTTTAATCAAAACAAAAGAGAAATAAAGAGGTATTGCAAAATGTTATTAAGTATAGTATTTCCTTCGAGTTTAAAATGAATTATGCCGGTGCTTTTAATCGGTGAAGAAAAACATCGTGTGGAAATCAGTTAGTATTCTAACAGCGGCGATGGGCTTGCAACTTGTCACGTATGGAATACCAAATTCTGCAAAATGAGGGTATGCGCCGAATGTAATGTTTGGACGTACTTCTGACATACTGACATACTTGGATGTCTAACCCGTAACCCGTAACCCGCCCTTGCAGTCATCATCATCATCAACCATGTTAGTCCTCCGCTGGACGAAGGTCCAATGTTTCCAATCCAATCCAATCCAATGTTTGCCAGCTACATACATTTCGCAGATCGTCGTTCCACCTCGTCGGAAGGTGTCCTACTCTGCTTGGAGTATTTGGGTACAATTTTTTTTTTTTATACAACTAGCTGACGGAACAAGCAGATGGCCGACCTGATGTTAAGTGGTAACCAACCATCACCTATAACAAAAGCATTGACTCGTAAGACACGTAACTACGATAGGAAAGTGCCCTACGATGCACTGCCCTGCGTCCATCAACTTGAGGCATAAAGATGTTTAGCTTCATGTGCCTGTAATTACACCGGCAACAACACTCTTCAAACCTAAACACAGCAACGCTGCTTGGCGGCAGAAAAAGGCGTGGTGGTAATACTTCCCGGGACGAGCCCTTCACAAAGAGCTCTACTACTCTAAAAGATCTGAGGGGATATCTACCGTGCCTGGGGATCAAAGTCGTCAAGCTGTTTCAGTTTCAACCGTTCTAGCATTGTATTTTAGTACACCAAATATTTAAAGAGCTTACCTGTGTAATGCAGGCTCCAAGTCTCTCGCAGCGCAGCAAAGAGAATGATTAAGTTATGACACTAGTTAGGAAATGGCTTATCTTACTGTGTGTTACAGGCAATACTTGAGAGTTACGTAAGCGAAGCTGTTAGATACCTTATTTTAGTTTGCTAACCATCTATATAATATGTACAGATGTATAATTAATATAATCAGAATCACACTACTATTTAAATGAAAACATTTGACATTTGTTTGGTCTTGGCTTTGATCTTTGGCTGAACGGATTTGGATGATAAATCTTGGTATAAGTATACCTAGTTTAGGACTAGGAGTAATATATAAGTTCATTTTTATTTAGGCAGGTACCATGTGAGCGAGATAATGGAGATACTGCTGTTATAACTTTAAGCTGAGCTAAGAACTTTTTGGCTTTTTGGTCAGCATCCATAATATGGATTTATTCACTTTATACCTATAAATTTACCTGCCTACTTTGTTTCCATTTCTTGTTCTTGTATTTTTTTTTCTTGTTATGTCATGCTGTACCCGTGTTTGTGTGTCAAATAAAAATATTCTATTCTATTCTAAGGCTAAACTTATTTAGATGGAATCAGATATATAACTGACCTAGAAAAATATACAAGTTTAGAATGTAGCACAGAGAGAACAGAAAACGCATTAAAATTAACCTTGCCATGAAATATTACATAATCACTGCTTACGCTAACAATTCTCTCAAAACGTGTTTTCAGTAAGTACTTAACTGAAAGATTTGTTGAAAGTCACCGTCTTCACCATTTCAGTGAATGCATAGTTTTCTATAATTTAAAAAATGCATCAATCCATCTATCACTTTAAAAAAGAAAACAACTTAAATCCCACTTAACAGAATGCACAAATGAAAACACGGCCCGTAATCCACAATTACACAGAGACATCGGTAAGAGATTCCGGATAAAACGCGTAATCCGGCGACCGGCCCGGATTGAGCCGGGAGCTCTCAAAACGTGCTCGATGCAATGCTTTCATGTATTTATTTTATAAAATCGGAGGGTACATTGTAGTGCCCCATGGTAGTATAGAATGGGAGTCCTTAGTCACCTTCCGTTGTTGTCGTAAGGGAATATACGAAGGGAATGCAATAAAAAAAAGTAAAACATTTTGAGCGTATATAATGTAAGTACAAGAATAAAAATGAATATTGATGGGCTTTCTACACAGTACTATCTAGACCCAAAGTCAGCAAAACTTTTTCCAAAGAAACTAATGACAAGAGAAAGACAGCAAGCAAAACTTGTAAATGGGAACATAATAACACCCAGACAGAAAACAAAAAACTATATAGGTAATTATTTATTACTTCATGTTACTTGTTTGCTAGTCAGTTAACAAGTAACATGACATGATAAAGAAGGAGCTTTAATAATGCCTTATTAAAACAAGTTTAAAACAATTTGGAAAATGTTTCGGTATTATAGGGCAAGTAAAATAAAATTGATGATTTCTTTATCCGCGGATTCGGGATCGTTTGCCGAAAGTCAGCCATCACCCGCGGGAATTCGGCTGAGTTTACTGGAGCGGGTGCTACGGCTCTGAACAGTCAACTAAAAAAATGTTAGGATGAGTATTTGTGAATTAATGGACGAAATGTATCCTTATTATATTGCCAACTACCTGTATAATGTTTGTTAGTATAAGGTGTGACTTGTTTTATGAGAGAAAATAAATGATTTTTATCATTATTATTATTCAATTACATATTTTAGCGGCGATTAGACCCTGTAACTTAGGGCTTGCAACCTGTCAGGAGTGGAATTTCAACGGTGTATGGGCGATTCGGCCCTCGAGATATTGAGATGACGTTTACGTTGCGTTGATAGCAGTTACTGCAAAATTACTTATATTTAACTACTAATATTTGTATATACCTCTGGACATAATCTTGTATTGGTCCTTGGTATTAAGATTCTGTTGATGAGTTACGTTCTCTAACCCAAAAAAATTAGTTATTATTTTTCGTGGGTGAGTTTAAATTTAACAAAACTTTGCATACCTGTCTATCATGTCTGTGTGCGCTATAATTTTGTGAGAGGGAGGAGTTTTACCTATTATACATATTTTTTTATATCACCTGCAAAACAAATGCCATATACCGAATCACTTATAACAGATACTCAATTAAAATATTAATTATTATTTTTACTGAACTGTTTTGAAATTATTTAGTTAGAGGTTTTAAAGATAGTAAGTAAGTTCTATGTATTCACCAACTGAAAAATTATCCATAAACATTTTGTTACGCGATAGTACTGCAACATTGTTACTGGACGAGAACTAAAGATCCACTCGTATTTTCCGATAGGGCGGGCACAGTATCATTCAACTTTTTTATTATCTTCGAACAAGCTGGACTCGAGTTGTATTGATCGGCCAGTCTCTATGGAGATTGGAAGGCTTATTGTGATAAAGTTTATTGTTAAGTCTTTTACAAAATAAAATATGATTTAAATAAAAAAAATTAAAGGATAAGTGTTAATTTTCTTTAGACGTTCCTATTAAGCTCTTTGTAAAAGACTTCGTCAGGGGAGTACACCAACTTACCTAATTTTATTACCAAGCAGTAGATAATGCTTGCATTGCCGTGTTCTGATTTGAAATGTATGGGTGCCGTCGCCATTAGAAGCACATTCGGCTTAAAACCTTTATATCTCAGAGTGATGGACAATACAACGCCATATAATAGGGCACACCCACTTTTTCTGTATGGTTATGTCACATGCATAAGTAACAGCTTAACATTAAGTTACAATCTGCTAGTTACATCTGAAAGGTGAAATCTAAATCTAAAAACTACTGCGTCTGCGTATAACAGTAGCATTGTTGAAGGGATCCCAATAAACTCATTACAATAGCAAATGGATAGCGTTCGTGACACTGAAACTTAATTATAAAACCCATAGTGTACCTACTGCATTGATATGTCCAATCCAAATTCAATTTTTCAACGCCCTCGCGCTAATTCAAATAATGAACGGCTAATTTAAATCCTGTCCGGAAAAATCCGGGGAAAATCCGCTTGGATGAATTCAATTTCGAGATTTATAAGCGAAATGCTGTGTTACTTTACTGTGACACTGTAAGCTTGTTTGTTGCGTTGGTTTTGGTACTTTTGGATATAGATTGGTGATTTCAAGTAGTATCACTATGCATACAAATTTATTTAGTTTGAAGTCCTTAGCTATTTCGTGAAGTTAATAATTTCAACAATAAAACTGTTGTGCAATTATTTATTTAACGCTGTTTTTATTAGTTTATTATTTTTTGTTTTTTAGAGGAGGCTTAGTATTTTATAATTTCAATAGAAAATTAATTATGAAACTGTTAAAAGTGTTTTTTGTATATCTCTTTGTTTTTTGTTTTTCTCCTGTATAAAATGTTATAATAACTGTTACGTTATTATTACGCTTGAATGAAATAAATTAATAACTTTTCTTTACTTAACTGACAACTATCAAACAACTTCTCCCTCGCACGTTTCGACATGTTGAAAGATATAAAATCACTAAACTCATTTTCGAAAAATCGCAATCAACCATTTTGTGTGCAATCACATTGCACACAGTTTAGTAAAAATTTCATTTTGATCGATACAAGTTTTCCTACTTAAAAGTTTGCTTATGTACGAAAACTAGTAAACCAAACTTTTGAGTATGAAAAGATGTATCGATCAAACTGAAATTTTTACTAAACTGTGTGCAATCACATTGCACACAAATTGGTTGATTGCGATTTTTGTCAACATATCGAAACGTGTGAGCGAGAGTCACATTAGCTCTTGTCTTCGCCTTAATTACAATGAGCTACCTGCATACCATTGCAAATGATCTAGAGAAACTGATCAACTGATCCAAATCCGTGCCATGCATCCCTAAAACGCATAAATATAAATAAATATTACCTTCAATTGTATTTTGTGTTGCGAACATAACCTTTATAGAGCTTATTAATCTATATTTCATACAAATCAGTCACTAAACAGACAACTCTCCAATATGCAATATACTATTTTAGTTGGATAGGATGGCACAAAGTTACCTCCCTAAAATATATGCTATTTTAAACCAGAATCCAATATAGGCGTCAACATGCGTTGTAGAACTTAATTAACATCCGAACATGTTTGCCGAATGGTAATATGCCCGGTCTTTGATGTCCAGGATTTGATGACGCAGGACCCCAGTGACGTCACGGTCAAATGCACACGAAAAGCCGATTTGAACTACCTCCACGCATTTAAGCTGCCGGTTGGTTTGTTTGATCATAGGATGTCACATGAGTTGTGATGAAATCAGACAGATAGATTTTGCTACAATAGTGCCACGTAGAAAAATTAAGAAACAATTTCTGTCATATATTTAGGTTTGTATATCTAATTAATGATCTCGTTTGAATTAGTTTGCTCTCGCAAAGATTGGAAAGATGTTTCATTGAAAAAGTGTCAACACAAATAACATCAATGAAACATTGCCTCAAATTTGCTATCTCGCTGTTTTTTACATCTATTGGTATGAAATGGCAATATTATAAGCGGTTTTTTTTATCTTTAACATATTTTATAGGTGGCTTATTGTAACTTCAATACGGACTTAAAAACATTCAAAATATCTAACAAAAACCATGTAAATGTAGCAGAGGCTCACTTTTATCTAACATGTTTGGTCCTCATTGTAAAGACACAATTTAATCCCGATGGAAGATATCATAAACGGTGAATATTCAATTTTATCGGCTCATTTCTCATAAACCCACTTTAGTGCTCAAATGTATATTGTCCCACATCATAGAATATTGGTTACTCAATAATGTTTATGTACCAAATTGTAGAAGCAATATAGAGACGAGGTTTCATCGCGGATCACAGAGTAATAATACGCTGTAGTAAGTATGAACGGTATAAATTGGTATGGTATGTTTGTCATTTCCATGAGCTGCGTATTGAAAAGGGTTAGATTTAGATTATTGATATTTTTTCAACCATCCTATTTGTTTACTTTTACTCTCTTATGAGTAGTAGAACTCTTTGTAAAAGGCTCGTCCAAGGAAGAACTACCACCATGCCTATTTCTGCTGCCTAACAGCGTTGCTGTGTTTCGGTTTGAAGAGTGTGGTTGCCGGTGAAATTACAGGCACATGAAGCTTAGCATCTGTATGCCTCAAGTTGTTGGACGCACGGCAGTGCATCGTAGGGCACGTTCCTATCGTGCGTGACGTACGAGGCCATGCTTTACTTAACATCTGAGATCTGATGTGAGAGCCATCTGCTTGTTTCAACAGCAACTTATTGAACACTAATGGAATCCAGCGAAACTTTGTCCGCAAGAAGCTATTTGAATCACTATCAAGATTTTCAAAAATAGTATCTTAGACAACCTTCGCAGCTCAGTTGGTATTAGCTTTGTGTTATAACATATCAAAGTATGTATTTACAAGAAAAATGTGTATATGTATTATACCAGTAATTTGGTTCCCATATTACAAGCTTTGGCTTAGTTTGGAGTTAGATGGTACTGTGTGGAAAGTCCACCAATATTTATTTTTATTTATTTATAGTTAGCGTTTACTTTCTTCAAAGAGTACTTGTAAAACTCCAGTTCTTTACGCCTTATAGTTTGTAAAACCTCGTGATAAGTAAGTGAACTTCTCCTTTATAAATGTGGAAAGAAAAACAGACTGACTTATAAGTTGTAAATCTTTTCTCCATGATGTCCTCTTATTACTTGTGGTTTCATAGCAATAAAGTTTTATTGAAGGTCTCATAATACTGTATTTCAGTTTAATGTGAACCTGCCGATGCTTGGGAATTGAACGTTCAATAACAATAAATAAATAATTTGCAGCTGGTTTTTTATCAGACTTCTGTTAGGATTTACTTAGAAAAAAAACAAAGATTTTGAAGCAATTTCATACCGTCTAAGTTTTACATTTCACGTTTCTCCATCAAACGCTACTACTGAAAATATCTGAAAGTGAAGTAAAAATGTCTCTTGGTATGTAGTTTGTTTGGTACGAGTATATAAGATGTAGTTAATGAGTCTTACTTCTTTTATATAAAAGATGGAACAAGCAGATGGTCCACCTGATATTAAGGGGCTGACAACTATCAAACAACTTCTCGCTCGCACGTTTCGACATGTTGAAAGATATAAAATCAATAAATTCATTTTAAAAATCGCAATCAACCAATTTGTGTGCAATCACATTGCACACAGTTTAGTAAAAAAATCATTTTGATTGATACAAGTTTTCCTACTTAAAAGTTTGATTATGTACGAAAACTAGAAAAGCACACTGTAGAGTAGGAAAACATGAATCGATCAAAATGAAATTTTTACTAAACTGTGTGCAATGTGATTGCACACAAAATGGTTGATTGCGATTTTTCGAAAATGAGTTTAGTGATTTTATATCTTTCAACATGTCGAAACGTGCGAGCGAGAGTCACATTAGCTCTTGTCTTCGCCTTAAGTGATGATGGTAATCTTACTATCACCTATAACAAAGCATTGCCTCGTCGGTCACGCACGATAGGAACGTGCCTACGATGCACTGCCCTGCATCCATCAACTTGAGGCATACAGATAATATATAATTATCTGTATATTTCTTCAATTCTATAATTTTCTATAATTTCTGTGTTTAAAAAGTGTAACAGCTCGAGTCAGTGCCAACATCGACACAAACCTTACTAGGTTTCACGATGTTGTAAAGTGAATACTGTAATTAGTGATTTTGTTAAATAAATAAATAGATGTTAAGCCTCATGTGTCTGTAATTTCACCGGCAACCACACTCTTCGAACCGAAACACAGCAACGCTGTTTAGCGGCAAAAAAGAGCATGGTGGTAGTACTTCCCCGGACGAGCCACATAAAGAGCTCTACAACTCTTGCAGAATTGATGAACCTCAGGCCTTCTTACGCTTCAAGAAAAAAAATACTCGAAGCTACTATAGTTCAAGAGTAAGTAGTTTTAAGAGTAGTAGAGCTCTTTGTGAAGGGTTCGTCCGGGGAAGTACTACCACCACGCCTTTTTCTGCCGCCAAGCAACGTTGCTGTGTTTCGGTTTGAAGAGTGTGGTTGCCGGTGTAATTACAGGCACATGAGGCTTAATATCTGTATGCCTCAAGTTGATGGACGCAGGGCAGTGCATCGTAGGGCACGTTCCTATCGTGCGTGACTTACGAGGCAATGCTTTGTTATAGGTGATGGTTACCACTTAACATCAGGTGGGCCATCTGCTTGTTTCATCAACTAGTTGTATAAAAAAAAAAAAAAAGTTTAAGCTTACTCGAACTTAGTAGCTTTATACTTGTTCGTCTATCACACAGTGAATCTCAATTACACTGTCTCAGCTACGATAACGTTTCAATTCAGTTGGAGATCTAGTTCTTTCTTGTTTAATTAGATCGGCTATTGGTGGCACCTGAGGCGAGTCTTTGTGCTTCGTTTGGCGCAAATTGTGTCTTCGGTTAATGGTGACAGTTTTACGCTGTTTTGTAACTTAGCAGCAAAGAAGTACAAAATTATTAAGCAAGCATTTATATAAAAATCATAAACAGCTTCCCGAATTTGATCCCGGTAGATATCCCTTAAAATTTCTTAGTATCAAGTACTCAACATTCTCTATCTAAGGTGTTGTCAGAGGTAATTCCTAATATTCCATTTGGAACATATAAATTTTTACAGTAGTTGGTATGCCATTGTTGTTGGCAAGTATTTATAGCTTTAAAGATAATATGGAATCTAATTAATATCAAGTTCTAAATAATTGTAATTACAGGCACATGAGGCTTAACATCTGTATGCCTCAAGTTGACGGACGCAGGGCAGTGCCTCGTGGGGCACGTTCCTATTATGCGTGGCTTGCGAGGCAATGCTTTGCTATAGGTGATGGTTACCAATTAACATCAGGTGGGCCATATGCTTGTTTCATCAACTAGTTGTATAAAAAAAAATGAAGGAAATTTTAAAATATCATGTCAGTGATTGAATAAATACTCATCGTAACACGCGTCTTTATCTTCTGCAACAAACATGTTATCTAACTTATAACTTCCAAAACCACGGAGCGTTCAAACTTAATAAACGTAACGCTACAGTGTAATAAAGTCCCATTTCCCGGTTAGAAGTGCACGAGACTAGTGCTCGATGTTCCGCGGGATGCACTCGATGAAAGGCAGTGCCTCGAATTACGCGACATAACTCTCTGTTTAGTCGAGCGTGCTCCGTACGGTGTAATTGGTGCCTTAGTGCCAATTTCGGCCCATACTGCAGTTTAATATACAATTTAATGTTGTAATTACAGATTTTGAGGTTTATATACGAGACACTATGTTGTCGGTATGTGGAGGATGTATAAGTTTATGATCATTTCATGCTTAAGAACGAGTTATAGTGAGATAATATGAAAACAAGCCTTGAACTTCAAATGCAGAATGTTATTTTTTGCGTAAGTTTTTTGCCTGTTCTTCTAGGCTTTGGTCGCGAGGAACTAGCAGTAGATTCATATGTAAGTCGTTTTAAAGTGATCCTTGTGATTGTACTAAATAAAGAACGTTTTGATTTTTGATCTTATGTTAAGTTGCATGTATGACTTACTAACGTATAAAAAAAATCGCAACGAAAAAAAAGATATCAAAACAAAATTCGAAAATTGCCGACTTTGAAAACCAAGTTAGTATTGGGTACTTACACTCGTAAGAAAGTCTTGGTAAATAAAATATACATTAATACACATATTCGTGTTGAAAGAAAATATTCTAGGTACACAAATAGATATATCCATGCAGAAAGCAGAAACTTCAAGTGTTGAAAGCCTTATTTTTTTACTTTCTGTAGCTGTTTTTTGTTCTAGATTCCAGAAAGTTCTCGAGTCAAGCCCTACGGGAACACGATGACCGTCTGTCAACTTGTATTTGCCCCTCTTTACGAACAAGCCCTCCGGGGTCTCGGATTTTGAGATGGACAGAAAAACATTGTGCCAAGGAAATTACAAATATTTTTATAATAACTTAAACTTTTAAAAGGTTAAGGCCTGATTTCACCATTAGGATTAAAGGGTGGTTAAATATGTCAAAATGTACGCGTTTGACATGTAAGGTTAGATTTAACGGCCTGTTGATCCTGCTAATAAGTTTTAAAAGTTACGAAAAATTTTTGAGTACGAAAATAGAATATGATTAACTGCTCAATCAATACCTCAAGCATAGACTCTGTTCTTTGGATACTATATCGTCGTATCCTACGAACAAGGTGACAGTCGCCATTGTCCCTTTATTCTTTTTTTGCATTTTTGGAATCCTTATCATGATATGCATCAGATAAGTTCAAAAAAAGTTCAAAATGTTATATAAATCAATTATTTATTAAGGTTTTAAAATTAGGTCCTAATTACATGGCTGATTTTTTTCCGGTGAACATGGTACCAATCGCCATTGTAGCTGTGTTCCACGCGCGAAACCGAGCGCACTGCGCGGAGAGCGAGTAATTTCCGACGAATATGGTACCTAATGCCACTGTAACTATATTCCACGCGCGAAACCGAGCGCGCGGGATGGAGAGCTCATACTTTCCGACGAACAAAGAACCTAACGCCACTGTGGCGGTATTTTACGCGCAAAATCAAAAAAATTGGGTGGGGGTTCGGGTCTTAAACGCATTAGGAGTTTTGTTCGTCGAAGAACGCGGTAAAGTGCGGATTGTTGATGTGTTGTGTGATACAAATTAGACATGAAACGATCTCATTAATTAATATCAATGTGAACGTTTGATATTAATTTATGCAAGACCAAGTACCAGAAAAAAGTACATGTGATTGCTGAACTGTGCACACTTTTAAAATTGGTAACCTGTCCAGTGTTAATATTGAGTACTAGAAATAATATTTATCTTAATGAAATAAAACTTAATGACATGGTTGATCTAATCAGTAGGCAGTATAATCACTGTACATTTATTGACATTAATTCCAACAATTGTACTATACATGATGTTTGCAACAAAATTAATTCAAATTTAGACCAAATTGATTGCATAAAGAGGTTCCTATCACTTAAAGCTGTCTCTGGGACTGTTACAAACGGGGGTCAGGCGTGCAGAGCCAGTATTGGCCAGAGTGTGCCAGTCTCACGGGTAAGTGCAGTTAAGAGCACACAGACTGAGAGTACTACCGCAAACCGCGTTGCTTCGGATACAGAGGGAATATCTTTGAGAGGGTCCGAGTTTTTTCGTGACTCCTAAGAAATGTTCTTTAATATTACTTCATCAGAATATAAATGGCCTCGTAAATAAACAACATCTTTTTGTAATTACCCTTGAAGACCTCGTAGGTAAACAGGAGGATCCGGACGTAATCTGCATTTCGGAATCATTCATAGAAAATGGCAGAGAGTTCATGATCAAACTCAATGGCTATATTAGGGCATCTTTGTTTTGTAGGCCAAAGATAAACAACAAAGTCCGCGGAGGAGTCTGTGTACTCGTGAAGCAAGGTATGTCATTCAAGCAACTGGATTGGGTCAAAGGTTATGCTATTGTCAGACATTTCGAATGTTGCGGCATTAAGCTGTTGATTCAAGACATGATTGTGCTTTCAGACATGATTGTCTCTATAGAACACCTAACTCAGATGTTGAAATATTTTTCAGCTAACTAGATAAATTATTGCTTCAACGTATTACCCATTACCACAAACGAGACATAGTGCTGGCAGGAGATTTAAATATTAATACACTCCAAGTTTCTAAGAACTCGACTCGTCTAATTGACATTGCTAACAACTACAACTTAACGATGCACATAAACCTGCCAACCAGACAAGAGTTATGCATTGATCACATTATTAGCAACATAAGTTCAGCTCGAGGGGAGCTTTTGCACCTTGGCTTATCCGATCATAACACTGCTCAGCTACTCGTCATTCCTACAGCGGTCCAAGAAATTCCCTTATTGGAGTACTACAACTTTAGAAGAGACTACACAATACAAAACATCCACTAATTTAGGCATGGTCTATCCAATTTATCCTTCTCTGAAGTTCTTACTGAGGAGAACCTTGATAGCGCCTTCGAAAAGTTTCATGAGTTGTTTAGTTTATTCTATGATCTTTGCTTTCCAAAATACCGATTTAAAATATCTAATCGAGTTCCAAATTTAAGATGGACCACTAAAGGCTTGATAAGTTGTAGAACAAAACGATTACTACGCTACAAATACTATTCTAATAAATCAGAGGTTAACAAAATAAAATATAAAAAGTATACAGTCCTACTCCGAAAATGTGTAGACCACTCAATCAAAGCCCATAACCATAAAGTTATGCATAGTGCTAAAAATCTGTGTCAAGCAACGTGGAGACTGATTAAGACGGAAACTGAAGAGGTTAAACAAATGAATTTTATAAATAATATTAGGCATAACATGAAAACTATTAACTGCCCAAAAAAAATTGCAGACACTTTCAATAATTACTGGATAGACCAAACAAATAATAAGAAATATAATGATAAAACACCCAATACATGTAGACAAATGACTTGCAATAGTATATTTTTAAAACCTTACAATTTCGACGATGTTCAAAAAATGATTCTTTCTTTCAAAAACATAAATGCGGTTAGGTATGATGAACTAGCAACGAAAATTTTGAAAGCCTGTTCGTTTGAAATCACCCCTGTATTAGCCTATTTGATAAATCTATCCTTTGTAGAGGGCTCATTTCCGACCATTTTAAAAAAGTCTATTGTGAAACCTCTCCACAAAAAGGGTGATAAATCAATCTTAAATAATAACAGACCAATAACACTAATGACTATATTAACAAAAGTATTTGAAGTTGCAATACAAAGACGATTAGTGTATTTCATAGAAAAAAATCATGTTTTCAGACAAGAACAATATGGATTTCAGAGAGGAAAATCTACAACACTAGCCTGCTTTAATCTTGTTAAGTCCCTAATGGATAATATCGATGACAATAAGCGGACTACAGTCATATTCTTTGATATGTCAAAGGCTTTCGATTTTGTCTCTCACCATATCTTAACAAATAAATTAGACAAATATGGCATACGAGGACCCGCTCTAAATTGGATTAGGAGTTACCTTGATAATCGACAGCAGTGCGTGGAAGTTACAGATATCAACGAACGAAAAGAACTTACTGCATTTAGATCTTCATTTAAAGATAATCAATATGGGGTGCCTCAGGGGAGTGTCCTAGGACCACTGTTATTTCTTTTTTATATAAATGATCTTCCTGACATTACCAATAAACCATTTATTTTATTTGCTGATGACATTTCTTTGCTTGTAACATCCGAACGTAATATTGACATTAACGATTACATATCTGACATTAATAATACAATAGAATCTGTAACTAAATGGCTAGAGGACAATAATTTACAAGTTAATTTAAATAAAACAAATTATATTTAGTTTGGTACATTCGCTAATAAAGTTAAAAAAATGCGCATCACTAGCAGAGACACCGATATTCTAGAGGTGGAAACTACAACTTTTTTAGGATTTGTCGCGTCAGTGCTACGTTATGGCATTATACTCTGGGGAAATAGTACAGACATACAACGAGCATTTATTGCACAAAAAAATGCGTCAGGGCAATTGTGGGTATACCGCCGTGGGAATCCTGTAAACCACTGTTTAGGGACTTGAAACTGCTTACTCTACCATGTATCTATATCCTTGAGGCGGCTTTATTTGTCAGGAAAAATAGTCAGTTATTTGTAAGAGCAAACGAATTGTACCTACGCAATACCAGGGATTCTGACAGAATTGTACTACCTAGGGTTCCTCGTACAACATTATATTTAAATAATTGTTACGCAATGTGCGGAAAAATATTTAACGCTCTACCCAGAGAGTTGAGAAGCCTTCCGCTAAATAAGTTCACCAAAGAACTAAGACTTTGGCTTATTAGTAAAGGCTATTATAATTTAAAAGATTTCCTAGGTTAGAATGGTTACTGCAATTCATTGACATAACATAATTTTATTTAATAGGGGGACTTTGACATGGATTAATATATTTTGACATACTATACCTATACTAACATACTATTAATTATTTTGATTTGACATTTGATTACTATTGTTTGTTTTATATTTATTGAATTTATCTGTTGTTTGTATAAAAAGTACCTACCTACCTACTAAAATGTATAAAACCCACACCTACAATTTGCATCCCAGCTATGGGGAATGAGTGCTACTGATTTATTTTTCCTGTCATCTTTATGTACCTACATTGAAGCAAATAAATGATTTATGATTATGATTTATGATTTCCTATTGTGCAATTAAAAAGAAAGTAGTGGAGTACCTACTTGCCTAGGTAAATAAATCAAGCGTCAGTCAGTAGGTATAAAATTACAATTATCATACCAATACAAAAATATAAGATAAGTAGGTAGGTAAATAGGATGTCAAATTAATCACTAACCTAGAGTAGGTTAGTGATTAATTTGACATCCTATTTAATTTGAGAACCTAAGTACCTACCTATGTATTTATTTATATTTTTGTCCAATAAAGATAAGGGAGTACTTTACTTACCTAAGTTCTACTTGATGATATTAAAACCACCACCACCCAATTTTTAGGAGTAGTATTATTACACCTTGTATAGGCACTAGATAATATGCGACGTTGCACGTGACTAATTATCTAGTAACTACATATTACCACGCATAGCTCACAAACTCCGGCGAACAAGGCCTCAAAGGCGATTGTAAGCGTTGTCAACCGAAATCTCCGTGGAATAAGAGTCACTAAGGCGATTACGACCGAGCCAACCTGAAACTAGTACGTGGAACAAGGCTCTAATCAACAAAACTAAGGGAAAGCGTATTATTTTAATAATAACAAGCTATAGAAATTATCAATAGAACGTTAATAAACCAGATAAAAAAATAATTTCATCAAAAAGTTTAATACTTATCGAAATAATCAGTAAAAACCGTCTCCTGAAAACCTTGTAATTTGCAAGAGTCACCTTATTCGTAGGATACGACGATATATAGAAAGTTATTTAACAGATTAATTATTTTGCACTGTTTTTTAACTGAATTTTAATTGACGTACGATCCAGGGTGACGAAAACAAACAAATCGCATTACCGAGACCGTCAATAAAGCCTGTTTGAATCTCGAGTTGATGCAGCATTGTGCGCACAATAGCACGTAGACTAATGCCACGAAACGAATTGAGAGCGGGACAAGTTCATTGTAGCTCGAACATAAATAAGCATTTGCGGCGATACGGTTCGGTGAGAGTGACGGTCGCTCGCGTATTGACTGTGGTAAGCGATTATTTGTTGTACTACCCACGTTACCTTGACATTAAACTGCTAAATGTGGTGCCGCTAAAAACCAGCACTGTAAGGGCTACAATGCTTCTGTAGCAAATGCTGATTGGCCACTTTTTTTGTCGTCATTATTAGATGTAAGTTACTCATACTGTAATAGTTTTTTAACGCAAAATAAACTTTTTCTATTTTATTCTATTCTAAAATGTAACGTGAAAAATAAAAGTTATATGTTTGCTTACATACTAATTTAATTTGGACATCCGACTGTGAAAGCACACGACAAAGCAATATTATTTTAGTAAACAAAAACCTTTGCGTCCCGCTAATTACAAGCTACAGCATGCAAAAATTAAGAAAAGTAAGTTAAAGAATGGCTATCGACTTACCAAATTTTATGCAGATCGGATCAACGGTTCTAAAGTTAAAGCCCAACATACATACAAACATACATAAAATGCCAAATTACCCAAGTTTACTGTAAGATTTTTATTCGCTTCGCTCACTTAAGAAATAATGTATTTTTTTAATTCTCATGACAAAATCTACATTTTAATAAAAAATATTTATAACAGCTGGTGCCCGCGACTTCGTCTGCGCAGGATTAGTCACACAATATCTTTATAAATATGCCTATGTGTTATTCTGATGTAAAAGCTATATTATTGTAAAGTTTAATTAAAATCCATTCAGTAGTTTTTACGTGAAAGAGTCCAAACATCCATCCATCCATACTTACAAAATTTAGCTTTTATAATATTAGTAGGATTAAATATTTTAAAGCTATTTCAATGTATTACTCGCTACATCCTATAAATGGCACCGAAAAGGACAAAAGGGGCGTCCCAGAATTAAGATCGCACCACCCAGTGATATATTATTGAGACCGGTGAGCGCATTTATCATAAGCAATTATTTTCACTGTGTACGAATGGAGCTTAATGAGATGGGGTACTGCTTTGAGTTGTTCTGTGGCGTTTGGTAATTGGTTAGGAGATTGGCTATTAAAATCAGGTGTGAGAAATTATTCCTAATGAGATTTAGTACACCAAAAATTTTATAATTCTAGTTTATTAACGTTCAATCAGACTAAGATTTTATTTAATAAGTTTTATGATAAAAAAATTCTTGTCGTTCGTTCAATGTTTCTTAAAAAATACGATAAGGTTGTTCCAATAGGTTTGTTGAAAACATTCATGCATAATATTTTCACATTACTTCTCGACACTTACTTACTTACTACTTACTTACTTCTTGACTTGTATACATGCAACTGCAAACTATACAAAGTGTACTATAACTATACAACCTGCACGGTTATAAACAAATGACAACTAAAGCCAGGAGCGCATATTCATACGTACAGCCTGCACGGATGAGAATTGAATTTAGTGCCACTACGAACATAAAAGCTAGTAGGGCACCGCGGTGGTGATAGCGACAAAGCGAACAAAACCTGAAAAATGATGCGTTGAAAAAATCCGACCATACGTACAATATACCTTAAATATTATGTATGGTATAAACCAGCATGTTTACTACTTCCATCCAGGGATACGCGAAAACTATTTCCTATGATCCCGAACAGTTGAACGTCAAAGATATCTTAACAATTCTTTAGACAATTTGGCTCTTATTCTGCTAGTTAGAATAAGAGCCAAATTGTCTAAAGAATTGTTAAGATATTTTTGACGTTCAAAAGTTCGGGATCATGATTATTTTATTTACAACCTACATATGTACTCAATTTCATGCAGATTGAAATAGATAGATGATAGATATGTTTGAACATATACAAAAAACATTCAAACATACAATCGAATCGGCGTATTTTACGCCGATTTGTTTAAACTATTTAAGAAATCTTTGCTCGTTTGGTCAATAAGAGATTTTGAAAGAAAATTGAGACATTTTAAAACTTCTCATTTCGAGATCGCTGTCATTGTAACCAAACACTGAAAAGAGACTAACAAACAATTTGCGAACTCAAATCATTGTAGGAAGTTTCCCGGTGATTCTCGGAAGCGAATATTTTTACTGCATTAAATATTATAAAAAGAGGAGTATATTTTTCAAGTTAGGTACTTTATTAAATTTACCAGGAAACAATACCTTTGTAAGTAGTTCTTTTCAGTCTGACGATATTAGATCACACTTTTCTTAGAAATAAAATGCAAATTTAAAAACACATAAAATTATGTGATAATAATGAACACAATGTGATCGGTTTGTTTACTGGAACCAATTTGAAGCTCTAAGGTTTTTTTCATATTCGTCACTCTCTCTCTCTCTCTTATCGTGTCACTAGTTTCTTTCGAAACAGTGTGGTGAAAGGATTTTAAGTGCGCCTCAATATTGGTCACTGTGCTTTCCTTTAGGTAAGCTGGCTGATAAGTTTATTTTTCTCTATTGTCTGTTTTCGTTAACATGAAAGTGACAGCGAAAAGTATAATTTATGCCACTATAAAATAGCTGGATATATAAAAAGGGCCTAAATCTTTTACCTTGTAACGGATAACTCCACTTGTTCCGATAACCCGCACACAATAAATGCATATTTCATGAAATGGTATTGAATAAAATGTGGACCGAGTATCGCCTCTTGTGGAACCCCATTCCTGTGACGTATATTAAAATGGTCCGCCTCTAAGTGTATTAGATTCTTACGGGAAACTTGCGGCGGAAACTTTTTATGAAGGATGTAATGAATTCCAAGGAATTTTCAAGGATTTTTTTTTGGAAAACATGACAGTAAATTACATGCGCGATGAAAAAGAAAATTGGTAAGTAAATATTTTTCAGAAAAACTTAGCCAATAAAATTTCATCTATGCTGTAGTATTTGTAATACAATTTGTTATACATATACAATGATGTTATAGTATGTGTAAATCGCTTTTTTGTGAGGGTTTTACTTGGTTAGCTGCATAACTATCTCAAAAAGTGAAGGCAAAAATGGAAGCTATTACCGGTATTGATACTCAATGGGCTGTATAAAAAGTATATACTAAACATTAATGATCTCTGGTTTACAGGGGCTTTAAAACAGAGAAGACGGGAAATAAAGAAAAGGTCTTTGCGGTACACTAAGTCACAAAAGACCGAATAAATAATACAAAATTTTGATGCGATATGCATCGGTAAAATTCCAGAAAGTGATCTTTGATATTGGCTTTAGCACATTTGTATCAAAATCATCCTGAAGGATTCCATTGCTGGAATACCTCTTTCATACATTTCCTGGAAGAACGGTTTTGATCTTTCACCATTCAACGACTTTACGCGGCTTATCTTTAAGAATTCGACGGCCCATCAGGTGGGAGGTGTCCTATACAAATGTCACCGACAGGTTTGTAAAAATCAATCAGTAGAATTAACCATAAAGTTTTCTAGAAAAGAAATTCAATTACAGAGAAACATTAAAATCGGTTCAAAACAGCATAACCATAGGCTAAATAAGATGCTGACGCGTGATTTATTTTGCTTCAAAGTTGAAATTAATTTATAGCAGTAGGTACCATTGAGGTGAGTAAATCCTTAAAACATGCGCCGTAAGTTAGAGGAGGCTACTGTACTTTTTTTTTCTGGGAGCATACATAATAGTTGTAAGAGTAGTAGAGCTCTTTGTGAAAAGCTCGTCCAAGGAAATACTACCACCATGCCTAGTTCTGCCACAAAGCAGCGTTGCTGTGTTTTGGTTTGAAGAGTGTGGTTGCCGGTTTAATTACAGGCACATAAGGCTTAACATATGTATGCCTCAAGTTGATGGACGCAGGGCAGTGCATCGTAGGGCACGTTCCTATCGTGCGTGACTTACGAGGCAATGCTTTGTTATAGGTGATGGTTACCACTTAACATCAGGTGGGAATCTGCTTGTTCCATCAGCTAGAGGTATAAAAAAAAGGTAAAACTGAGTAGCAGTGATAGCGCCCTCCTGTTCCAATATCTATATATATAACTATAAATTACAACAACACGCTGTATATTATACAAAAGTAAGTTATGTATGTTTGTGTGGATTGTAATACAACTAGTGGAATCCCATGTGTATGAAATATAACTTTATCAATATAGATTATGAGATCATTAGTTTTAATTATTAAAAACCATTTAGCAGTATTTTTGGGAAACTCCTCCACAAAGGTTATCCTTGATTCGAAACAACTTTTCCTATTAAACAAACATTAATAACAAATATTTCGAGCGAAATAAATCTAAACTTTAGATTAAAATAAACGAAACCCTTGGATCCCTCACCGCTTGAACCCTTCTAGCAACTCACTTTTACTTAGGTTTAGCGAACTTACGGAAACGCTTGGAAGAGTAAAATAATCTATACACAGTTTTTACGTATGAGATAAATGCCTGCAGGGCCATTACCGACTAACTAGCAATACCGATAACAAAAGCAGTAAAAAAAAAACAAAACAAAACAAAACGGTCTTTATACAGTACTATCACATGTATCACTTTAAAACGTCCTAAATACTAGGTGTATCTGATAAGGTGGTCTTATAACTAAATGAAATTCCTGTTCCTCGCCACCAAATCCTAGAAGAACAGGCAAGAAGTAAAATTAGAATTTGCTAGTTGATTAGACAAACCTCACAGCTGCCACTATCACCCTGTCGTGCAAGTCAATTGTCTTGCTGTCAAAAAATCTTTTGTTTTTTTTAATTCATATCTGTAAATTCGACAATGGACAGTCATCATTGGCCCTTCGTCATAAATTTGTTTAATGAACAAGCAATGACTCATTTACTGGAACTGCTACGCTATCGCTATCGATATTGCTTGTGCTCTGGTAATAGTCCCTCAGACTCGATATTTTAACAATTATGCTGAACCGTGAGGCCGACAATAAATACCTGCACATGATTTGTTACGCAAAACCTCAGCAGTTTTAATATTTTAATCCCCGACAGTGGAGCACATAAATTCGTTTCGGCTATTTGATCGCCTATACCAGGATTCGCATGGTATTCCAACGTTGTCGAACAATTTTGCGGTTACGAAAGGAGAATGTAAACAAGGGATATGGCGTGAACGTCAGATGTAACTTAAATATAATTGGAGTTTTCTATAATTTGGTTTTATACAAAATAGAATCGAGGATGCTGTGTGAATGGTAAATCGAGTCACATTAGTGAATAAAAATCTATATCATGTTTTTGATCGGTATCTAGTATATTATAATACATAAAATTAATTAATCATATCAAAATACTTCAAAAAATATATTCACGCAAGTTTAAGAGATGGTGGTGGTGGTACGTAAAGTGTTAATAATAATTTTGCAGTAACTATTCAACCCGAGTGTTTTGATCACCTGATTAGCGGTTAGACCATCTAGATGTAAAAAATTGCGTCTTACTATTTTTACCTAGGAATCATAATGATTGAAGCCGCACGAAAGTAGCACGAATAATAAGGTTATATGTGTATGTAAAAGTACTCTCTCCTTATGAAGTGAGTCATGTTTAACGACTTGTCGAAACAAAGCACCCTAATGGCAATAGAGTTGAACAACGCCGCACAATGCCTAGTTACTGAATCGCAGCGTTTTCAGGGATCGTTGGCGACGAAATGCGGCGGATTTATCCGCCGAGGCAAACATTCGGCTCGTGCTAATAAATCACGGGTCTTTGTCAGGTGCTACAATTTGTATTGGCTCACGAAAGATTTTTCAATTTTTCGGCTTGTTATCAACCAGGAGACGGCATGAATAATGTTCTTTGAACAAGTCAACGGACGGAAATTAAAATCGGATGCAGATAAAAATTGTATCGGCTGGCTTTGAACATTCAATTTTCGCAGAGGATTAAATTCTCTCTCATTTTGCTTAAAAATATATTAAAAATGTAATACTTTATAGGTACTGTGAGCATAGTTATTATTGAAGTTAGTTTCTCTCGTGAACTCGTAAGTTAGATGTAAACACAGACTTTAATGATAAAAAGCATGAATGCCAGTTAGTAAATGGAAAAACACGTTCAAATAGCATACTAAGTAATGCGATAGGAGCTCACGTCGAAGTCAAAGCACAGACAGAATTGCACATTTATTTAAATAGTGGCACACGCGAGCAAATATTTAAAGTTACATAGAAAATGGCGGGTTGCTCTGCACTGAAAGACGCCTTACAAACAGAACTAATGTGATCAACTCTCGTATTAATTGAATTATTGTGTCTGGGGATCGGTTTTGATTTATAATTTGGCTCTTGTTTGATTGGAGTGTTGTTCTGATATATTAGTCTAGGTGGTGTACTCAAGCAATTACATACTGCTAGTTATTGCTGAATCAACGTCATCATTATTCTGAATAAATGAGTCACTGCTTCAGCAGCTAAAGGAGTCACTGATAGACCACTAGGCCTTTCTCAGAATTTTCCTGGATTTTCTTCACTAGAACTTTTCGTTGGCACTATGCTAAACGTAATGATCAGACATGTTTCCTAAGATAAATATCTAAAAGGATATCTACCTAATATGGATATAACGCCGTAATCATATTCCTTAGATTACTTAATAAATTCATGTTTAAAATCATTAATTACAATTACTCGTAAACCTACACCATAATAAGCTCGGTACAAATGAAAACCACGAGATTGAAGATTTTACAGGAAACGTCTTTTTTTTACCCTATAGGCATACATCTATTCAGAGAACAGTCATTGATTCCTACCCTTTGATATTTGTGTATTGAGACCGTAGTAAATAACGCTATATTTAATATTTGACTTGGCCTGTTGGACGTTGAATATAAAGCGTATGCCTTGAATGTTGCTATTGAGAATATTTTATATATGGAAACTTTTGTACTATTGTCAATTTGAGTCAAATAATATCCAATTCTGTTTGAGTTGGATACTAAATAAATTCACTACCCAAACCGGGTGCAATAAATGTATCAGTGTTTGATTTTGACTTTACTATTTTGGAAATAACACTCAATAAAATTCAGTTCAAGTTTACGTTTTTTTAAAAGACTTGCCATAAGCCTGTGGTATATTTTCTTTCTGATAACTTAGCATTTCACAGGTTCTGATCTCACATTAGGGTTTCATGGATATGAAAAATTACGCGTATCTTATAGTAGATCGTATAAATGTATAAACATTCTTAGTTGAAGTTGTTAGGTAGTGCTATAAAATTTAAAAGCAACTTATTTATAACTATATTGTTTTGTGTTTTACTATAATAATAATAATGCTAGATTTTATTCATATAACGCTTTTAAAACTCCCTCCAAACGTGATTTACTTTTGATGATATGTGTACTACGAGAACCATGTAATCGTTTTGTTGGGCCATAAAAATATGTTTTGCGTTGAATTCGTACACTACTGGCGTCTTAGCCAGATCGGCGTGGCCTTTAAACACTTCAGTTTGAAATGCACATTCCTGTATTCCAATCCAGCCCTTACAACATGCCGAATTGCGACCACACGCCATAATAAACCTAAAGCTCAGTTCAAAAGGCGCTCTTATTTATGATTAGGCCGTGATTGCCCGACGCATACAAATGAAGCCGCCACGTCGTCTGTCACACTCCATGTATGAAAATACCCATCACGAGTCAACAAAGTTACTTACTTTGTTTTGAACAAGGCCACGTCTTATATAATTTTGTGGAGGAAAATTAAGGAAATTCGTTCTCACACCGAGTTGGAAGTGCAAAATATAATAAAAAAATCAATCGGTTGTGAAAAGGATTTAAGGCTGACTGATATTAAAAAAAAAACAATAAGTACCAATTTTATACACAACTAGCTGACCCGGGTAACGTTATTTTGCCATATGCTTACTACAATTACTACTAAAAATAGGGTTGGTGATAGAAGGGTGAAAACTTAGGGTTGTATGTATTTTTTAATGCAACATAATAAAAAAAACAAAAATAAAAAATAAATAGGGGTGGATAACCCTTATCACTTAGGGGTATGAAAAATAGATAGTAGCCGATTCTCAGACCTACATAATATGCATAATATGTATATGAATATGCATATAAACTTCATAAAAATCGAATTTTGTATACAAGAATATTTACACTAGAGGTAGTTGTGGTTTTCTTATGTCGAATTGTAGCATAATTTTATTACAAAATGTATTTAGAAACTAAATAAATGTTATTAATTCATGCACTTATAAAGTTAAAAGCGGCGAAAGAACGTTTCATCATACCCAGAGACCAATTCAAAGTTGGAAGCGTCCGCAGTTTTTATTGGCGTCAAATTGCATACCAACCTAATTAACAACCTCGCAAAATTTTCATAAACGCCCAAACATTTTACGCGCGGGAATGCCAACCGTAAAAACCTTAGGACACTTCGGGGGGCGTTTAGTGTTTTATATGCCAAAGGGATTTATGTTATTACCGACCATATTTCTGCGGACCGAAGCCGCTGAGAGGTCACGAAATCTTGCTGAAAGGTGGTCTCCTTCTACCAGATAGGTGTGTCCCTTTCCCTCGCATCAAGTCGATTTAAAGCGATGAATATTAGGAGATGGTATTCGGATCACGTAGGAACACGCAGCGTGCGCTCTCATGAACTCTGATGGAAAACTGTATGAGATATACGTAACAATGAAAAAATCCCCCGAAGGTGGAAGAGTTGCGATGACAACTTCCAACAAACTTGGTAATCAGTTGTAACGAATTTATGTGTTGTGCGTGAGAGTTGTGTAGTAATTCGACGTGGCGGGTTGTTACGGCTGTTTGGGAGACGGTAATTGTCTTGTTTAAAGCTTATTGTGTGGATGGAGAACTGGGTTGGGAGCATTCGTAACATACAATTATTATTATATTTAATTAAACCAAATATCGAGACAGTTAAAAGAGTATTATAACATTATAACAGTTTAGCTATTATAAGCTAAGAGATGAATAACGTTTTCAAAGAACCTGGAGTTAGGACTTGTTACTTGAGATCTGAAGGTATATAGGTATACCGTGCCTGGTGATCAAAGTCGTGACCTTGTTTCAGTTTTTTTCAGATGAATGGACGAAGTGCAATCAGCTGAACTGCAGATGTGGAGTTATTTAAGTGGATAAGATAAGGAATGAGTTTATTAGAGGCAGTGTGAAAGTGGCGCCAGTAATGGAGAAGAAGAGGGAATAGGTTAGCGTGGTATAAGCAATAAGCAAGCATGGCATGCGAAGAGAACAATGTCATGTAACAAAAGTGGAAGAATATGAATAAATGTAAGGTTTGGGATTGGAATAAGGGTGTTATATGGGTTGTGTGAATGGTGATAAGAAACGAATGACTACTGAAATGACAATAGGAAAGGTGTTAAGAAAATTAGGATAAAAACCGATTGTGATGAAGATGATGATGTCTAGCAGCATTGCTGTGATATGGGAACCAGATAGCTGATTTATACTACTTATATACTTTTTTTGTAAATAAATACTTATAATATTACCTTATATAACGCCCAGACAGAGAACAAACATTTATGTTCATTACACAAATGTTTGTTCTCGGTGGGGATCGAACCCACGGCCTACGGCATAGAAGGCAGAGCTACTACCAACTGAGCTGTGAAGGCTGTCATAAGTGAAAGATCAGGGATAGTGGACCGGTTATTGATTTCTTTTGGGCGGTATGCAAGTGATGAGATACAGAGATTTAGCATCAATCAAACTACAAGAGCTATTTGGTGTTTTCAATTTAACAGTATATTTTCGGGAAGGAGGGGGGGGGGTAACATTTCCTACCTTTTTTTATACAACTAGCTGATGGAACAAGCACCTGATGTTAAGTGGTAACCATCACCTATAACAAAGCATTGACTCGTAAGTCACGCACGATAGGAGCGTGCCCTACGATGCACTACCCTGCGTCCATCAACTTGATGCATACAGATGTTAAGCCTCATGTGCCTGTAATTACACCGGCAATCTCACTCTTCAAACCTAAACACTACCTAGTTATGATATACTAGTATCTAATTGCGGGTCCGCTGACTCAAAGAAAAATGACTCTTAATACAAGGACGTAAAAGCGAGCACCTAGTGTATAATTATAGTCTGATCCTATTCGTGTGTATCCGTACTAACGAGGATAAAAAATATTTATTCAGGCTACAAACAATGGACATTCCAAGTCACATCCAAAGCCGTGCCGCCGTTACGGTGTCGTATGACAAATTATGTGTATTTTTTTTATCACATGAAATAGGTGTTTAGAAATTATAACGACTATATTATTATTAGTTTATTTAGTAGGTTAATTATTTATTTATTTTATTTTTAAGTAATTCATTAGTTTATGTGCTTCAAAGCTGGATATAACTCAGTTTTGTGCGAAAACTCTTATTTATTTTTGAGTTCGCCAAATATTTTCTCTACTCCGTAGCTCCTATGTTTACGAGACGGACGAGTTACGACGTTTACGAGCCAAAGTACATTTGCACTTTGTAAACTGCCAAGCGATTTTATACTTAAATCTTATAGACCATAAAATACAATGTAGAGATTTTACTAAAAACATTGCAGCTGCATGTTGCAAATTATTATATTTTCGAAAAGTTAAAAATGATGTATAGGGTTTTTCGTATTTTCTTTACAAAATTTGTCCATAAGATGATAGGACTTTTTTTTCTAAACTAATAAAATCCCGCATGACATCGTTCAATGATAATTATTTTTATACAAAATTATTTTTCAAATATCTTTTTAAAGTGAGCCTACACACCTCTCTGTACTTTTGCGGATTTTGTGGTGAGTTGATTTCTCTTTTATATACATACAAATATAGGATCATAAATATATTATTCATTGTTCCTTATCATCTAAAACTTAATACATTCTACAAATCGCTGGAAAAACCAAACGAAACACATTTCAGTGACAAACAAGAAAATACAGAAACACTCTTATAAAACATCTAGTCATAAATAAATGAATAACCTATACATTTGAATGAGGCATCTCAATTTATATTCACGTCTGAAAGAAACGCCTACTGATACAGCTCATTAAACGCCTACAGGTGCGCTCGTAAAAAGCGTACAAAATTTTCAGTACGCCATCAGGCGCATAATGATCGGTCCGCCGTTAAAAAGCATTATCTGACAACTGGAAAAGCATAATCTCACTCCTTGAATGCATAAAGAACTATAAACGTCAGATATCATCTAATTGAAGTTAAAGTAATGGGGAGAGGTACGGCCGTTAAAACGCCTAGAGACGGAGGGTGAATGGAAGCGGGCAAAGAATCAGAAGTTAGCACGAGTTACTTGTACAGTCACCAACAGGTATGAAGTGATTCTTATTGCAGACGAATGTACTAAGATCTAAATGCCAAGCTAGAGAGTTGGCGTGTTGGATAGGAATAAAAATCTATTTTATAAATTCCAATAAAACAAGCTTTGCCTATTTTTGGGCTAGAAAGGTAACCACTAAGTATTTTAGCAGCGGCGATGGGCTTTCAACCTGTCACGTATATAATACCAACAACTGCAAAATTTGCGTATGTATCAAATATTTCATTAGTACCTCTGACTACCCCCCTTAGACGTCCTCCTATAATCTTTAATTGGTATCTGATACTTAAAGAGTTCGACGACTTAAGAAGTTTCAAAGTGATCCTTGTGAGTTTATTGAATAAATACCCAGTGACTTTGACTTTGAAAGATCTGAGGGGATATTTACCGCGTTTGGGGATCAAAGTCGTGAGCTCTTTCTGTTTAAAAAACTTCATAAGTCCTGGAGCTGGATATCAATATTCATCATCATCATTGACATTCCAGCCAGACAATTGACAACCAGAAATCCCTCAGCTAGACGATCAAGCGTTCTCAACTGTTAATTATTTAAATTTTATGATGGTATGTAAACAAAAGGTAGAATTGTTGATATAAAGTTTAATTAATTTAGGCTTCTGTTAATTCGGAATTTTCAATTTGATTGTATTATCTATTTTAACAATCTTCATTTTATTCTATTGTGTTTACTGATTGATATTAATTTATTAGCATTTAAATATTATTTCAATAAATTAATACGAATGTGTGCAATCGTTACTTTATTTAATACCTATATCCTGCTAAGGCTTTTCTTATAAGTACATATGTTATGACTACTTATTGTAATAAAATAAATATATACAAATTGCATGAACAGTAGTACCAAATCTATATTTGGTACTGTTCATACAATTATAAATAAATAAATATTGGTGCACATTCCACACAGCACTAATCTCGCCCCAAACTAAGCCAAAGCTTGTGATATGGGAACCAGATAGCTGATTACTACCAACTGAGCTGTGAAGGCTGTCAATTTTTCATGCAATTCTTATTGAATATCTGTCATTTTATATATCTGCGACTATTCGCAGATATATAAAATGACAAATCTTCAATAGATTTTAGTAAAGTGCTTATTCTTGCTACACCTAAAACATTGACGTAGATACCTAAATAAATTATTCCAAAACGTCGAAGTAACTTCAGGAATTTCATATCCCAAACAAATTTCTGAAGTAGGTAATGAATTCCTACGAGGAAGGAAGCTCGGCCATTGAACGACAAGTCATCCGAAAATGTTTAAAATACTTCAAATGCGTTGGCATTTATTGTACGGATCAAAATTTTGTGAAGATCCAATTGTATGTAGAGACTTAAAATTTCTACTACACGTAAGGTTGATTCTCAAGAACATGTTTTTTTGTATATTACTACTCTTTACTTTTACCGGCAAACCGCAACACAGCAACGCTGCTCGGCGCAAAATATTTTGTTATATATTATTGATCGAGTGAGCGAAGCGAATGAAGATCTTAGTTTCAACTTGGGCGATTTGGCATTTTATGTATGTATGTACGTATGTATGTATGTATGTATGTTTGTCTGGCAATAACTTTAGAACCGTTGATCCGATCTGCATGAAATTTGATATGTCGATAGCTTGTACTTGAGAAATTTACTGGTAAGTATATGAGTAAAATCGGATGAAGGGTTTTTGAAATATGGGGTTTTTTAAGAGGGCAAAAATAAAAAAAGTTACATAAAAAAATCAAGTTACATGTCATATGAAAGGGATTTGTTTGGACATTCCAAAACAATTTTTACTTTTTTTTTGGGACGCTCAGTATTTTGAGATAAAACAAAACAAGTCAAATTAAGATAACCAGCGATCCAAGAGCTCCCATCTCTAAGAGTTTCGTTGACATCAAGGTTGCTTTCGTTGCTTTTACTTATTTTTTTTTTCTTGAAATAAATTAAGGAGGTTCTAAGTTCTCATAAAATGGTGACGACGACCAGGTCTGATGATGGAGCCAAGGTCTGTTCAACGGAACTCTTCAATAAATAGGCCAATAGAGTTGAAACTTGGTTACCATACCAAGTTATTAGGCGGTAGTCAGAAAAAAGTCCAAAGATAATGTTTGTCAAAGGCAACTCGACTACTACCTACTCAAAGTTTTGATGCGTTCGTCGGGTCGCATCACGAGATCTCAGTTCGGGGCGAACTACTAGTTATATTAAATAAACTAGCTGATGGAACAAGCTGATGGAACAAGCGGATGGCCCACCTGATGTTAAGTGGTAACCATCAACTATAACAGTGGAGTGGAGTGGGATTAAAAAAGGCATATCCATAGTTGATTTCGTAGTAGCGTATTTGACATCATTTGGGTACTTAAAAACTCTACCTATTCCAACCCCTGGTAATAACACAGCAAAAAATCACACATGTGCACAGACACGATGACACGATCTTAAAAAAGTGATAATAAAAGTAGATAATTAATGACTAATTAACACGTTGATCAGATAGTAAGCAAATAAACCAAACAGTCATTAAGTTCATTGGAATAAAACAAAAGAGTCGCACCTATTTTTATTAAAAGCATACCTTAATTTATCACACACGACACTTCAATAAAATTAACTATGATAAATGGAAAAATTGTCTGTTGGTTTCATCAATCATAAAAGTTAGTTGGGAACTATGCGGCGGATTTTAATGGACGATACGATTTCTTCACGTCTTTAACTGAAAATATTAACATCAGCCTTAAAGTAGTCTAGTTTTAAACTTTTTAGGTCTCCCCCATAAGTTTCCAGAACGATGGAAAAAACTTACCTAAATGGAAAAAACCGATGGTTTTAAAGCTTTTTCTATCCACCGACTTCTGATGATGTTTACAAAATCGTCCACGCTAACGGTTTTTTCGGTTCGTGTAGCTATTCGGAAAGTTTTACAGTTTTATTTTACATGACAAAATAACGTAGAGCATTTGGTATATGATTACTGTAAAGTAAAAAAACAATCTTCAAAGGGCTAGTTGTAAAAAAAAAATATTTTCATTTTTTTTAATAATGGTATTTTTTGTACCTTTTTTAAAAAAATGTATTTCTTCATTGTGATTTTCTTTCTAAATAAATTAATAATTAAATTAAACTCTATTTAATTTTATATTTGAGTTGTAAAAGTGATGATATGAGTAAGAAAGGAGTGAGCACTGAGATGACGTATGATAGAGGAGAGTGGAAAAATAAAACCTGTTGTGCCGACCCCATGCAGCGTGGGATAAGGGCAGGAAGATGATGATGATTTGAGTTATAAAAGTGACCTGATAAGATGTCTACCGTGTCCGAGGGTTAAATTCATATGTTTTACTATAATTTTATTGCCGGTATATATAAACAGCCTACGGTAAACGGCTGGTACTAATGGCGTTGTTATTGTGATCGCGTTGGTTTTTAATCATCTTCGCTGACACCACGTTAATTTGTGAGTCCTTTCAACGAGCACAGCTGGGCGTGCCGGAGACACATCAATATCTATTACCTTGATGAATGTAGAATTACAAAAAGCATTCAAAGGTGTTACATATCTCAATTCAAAGCTGATATCGTCTAGTTCTTCTAATAGTATATTACTATTAGAAAATGCTCAGTACCTACACACATTACCACATGGCCTTGGCGGCAGAAAAAGGAGTGGTGGTAATACTTCCCCGGACGAGCCCTTCACAAAGAGCTCTTCGAAAAACATATCTTTAACGAAAAAAAATATAATAAAATATTCGAAATAAAATATTATTACCAGTAAGTAAGTTTTAGTACGGTTAGTTTTTATGAATATATAATTTTTCAAAAGTTGACACAAAATTCAAGACAGACGTACTTGTCTGGTCTGTTTAGGTGAACTGAACCCTGACGATACCATTAATTACTTTCGCTATCTGCACTTTGCACAATGTTTCTTGCTCAAGGATCTGAATGAACTGATTTGATCAATTTTTGTTGAATCATTCACTCACATTATTACCTTTTTCATGTTTTTCGTCTGTATGTCCAACTCCTATTCTATTTTTATGTATAACAACGTTTGTATGTAGTATGTTATAACAAACCTTTTCATTTTACAAAGATAATTAAGTGTTCATAATACTGAATTTCAGTAACGTATTTCGTATTTAACTTGTCTGTTAATTTTTCAAATATTTTATAAGTTTTTTTTTATACAACTAGCTGATGGAACAAGCAGATGGCGCACCTGATGTTAAGTGGTAACCATCACCTATAACAAAGCATTACCTCGTAAGTCACACACGATAGGCACGTGCCCTACGATGCACTGCCCTGCGTCCATCAACTTGAGACATACAGATGTTAAGCCTCATGTGCCTGTAATTACACCGGCTACCACACTCTTCAAACCGAAACACAGCGTTGCTGCTTGTAAAAGGCGTGGTGGTAGTAATTTCCCGGCCGAGCCCTTAACAAAGAGCTCTACTACTCTCAAACGTGTCTGGGTATGTATTAAAATTAGTAATTTTATTATCTAATGCATATAACAGCGTTCTTTTTTAGTTAAGACCCGTCTTCACAAAGGAATAAAATATATTTTAAAATATAACCAATTTAATAATTAAACTAATTATTCTTCTATTATTATTACGCCTTGTAGGAGAGTATGATTATTTGATTCTAATTTTGTCTTTTTGTAATAATAAAAGGGTGTTGATCTTTACACATCATCATTTTTAAATTAAGTTCCATACTACTTATTTAAATATTTAGTAAATCTCACAATCTGATCAGTGAAGCCACCGAGTCATGAGTAATTTATCGGCCTCGGGGTTAATAAATAAGCAAATAAAGTGACGTCATCAATATTCATGGTGGAATTACCGGTGTACGTGTTGAGTCGCCTGTCGACGGGGGCTGGGTAGTGATTTGAGAGGATTACTCTTTGAGCTTAAATATTTTGAAAACAAAGTCAGTTTCACTCAGCTATGGAAAATTTGGCTGATATTTAAATATTCTGCCTTAGACAGCCTTCACAGCTCAGTTGGTAGTAGCTCTGCCTTCTGTGCCGTAGGCTGTGGGTTCAATCCCCACCGAGAACAAACATTTGTGTGATGAATATAGATGTTTGTTCTCTGTCTGGGTGTTTTATAATATTATAAGTATATATCTACAAAAAAAAAGTATTTAAGTATTATATCAGCTATCTGGTTCCCATAGTACAAGCTTTAGCTTAGTTTGGGGCGAGATAGTGATCTGTGGAATGTCCAGCAATATTTATTTAGGTAATAAATTATATTCTAGGTTGGGAAAGAGCTTCTTTGTGTATTGGGTGAAGGAGTCTTTCAGTGTTTGTTTTTCGTTAGAATGTACGTCAACTATAAAAGTTTCCGTTTTTTAAACACAAGCAGCATTTCTTCCAATATTAGCCAACATTTTGATGAAAACATATTCAAGATTTCATATCATCAAAATGTCCCTGAACTACTGTTGCTGACTCTAGACTCTATGTAGGTTCATGGATTAACCTTATCCTAAATACTACAAAAGTATGTCTAAAGTTGGTCTTATGCCTCTGTTTGTAACTAAGATGCAAGTAGCTTTGCTTGTAAATGAGTAACATTTCGAGTCTAGCAGAAACGATATGAAACTTACAAAGATTACTTTTTTTAATTGACGGTCAGGTATAAGCAAAGCCTCAAGTTGTACCCTTTAAAAAACCTTTAATTAGTACGTATTTATACTCGTACACACAAAATACTAAGAGCATAATCACTGCAAAAAAACAACATTTTCAGCATAACTTGTTTTGCTTTCAAAGATGTGCTAAGCCAGTACAAAAATAAATATGAATGAAAACAAAAACTGAAGCAAACCCCTATGGAGAAACTGGTTCATCTGTCATCATTACCCAATCCACCAGGGCAAGGGTTATCTTCAGGTGCAGAACTCGGTTAGGGGAAGAAAAAACAATTTTGTACAGGATTTGTAGACTTCTTTATGGAGTGTTTGACGACTCCCCAACTTCGGGATTACGGTTTTTTCTAAGTTTAAGAGATGTGATTTAACTTGGTGATTTCTTGAAGGCCTTAATCTTAAGTTTCCTCTTCGCTGAATTATTAAAACGAGTTTGCGTGAATGCGTTGTTTAGGAAGTGTTTAAGGCTTTTTGTTGCAAGGATTGAACGGGGTGCTTTCATGAATTTTAAGGAGTTTTGGAATGGAAAACTATGCAGATTGAGGTCACGGCGCAGAAGTAGACTTTGAAATACTTAGTCTTTGAAATACTTTAAAAAAAAACCAGGCAAAAATATGAAAAAGGAACTTCCTAACTTAAAAAAATCTGCATTTATGTTCAAAGCATTATTAGATACCTACTTGTTTTCTATTAAATTTTTAGGCTATGGTTATTGTTTGTATTCTCTTATTTCCTGATTGTAGGCTACAAGGTGTTATTGATAGATGTTGTCTAGAACACGTATGGGTTTAAAAGAATCATAACATACATTAGTACTATTTTATCCTACTAATATTATAAAGGCGAAAGTTTGTAAGTATGGATGGATGGATGGATGGATGTATGGATGTTTGTTACTCTTTCACGTAAAAACTACTGAATGGATTTTAATTAAACTTTACAATATTATAGCTTATACATCAGAATAATACATATGCTACAATTTATTAAGATATTGTGTGACTAATCCTGCGTAGACGAAGTCGCGGGCACCAGCTTGTATTCTATATTTTATTTATTTTACCTAAAACAAGCCTCCCATATCATTAACAATTTGCCATAGATTTAGCCAAAAATCCCAGACATAGTCTAATACAAACAGCCGAATCGCAAACTTTTTACGACGCCAGACAATTGTGAGCCATTTAGAAAGAGCTTACCGAAGACTTACAAACGAACTACTACTAACTATTGCGAAGTCGGTAAAGTCTGTTCGTATCGCAAAACTGTGGAACTTTATTCACAAATTGACTCCACGTATTCGCTTAAGATGCAGTTTCTTTCATCCGAGCTCAGCTTGTGGTATGGTGCTGGGGTAGAGAGGTGGCGACCGAATTAAATATATACATATATATAATACTGGCTAATCGATATTTTTTTAAGAAATAAATCATTCTTATGACTTAGCAACTAGACGCGCATAATACAAACTTGCACACAAAACTCGCTGATATCGAATAGATACCGGCAAGTTGATTGAACGAAGACACAAAATAGAGGAGCTTTTATACATTTTTTTTCATATGAATCTACAGAGGGCCTTTTACTTGTGCTCATAAAAAAAATTGTGGATGAACCGAGAATGCATTTATCGTAAGTTTAGTTTAGTTTATTGCGAAAAAATCATAAAGTTACTTTACAGACTTAAAATATAACAAAACAATTAATAGAATATAATAACAACAATTAATAACAAAATACATTCTACAAAAAAGAAGTACTTACAAAACAATATTGAGATCATATAAAAAATAAGTGAATGATCATTAATAAATGAATGAGTTTAGACAATTGAACATCTTCTAGTCTATGAAATATATGAATTTCTCTATGAATTCTCCAGAAACATCTGCTAATATTTTACGCACAGCTTTAATTCAATGCAGTCAAGAAAGTTATGCGGGTTGATATATTCTACATTATGTTTAAGTTTTGTAAATAAAAAGATATAGGTTTGCGGTTAATCCACACACGATAATTCCCTCGGATCTAATTTGGACTCAAATGGAGTTGGGTAGGGCACCTGGCAAGACGTGGTGACGACAGGTGGTGCAAAAGATTGATAGAGTGGTGGCCGAGGACTGGAAAGAGAAGTGTCGGACGTCCACTTACACGATGGGTTGACGACATTGTCAGCGTCGTGGGCCTTAAATGGATGAGGGTAGCCCAAGATCGTTTGTAGAGCATAGAGAGGCCTATGCCCAGCAGTGGGCTAAGTCAGGCTGCGGATGATGATGATGATCTGATTTGTAATAAATAGTAATTTCTTAAATTACGTATATTATTTAAAGTAACGGTCAATGCCCATAAATAGCACTAATCGCTACAGCCTATACAGTTTGTGAAGCATTTGGTCTGTATTAAGAAAATACGAAAACGAAGCAGAATGGCGTTATAAAGAGTTTTGCATCTGAACTTTGTTTTGCTAAAGTTTCAAAGCTGTTTGCCAGTTTCAAAATTCTTTAGTCGACAGAATAGATTATGTGTGTGTTTCTATATCAAGAGATAAACATAAAGTTAAGTTGTTACCAAACGGACGACATTCTACTGAATAAAATACTTTTTGCATGAATTGCAATTTAAGAATGATGGTAGCACATTTTTTTTAATAACGAGTATCAAGGTATAGTTGAAGTTATCACGGAAACAAAAGAAGGTGTTGTTTTTAAAGAACTGGTGACACGACAAGAAGAAGAAGATTTTAATAAAAGACCATGTTTTATTATTATCGAGTTTTAATTAAATATACAAGGTGTTCCAATAATTGGGTATAAAACTTCAGGGGGCTAAAGTACCCATCAATATGAATAACTTTTTATAAAGAACCAACACTGTGAACGCGAAAAAAAAACAGCTGTTTCATACATTTTAGCCAGGTAGGTATTGAACTTTGTATGAAAAAGCTGTTTTTTTTTGCGTTTACAGTGATGGTTCTTTAGAAAAAGTTATTCATATTGATGGGTACTTTAGCCCCCTGAAGTTTCAAACCCAAGTATTGGAACATCTTGTATATAATATATATAGAAAATGATTGAACTACAGCTACCAGCTATAAGCAACTATAAAACAAACAGCTAACCCGTGTTTAGAATATTACCTACTGTTAAACAAGTTTGTAGACTAAAACAACCATGCAACCCTCAAGTTCTCAAGAAAACAATCACTGGAAACTGATAATCAAACCGGGGTCGGGTCCATAGCAAACAAACTGAAATGAAGTCCGCAACATCAACTTTAAATACGTACCCGAAAAACAAACTGCCGGGATTCAAACAACAAACGTAACAGTAAATTACACAGCGATCTGGTTCGGACTAGTGATGCTCGTTCGATCTCATTCCCTGAATACGAATACAAAAATACGATAAAAGAATATGTCCCTATCTACAATGAGAGCACCGGTGGTCTAGTGGGAGTGACCCCGCCTTCAAGGTCGCAGGTTCGAATCCGGTCGTGCACCAATGAATTTTTCCTATCGAAAAATGTATGTGCGCAATGCCAGTGCTCTTAAAAAGGTGAAGGAAAACATCGTGAGGAAACCAGTTAGTACTCTAACAGCGGCGATGGTCTTGCAACCTTTCACGTATGGAATACCAACTATTGCAAAATGTGTGTATGTGCCAAAAATGTTTAGACGTACCTCTGACTACCCCCCTTAGACATCCTCAAAAGAATCTGGAGTTAGTACTTGGTACTAAGAGATCTGAGGGGATATCTACCGTGTCAGGGGATTAAAGTCGTGAAGCTATCAGTTTCAGTTTTTCCCTATCTACAACGTGTAACGTGTAACGTGAAGCAGGGTATTCTACAGGTCTTGGCGAACAACTATTGATATAAGACTTGTAATTTAGAAGTTTTTCATTTATAAAATGCACACGACGCAGCCCTATTTATAGCTGTTTTTTTTACTTTTAATTGTGAACTGTAGATAAAATAGGTAACAGAACTGTCACCAATTAGTAAACGTAAACAGCGTATATTCCAAGGTCAATGTGTATGTGATCAGGGTTGTTGCAAATTTTTGAAACAATATTAATTTAACTTTTGTATTTGAATTTTTAAAACGAAGTATTCTTTCTTTGCACACGTCAAAGTATTCCAGTGCTTGGTCTGATCACTATTATGTTACATGTTGTATATACAGGTTTTAACTCTCGCTACATCAGGGTGGAAACCGCAAGTAAGTAATAATAATAAACAATGTACAATTGTTCCTCTTCTTATTTTTTATCTTATGGGTTTTTAATGCCTGAAAAAATAATTAATTATTATTATAAAGCTGCCTTAAAAAAAAGTATTTGTAAAGTATTTGTCTAAAGTATTTTATTTACTGAACAACTGGTTTCGAATCACATCACTACCGAAACGGAACCTACGGTTATTTGTTCAGAAGCAATCTCTTCTGCAGAGATATGATTAAAACAGTGCATAGGACACCGCCCTATGGGAAATCACGGACGCAGTGCATAATTAGCACTCACAAAGGCGTTCCTGCGCAGCTCCCGTGGCTGGTTTGATAATGTTGTTGTGTAGGTAGTTTTGAAACTGCAATTTACTAAGTAAAAAGTAAACTTCTGTCTGTTAATTATGCACTTGACTTCTACGAGAGTTACGTGTTTAAATGGAGCTAGCATCATATAACTATTAAAAGTTTATTGTTTCAGTTACTTTAGGAAAGCATTTTTTTATTGATGATTTACAAAAAAATATTCCGTTTGTCAAGTAGTTTTTTTTAATTTATATCGTTGCGTTTGACTGCGATTTTACCAGATGTAATGTTTTTATTTTATTTTTATACAACTAGTTGATGGGACAAGCAGATGGCCCTCCTGATGTTAAGTGGTAACCATCACCTATAACAAAGCATTGCCTCGTAAGTCACGCACGATGGGAACGTGCCCTACGATGCACTGCCCTGCGTCCATCAACTTGAGGCATACAGATATTACGCCTCAAGTGCCTGTAATTACACTGGCTGGCACACAGCGTTGCTGCTTGGCGGCAGAAAAAGGCGTGGTGGTAGTACTTCCCCGGGCGAGCCCTTCACAAAGAGCTTTTCTCGATATCTTCTCATTCTTCTCTTCTTAATGTTATAAGGTGACCGTTTTTGATAAATCTTTGTTACAAAATAACGTAATAATTAATCTGCAGTGTTGTGTCAATTGAACTTAGGGCGTATGTAAAACAGAAATATGTACAACCAATAAAATTCAAAAGTTTACACTGGTATAAAACGCTACTGTCACTTACATAACTATGTTAGCCGTTATTAGCTTACTGTCTATTTTATCTATAGTATATATCTATTTTAAGGCTCCAGTAGTACTAATGCATACATTTCAGCATGGTTTGAATATTACATTGTAACCTGAAATGTTGCGACGCCAATCACTCGAGTCTGATTGCCAATTACATCGACAGTTCGACGGAGCACTACACTATATCACTGTTTCTGGGATATCTGGAGGTCATCAGTGTATTGATATAGCGACAGAGAGCGTCAGCAACCACACGCCAGCACTATCACCATTCGCTTGTTTTTACTCTCGACTCACGAAGCATTTGATGATTGCAAAGTGATTTTTTTTCGTAACCGAATACGTCACTTTCAGAAATTTCGATGTCAAGTAATAGAACATACACAACTTGAAACTATGGTTACCATCGATTCCTTTTTCATTTAAGCAAGCATTCCTATATTTACCGCCAAATAGCGTTGCTTTGTTTCGGTTTGAATAGTGTGGTTGTCGGTGAAATTACAGGCACATGAGGCATAGAGCTGATTTCACCATGCCCTGTTAGTTACCAATCAATGTCAAACGCGTACATTTTGACATATTTAACGGCCCCTTTAATCCTTTGTTAATCTAACAGAGCATGGTGAAACTGGCCCTTAACATCTCTATGCCCAAGTTGATGGACGCAGGGCAGAGCATCGTAGGGCACGTTCCTATCGTATGACCTCAAGTGGTGATGGTTACTACTTGAAGTCAGATGCAGATAAACCACCTGACGTTAAGTGGACATGACAAGTAATATGAAAAAAAATCATAAATGCACTGGCACCAGATAATGAACGTTACCTCTATACAAGGTGTTCCAATACTTGTGTTAAAAACTTCAGGGGACTAAAGTACCCATCAATATCAATATTTTTTTCTAAGGAACCAACACTGTGATCACCAAAAAAAAAACAGCTGTTTCATAAATTTTAGCCAGGTAGGTATTGAACTTCTGTATGAAACAACTGTTGTTTTTTTCGCGTTTACAGTGTTGGTTCCTTAGAAAAAGTTGTTCATATTGATGGGTACTTTAGCCCCCTGAAGTTTATATACACAAATTATGGAGCATCTTGTATAACACTACCATTACCACAGGTGGCGACGGCGTTCCATTACTTAGTTGCATTTCAAGTAAAACCAAATTCAAGTAACAATTGATGGTTTTAATTATTTCAAACAAATTACGGTCAATTCGTCAGCAGCTAGGGAAAAGATTAGCCCATGGACTGCGAGGGTTAATCGACTTGTATATTTCGAAGATGTCCAATACTGGGCAAGGGTCTGTGATTAATGTAAGGCGATTATTAAACAGGATTCTGATTGTAGAGTCCAATAGGAGGGTCCCGCGAGACGACCATCCATTCCCGATCATGATTTATTTGACATAGATAACTTGAAGACGATATATTGTTGTGAAATTTTATACATGGACACGTTATGCTTAGAATATAGGAAAGCTATAGATCTTAAACTGTTTACCTCATTGTTTATCATGGTATTGTATTAATAAAAATAAACTTTATTGAGGACAATCTCCGAGAAACTTAAAAGCTAATGCATTATAATGTAATAAACAAAAGATTAAAATTCTCCTACAATGGGTGGTCATATCGCTGAACGCGATTTCTGCCAGACAACCATTTTTAGTTAGGTTATGTTAGGTACTGTAGGTATTTACGGAATTTGTGTCAGGAAAAAAGGTACAATCAGATAAACACGAATTATTCAAAAATAAACATAATATTATAGTATAATATGTCAGACCTGTAGATAGAGTTATAATTGCGTAAGTACCGTTTAAGAGTTTTTTTTAAAGATCTAACTGATGGAACAAGCAGTTATTCGCCTAGTGTGATAAGAATCTGGTGGTGCGTTAGCGCAGTCCCGTATCAAGGGGAAGTGTAAACTATTAATAAAAGGTTAATTTCAGGTTTTCAGGGTTCCGTACCCAAAGGGTAATACGGGACCCTATAACTAAGACTCCGCTATCCATACGTCTGTCTGTCTGTCACCAGGCTGTATCTCAAGAATCGTGATAGTTAGACAGTTGAAATTTTCTATAACTACAAATACTAAAAAACAATAAAATAAATATTTAAGGGGGCTCCCATACAACAAACGTGACTCGCATACCGTTTTTATTTTAATTCGAATTAAATCCTATAAAGTTACATAAAATTATGCAGATAAAAAAAACCGGATTAAAATGATTTTGTAATTTTTTTATAATAGCTATAAAAATCGTCAATGCAAAATGTCAACTCCTTGAACGAACATCCAACAATTAAAATAATCATTATATCAATTTTTGTTATAAAATATCTTTCTCTCCTTGTGTCACAAAGGCCTATTACCACATGGGTTTCAAAGCTTTCCATTGCAAGATTCGTTAAATGAAGACGCTGTTCTTAACACCCTTTTGTTTCTTACGCCTGTGTTTTAGAGCTCATTAAATTAGAACACTGGTACAGTCGAGTATAAAATGAAAACTTTTGATAAAAAACTGGTTTATTTCTAAGGCAGTGTTTTACCGCCTTCACTTTTGAGACTTAAGACACATCGCAGTCTAGGTGACTGACTACATATTATGTTTATCTAATAAATACGAGTAAATAAAAAAGTAAGTAGAAAGTGATATAATTACTATCCTAATACAGTTACAGTATACAGAATTGTCAAAATATTTTATCTTGTATATAGGAACTACAAGGTTCAAGGGCGGATCCAGATTTTTTTTCTGGGAGGGGCACAAAGGCAAAAAATCAACAATAACTATCTTTTAACAATGCAACAAAAACAACAAAATTCGCAATTCCAGCCAGAAATAGACAAGAGTTTCACTCATGTTCTTTCTGTTATTTTATTCATATATTTTAACAACTCTGATTAATTTGATTTGCTTCTAAGTATGTACTGTGATGGAATCTCTACAGTACACAAAAATACCGTCGGGGGGGGGCACATGCCCCCGTGCACCCCCTAAATCCGCCCTTAACAAGGTGCTTTAAAACCGCTCAAAGCGCTAGTATACTGTTCTAACCAGTACCCGATAAAAACATTTTGAGTCTTTTCATAAAATTCTGTAGTTAAAGTAGATATTTGAATATCTAAATTAAAAAAATATAGCTTAATAACATAAAAAAATGGCGAAATATACAATAACTTAACTATAATATTTATGACATCTAAATCAGTCGTCAATAAGTTTTTAATGCACTATTATATCACCGTCACTATTATATCCATGTTACCGGTAACATAATAAAAGCAGTGCTAAAAATACGTCGTTATTGCAGTCTAAAATTTATTTCATCTAAAAATGTTTATAACGATCAAAAGTTGTTTGTGACTGTACTCGTTTCAAACCCGTAGTTTCAAAACGTTTTTGTTAGTGTCGCGAGTTTATGTGTATTGCGCGGTCGGTATCGTATGGCTGAGTCCTTAGTGGTTGGAAAAGGGTTCATTTCTATGGGATAAGTAGGTCAAACTGATTTCCAAGAAGAGATTTAGGATTGAAAATTACTTGCATATACCAAAAAGGCTCTAAGACCTCCCTCATTACTTTAACACATTAGTCGTTTTTACTAAGCGTGCCAGAGTGAAGTAGGTTTATTAGAACTCTGTTCTATATGTATATTATATTGAAATGAAGATTTTAATTTTGATTGCCCATGATTATTATAATTTTTGCAAATACATAATACTTTTTATATTGTTTATTTTAGCACTATATTTTTAGTTTCAAATAGTAAATGTATTTTAATACCTACTGCATTTTGTTGTATAAACTACTGATCAGCATTCTCTGGTGTCTAGATATCAACTTACCTGAAACAAGAAAGTGATACAATTAGTTAAATGAAACACAATTATTACCACAATACACAATGATGATTATCACAAAAAATATTGCATCAAAATAAACATGACAACCACAGACGTAGGTTCAACTAGATACCGCAAGATTGACTTTAAAAACAATTGTGACCAATTTTTGTACCTTCTTATAAGACCCACTTAAGTACCGACTAACGATTAAGAATATCTGCGTTCGAATTAAGTACATTGCCTTCAACAAAGGCACACAGGACACTTATACAGGAAAAGATTTCTAAAACTTTATGAAACCAAGTATCTCACATTTATGCACATGCTACTACCTCACGACTCACTAAGTTGAATTAGCACTACACTCGAGTTTCATTGGGAATTAAATAAATATAAATAAATATTGCTGGACTTTCCACAAAGCACTATCTAGCCCCAAACTAAGCCAAAGCTTGTAATATGGGAACCAGATAGCTGACATAATACATATATACTTTTTTTTTGTCAATACATGCTTATTTTATATAATAACACCCATCTATGTTGTACCCAGAGAACAAACATCTATGTTTATCACACAAATATTTGTTCTTGGTGGGGATCGAACCCACGGCCTTCGGCGCAGAAAGCAGAGCTACTACCAACTGAGCTGTGAAGGCTGTGGAATTATTTATTTACTAACAGTATAAGCCAAGCCATAAGTATCTTGCCTGATATTCTTAGCTTGTTCGCCTAGATTCACATAGCTTTATGACGTTTTTTTTTTTATATACAACTAGCGGCCTGTCCCAGCTTCGCGTGGGTGGTCATAAATTTTTTGAACATTTTAGGATAAACTTAGACCGTGGGTTCGAGCCTCGCGTCTACTTATTTCATACATTTGCACGCGCTTCTCCTTGAGTGAGTGAAATCGCACCCCGCGCGTGACCCGTGGCCCCGTTAACATTTTTATTTTCGTCATATCTTTTGAATGGAATGTCCGATTTGAAAAATTTAAGAAGTAATCTATAGGTATTAAAACCGTCTTATTTATGAAATGATGTATTTGGATAAGGATTAATACCAAGGTACAAATAAAGACCCTTTTCTAGTGGAGGCATTTCAATTATTTTTTTATAATAAAAGAACACTTATTGTGACATAACTATAATAGTTAGACATATGCTGTCGCGTCATTTTTTGTAGTTAATGACGTGTTCTACAAAATCGTAGTACATTATTTTGTTCTATCTTCAATAGTTTTCGCAGGGCACGCGATGTAAGGTTTTTGTTTTCCACCTTGGGTTACATTATTGAAGTTTTAGTAAGGATCTCTGATTTTTTTAAAAATATAATATAGCCTATGTTACTCAGGGATAATGTAGCATTCTAATGGTGAAAGAATTTTTGAAATCGGACCAGTAGTTTTTGAGCCTATTCGTTACATACAAAAATACAAATGTTTCCTCTTTATAATATTAGTGTAGATGTAGATAACTGATTGAACAAGCAGATGGCCCACCTGATGTTAAGTGGTAACCATCACCTATAACAAAGCATTGCCTCGTAAGTCACGCACGATAGGAACGTGCCCTACGATGCACCGCCCTGCGTCCATCAGCTTGAGGCATACAGATGTTAAGCCTCATGTGCCTGTAATTACACCGGCAACCACACTCTTCAAACCGAAACACAGCATTGCTGCTTGGCGGCAGAAAAAGGCGTGGTGGTAGTACTTCCCCGGACGAGCCCTTCACAAAGAGCTACTCTTCAAACGTATCAAAGTGTTCCATAAGATTACATTGAATGTTTTGATCTTTGACTTTACCCCTGAATCGTGATAATTTTAAACGATAAAACTAAACCTTTTGGCTGCCGCGTACTGCATAGAGTCTATGGAAAAAAATGCGTTTTACTTATTTCGTATCACTGATCTGTTGAACAGTAGCAACCAAAAACGTACCGTTTAAATGTGTAAACCAAATAACCTTTGCTCACTTTGGCTCAAATGTCATTTTGACAAATAATCTTGCCTGTGTCTAGTGGTATCATCAAAAGTTTTAGTAAAGTCAGTCACATTACGTAGTGAAATCATCCAAAGACCAAAATTAAAAATTACGTAACATAATGTTGGTTAAAACACCACCGAAATTACACAGCAGAACTCAAAATTATTGGTCCCTGACATGAACAGTACCTACTTAATAATGAAAAAGATTGCGGTGTCTAGTGTAATCTAAATCTGTAATGACAACGCTGAACATACGAGTAATATAGCACAGTGCCATCGTCGGTCACCTAGCGTCCCGGAAGGATCTACTTCCGTTTCCCACAATATATTATTTAGAGAGCTGTTAGGTTTAATGCTCTTAGTGCGAATAAGTGTCGTAATAATATCAGCGTCTGCCGCTTCCGCTGAGTTGAAAGATATTATGTAATATTTTGCACTGCGTTTTGTTCCTTTATATTCATTTCAGATAAAATGCGCTGTAAGAGCGCAGTTTTGCAGATAATAATATATTTTAATTTTTCAAAGCCAAAGTTATAAAGATGTCATTGTTGTAAAGATGTAAAGTATTTTTTTACGCTTTAAATTCACACGGAGAATTTTACGTCATAAAATTAGATAATTAGATGAATTAAATTCATATTTAATAGTCACGAATCTATTGTGAGGATATTAATATTATTTTTTATTCTACTTGCTGATGGCTCACCTGATGATAAGTAACCATTACATTTCATATAACAAAGCATTGCTTCGCAAGTCACACACGATATAAACATGCCTTCCGATGCACTGCCATGCGTCCAGCAACTTGAGTCATACAGATATAAGCCTCATGTGCCGGTAATTTCACCTTCAACCACACCCTTCAAACTGAAACACAGCAACGCTACTTTGCGGCAAAAATAGCATTGATTTTCATTTAAAATTACAATAATTAGATTTGTCAAAACTATATACTGAAAATTTAAAACGTGTTCAACTATTTTGTCACAACGATTTACTGTTCATTTTCTAGTGGATGGGTTTGTAAATGTGACAAGCTGTTTTGAAATTTAAATGTGGTGAACGCCCACTCCACTATGCTCTCATTAATGCCCTTATGAATATAATTTAAAGCGGTTTGATTTGCATCTAATAGGTTAATTTAGGTATATAGTATGTTTATTTTACAAATAAGTATTATTGTGACATCTATTTTCAGTACTATTATTATACATATTTGTTTTATGTGTAGTCGAATTTTTATTGAAAGCTAATTTTATTGTTTTTTTTTATTGTTTTTTTTTGTTTGTAGTTTAATATTAACTGCATAAAATAAATTAGAATATGTCAGGTGTAAGGTTTGAGTACGTGTACCGTTTTGACACGTATTATGGGGTTTATCACGTATAACGGTAGTCAAAGACACGTGTGTTTCTGTCTCCCTCGCTTCGAAATCCTTAAGGTTACTACGAAAGAATATAAAACGGAGGTCTAGTATTCATAAGTATTACATAACTGAATTACTTTCTAATATTTTACGTTGTAAATTGACATGTATTTTTAATACTGACTGTGGAACAAACAGATGATCCACCTGATGTTAAGTAGTAACCATAGCCTATAACAAAGCATTGCCTAATAAGTCACAAATGATAAAAACGTGCCCTAAGATGCACTATCCTGCGTCCATCAACTAATAATTTATAAATAACTAGCTGTTCCCTGCCACCTTTCGCTGTGGCACATTGTGATTGTGGGTATAAAAACAATCCTTGATGCGGATTATATCATGCTAAAATTTCAGCTCGATCGGTGCAGAACTTTTTGAGTTTTTGAAGCGTACACAAACCAACAAAACATTTTTATATATATTATAGATAAGTATATAATTTTATTCAGATCTCTTAAAATAAAGGTCTTAAATAGTGCTCAAGATTCTTACGGGATGTCTAAGGTAGTCAGAGGTGCGTCCAAATACTACCAAATTAGGCGGTTTGCATATCCAATCATGAACTCTAAAACGCACGTAACATCTTGAAAGGACAAAATGCTACGTCCGAGGTCGCCGTTATTCAATTTACATGCAAATGGGATGGGGCGGGGTGTGACCGTGCCAATAGTACGCTGATGTATCGTGTCAGACGTGTACTGTGGAAAGCTGAGTTGAGCGGTGCAAGTTATATGATGTAGCAGAAAAAAAAGAAAAAGTTTCATAACTTTAATCCCCAGGAGCCGTGGATATGCCCTCAGATAGTATTCAGTAACTAAGTATATTAATTTAGGATAGGATAGGATATTAATCTTATTTTTCTTTGAGGATGTTAATAACTACTGCAAAATGTGGGTATGTGCCAAATTTAATATTTATAAGTACCTCTGACTAGCCCCTTAGACATCTTCAAGACCCTTATACCCTATTTACACTTAGCTCATGCCCGTGGAAATATGAAGAGACATGGGCAGGGACACGGGTAGGGATATGGGCAGGGATATGAGCAGGGACATGGGCAGGGACATGGGCAGGGACCTGGGCAAAGACATGAGCAGGGACATGGGCAGGGACATGGACAGGGACATGGGCAGGGACATGGGCAGGGACAAGGGCAGGGACCTGGGCAATGCGAGAAGGCAACTTCCATGTCTGCTCGCGTTGACGTTCGTGTTGCCCGTACTCCCTAAGTGTCAGGGCTAAATGTGAACACACGTTGCCGGCGACGCTGCCGCAGACATAAAGTCCGGCGCATTTCCGGCCACGCGAATGACAGCGGGAATGTCTAAATGTAAACGCGGTATTAGAGTTCGTACCTACTTGAGGATCAAAGTCGTGAAGCTGTTTTAGTTATTTTTTCTTTTAAATTTAAGTCATAAGACCATTCTTGGTGGGTTTTTTCTCTAGTCAAAGTTTGTTTATCACTAGTCAAAGTTTTTAATCATTGGGAGTGACCCCGCCTTCCGATCGTAAGGTCGCAGGTTCGAATCCGGTCGTGCACCAATGGATTTTTCCTATCGAAAAATTTATGTGCGCAATGCCAGTGCTCTTAAACGGTGAAGGAAAACATCGTGAGGAAACCAGTTAGTACTCTAACAGCGGCGATGGGCTTGCAACCTGTCACGTATGGAATTCCAACTACTGCAAAATGTGGGTATGTGCCAAATTTAATGTTTGGACGTACCTCTGACTACCCCCCTTAGACATCCTCAAATAAAACTAATCTGGAGTTAGTACTTTGTACTAAGAGATCTGAGGGGATATCTACCGTGCCTGGGGATTAAAGTCGTGAAGCTGTTTGTTATTGTTTTTTTTTTTTGTTTAGTATAAGTTAGTCTTAGTTATGGATAATTTATAGTCTGAAGACTGAATTTATTTTTTGATGTATTGTCTAAACTTTTTATTTTATTTTTATTTATTTATAAGTATGTTTTAAAGTATTTTTGTCAAAGTATTTTTTATTTTCATCTCAGTTTGGACCAAGCCCTGTGCGCGTGCAAAATATGACGCTACGCTGTAGGTAGCTGATATTGATAGGTCACATCAGACAGGTTGGCGGGTTTTTAATAATGTCAGCCTGGTGAGTGGTGCTTTATTAAATTAGTTGCTTTAAAAATTATTCAGGTAGCCGAAGCTGACCTGAAACTGTATACTTATTGTATACCACCGAAAACAAATATTTGTGTGATGTCAAAGTCAAAGTCAAAAGGTATTTATTCAATAAAATCACAAGGATCACTTTGAAACGTCTTAAAGCTAGGTGACTCTAGGTGCCAGTTCCATGCGACCAAAGCCTAGAAGAACAGGCAACAAACTTACGGCTTGGTTCCTACCGTTCTTTTGTATGATCCTTTTACAATGTAATATGATATATTATTGAAGTTAAGTGAGGCGTGAGGAACATAGATAACATAGATAGTTATCTGTCGGGGTGTTATTATATATTATAAGTATCATTTACAAAAAAAGTATATATGAATATAGGTATAATCATATATAAGCGTAAAAAAGTATATATAAGCTTGTAATATGGGAACCCGATAGCTGATATACTATCTGGTTCCCATATTACAAGCTTTGGCTTAGTTAGGGACTAGATAGTGCTGTGTGGAAAGTCCACCAATGTTTATTTATTTAGTCAACTTGGTAGTTTTAAAGCCCGACATATTTGTAAAATAATAATCATTGAGTGTTATAACATTACTAGTGGCTTCCCGCGGCTTCGCACGCGTTGAAGTGGTGAGCCGTGATTGAGCCACAAACATCCAAACATCGTAACTTTCGCATTGATTTGTATATTATTAGGGTAGGATTTTAAATACCTATAGGCGTACATTACCTTTATTAGGTAGGTAGGTACAGATACTGAGTTTAGCACAAACATGACAAATACAACAAAGACAACCTTACACGGAAAGTATGTACTGATTTGTTCCTAGTTTCTACCCCAAAAACAAACGAAAGGAAACAGCTTCACGACTTTGATCCCCAGGCACGGTAGATACCTACCCTCAGATCTCTACGTGTTAACTCAAGTTTCCCGTTTTTAGAATGTCCCTTACAAACATTGACGCCTCGTTGTATCCTTTTTACTCGAGCGCAACGAAGGAGGGTAGTTTAAAAAAACTTTTAGGAGTTGTTTTCGAAAATCAAACTGTATTTTTCTTCTTTATCCACAGAACATATTTTCTTTTAGTTTGAAGTTAATTACACTACGCGTTAAAAATCTTCCATACAAAACTTGAAACTTTGGCAGTCTTTTGCACCCTTGGCAGGGGTAGTTTTAAAATAATTGTAACGTGATTTTAAATGATTTATCGTGGAGTATATTTACTTCAAGTTTGAAATCAATCGCATGATGCGTAAAAAATCTCCCATGCTAACTTTTACAGTCATTTGCACCCTTTGCTATCAAAAGCCTTTCCTATTTTTTAGCCTTGGAGTACATCTACTTCAAGTTTCAAGTTTGTAGGTTCAAGGAATACAATTTGTCATACCAACGTTTTCAACCCTTTTTAGACCCTTAGAGGTTGATTTTCCAAAAATCCCTTCTTAGTACACCTCTACGCTATAAAACCTATGTACTCTTCAAATTTCAAGTCTCTAGGACTAGCGGTCAAAAAACTACCATACAAAGTTTTACATCCCTTTGCACACTTATTAAGGGTAGTTTAAAAAAACTAAAAATGTCTTTCCTATTTTTTTGCCTTAAAGTACATGTACTCCAAGTTTCAAGTTTGTAGGTTCAAGGAATACAATTTTTCATACCAACATTTTCAACCCTTTTTACACCCATAGGGGTTGAATTTCCAAAAATCCCTTCTTAGTACACCTCTACGCTATAAGACCTATGTACTTTTCAAATTTCACGTCTCTAGGACCAGCGGTCAAAAAACTCCCATGCAAACTTTTACACCCCTTTGCCCACTTATTAAGGGTAGTTTTAAAAAACTAAAAATGCATTTCTTTTTTATTTGCTTTGAAGTATATGTACTCCAAGTTTCAAGTTTGTAGGTTTAAGGAATACTATTTTTCATACAAACGTTTTCATCCCTTTTTACACCCTTAGGGGTTGAATTTCCAAAAATCCCTTCTTAGTACACCTCTACGCTATAAGACCTATGTACTCCTCAAATTTCAAGTCTCTAGGACCAGCGGTTTAGGCTGTGCGTTGTCTATATGTCAGTCAGTCAGTCAGTCAGTCAGTCAGTTAGGACTTTGATTCTTATAGTATTAGAGAAGATAAGTATGTATTTACAAATAAAAGATTATATAAGTATTATATCAGCTATCTGGTTCTCATAGTTTTTTTTAAACAACTAGCTGATGGAACAAGAATGCCCACCTGATGTTAAGTGGTAACCATCACCTATAACAAAGCATTGCCTCGTAAGTCACGCACGATAGGAACATGCCCTAAGATGCAATGCCCTTTGTCCATCAATTTGAGGCATACAGATGTTAAGACTCATGTGCCTGTAATTACACCGGCAACCACACTCTTCAAATGAAACACAGCGTTGCTGCTTGGCGGCAGAAAAAGGCGTGGCGGTAGTACTTCCCCGGACGAGTCCTTCACAAAGAGCTCTACTACTCTTAATAGTACAAGCTTTACTTAGTTTTCTTTTTTATACAGATTGCTTGAAACATGCAGGTGGCCCACCTGATTTTAAGTTGTAGGTGATGGTTAAGTGCTTACCATCACCTATAACAAAGCATTGCGTTGTAAGTCACGCTCGATAGGAACGTGCCTTACAATGCACTGCACTGCGTCCATCAACTTGATACACACAGATGTTAAGCCTCATGTGCCTGTAAATTGTATTAGATAGTACTATGTGGAATGCCCACAGATAGTTATTTATTTTATAGTCGGTTTGATGACTAGAATAGAATGAACAGGATCCGGGAAAGTCAGCATAGTGGGGTCTCGAGGGTTTAATTTTTTGTATACTTTTTGGGTTTAGCGGCGATGGGCTTGCAACCTCACGTATGGAATACTAACTACTGCAAAATGAGGGGATGTGCTTAATGTAATGTTTGGCCGTACCTCTGACTACCCACCTTAGACGTCCTCAGAGAATCTGGCGTTCATACCTTGGTACTAAGAGATCTGAGGGGATATCTACCGTGCCTGGGATTCATAGTCGTGAAGTTGATTCTGTTTTTCTAGGTGTTTTTAGGGTTCCGTCCCCAAAGGGTAAAACGGGACCCTAATACTAAGACTCCGCTGTCCGTCTGTCTGTCCGTCTGTCGCCCGGCTGTATCTCATGAACCGTAATAGTTAGTCAGTTGAAATTTTCACCGATGATGTATTTCTGTTGTCACTTTAACAACAAATACTAAAAAATAAATATTTAAACTCCCACTCCCAAACTCACACTCCCATACAACAAACGTGATTTTTTTGCCGTTTTTATAGATAATAGTACGGAACCCTTCGTGCACGAGTCCGACTCGCACTTGGCCGGTTTTATTTTTATATACATGATGATTGGCTGGTGTATGCACTTTATGATTATGACAATTTCTAATAACGCCCTTACCTGAATTGTACCTGAATATGGGTAGAAAACCTGAATGATTCCAATAATAGGAAAACGACTTAAATATTCATGTTTTTAATCACTACTAATATGAGAGCAAAGCCGCGGGCGGTACCTAGTTTTTTTTTATTCAACTAACTTATGGAACAAGCAGATGGCCCACCTGATGTTAAGTGTTAACAATCACAAAGCATTGTCTCGTAAGTCACGCACAATAGGAACGTGCCCTACGATCCACTGCCCTGTGTCCATCAACTTGGGGCATGCAGATGTTAAGCTTCATGTGCCTGTAATTACACCGTCAACCACACTCTTCAAACCGAAACACAGCAACGCTATTTGGCGGCAGAAAAAGGCTTATAGATACGTTTTAAAAACAACCAGGGTGGCAATTTAAATATCCACACATTCTAAGCCCAACCAATACCGTCCCAATTGCTCTTCTAACCAAGAAATCAGCAAGAAATAGCGCGTTAAAACAGTTGCGGTCGCGTCACGGATTGCCGGTGCTTATGGCAGGTCGCGAATCGAAGCTTGTGGTCACTTTCAATTTGACGCGGTTCCGTGGTTGAGGTTTAAGCTTTGTTGTGTTTTCATGGATTTCATATTTTATTATTTTACTGGCTACCCGCGGTTTTGCTCAAATGCTTTTTTGCAACTATACAAGGTGTTCCAATTCTTGTACTTAAAACTTCAGGGGGCTAAAGTACCCATCAATATGAATATGCAAAAGCTTAATACCTACCTGGCTAAAATGTATGGAACATCTGTTTTTTTTTCGCTTTCACAGGGTTGATTCCTTAGAAAAAGTTATTCATATTGATGTGTACTTTAGCCCCATGAAGTTTTAAGTATAAGTTTGGATTTACGCGATAGTTTGACACCAACTAATATTAAAAATAAACTTAAAAGATATTTTCTGCACTTAAATAATCTCAATACATAGTATGTTAATTTGTTCGTATTAATTCACACTACATAATTAATTTTATAAGTACCTAGCTCCTCAGTTTTTATTTTACAGATTTAGGTACCTACTTGGTACTACTTTGGTATTGTAAAATGCGTCGTTAACTCGCGATAGCACCAGCACAAACCTTAATGGCTTTTTAGATGCTATTTTTTACAAAACGTAATTTAAAAAAAAAAAAAAAAGGAATACCTTGTATAGGTTGTTAAATAGTAGGTAGATAAAAGGTATTAAATTTCTTAAAAGTTACTAATTACTTAAAAATTACTTAAACAGTTGACAGTTGCGAAATGGTCCCAACTCAGCATATATGCTCGTGTGTTATTAGTTTTAATATGTTCGTCTTCTTGTCGTGTCACCAGTTCTGTCGAAATAGTGCAGTGTGGTGAAAGGACTTTAGTTGCGCCTCAAAGAGGCTCCTTTCGAGCACATGTTAAAGAACTTTTTAGGTTCTACGACATGCCGGTTTCATCACGAGGTTTTCCTTCATCGTTTGAGACTCCGTTGTGTTAGTAGTGATTGCTAACAACTGCACCTGCGTCTACGCATATTACATTTTAAAAAATATATAAAATCCCAATAGGATGATTCTGCTAAATCCATAAAGATATCATTTTAAGCAATAAGGCCGTTGTTACTTTGATAAGTAACGCCTTGATTTATGATATACTAGTTGCCGACTGCGCAGGATTAGTATTTCGGAGAATATCTTTATAAATTGTAGCCTATGTGTTATTCTGATGTATAAGCTATATTATTGTACAGTTTCATTAAAATCCATTCAGTAGTTTTTACGTGAAAGAGTAACAAACAACCATAATTACAAACTTTCGCGTTTATAATATTAGTAGGATCCTTGTGTACAAAAAAGTTATCTATTTATCCGTAACCAACTGCAAAGTCAGTTCATAACTTTAAGGTTATGATAACAATCATAAGCATTTTAAATGGATTAGATTTTTTTCATTTTCCATCATTATCAGGCATTCACTCATACTAAGATTACAAGTTTTTTTATATTACTTTTACTTTATATTCCAGACGAAGCAGTCCTGTGAATTTGAAACCCCAATTGTTTACGATCCACTTCAGTTGCATGGCAGGCGACATTGTTCTGCCATACTTATAGGTAAAGCACCCCGGAGCCAGGCACGGTACATTAACATCGGCTAAATACGTCGGTTTGAACGTCTTCGTTTCTACTGTAGGGTTAGCAAGTAAGAGAACACAGTTTTTTTAGAGCACTGGAATTGCGCATATAATTTTTTCGATAGGAAAAATCCATTGGCGCATGACCGGATTCAAACCAATAATCTTACGATCGGAAGGCGGGGTCACTCCCACTGGACCACTGGTGCTCTAAACTAAACTAAAACCAATAAGTCTTCTTACACATGTTCTTCAATATAATTCAAGTGCTCGCAAGGAACCTTTTTGAGGCGCACTGAAATCCTTTCATGTGTGATGAAATGATGATGAAAGAACCAGTGAAACGACAAGAAGAAGAAAAAGAATGTTTTCTTTCAGTATTATCAGGGGTCGGAATAGGTAGAGTTTTTAAGTAACTAATGACGTAAACTTACCCACGCAATCTTAACATGGATATGCCTTTTAAACCCGGAATTGGGGATTAATAAAAATTGTTTTCTAAAACTTATGGGTTTTTTTTTATTTATAACTAGCTGATGTGCTAAGGATCTAGCTGTCGTATCTAGCATTTACGTACGAGAATAGACCAACCTACCTAGCCCTTGATAATTTAATTTCGTAAGCCGACCAACGCCATTATCTTTTTTAGTTCTGTTGCCTTCCGTTTGCTTGCAGGCATAGACAAACCACAGAACAAAATAAAATCAATTATGTAGTCGTAGCAAAATTTCATTTTTATGTACTTAAATTATTATGATACTTAAGTAGCATTCTATCTTTCTTTCTTTCTGCTGGAACAAGTAGATGGCCCACCTGATCTTTATTATTGTCTTTTAAAAATCTTTTTTCCTATGTTAAGTACAAACTAAGTAACGTTACAAGTACAGAAAAGCTATTTTAAAACATTCGGAAAGGTTTCCAATCGGAAACTTCAGTTTTTATCACATTTGATTTCGAACCCTAATCGTTTCCGACACGGGGATTAAAAAAGGCATATCTATATTTAGATTTAGTAGTAGCGTACTTCGTCATTTGGTACTTAAAAACTCTACCTATTCCGACCCCTGATTATTATTGAAAAATACTGGTTGATTGATCTTGTCCTTCAATGACTCCATTATAGATAAAAGAATTGGAAGAAACTTTAAAGAATTAGTCAATTTACTGACTTAGCAGGCAATAAAGTAAAAAAAAACTATCCATTGTTTTTTGTTATGAGTTTAGCAAAATGTGATGACTGAATGACGTTTTATGTTGTATTTTTCTAGAAGAATTTTTCCGACAGCTTATAAAGTTGAGTTGGTAGTAGTGAAATATTTGTGTAATAAACATAGATGGTTGTTCTTTGTATGACTGTTATAATATGTTACAAGAAAAAGTATGTAAGAACTACATCAACTATCTGGTATCCATAGCACAAGCTTTGATTAGTTTGGGGCTAGATGTGTGGAAATTCCACAAATATAAAAATAGGATTTAAATTTGTCTCAGAAAGACACGAAAATTGCGAAAGCATACTTTAAAAAAAAAGGAATTAGGCGCCACGCCAATGTGAAAGCCCTGGTGCTTCGGGCTAACTCAATTGTCACGTACGTCTGTAATGGGGCTGAAACACAAAAAAACAGTTTCAAAAGAGGTTGATTATTCTATTCATTTAATCAATAATTTAAAAGATTTAACTCACATACTTCTGCGGTAAATCGTAGGGAATTTTTCCTTTTGCACTAATTGTTCAGTTTAGTCGTGGGGAATTTTAAACGAACCTCATTAGTCTGTGTTTTTATACGTTTGATCGTATATGAATATCTACCAAATAGTATTCAAATAATAAGTATCAATGACTTTAAAGATATTTAGGCTTGTAAGTTGCTACCGATTGAAACATAATAATAATATATTTTTATTTTCAAAAAGGTTTACATTTTTAGACAGTTTTACATATATTTTAAAAGTACATAAAATTTGAGTAGGTTTTAAGTTTTAGTAAAGTTTTAAGTAAGACATAACATGTAGACAAAATGTTTATCTTATGGTACAACGCAAACAATTATGTTTTGAAATACTGACGTAGTTTTTTACTCACCAATTTGCAATGTACAGATGAGATCCGTCAGTTGCAATTCTGTATTCATAACAAAAACATTAAAACGTGAAAATAGTTATTTATACATCAACTAAATAAATATTCATTTTAAACAGATCCGGCTATGTTTGTGCGCGATCCATCTTTCTGCGCGATACGCAGCGACATAATGCATAAACTTGTTTGCGCGCCAGATGAAAAATCAACAAAATCACACGAACCCATTTAATATGCGACTACGTAACTTTGGATTCTGACCTGGTTTGCGGGAACGTTATGATAAAAACCCAAAAGTAAGTGCTACGATGTGTGCTTTTTTTAAGGTTCCTTTGACGATTTTGTAATCAAACCATTTATATTTATTTGTATTTAAACCAGAAAAATATAACTTATGTCATTATTTTATTCGAACAAAAATCTCAAAATGTGATATTTTTTAAATGAATTGATGAATCCAAACTGTCGGGGATCTTGCGCTATTTTCCATCACCAATGTTTTCAGTGCCATTTACCATACGTAACGACTTAAAAGAATTGAAAAATAAAATAAATTAAAAAAACCGCAGCTATAAAGACAAACGGACCATTCCACCGAAAGCAGATTAAATCTCTTCACACACAATTTGGTAGCAGTTTTTACGAACCGTCTGCAAGGCAAAATAGGCTTTGTGTCAAGAGGGTTAAGTCGTTATGTTGGGTGATAGGGAATATAGCCTTTATGTCTTGGTGATGTGACAGGGCATTGTTCTGATGTCCGTCCTTCTAATAGGTGTCTGGTTACATTTGTATGGGACTGCGGTGGAGCTATGAAATACGCGGGTAAAATAAGGGATTTCGCTATTGAATAAAAACAATAAATGGTAGGTCTAATAAGAAATTGCATGGATTTAACGTTTTCATGTAATTGATAATAAAAACATACCTTAAAAATTCAAATCAATGGCTCAGTTTCAGCTTTATTGTTTAGGTAAACGCCATACAATTCTTTTAAATAATCGTCTGAGTTATATATCTTTGTAAATGACTATTGTGCTTTGGCATAATCTTACCACGCTGTAAGAATCCCGAGCTAGTGTGGGCTGTTCTATTTGAAGCCATTTGCAGCCATTATGGTGTATTATTTTTCTGAATTCAAGGTATTCAAGGTAATTGAATGAGTCCACTTCATCCAACGGTTGTATGTTAGAGATCGTTATTTAGCGATAAGACCGCCCATTGTACTTTGTAGTTTTAAGTCTGTTTTTTTTTATTATATCCATAAGTTGTCTTATGGATATAATAAAAAATAAACTTTATTAAACTATTTTCTATCTATCTATCTTCTATCTATGTTCATAAACCATTAATTTATATGTATGGGTGTTATGAGATATTTGGGTGGATGATATTTGGTTGGATGTTATAAGATGGGTGTTTGGTATTTATTTCCAAAAAAAATATATAAAGAATAGTACTAAGCAAAGTTTGGGCGCAGATAGTTATGTGTGGAAGTCAACTAATATTTATATTAAAATCTTCACCCACTCAGCTTATCGCTATCGTCCTAGCCCGATCTCGCACAGTTGCTTACAGTAAACAATTAATCAGTTATGACGAAGGTGCTAAGGCAACAAAGGGTGTCTTAATAAGGTGATACTCAGCTCCTTTATGTAGGATGTAGGCTATTGTTTGATGCCTGGATGGTTTCGGGTGTTTCAGTATGTGAGGACTTTTGTATGATAATGTTTTATTTACCTAAATATGTGGCCTGTTTGAGGTTTAGGCTGGGAAAACTTTGATCACCAGGCACGGTTGGTATTTCTCAAATATTTCAGCACCAAGTACCAACTAAAGATGATTAGAGGATTTCTAAGGGTGATAGTCAGAGGTACGTTCAAATATATATATTTTTTATACAACTAGCTGATAGAACAAGCAGATGGCCCACCTGATGTTAAGTGGTAACCATCACCTATAACAAAGTATTGCCTCGTAAGTCACGCACGATAAGAACGTGCCCTACGATGCACTGCCCTGCGTCTATCAACTTGAGGCATACAGATGTTAAGCCTCATGTGCCTGTAATTACACCGGCGACCACACTCTTCAAACCGAAACACAGCGTTGCTGCTTGGCGGCAGAAAAAGGCGTGGTGGTAGTACTTCCCCGGACGAGCTCTCACAAAGAGCTCTACTACTCTTACAACACACAATTAGGTACATTACATTTAGCACATACAAGCCCATAACCGCTGCCTGTTGGAATACCTGCTGTTTGTTTCACTATGTTTTCTTTCACCTATTGAGAGCACTGGCATGTTATTCATAAATATTTCGATGAGAAAAATTCATTGATGAAATTGCATTCGAAACCACGACCTTGTGATCAGAAGACAAGATCACTCCCACTAGACCATCGAGGTTTCCACGAACCTTTTTCTGTTATGCCTACGCCTCACTAAATTCAATTGGCACCACACTGGAGCTTCAATATTGTATTATAATACATTGTAACAAGTATCATACAAAATAATGGTAGGAACCAAGCCGTAAGTTTCTTGCCCGTTCTTCTAGGCTTGGTCGCGTGGAACTGGAACCTACCTATAGATACCTAGCTTTAAGCCGTTTCAAAGTGATTCTTGTGATTTTATTGACTATGACTCTGACTTTGAACGACGAAATCAATAATGTGATGAAAATTACTTGAGATCAATAAAGAAAAAAAAAGTTTTAATTTGATTCAGAACGAAGATTTATAATCTAGTTAATAAATATCAAAATGTTCTATCTAGAATGTTTTCGAAACAAAATCAGAACCTAATTATCGGCCTGTATAAAGACTGCCGTATTTATTTATTGGACCGTGAAACGAATTCCAAAACCACGTTTCTACTTAATCTACTTACACTGAAGTCCTCTGAAGACGTAAGTGTCACTTAACGGAACCCTCACTTAAGAGGTTATTTTTCACCTCAAAAATATTGTTCTACTTTTCTCCTTATTTCATCACGTCCTTCGCAAATGGACAAACTGTTAGGTTTAATTTTTGCTTCCATTTTCCCGATTTTGTTTTAAAAACAATTACTCACACGCACGAGTCTTTGTATAAATAATATAAACTTATTTTTTCTTAATTCTTTTTTTTTATACAATTAGCTGATGGAACAAGCAGATGGCCCACCTGATGTTAAGTGGAAACCATCACCTATAGCAAAGCATTGCCTCGCAAGTCACGCACGATAGGAACGAGCCCTATAATGCACTGCCCTGCGTCCATCAACTTGAGGCATACAAATGTTAAGACTCATGTGCCTGTAGGTAATTACACCGGCAACCACACTCTTCAAACCGAAACACAGCGTTGCTGCTTGGCGGCAGAAAAAGGCGTGGTGGTAGTACTTCCCCGGACGAGCCCTTCACAAAGAGCTCTACTACTCTTTATATAATATTCTTATTACATATTCTATAGGTTGCATTTTGGAGAATGTGCTCAGGAACTTCACGACATAATACCATTATCTCCTTTCCATCACAGGACAAGTAGACGTACGGCTCAGTACCACCCATATCTGGTAAATATACCACTCATTCGCACTCAGCGCTTTGCTTCTACATTTATTATGCGAACTGCCAAAGAGTGGAACTCATTGCCATCGTCTGTCTTTCCTGATCACTACAACTTGGGTCTCTTCAAGGCAAGAGTGAATAGGTGTATTCTAGACCGTTCTGCTCCATCGTTGGCTACATCGTCGCTTACCATCAGGTGAGATTGTGGCCAAAGGACGGTTTATTACTTATTTTTTTTATTTTTTTTATTATAAGTCACATTTGAAGTGACATAATTTTATAAAGAAAAAAAATATTGTTACTGAATGTGTAGACTTATCAAGGTAGGCTATAATGCTTTGTTATGTTAAACAACTACTGTGTGTTAATTCTAAGTGAAATTGTTTTGTATTATAATAACTATGCCACTACCCCTGTAAACTGTATGTGAAAAAATATGTAGACTTGTCTTAAAATCCAACGCAGAAGAGCGTTTTCTTTAAAAACGCGGGCTGTATTTAGAGGTCTTTGCAATTAATTGAACTGAAGATTCTCGGAAATCGGTCCCCCCTCACCCCATTTCCCAACAGTGTATCTTTAGCTTTAATTTAGAATTGTTAGCGCAAAGGGAATGCAATTTACGTAAAATAATTGTTTGATTTCGAACATCTCGGCATTCCGCTTACCCTTTCGCGGGACCTTAATTTGGTTTATGAAAAAGGCCAAATTTGTTACTTGAATGAGATTAGTCTGTATTTGGCTATACTAGATTTTTCCTAAAATTTAATGAAATTATCTCTTAAAAATTGCCACACATAAATTAACTCTTTTGGTTAGCTATCTATTGAAATTAGATGTTTGCTCATTCGGCGGTGCAGATGGAAGATACAGCTGCCCTTTACTTTTAAGATGACACAAAATAAAACATGTAGTGTGGCTATAGTTTTTTGTAGCCAGGCAATTATAAACATATGAAACCATAATTGTTATTCAACTTTTTACGTCACGTTTTAGTTTATGAAGCAAAATTACACCACGTACACAAATATCTACATCGCTATCTATTTAGTACAAACATGTATGAGTTAGTTAAGGCTAGCTCACACCATGCTAAATTTATTGAGAGTTATACAGAATTAATCCTTTTTTGTCCAAAATATTTAATCTTTTTTGTTTGTATACCAAACTTTGAAGCATCTGCATGGAAAATACTTATTTTAGACAAACAATGAAAAAGGTCCTTTAACTGAAAATTACTTAGTGAATTTTCAGTTAAAGGACCTTTTTTATTGTGGGTCTGGTTTATGTACGCCACATAGAAAAATTATGTTATTGACGGATGTTTGACATGACGCATTGAATTTTGCATCGTTTTGACAGTTTTATGTTTTTGTTGTTGCTGTCGTTGCGTGCACATTTTTCGTATTTAATTTTTCTTAACATCGAATCTTTTTTAAACGAACTCGCAGTCTCGAGACTAAAAAGGCCTGACGTAACGTAAAACTAAAAACAAAACTCGGACTAGGCACTGGTGCTGGAAGTGATACTATTGTCAAAATGACATTTCATGCATGTCAGTCTGCCATATCTTCTTGACCCAGAAAATCTTGATGGGCAAGAAAACGAAGTCAAAATAAAGCAAATAAGCAGTCTCTCTTCTCTTGTCGTGTCACTAGTTTCTTTCGAAATAAGCAATTAAAACAGTTACTATATTGCTAAGCGATAATTACATATAATGTACACAGACCCGACCCCGGCTCCATATATTGATGAAACAGCTCCTTTGCACTGTGAGTCTACCTTGTGTAACCAAGGCCTTAGCGCGGCTGGCACCAGAGGAGCACCTGAGATGATAACGTATTTAAATTACCCCTAACTTGTGCAGACTGGGAGCTGTATCAAACTTGTTATTTGTGTGTTTTAAGTTGAGAGATGATTTACGCGCGCTGAATTTGGAGGCAGACGAATGTGGCGAACGACCAGCAAATCATGGCATCACCATTTTAGTATTTCAAAGAGATTTTATAAATTGATAGACAAAAGTGAGAGTTGAGAGTTGTTAAGCTCTTTGTGAAGGGCTCGTTCGCGGAAGTACCACCACCATGCCTTTTTCTATGCATGCTACATGCTATTTTTGGTGCCGGTAAAATAAGAGGCACATGAGGCTTAATATCTGTATGCCTCATGTTGGTGGACGTTCATACCTAGTCAAGTCGGCCATTTGTTTTGAAGAAAATGGTGGCGGATTTCTTCAAAACATTCGAAACATTTTCAGTCAAATCAGGATATCACGTAATACACTTTCATTCCAAATGCTTACACTTTGTGCTAAGACCTCAAGTAATGTTGGTTAAAATACCACCGAAATTACACAACACAACTCAATATAACACAAGAAAAACTATTAAAATGAAAAAGCTATGTTGCTTCCCAAAATGCCAGAAAACGAATCCGTTACCATTAGTCTTCTTCTTCTCTCCATTTATGGCTCCTGTCCGTCATTCGACATACAATTTTGCAAGTATCAAGTGATATTTACAAATGAATACTTCTTAGTCAAGTCAGTCCATAGTCAAGTCGGCCGTCATTTGTTTTGAAGAAAATGATAGCGATTTTCTTCAAAACATTCGAAAATTTTCAGTCAAATCAGGAAGTCACATAATACTTTCATTCCAAATGCTTACACTTTGTGCTAAGACCTCAAGTAATGTTGGTTAAAATGCCACCGAAATTACACAACACAACTGAAAATAACACAAGAAAAACAATTAAAATGGCTATGTTGCTTCCCAAAATGTCACAAAACGAATCCACGTTGCCATTAGTAAAAAAAAAAAATGTGTGAGCTTCGACTTTAAAAATAGAATCTGAACAAAACAATGTTTCAAACGAGCTGTGGTCCCGATACGTCAATGCAATAAAGTGTATCGCACTTCCAATAACACGCTCCAAAAACAAGTTTTTAAATTTCAACGAACCATGACAACTACAAATTGGGTTTCGGTACCTGGAAATTGAATAACACCAAACAATTTAAAGCTCAGCATTCGGCCGGTCAGTATGTCACGTGCTTTAGTGAAGTAGTGTTACTGTAATTGGTTCTGACTGTACCAGGTGCTGCCATTGACTTACGGTGTTTTGCACTGCGCGTCTCGCTAGTATCTGATTATGTGTCAGGCCCATATTTGATAAACTTTAGATTTACTTGAAGTTTAAATCAAAATTTAAAATGAATATTATTAGAGTACATTTAGCTTTCGTGGTCTTATCCTCGTGGTACACAGATTAAAAGCTATACATACCTTTATAATTTTACTATTCCTCGGATAGAAATAGTTACACAAACTTTTTATAGTATGCGAATAATTTCAGTATTGAGGATTTCGAATCAAACATCTCGTACATCGTTCATATGTAAATTAACTTCAAAAATAATATCTTGAGCCAACAATCTTAAATCAAAGACAAAAATAGTATCCTCAAAATAAGTCAAATTACATAAATCTAATATAACAATAAAACTCCCGCAAACTTCTGTAACGTTACCTGACAAGAGTCCTCGTACAATACCGTATGTTCATACCGTACGTTTTATACGATTCGAAATGGGGCTGCAATGCACTACATTCAACCGTCTGGGCCCTGGTCGTTCTAACTCAATAATAAAACCTCTCCGGTAGCCGTGACGTCTCGTTTTTGGAGTTCCGTGCAGTACTTGAGGTAAATTGAAAGTGGAATGCTGGTGAAATGTAGTACAACGAAAATGTCATGTTGCATTAAAATAAAGATGGTCAAAGGTAAGAGACAACAAGTTTTGCGTTTTAATTTGTAAAACGGGCAACACTCAAAAGCTTATTTTAGATTTTTTGGTAAAACATTTATACCAAATGGATAATAGAGATTTAATTCTAATTTTAATTTAATACTGTTTTTTGGAGTGCATTTTTATTAAAAAAAGCAATCTTTTTTGATATCCTTCACAGCTCAGTTGGTAGTAGCTCTGCCTTCTGCGACGTAGGCCGTGGGTTCGATCCCCACCGAGGACAAGCATTTGTGTGATGAACACAGATGTTTGTTCTCTGTCTGGGTGTTATTCTATATTATAAGTACCTATGTATTTACAAAAAAAAAGTATATCAGCTATCTGGTTCTTATATTACAAGCTTTGGTTTAGTTTGGGGCTAGATAGTGCTGTGGGGAAAGTCCACCAATATTTATTTATATTTATTTATTTAACCGATTTATCTTATTATGCTTAGATGAATTATCTTTATTTATAATTTTTTTATTGTTAATCTTCCTTTAATATCTTTGGCACTGATTTGGAAACTTGAAGCAGTTGAGCTCAACTGCTTTATAATGTATTTTGTACATTATGCAAATACTTGTTGTAATTTATTGTAACTTTCGTTGTATATTAATTATTTTAATTGCGTATTTTTTTGCAGGCATCTGTTTCGATATCGCTACTAAATAAGGTCAAAAGATAAATCAAATAATATGAAAAATAGCTCAAAAAGAAAAGGCATCTTTTAAATGAAAATGTTATTGTTGCTAAAATCAATAGCAACATTTCCAATAAACACACTCACCAGTTATTCACTATTTATAAAACCGTACACGGTATCAATCCACGTTAACGTGAAAAACAATTCAGTTGGTCTGCATTAAAACGCCCTCGTATTGATATTGTCAGCTGCCAATTCCATTGTCTATCACAACAAAACATTGAAATACCTATGAAATGTACCTACAGCATTGTGTAATTTCAATAATTATGGAATTGAATGGTACAGTTCGGATTACCGATAGCAGGAAAATCTGGCGAACAATGAATAATATCGGGTTGACTTTGACGTGGTTTTCACGTTGACTGGTGCATTTATTTTACTCAATATTATGTTGAGCACTGGTGGTCTAGTGGTAGCGGCCCTGCCTTCCGATCCTAAGGTTGTGGGTTCGAAACCGGTCGTGCACCAATGAGTTTTTCTGTTCAGAAATGTATATGCACAATGCCAGTACTCTCAAACGGTGAAGGAAAACATCGTGAGGAAACCGGCATGTTGTAGAACCTAAAAAGTTCTATAACATGTGTCAAGTGCTTGAAAGGAGCCTCTTGAGGCGCACTTAAAATCCTTTCACCACACTGTTTCGAAAGAAACTGGTGACACGTCGAGAGAGAGAGAGAATATTATGCTCAATATCAAGTTAAGACTATATTTTGGTGTACTTGTTTTATATATCCGTACATTTTGTACTTTTAGATATTTATTAGCAAATAAAAACTTACTGAGACAGAAGACAATGGAAATTAGTTATTGCCTTATAAACTTACTGCCTAGTTTAATAAAGTTATGGCCTAGGTTTGAGGCCCGAATCGTGAGTACCGTGAGTATTGAGTAGAAGATTCAGTGGATATCAATTGTCATTAAATATATATAGAAAATAAAAACTTTGAGCAGTAGTGGTAATACTTTAGCGGCGGATTGAACAGGAGAAAAAACAAGTCTTGCAATATATATTTTTTGGGTTCAGTATATTATTCCTTTTAAAATTGACATTTCAAATAGATCGAGTGTGCGGTGGAACTCCACAGCTTGATCCCCTCATCCCCATTCTACCATCGGACCACCAGACGTACGGAAACGAGACATCCATTCATGGTTGACATACCAACTGCCCGCACCAAGCGCTTTGCTTCAACGTTCATCATGCGTACGGCCAAAGAATGGAATTCCTTACCGGCGTCCGTTTTTCCGAATGCCTATAATTTTGGATATTTTCGAGAGAAGAGTGATTAGGTATTTTCTAGGTAAACGTCGTCGACCGCATCTTCACTTAACATCAGCTGAGATTGCGGTCAAATGTTTTACCTATAAGTTGTAAAAAAAAAGTTTTTAATGTTCTGCCGATTAATTGTTTCTTGTGTACAGTATTCGTTTATTTTGTACTTTTATAAATAGATAATTAGTAGTAATTTTATTTGTAAATAATTCGAATTTATTGAATAACAGTTTGCCCGACAGGCTTTTTGTGAGACCTCTACATCTGTTGTCAGTAATGCACATTTAATAACGCCACTTGAAAATCCTCCAAAATGCTTTATTGCCCAAAGTTCTCAAGCCGACTCAAGCCGACGATAAAACTTTACAAGCATAATGAATCTTAATCGCGGCGCCAATTCTCAAAATTGTTCGTGAGTTTTGTTTTAAAATAAAACTTGGATTTATCTCGTTTGGTGGAATTAATTTTGTCTTTTGTTACTTCGTAATCGGTTACCTGAATTAGCTTTTAATTTGTTTTTGTGCCTTTTTGGCAAAATCAAGGAAAATAATGTTTTTATTCGTTTGCCATAAAAACGCGCAAATTGTTTAATTAATACGCATGTAATTGCAATTTCAAAGCAACCACGAAAAATATATTGCCTGAATCTACTTGTCCTATTTATAAGAGAGTTAAAATATAATATAATAATATATAATATATCATACAAAAGAACGGTAGGAACCAAGCCGTAAGTTTGTTGCCTGTTCTTCTAGGCTTTGGTCGCGTGGAACTGGCACCTAGAGTCACCTAGCTTTAAGACGTTTCAAAGTGATCCTTGTGATTTTATTGAATAAATACCTATTGACTTGACTTTGACTTATATAATATTGGTGGACTTTCCACAAAGCACTATCTCGCCCCAAACTAAGCTAAAGCTTGTGATATGTGGGAACCAGATAGCTGATATACTACTTATATCCTTTTTTTTGTAAATGCATACTCATAATATTACCTTATATAACACCCAGACAGAGAACAAACATCTATGTTCATCACACAAATGGTTGTTCTCGGTGGGGATCGAACCCACGGCCTACGGTACAGAAGGCAGAGCTACTACCAACTGAGCTGTGAAGGCTGTCATAATATTTCAAAGGTCAGTTTTCAATAAGTCCTTATAATTGCGCGCTTCAATCAGTACCTTTTATTATTGCTTTGAGAGCACTGCTGGTCTAGTGGTAGCGGCCCCGCCTTCCGATCCTAAGGTCGTAGGTTTGAAACCGGTCGTGCACCAATGAGTTTTTCTGTTCAAAATTTATGTGCACAATGCCAGTACTCTCAAACGGTGAAGAAAAACATCGTGAGGAAAACCGGCATGCCTTAGAACCTAAAAAGTTCTATAACATGTGTCAAGTGCTCGAAAGGAGCTTCTTGAGGTGCACTTAAAATCCTTTCACCTACCTATTTCGAAAGAAACTAGTGAAACGACAAAAGAAAGAATTATTGCTTTCCAAACAAATATTTCTAAATCCTATGGGAATAGTTATGTGTGCGATAGTTCAGGAATTTTCAAGAACTTTGATAATATTGCAAGCTTGTTGCTGTAGTGCTTAGACGTTATTGAAATAACTACATTTGTGCCAGTTAGCTTCTGAAGTGTATTGCCATGGAAAACTTAGGCTTAGGTTAAGCTAGTGATTGTTTTTATCGTACAAGTCCTAAGGCCATAAAGTACTTGTAGTATAGTACTTAAAAATGTACAATGGGCGGTCTTATCGCTAAAGAGCGAACTCTTCCAGACAGTTTGCTTCCTTCAGTTTTTATTTTGTGAAAGTTTTTGAGATCAAAATACCTTTAGTCCTTAATCTAAAGTAAAAATAAATAAATATTGGGGGACATTCCACACAGCACTATCTCGCCCCAAACTAAGTCAAAGTGATATGGGAACCAGATAGCTGATATACTATCCTTTTTTTTTGTGAATATATACTTATAATATTATATAACACCCAGACAGAGAAAAAACATCTATGTTCAGCACACAAATATTTGTTCTCGGTGAGGATCGAACCCACGGCCTACGGCACAGAAGGCAGAGCTACTACCAACTGAGCTGTGAAGGCTGTTGTGAAAATATTCGTGTTTCAATTATTGTGGAGTCTTTACTAAACTTTTACAGATATTAATGTTACATAGACAGTAAGCTTTTGATTTAGTTTTGTGGTGGTAGTACTTCCCCTGACGAGCCCTTCACAAAGAACTCTTAAAATCTATAAGTATATTAAATAAATAGATCGTGATAGATGTTACAAACTAAAGGAGGCTTATATATATACCCAGCAGTGGGTTGCATTTTCGCGTAATGTATTTTGAAATCTGTATAAAATTATAATAGCAGCAGCGTAAACTGCCCAGTTAAAATATCAAAAGCGGCACAGTTAATGGCAAAAGTTGCCTGGTTAATATCCATTAAAAACACACAAGTTAGGTGTGTCGCTGAAATATTGCTTCAACTGTTGTCCTAAAGTGAGTTATTATTATTCTAAGGGTTAAACATTTTACGTATTTATCTTAGACATAATGCAAAATAAATGAGAAATGGGAAAAACAGTTCAGAGAATGTTAACCGTGCCTTGTATTGTAATCGTCAGTCTATTTCAAATAATTAATATCACTCACGGTACAGGTATCATAAACAATTATGAAATTATTGTGACAAAAAGTTAGTCGCATCAGGATTCATTCAGACAGATTTCATTATCAAGTTAACAAACAGAAAATTCATTTTGAACAGTTATTTGTGAGTTTGAATCAATGCTTCTCTTGTATTGTATTAGAGCGTTCAAGATTTTAATTAATTGTCAGAAACTGAACCGTTGCTACTACTGTTTCTTCTAGGGTTTGATTGAAACACTTCCAAAACTTGGTAATACTATTTGGACAGGTTTTAGGCGGGATTACCAGTGTTTTCGGATCCGGGTTTGCATTGTTACAATGATTGAAAATGTTTAAAATAAATCAAATCTGAAGGGACGATCAGAAACCGGTTTATGGTTACAATTTAATTCGTACATATTCTTATTAGAGATTCCTCTACTTGTTTAGAGATGTGGACGGTAATTGGCTTTATGATAAATGATGATAATAATCAATACCTTGCAATCTTGAATCTTGCGTCCAATGAACCCCAAAATTGCCAAATCTCCGATCCAGAATGTAAGTTTAAAAGAGTTTTGTGGTAAGTAAATCTCGTGGCAAAAATTTCAACTCAAAAATTAATTGAAATACGCAATTTATGTAAAGCTAAGTGAAGACCGATTTTGTTGTCATTTAGCCAGTATTGTTTTTTGTATTTTGTAAGTCTTGTTTTTATTTAACTTATTTTTGAACATAACCATTAAAAATAACTCTACGAATGCTTATTATGAGGTAGGTTTTTAAAATGAAACATGCGTGGTGGTAGGAATAGAAAAAGGCGTGGTGGTAGTACTTCCCCGGACAAGCCCTCCACAAAGAGCTCTACTACTCTTAAAACTTGTTAATGTAATAAACTTAGCCTACATACACAAAAAAATGGTTCTTACAACGCGTTTTTATAAAAAAACCTTATAAAACTGAAGGTAAAGCAAAGAGGTAGCAGAGCACCTACGAGTAGCAATTTATTCGAGTCCGCAAACAATCTAATTTATATGTAGAGTGAAGACTGATGTGGCAATTTTCTCTGTCTCACATGGCCTAAGGGGTTTGTCGGTTCCAGTGAGGTTATATCTTTGTATTAAGTGTTACGTTAGATTTAAATTCAGTGAAGCTGAAACTGTTTTGATATGCAAGTTTATTTTGTGTTTGTTCTTTGCAAATATATGAAATACTGGATGAATTGCTGCGCTATTAAAAATAAAATCGTACAATTCTTCTGATGACCTTATTTTTTTTTCATAATTTCGTGAGCTTAGATTATAATAAGAAAATTCTTTATTGCACAAAAATAAAGTACATAGGCGAATAACCTACCAATATAGTCACCTTTCTCTAGCCTCTATGATTTGGTGGAAGGAAACTCTTGTTAGGATAAGCTCGCCTTTGTACATGTCCTCTATTTCTGTCTTTTTCTTATGTATTTTACTGTGTGCAAAAAAAACATGTTAATTAGTATTTTCTCCCAGTTAGCCTTTGTGTAATGCCTAGTGGATGCAAATTCAAGAGTAGTAGAGCTCTTTGTGAAGGGCTCGTCCGGGGAAGTACTACCATCACACCTTTTTCTGCCGCCAAGTAGCAACGCTGTGTTTCGGTTTGAAGAGTGTGGTCGCCGGTGTAATTACAGGCACATGAGGCTTAACATCTGTATGCCTCAAGTTGATGGACGCAGGGCAGTGCATCGTAGGGCACGTTTCTATCGTGCGTGACTTACGAGGCAATGCTTTGTTATAGGTGATAGTTACTACTTAACATCAGCTGGGCCATCTGCTCGTTCCGTGAGTTAGTTGTTTATAAAAAAATTCTTCTGAGACAATTCAAGTGAGAAACCTCTAAAAACACAAAGTTTCACTCACGCACATCTCATTTGTCATAAAGTAAAACAGTTATAGTGTTAAGATGAGGATTAGGCATTAATAGATTACCAATTATAATGTATCCGAAGTAGAATGATAAATCACATATATGACGAAGCGTGTAAATATTACCTTACTTAAATATATATTATGTGTGCAGTGGCACACAAACTTACACTCTTCGACCAAACGTGGTTGTTGTCAAAAATGCCAGCCCTTCTAAATAGCCCCTTGAAAATGCAAAAGATTAGCTTTAGATGTGTGATATTTGTGGCACAATCGGTCACTCGCGCTTTAACGGCTTGCCAGTTTTTTTTAAACAACTAGCTAATGGAACAAGCAGATGGCCCACCTGTTATTAAGTGGTAACCATCACCTATAACAAAACATTGCCTCGTAAATCACGCACAAACTTGAGACATACAGATGTTAAGCCTCATGTGCCTGTAATCACGCCGGCAACCACACTCTTCACACTGAAACACAGCAACGCTGCTTGGCGGTAGAAAAAGACGTGGTGGTAGTACTTCCCCGGACAAGCCCTACACGAAGAGCTCTACTACTCTTAAAAGATTTGGATTAAACTTGTTATAATAATATTCGTGGCCTACTATAAGCTACTTTTATCCACTCATCAGGAGTGCAAAGCCGCGAGTGCAAGCTAGTTCATACTAAAACTACGTTCCAGGTAAAATAACCACTCTAATATCTATCTATCTATCCAGGGTAATATAACCACTGGAAAAAAACTGAAACAGCTTCACGACTTTGATCCCAAGCCACGGTAGATATCCCTTCAGATCTCTTAGTACCAAGTACAACCTCAGCTTCCTTGAGGACGGAAAAGGATAGAGTATGCAAACACAGAACCAACGCTAAGAGCATCGCGGCGCGGTTCATCAATGCCGGTCCACGCGGCTATTCGAATAATCGATATTTTCAGCCTAGTGACATCGGACTACCGGGTGCATAAGAGGTATTTACTTCCCAAAAAAACCTAATTCCTCTTTTTCACAAAAACGTATGTTTTAATGTCTATTTCGGAGATAGATATTTAGATTATTTTATTACTCAAACAAAAAACTCTCATTACATTAAAATTTCACATACTCTTTTATTATGTGAAACTTACATTCTCCAAACGAAGTTATTATCAAAAATGGCCCTAGTTCATAATAAACCCTTTTAAAATAAATGTATTGCTATCTAGTCCCAAACTAAGCAAAGCTTGCAATATGGGAACCAGATAGCTGATATAATACTTAAATACGTTTATTTTTTGTAAATACATACTTATAATAAATTATTACACCCAGACAGCGAACATAGGTACATCTATGTTCATCAAACCAATATTTGTTCTCGGTGGGGATCGAACCCACGACCGCACAGAAGGCAGAGCTACTACCAATTGAGCTGTGAACAAGGCTGTCAAAAAAAAATTGGTATATCATAATTTATTTCGTGGCCTAGAAATCATGTATGCTACTTTTATCCGATCGCCAGGTGTGCAAAGCCGAAATCTACGTTCCAGGTCAGTGTTAAATGACAATCGAAAAAGGACAGAGTATGCAAACACAGTACCAATGCTAAGAGCATCGCGCGCTTCATCAATGCCCGTCCACGCGGCAATTCGAATAATCGATATTTTCGGCCTAGTGACAATACCGGGTGCATCAAAGGTATTTCCCAGAAAAAACCTCTATCCTCCTTTACACATTGACGTATGTTCTAAAAAAAAGCTAAAAGTTATTTGGTTTTCATAGTAAAAGCTTTACTTAATATGTAAACAAATGGAGCTATCCGTTATATAAAATAAGTCTAGTAAAATGATCAATAACTACAGTTACGATTGCTGACCTATTGAAATACTTTATATAATGTGCGTTAAGGCTATCTATATATTTAGTATTTAGTTTATACATTGTTTCTATTGACCTACATACATTGTTACTAGACCGTTTATTTTTAGTAGGTGCTTAGGTTCATTTTAAAAAGATTATGAAAAACAACAAATATAAAATTTGCATTAGTGAATAAAATAACCAGCGCCCTCTACCGCCAAACCCCTAGCTGTACTATGGGAACCAGATAAGTACTCCTTGCTGATAGGAAACATAAGCACCTACATTAGACGGCCTTCACAGCTCAGTTGGTAGTGGCTCTGCCTTCTGTGCCGTAGGCCGTGGGTTCGATGCCCACCGAGAACAAACATTTGTGTGATGAACGGAGATGTTTGTCTCTTTCTGGGTGTTATATAATATTATAAGTATGTATTTACAAAAAAAGTATATAAGTAGTATATCAGCTATCTGGTTCCCATATCACAAGCTTTGGCTTAGTTTGGGGCGAGATAGTGCTGTGTGGAATGTCAACCAATTTTTATTTTATTTATTTATGATTAATTATTGTAGGTTTAATATTACGAGTATTAAGGTATTATCAATAGGTATTACAACCAAGACGGTAGCTAATTATGTATTTTTAGGCCCCAAAATTCTTACATTTCATGCATGTAATTATTTAACGGGCTGAAGCCGTCGACATTTTTTTTTATTTGTGACGACATACTTAGTGGGTAAGGCAAGAAAGTTAGAATTGTATAAATATATATAATCTGTATAAGTAATTACAAAAAATATGACAGGTTTTTCGGAAAAGATAAAAAAATTGAGCAACATTGGTTGTAAACAACACGGACCATTATAACTGTTAAATTAATTAAAAATAGCTTATTTTGTTTTAAAAATAAATCCTTATCAAATGCTCTTATCACCAAAACATTCGTTATCATGCAATCTCGTACCTGATATCTCAACTCGGCATACACGTCTCTGCGCGTCGGAGTGTAATCACCGCGATACACCGCGAAGCTTTTAACTCTCATTAAGTATTTTAAAATGTACACTTCAGTGATAAGGTTACTATTGACACATTGAGTGATTTTATTGATGGGTTGAGAGTCGGTAGCTGACTGGCGTCGTGTCCACCGGACGCAGCAACAGGCAGCATGGGCGGAGTTATAAGCGCGCCTGCGCCCGCCGCCCGTTGCCATGGCGACGCGAGGCGGATGTTTTTGATAAGAAATCCTGTGATTGAATGTACAAACTGTTCATGCATTGATTTACTAAGTACTTGCAGCTCTATCGTCCAATGATAAGAAAGCAATGGAAGACTTCTGAACAAAGACGAAACACTCGCACTTTGCAAACCCTTTTATGATTGGTTGACTGATCATGCATTGATTTAGGCCTATTTTAGTGCTACGCCAAAGCCGTCGGCCGCGTTGGAAATACATGGTAAGAGAGAATAGCACCACAGAATCTTAAAAGCAACACCAAAATGTATTTAAAATGTGGCTTTAAAACATCATGGTTCTTCTAAAAGTTTATTTATTTTCTATCCAAATACAGCAACGCCTTATAGGGACATGTGACATTTCATTATTTTTTTTCACAACTAGCTGATGGAACAAGCAGATGGCCAACCTGATGTTATGTGGTAACCATCACCTATAACAAAGTATATATAAGTATTGCCTCGTAAGTCACGCACGATAGGAACGTGCCCTACGATGCACTGCCCTACTTGAGGCATGCAGATGTTAAGCTTAATGTGCCTGTAATTACACCGGCAACCACACTCTTCAAACCGAATGCTACTTGGCTGCACAAAAAGGCATGGTGGTAGTACTTCCCCGGCTCTTCATAAAGAGCTCTACTACTCTTACATAGATATTCAGATAAATTTAAACCTAAAAACATAATGAACGTGTAAGTATCTCAGCATTTTCAAACTATAATTTTCGTAAACGTTTATTATCAAAGGCTAAGCGCGGGTCAACGTCACAATGAAAGCGAAATAGCATACAGACATATGAATACCTATAGGTACTGAGTACAGTGCTTGAGGTAAAAGCATCGGACCATAAAGTTTTGTTTCACTTTGAGTGAAAGCCGTCTCAAAGCTTCGTTGTATAGGGTGTCTTTTTGGTTTTAGACCCTTTCTTTTTCTTTTTGCGAGAAAAGTTTATTAAATGTGAGTTACTGTAGGAAATAAAAGGTAAACAGTAAGTGAAAGTCCACTTACTGTTTACCTTTTATTTCCTACAATTGTTTGTGTTATTTTACATAAGAAAAATAATAATTCAAGCCTTAAGAGGCTGTCAAACTGGCTGTCAACCCTCAAATAACTATTCACTCCCACATTTCAACATTTTAGATGACATAACATTACTTAAGATAGTTATGAAAAATCACAAACATCTAAGTTTCGAAGAATACAAAGACTAATAGAATAGAAAGAGAATAACATTACAAAGGTAATAGTTTAATTAAATAGATTTTAGGTAGAACATTTTGATTTAATCTTAGCAATATTTTTTGTGACGTTCTCTGTAACTTTGTGGTTTACCGATTTTTATAACTACCTTCAGCAAATGTATGGTCTCTAAAATGTTGAAATGTGCGAGCAGTTGTTTGACAGTTGTCTGCGTCTTACATATGGTAAGAGTAAGATCATTGCAATAATTCACAAACAAAATGTATGCCTAATTAACTAGCAATTTTATTAACAAATCTGAAAAAGTTGCTCATTAAAATATGCTCAAATATTTTTAATTTTTTTCATTGTCTTCATTGTCCTAGAATAGTATGACACCCTGTATGGTAGATACTCTCCATAAGGATAAGAAGTAGTTTGACTCAGCCCGCGGGTTAAGAGGGCAATGAGGGCCTATTTGGAAGTTGGCAATATCAATGAGTAGTTTTGATGGTACTTACATTCAGAAGTGTAGGGTTACGATATTTTGTTGCAAACAAATTAGGTAACTATCCCAAAATTGACTATTATAGAACACATAACATAAACTTTCAACCGTGACCTACCAATAGGATCCTTTTAGTAGTATTTATTAGAAACTTTGAGTAAAAAATGTTTCTTATTGATCATATAGGCGTTTGTCTTGCTACAGGAATCAAACCTACACCTTTTGCCATATAAAAAACATTTTACAAATATAATAAAATTAAAAATGAAATAAGAAATAAAGAGGGCCCAAAAGATCAATTACCAGGTAGCCGTGGCGAAAAACAAAGAAAAAATAATTGAAGATTATAAGTTAAATCTTCAACAAGCAATTTTTCGAAACAACAGCTTAACAAAGAATTTTACCGTGATAAAAATTCTTCGAAAGCAATCTATTATGCTTGGGGGCTTAGATTCAAATCCGTCGTTGAAAATCATGGTACCAATTAATTAGTATCTTTTAATCCTTTCTCGTATTACAAAAACAGCGTTGGCGTTTCACCCCGTCCTCCCCTAAAAAACCATCTACTGCGCTTAAATTTAATCACGTTCAAATTAACGTTTCTGATAAGGGTTGATTTCAGTTTTTTTCCCTTCTTTTACCAATTAATTTCAACCTTACCTACCAATTAAAGGTACAATACAACATATACCTTTTTAAATTTCTTAGTCTATGTTACATACAACAAGCTAAGTATTTTTAAAAAAAATGCAGCATAGCTTATCTCTCTCCAATTATCTATCAAACTCTTATGTTTTTAACTTCCAACTCAAACCTGAAATTCAAGTTTTAATCCGTTTGAAATCAAACTGAGCTGGTCAGCAACGAGCAGGTGAGATTACGGAACCTTCCAACTTCCTCAGCAATAAATTACGGAGTCACTTTTACAGCTCATGAGAACATACGGCTAAACTTTATGAGCGGTGTGCGGGATGAGATTTTAGCGGCTCACGCGGTGAGGTTTATGCTCCACTTGAGCCAACCAGTCAAATACCAGTCAGTGCCATTTCCAGTCAATATAACTTCTAAAAATTCCGAATCTGCATTTCAATTCTTTTTTTCGAGTCTTTTTCTTCCACAATTTTAATTATGTAAAAAGAAAGGACTGTCTGTAACTTTAGCAGTGGAACATAGACTAAGACTACCTCACACAAAGATCGTTGACTAGATAAATAAGTAAAACTAACATAGAATTGCGTAAAAAACTAACATAAAAAAGTAAAACTAACAGTGAGTGTAGTCAAGTTTTGGATGATTGTATATCATATTGTACAGTCGACGCCAGACAACTAGGAGTTGCTTTTTGAACTGCTTCTATGTGATATCGTACTGGAAACAAATAAGTGGCATGTGTAGGACAAAATTTAGATGACGTCATACATTTTTTTTTCACGTGTTACCGTTTTGGCTATGTGAAATGAAATTTATTGAGAACGATAACATTGTTCACTATTAAAATAACATTTCAATGTAATTTATAGCATACACATATTTTATTGAACCTCCGATCTCTAAACTAGACTTTAACACTCTGTACGATAAATATAAATCAATGCACGAAAATTATTCTATATTTTACATTTAAAATTGATTAAAAACTTACTATAAAAGCGCTCGAAAAACAGAAAAAGACCAACCAAGAAAGAATATTAATAAATAAACCATCATTAAAATTAATTATCGATACAGATTTTAAAAAGATACTCATTAATTATCAAAGAAAGTATGTTGTAAATGTATGTGTGTGTGTTTGTGTGTGTGAGGGTGTTTGTGGGTTCTCCTTGTAACAGCAGTCTCTGATCTGGGAGTCAGTCTGAGAGTCTGGGGTTCACAGGAGAAGCCCGTATGTGTGTGTTTTTTGAATTCATATATTCCATTTCAATCTCATAAAGACAGCGTTTGTACCGCTACCGCCCACGCCCTATACCCTGATTGTACGCTTCATAGCATTAAGTTGATAATCCAGGGTTCATACTTTCATCTCTATAATGGATGCAGTGAAACCATTTATTGCCTACGGGTTTTTATGATATTCAATGCCACTTGTTATATGTTTATTATGATATTGATACGACCAAAACTGGTGCCGCTTTTATCGAGTTTAATCGGCTTATGTCATGTTTGTTATTTGTGATATTAAAATGTTGGCTGCAAGGATTAACTCGGAGTGTATTTGTAGAATTATTTATTCATTATCCAGAGTTGAATCAGAACAAAGAGTGCTTGAACTACCGATGATGAACATAAAATAATGATAAAAAAAACTTGTCAGTCCTTTAAAAATAAACACATCGGTTTTAATTTAATAAAAAGGCTTTTATAAAGCCTTTATTTTTACTGTATTTTTTTATACCATTAGCTGATGGAACAAGCAGATGGCCCACCTGATGTTAAGTGGTAACCATCACCTATAATAAAGCATTGCCTCGTAAGTCACGCACGATAGGAACGTACCCTACGATGCACTGCCCTGCGTCCATCAACTTGAGGCATACAGATGTTAAGCCTCATGTACCTGTAATTACACCGGCAACCACACTCTTCAAACCGAAACACAGCAACGCTGCTTGGCGGCAGAAAAAGGCGTGGTGGTAGTACTTTCCCGGACGAGCCCTTTACAAAGAGCTCTACTACTCTAGCTTGGTTTGCATTTTTTTTTTTTTTTTTTTAACAATTTTGTAACAATTAACAATATATAAAAAGAAGTAGGTATGAAAACAGTAACAGTAGACGACGGAACACATACATTATAGAATAATAATAAGGTGAAAAATACTTTCAACTACAATTTATACGAAGATTATAAAACTAGAGACGATTCGTAGGTAAGGAAATGTTCAGGACCTTTTACCATCATATGCAGTCGCTCCAGGAAATGACGCTTCCTTAAAAGAAGTTCCGACTTTTAGTTTTACTTCAGACTTTTTACCGTTGCAGTCTTATTTTGTAAAGGCGGCGCGGAAGTAGAAAATATGGTTTTAAAATGTAGTTTAAAAATAACTTTTCTTGCTCTTCTTGAATATCCAAGAGGGATTATTTCTTGGTTATGCATCGCGTTTTCGGAAACAGTCAAACCTAATTTCCTAGCACATTTATAAGCGTCAGTATTAGCAATAATACAGGAAGACGTCTATATGACGTAGGGATCTTCCGAAATCCGCCATGATGGATCACCGTCTTGCATTAGGATGTGCAGGTATCGTGGGCTCGGAAGCTTTGATTGTACTACGTGTTTGTAGATAGTTGTAAATCTTGAACGAACTAGCTCTTAGCAAAACAGATATAGAAAATGTGTATGGTTTCAATCGTCTGAGGTACGTCTTATAGTAAGCCTAATTAAATTGTATGAGGGCTTCGTACTAAGTCAGTTTTATAAGTATGAACATTATTCATTTTTTTTCATTTTCAAAATTAAAGTTTGAAAGTGGCGCTAGTGACTGAAAAGATGAGAAGTAATAGGTTAGCGTGGTATGGGCATGTTATGCGGGGGGAAGAATGTCATGTAACGAGAAGAATGCTAGGGATGAATGTGGATGGATATAGGAGTAGAGGTAGGCCAAAGAAAAGATGGATGGACTGTGTGAAAGATGACATGAGTAAGAAAGGAGTGACTGCTGAGATGACGGCTGATAGAGGAGATCGAGGGAAAAAACCTGTTGTGCCGACCCCACATGAAGTGGGATAAGGGCAGGAAAATGATGATGATATTATAATAAAATATTTAAAAAATTAATTAACCTTTGACATGTGACTATTACTTATCGTGTAAAAATGCTAATACTTCAATACTAAGTACAAAATACTGTTCATTTCACCGAACATGACCAAATAAAATAAACAGTCCTTTGCATGTATGTACTGTAGACAACAACGAAAACCCTTAGTTACGTGACGATGGAGTGCTTTACAGGACTTTAGATGGAGTAGGCTCAGAATCTATGCCATTTGTGCTGGACTCACTTAATCGACAGTTCCCTTACGGTGTTTTCCTTCACCATTTCAAAACAAAACCAAAGCGCAAAAAAAGCGAACGAAAACATAGTGCGAAAATACACGGCTGAGTCAGCTCCTCGCGTATTCATGTAGGTACGTTCTTAGTTTCAGTATTAAAATAAAAGGCGAAAACAGATTTTCAATATTCAACGATGCAAAATATGAAGCAAAAGAGCAACATTTTATATTGGTACTAGGAAGCAATAAGGACGACATAGTACTGGAAATATAGTAAACAACTCATTAGTAACATCCCAAGTATCACATAAAAATTGAATAAAACGACAAACCAAAAGAACTTGCAATAAAAGTGAACAAAATCCCGGAACATATTCTCTATTTACACAACTGACACAGAATAAATTAAAGTTCGCTTAGAAAGTTTCACTGAAATGTTTTAGTTTTAAGAAATCACACTGATATTACTGATATTAAAATTTGTTGACTCCCCTTAAGAGTAGTAGAGCTCTTTGTGAAGGGCTCGTCCGGGGAAGTACTACCACCACGCCTTTTTCTGCCGCCAAGCAGCGTTGCTGTGTTTCGATTTGAAGAGCGTGGTTGCCGGTGTAATTACAGGCAGATGTTAAACCTAATTAACATCTGTATTCCTCAAGTTGATGGGACGCAGGGCAGTGCATCATAGGGCACGTTCCTGTCGTGACTTGCGAGGCAATGCTTTGATATAGGTGATGGTTACCCCTTAAGATCAGGTGGGCCATCTGCTTGATCCATCAGCTAGTTGTAAAAAAACCGAAGTCTTAAAAAAGGCGATATGGCTATTGCAAGAACAACTTATTTGTCAAAAACAAGGGGAACGAACTCTGATATGCATTTATTTTATTATTTTGTTCAAAATGTACCGAAACATGGTGATCATTTTACAATAAATGTAAGTTTGGGAGTGATTCAGGCAACCACGCCAATTCTCAAAGCAAACCGACTTATTTGCCGAAAACTTTATATTTATCGCTGCAGTGTCCATTCGTTCCAAGTTGACAGATAAATTAGCCGCAAAACAAACAAGTTCATGTAGACTTTGCAGTGAGGATATACTCTGAGTACTTACAAATAAGTTGATAAATAGTAGCTCCCGAACTGATGGCACTTGCACAAATTCACGCATAAATATCATAAATGCATTCTGTATACAGAAATTTCGGTGCATTTTCCTTATTCTAGTTGATGAACGCAGGGCAGTGCATCGTAGGGCTTGTTCCTATCGTGACTTGCGAAGCAATGCTTTGTTAAAGGTGATGGTTACCACATAAAATCAGATGGGCCATCTCCTTGTTCTTTTATAAAAAAAGTATAAGGGCCCTTTGCTTGTTTCATCAGCAAGTGTTCAGAATTATTTTCCAACCATTCATTCAATTGTGTTATTTCTTCATTTTTCCGAAACTTACCTGAAACAACAAGAAAAACAATGTGAAATAACTTTCAACTCTTGCCTGTAAACTATAGGCATTATTTTGGCATACCTACAATTAAAGGAAGATAAAAATTTGTTCCAAAGTTTATTTAGTAAAAAAAACACAATTTTACGTCTTGGATCCCCAGACACTATATACCTAGTAGTAAGTAAGTTTATTACTTGTTATAGTATATTTAGTAGACGTCCAAAAACAGTATTCTTTGTTCTTGGAACATCTACCGTGCCTAAGAACAAAACCGCCTATTTCGGTTAAATTTTTTGCAGCACTTAGTATGATAATAAGCGTCTGTATGTTTTAATTATTCGCTTGAAAATAACAATTATAACAATCTGCATAGTCTACGTACATAATTTTCCCCGAGCTGAGTCATTTGTTACAAGCTTATTAGCGGTGCCCTCTGGGACCTCCTTGCTTGCGAAGTGAATGTTACCTTCTTAGTATTACTGCTGTGTCAAACATTTTAAGAGAAGTGCCTAATTGTGCAGTGATACCTCAGAATAAACAATAGTACGTGTGATTTTTTAGTTTAATTCAAGTCGTTCTAAAAAAAGCATCTCGAATACATTTCTATTTTCAATATATCCATAACCGAAATCCATAACTTTACTAATAAAAATGTCTGCAAGTGTATTTACATTTACCGAAAAAGATAAGTTCGAGTCACCAGAGTCGCGTGGTTTAAGGAGGAGTTCCGATTTAAGATAAATGAGACCCAATTCTATTCAAAACAAGTGGCAGTAAGACCGGTGGTGGTGGTGGCTTGATGAAGAGGTATCGTGAAATCACGGAAGAAGTGACTATACACCACACCAAAGATGGGCCAGCATCTTCTAAGTACTAAAGTACTGAAACTTAAATTGCATAAAATGAGGTTAGCCTACAGATGTCAGTGTTTAATCTGGTCCAACACCTTTGTTTAGACTTAGTATACAATAATAAGTATCTGAATAAAACTAAAATTAATTATAATTGCTTTTATCCGTATACACATGTAACAAAGTAGCAAACAAGCTTACGGCCCACCCGATGGAAAGCGATTACCGTAGCGTGCAATACCAGAGCATTCACTAGCACGTTGCCGACCCTGTAAACATTTTAAAACAACCTTTGCAGTTGAACGTATTTTTTTCAGTTTAATTTTATTACATTCAATTTAATACTTAAGAAGGCTTACTAAAGTTTTACACGTAGCGATTTTGGTAACGTAATAAATTGTACTTACTTAAAAATTAGGTATAAGGACTTTCAGCACTATCAATGGCACCTAGACTATTGGATATTGAAAGGCTGCTGTTGCAGGACGCGAATCTTTGAACTCCACCTTATGAAGGAAGAGGTTGTATTCAATTTACCGACAGGTCGTTTTGATGATACACGTGATAGTATTGTCTTGCTAGATTTATGCTTGAGAAACGTATCTTGCAATTTGTTTTGTATACAGGTAAAAAATCTAATAAATGATCAAAACAATAATTTGGTTAGTACCAAAAAAGATCATACAAGACTATTAGCAACCAAACCATATTTTTTTGCCTATTCTTCTAGCCTGGCTGCTTAAACTGACATCAAAAAGTGATCTTTTTGATTCAACCGAAAAAATGTCTTATGATTTTGACTTTAAAAATCCATTTTTTTTTTCAATTTACCCGATTTCAATACTAAGCATATATTATTATTGCATTGCATCACTAAGCTTCTAAAAATAGGTATTCATTTAGATTTTATTTTAAGTATGCTAGCACATTTACGTCATCGCCTTTACTATCTTATTTGTCAATGTGTATCAAAAGCATAGATAACTCCAGCGTAGTTAGTGCGCTTTGAATTCCGTTATTTACGAGTGTGGTTTTAACGGCAAATAAAGAGGTTCGTTAGGATGTCTCGCTTGCATGGCATCTCCGGGTGACTTGTCCGAAACTATTCACGGTGCTTTGTACCTTTTACCTTTTTAAATAATCATCAAAATCAGTCAAAGTTAAAAGGTATTTATTTATATATATTAATTGAATCACCTGATCTCTTTGAAACGTCTCAAAGCTAGGTGAATCTAGGTACTAGTTCCACGCGACCAAGCCTAGAAGAACGGATAACAAACTTACGGCTTGGTTATTACCGTTCGTTAGTTATAATTCACCACCAGCTTATTGAAAAAATCAACTAGATCTATCATAAATGTATATGTTACAACAAGTGTAGTAATATACGACGATTTTGAGTCTCCCTTTTTCTCCATTGACCGACTTCGCAATCTTTAAAATGTCATCGTCTTTCGGTTCGTGGTCGTAATTATTCCCCAGTGGAGCTACATATATATCATGAGGGTTTGCAGTTTGCACCTCATCAAATGTGGGTTTCAAGTATTTTATAGTGAGAGTATTAACTGCTCGTCTTTCAACCTTTACGGATGCAAAGTTGTTGCTGAAAGGTGCGTCTACAGAAGTTTCCGTGGATGCCTGCGAGACTGACACTGCATTTTTTTTATGCCAAAGCTGGCAGACGAGCTTACGGGCCATCTGATGGAAAGTAGTCACAGTCGCCCATAGAAACCTGCAACACGGTGATGCTGATGCGCTGCCGGCTCTTTAAGAGGTGATAAACCCGCCTTTTGAAGGACCCCATGTCGTAACTTCGATTGACTGATTATTTGCATCACGGTGCAAACAATCCGTGTTAATTTAGTTAATTAGACTTTCAAATATAGCCCGGAATACTTTATAAGTATATTCATTGTTCATCAAATAAACTCTTCGTTTTAACAAGGGCTAACACATTTCTCTAGGTCCTTAAGAAGCTAGTCCTACGAATACTGTATCCATAAAACGAGCCGCTGAGGAATACTGTTTGATAATCTCAACTGGATCCTGTATAAACAGCCCACAACCCCAAACGACTGCACTCCACAGAATAAATAAGACTAAACTCCTTTCAGGCAACGAAGACGTATGGTGTATCGCACCCATTTCATTCTTAGCGTCGCTCGGTCGCCGCGTTGAATCTGTTTTATGGACGCTACGTGAGACCGGACTTGTACTTAGACGGCAGTAAATCTAGCATAGCTATGCTTAGCTACCTTAACCTTAATTGCTCGGACCGAAATTAAATAGGAAGCAACTTGCCGAAGCAACAACAGAACTGTTACATTTTGTAGGTAATCATAAACTGCAACGTGTTAGTGAGTTGAGTTAAATCTAATATTATAAATGCGGAAGTTTGGATGTTTACTGTTGGTATTGTAACTTTATGAAAACGTAACAGCTGAAACAATTCAGCAAAAGAGATGTTTTAGCAAAATATTGAAATCACGAAGGGAGCTGATGCTATTTTGTTATGAGGTATACTAATAGGTAATTAGTCTTTTACAATTTAACTATGAATTTTCATAATACCTAAAACAAATTTGCGTTGTAGGCCGTGAGTTCAATCCCACTGAGATCAAACATTTACTCATGTATTATCTTCATATTCTAAAAAAGTTGAAACTTATTATATCAGCTATATCTGGTTCCCATAGTCCAAGTATTGCTTAGGAGTGAACTATACACATCGCTCTCCATCTTTTTCTATACACATCGTACTAGTTTACAAAACTGTGGATCTATTTATGTAGTCACAAACAAAGGACACAGGCAACCAGAATACATTTAATAGTCAAAGTCAAAAGGTATTTATTCAATAAAATCACAACGATCATTTTGAAACGTCTTAAATACATTTAATAAAACAGCCATTACAACTACAAGTAGATATGGAACGACACCAATATCTGTAAAAAATCGAAACACATACTTACCGCAAGTTCAGAAGTTGTTTTCTCCATATTCTACTGTTCAATGTCATCTTACGCCCTATCCTACTTTAAACTAATATAAAATTTGAAAGTTACGATGTTTGAATCTTCGGATGCGCTCTAATCTCAGAACTGTACTAGATAAAATTTAGAAAACATATAGTACATACGATATATTTTTTCCAAATTCTCGCCTTTTTACCTGAATTAGCATATATAGCTTTTTCATTTCGAAATATTACAGGGAACGAATTGAAAACATTAACTAACCCAGTTATGTGAAAACGCCATAAATATAATGATTTGCAATCTCTACTAATAAGCGAGCACTAGCACTAATAAGTGCTCGGAAGGAGCCTCTTGAGGCGCACTTAAGAGGCTCCTTTCGCCACACTGTTTCGAAAGAAACTAGTGACACGACAAGAAGAAAAAGAAGAAGCGAGCAAAGTCGCAGGTAACAGCTAGTCCTTGGGTATTATAAAAAAAAGAGAAAAAATACTTGTCAAAAATACGTCTATCAAAATAAACCACCCACAAATATACCTCGACAAATTATAGCACTCAAATTTCACCCAATCAAAATATCGTTACTCTTCCGAATGAAGCGCCTGAAATAAATTGGCGCCCAATATAAAAATGAGCTTGGTTTAAAATTGCTTCGTTCTGCCTACCAAGCACTGAATCAGGTCGCTTGGTCCGGTGGCCCATAAAAAACGCAGTATCGGAAAGCCAGGTCGAGTTTCGACGGTAGGGTTTGTAAAATACTGAAAGAAATTTGATCTCCTAAGGATGTTAAAAAGATAAGTCAAACTATGTATTAAAGGATAAAACATATTGTTGAATTGTTCTATGCGTTCTAACTTACTTGCCCCTCGCTATCTTTACACCAAAAATTTAAAGTTGATGAGGTACCTTTTTGTCAAAGTCAAAGTCAAAAGGTATTTATTCAATAAAATCACAAGGATCACTTTGAAACGTCTTAAAGCTAGGTGACGCTAAGTGCCAGTTCCACGCGACCAAAGCCTAGAAGAACAGGCAACAAACTTACGGCTTGGTTCCTAAACAATATAATAATGAAGCGCCAGTGTGGTGCCAATCGAACTAAGTGAGGCGTAGGCATAAAAGTTTCCCGTCCGAAGCAATAATTGTATTTCAAATAAACGTTTATTAAATTTTGTATACCTACGTACTTCAGCTCTATTTTTCGAGAGAGGTATTGAAGCTTGAAAGCCTAAAAACGACTACGTGGAATATGCCTGTGCTCTTGACAAGGTTTACGTTCGGCTAACGAAACAAAAATCAATTCCTTTTTTTGGTGGACATGTTCTATAAGGTAATGCCACTAATAGACAGAGGTAGCTACTAAACATCCGGTGTGGTATCTGCTTGTGCCAAATATCCATTAAAAAATACTTTTATAATTCAGTTATAATGTGAAAAAAAATGTACAATACTTTGCCATTACAAAATTAGCATATAAATTTACACTCGGTATCAAAAAACAGAACTTTATGCACTCCTCAATTCGGTTAAGCTTGCGTGCCAAATGATCACAAGAATTTTCACACTTTATCAATACTTAATGCTTTAGTCTACCTAGGTTCTAACAACAAGAAGGGCAGCTTTTACTCTATCGCAATAATTAAGTAAATGGACGTCCGGTCCAAGCAATCAAATTAATTCAATCCATTTAAATTTTTGCAATCCCTGTGGGCGCTAAAGTGATATTGTGTTGTGCTCTTTCGAAAGGTAAAAATAAAACCGAAGTTACGAAAAGTAGGGAGTGATGAAAATAAAAAGTAAAAAGTACAAAGGTACAGCAAAAATATAATGTGGTTCCAAACAAGTTTTCCTATCAAATTGTATTTCTAGTTTTCATACTTAATCGAATTTTGCGAGTGCGAGTGCGAGTTGCCATTGTCAGCCTCTTCATCATCATCATCAAATTCTCCCTTATCCCACTTCATAGTCGTAAACCTCTTAATATTTTTAATTCATGGTGCTCATTTTCAACAAATTAAATATCAAAAACCTTATTGTCGTATATCGACTCAGTACACCTATTTTAGTCGCCAAGGTGATACTCGCGTTTCGATTTGGGGGGGTGTGTGTGCGCTAGAGTTAGTTTCAGAGCGATGGACACGTCATTGCAATGCCATATGGAACTTGCCCTCGGTATGAGGTTAGTTTTAGATATTATTCTCAGGTTTGGTCAGTAGTAAACTTAATTTAGTTAGATACTTTTTTTATAATCCGATATTCCCTAGCTCAACCAAGCAAGATCTTCGATAACAGGCAAAGTTTCAGCAAAATATTCACTTCTTTTTGATCCAAGGTACGCTTCGAAAACTTCGATCTTAGCAAGCTATAGTTCAGAGCGGGCATACCTTTGTTTTTAAAGCCAAATTACTCGTTAGACTATATTATTGCTTTCTGTTATGGCTGTATATCGTAATACTGTTAGGTTACCGCATTTTTTTGTGCTACGAAATAGCTTTTTTATCACATCAATTCTAAAAGAGATAGTTTGCTCTACCTAATCAAAATAGCATTTCGCTCACTTTCACTACTTTTCCTAGGGAGGAAAAGTGATTTGGAATGTGGATATTGAATAAAAGTTCCACTAACCAAAGAGATCACGATCATTGCATGACCAAGCAGGCATTATGATAAAATAAAAGCGGCTGAGCCAAATAAAAAAAAAATAGTAAAAAATAAAACTAGGTCACTAGGCGACTTTGACTTTGACTTTGACCTTTATAAGTTGCACTTACTTATTTTCTCTTACTCTATGGATAGTGATAAAAAGTCCATCTCAGGAACAACACTATTGCTAGAGTACTTTGAACCCCTCGCTCCGCTCTGGATTCAAAGAAATACTTTCGCCATTCAAATTGTTGTTTGCTCCCTTGGTAAACAATCTACTATTTAAATTTTAAGCTTCGAACGTACCTTATATTTACTATCATTTTTGATGTTTGTCATGTTATGTCGTAGATACACGACGGTAAAAGAAATGTCTTGATCGCGGAGTTTGGTGATCGTTTTTTAATAGATCGTCGTATTTATAGATTATCCATTTCCTCCAAGGATTATCCACTTTATTTGTTTTATGCACTGATGACTCGTACAGTGCAATTCGTATAAAGTCAGATTAGTAAGTAATGTAAAACCTAAGTGGCAGTGTAAATACTATTTTGTTTTTTATATAACAGTAGGTGATGGGTCATCTGCTAGTTCTTACAAGTTAAAAAAACATTGTAAATTGGCAGGCATTGCAGTATAACAAAGTCCTCTCTCACCTGAGAAAAACAAATTTAACCCCAAAATCTGGGTTTAAATTTTCTTTACCCCGAAAACCACTACCCTATTACCTACTACCTTACTAACTGATTGACATTGACCCATTAACACTTCATTTTGTGGGTGCATTATTCGCCATACCTACCTACACGTAGGTAAACATTAAAAAAGGAAGAGGATTACACTCAACTTGACATCAGGTGGACCAAGTAGTTGTTCCATAAGAAAAATATAAAAACAACAATATTTTTATTTGTTTATTATTTTTTAAACACAAAAAACAAATACGGTACAAACTCAAACATTCTTAATTAATAAAATATTAGGCATTTCTAAGTTTCTAGGCACATTATAGGTACCATTTATTATCAGAAATCAGATTTTTGTTATAAAATGTACAAGAATTCAATATTGTTCGGGCAAAGTCAAGGAACACCCAAAAATTTAATTAATATAGGTTGATACCTAAAAAAATTATTATTAATCCGTGAAAATTGCGAAAATGCTTCGCAATATTATAATGTAATAAAACTCTTGATACTTAATATAATTTTGAACCGACTGCGCCTACGGCAACGACTGACGGCCAGCAATTCGTTTAGTAAAATTAGTAAACAGAAGATAACTTTTACGATAGAATAAGATACGCTAAGAATTTATACAAAATTTGTTCATCATACGTTTAAAATTCATTGCTTCATCAAATTGTTCTCTTTTTCCATTCCTCTCTCTCAACCGTCATTTATGTATTCCATCCTTTCTTGTTCACGTCATCTTGCATATAATTCATATAACATCAATTTAATAATGTTAACGTTTTCTGACATTTTGGGAAGCAACATAGCTTTTTCATTTTAATTGTTTTTCTAGTGTTATTTTGAGTTGTGATGTGTAATTTCGGTGGAATTTTAACCAACGTTACTTGAGGGATATCCTGATTTGTCCGAAAATGTTTCGAATGTTTTGAAGAAAACCGTCACCATTTTCTTCGAAACAAATGACGGCCGACTTGACTATGGACTGACTTGACTAAAAAGTATTAAATACAAATCACTTGACACTGGCAAGATTGTCTGTCGAATGACGGACAGGAGCCATAAATGGAGAGAAGAAGAAGATCAATTTACATTATTTTTATCATTTACCTTAGACTAAACTACCTCCATGATACAAACTCATCACTGACATTATAAAATTCAAAAAGGAATTAGCATTTAGCCCTTAGACTAAGTATATAGTATGATATTACCTTCATGATTTAGCCATTTTATCACATTTATTACTAGCCGTTTTGAACAATTTTGAGAAATCACATTCATTGGCGAAATTGCGGGCTACACTGCAAAGGCCATACAAATAAGAAGAAGAAGAAACCACATTGTTTTATTTAGGATTGCCAACAAAAGACAAACCACTAGTTTTCTAAATCTAGATCAGTGATATTTTAATTACACGCAACTACAGCATACAAATATTTTAACATAAATAAACAAAACAAAATAAACTCAACGCGAGTTCAAACATAAACAGAATAAAAATAAGCGTCACGTACGCAATATCGTCCTGTGTACACCAAGCTTACCCGGCGGCGCCACCGTCGCAAATCAATAGGACAGCGTTGCTAGGCAACGATCATGTTGCAAAATAAACAATCAGACGAGCCCAGGCCCTGAGTAAATTTACCTTCTTATTTTATTACTTGTGTCAACATTTTAGATCTATATTATTGGATTATTTACCCGTGTATACGGAGTATCATGTTTTTTTGATTTGTTTATTGAGATATTGTTTTGAAAGATGGTTCTTTTGCCTCCGTGTGCGCCCGATACCTGTGGGAGAGATTTCAGGAACTCTTTGAAGAAACCCAGCCCAAACTATCCTTATGGAAATAAGACCAGGAAAGTCAGGATTGTTCCTGCTTTTACTATTCAAGGTAAGATATATATAAAGATTCTATAAAAAAATATTAACTCTCGTAAAAAAACAACACCGGTGCCAATTAAGGAGTAGTAGAGCTCTTTGTGGAAGGCTCGTCCGGGGAAGAACTACCACCATGCCTTCTGCCACCAAGATGGTTGCTGTGTTTTAAAAAAATGTGGTTGCCGGTGAAATGACAGGCACATGAGGCTTGATATCTGTATGCCTCAAGTTGACGGACGCAGGGTAGTGCGTCGTAGGGCACGTTCCTGTCGTGCTTGACTTAAGAGGCCATGCTTGATCCATCAGCATGTAGTTAAAAAAACACTTTTTACGAAACCCTGCTGTACCACTAACTGAATTTACCATTTCAGCAATGCAAAAGAACACCAGGGTTGTAGGCCCTCCGCAATCTGGCGTCCGAGATCCAAAACCAATAAGACCGACGATGTTCAGGAAATGTTACCAGAGGGGAGAGTTTCCGATTTCTATTGAATTCACTTCAATGGGAAAGCAGCTAGCTTGGAAGGTACGAAATACGTTTCACACAGCACCATCTGGCCCCAAACTAAGCACAGTTTTTTACGATAGAAACTTAAACTGATATATTTTTATTATGCTCTTTATTTTAGTCTTTTTCATATGAAAAAGACTTTTACGAAAGAAACTAGTGACATAATATTATGTCACTAGTTTCTTTCGTAAAAGTGTGGTAGATTTTAAGTGCGCCTCAATGATGCTCCTTTTTTTGTAAATACCATACATCAATTTATGATACCCAGACAGAACAGAACTTCTTTTATTATTCTAGGTACACAAAAAAAATGCGTTTAGAAAATGTTTTTTATACTACTTGCTAATGGAATAATGGATGATCCATCTGATGTAGTGTCTTTTTATGACTAATAATTAATATTTTTTTTAAGAGTAGTAGAGCTCTTTTTGAAGGGCTCGTCCGGGGAAGTACTACCACCACGCCTTTTTCTGCCGCCAAGCAGCAACGTTGTGTTTCGGTTTGAAGAGTGTGGTTTTCGGTGCGTAATACAGGTACATGAGGCTTAACATCTGTATGCCTCAAGTTGATGGATGCAGGGCAGTGCATCGTAGGGCACGTTCCTATAGGTGATGGTTGCCACTTAACATTAGGTGGGCCATCTGCTTGTTCCATCAGCTAGTAGTATAAAAAAAAAATATACCTACAATTTTGTATACTTTAGGTGCCAATAGAAAAGCTGGATTTCCATCACTACCTTCCAATGTTCTTTGGCGGACTGGCTGAAAACGGCTACCCTTTCAACTTCATAGTGGAGCACGGCATCAATGACCTAGTTTCCAAGGGCTCGTACAAAGTACTGCCGGTCGTGCCACAGCTAATCATCCCTATCAAAAGTAAGCTATCATTGTTTTAATTTTTTATTTGGATCTATTTACCGTCTACTGCTTTTCTTGCGTTTACCAGGTTATGGAGTAGCGTAGCTGCTATTCCAGGTCATGAAATATTTATATCTATCCATTAACCGAAGCAGTCAATCCCTTGCGTCATTTCACTTAGTTAGATTGCTTTAACTAAGGCTCTTGCGCAGTCAAATACTTAGCTGTAATCAATGAATGAATGAATAAATGAATCAATCAATCCATTTTTTTTTTATTATTTTACATTTTAGTTTTTTTTATTATTAGTTACATAGAATTCTGGAGTTGGGGTCACAAACACTGAAACATCGAACATCCTAACACCTAAAGAAGCTATTCAAAAGCACTTATTCCTTGGTTTCCTATTGAATTATACAAAGACGGAAAATAAGCAAAAGGTTACAGAACATTATTTAACATATATTTAATGTTTGAAGGACAAACTGAGAGCTGATTATGTTCTCCTATAAAACATTATCACATTTTTTATTTTCACAGATGCGCTTGCCACTAAACGCCCAGCTGTCATCTGTCATGCGCTCAAATGTATCCAAATGCTGGTCACCGGATGCGACAGGGTCGGTGAAGCACTTGTGCCTTACTACAGACAAATCCTTCCGATGCTCAACCTTTTCAAGGATAGAAACCGTGAGTTGTTCCTTCCCGGAAGTTCCTTTACTTCGGAATCATCATCCAAAACCTAACTTCTCCCGTTGCATTTACTTCAAAATTATCTTCAAGTCACCCAAGTCGAATTCTCCCGCTGCTGTATAAGTTTAGTTCGTGTCATCTACCATGATCCTGTGCCAGTATAACATACGAATAAATATTATTTATTCGTAGAGTCTAACCCATTTCCAACCCTGGACTTTAAAGATGTCATCTATCCCTCCGCCGCAGGACATCTATGCTAGTGAAGCTTATTCTTTTCTTCCATTTGGTTGTCGTCCTACTTCACTTGTCATCCCTACGTCTCGTAATGGTTTTTTTTACCATAGTACTTGTGATGGAACCAGCACATGGTCCACCTGATGTTAAGTGGCATCCACATTAAGGCATTAAGTGGATGTTAGGATGCATACTAATGCATCCTACCTATCTCCATTTGGGCTCTATGATGCTATCTATGACGTCTTAGACTTATTTACTTACAGTGATCAAATTCTAAGAAAGTTTTCTTTCATAATTCAGTGTTTGGAGAATTTTGAGCTCCACGCACTGAGTTGTAAACTAAGTCAATAATTAAATATCTAATAATAAACTTACATATTGACAAGTACCATTAAGGTTTTTGTGACAAAAGTATTTTATATTTTAATCGATAATATTTTTTATTTATTTTTAAAAGACACAATTTGAGCTTTCAGCCAAAAAGCGCACGAAGCTTACCAAAGCGCCCAAAAGTTATAAAACACATAGTCTGAGGTACACATAGTCATAGGTAGGTACAGGCAATAATAAAAAAACGCGAGGTCTTTATTAGTCAAGCTTCACGGAAAATTAAAGCCCAAAACACAGTAAAGTTCACTTTAAAATCAGTAAAGCCACTTCTTGCTTAATTTACTTTGTCAGCTCATTTTCACCAAAGCATGGTTGAACAGTAATGACGAACAATTTACAAAACATTAGCTCTTAGTAACTGAGCACAAAAACGACACTCTCGGTAACCTCGGTCGCAACTATTTTGCGAGAGACGTTGCCATCTCATTTGGGCTCAGTAGGCTTTCAACAATAATTTCTGCAACTCTCTCAATTATTTTAAGCGAGTTGAGATTGGTGAAAAGACAAGTAAAGGAAAATATTAGCTTAAATTATCAGCATCAAACACAATTTTGAAAGGATCTCTGGCATTCAAGTAGCATGAATAAGTTTTCCTTAGTGTCAACAATAAAAAATTGGTTTATTCTCCAGAACTTGGTACTTCTGAAGTTTGATCGTTTTTATTAATACATATACTTCCAGTTTATTTGAACTCTTGTGTCTATGAAGATAGCCGGGTTTTCAGGGTCAGAGATATTTATATGTTAGGTTACATTACTCTGACCCTGAAAACCCGTAAAATTTGTTGGTTTTTCATTTGCAAGTTGATAATTCTATTTTATCAGATTTTGCATCAACTCAGTCACTTGTCTGATAAACGTGGCATGTTAAACAAAAACCCTGGAACGCGTTGAGTTCCCTAACAATGAGGTTCGGTGTCAACCAGCGGTAAGCTACCGTCACCGCAGCCCAACACAACAAAAGATTTGCATCCCTATTAGCATCAACATAAGATTCAATTTGCAAAACACTCTCGACGTGTTGTGTATGTAATTAATCTCGGATTCCGAACGAGTCTATTACCGAAAATAATATCATCTCTTGCGATGCGTGTCAATTATGTCGCGTATTTGATTGATGTCGTTCGATCATGACGCGAGGTCGCGTATCTGTGGTGGTACACACATTACACATGCCTTGTATTATTTATTTAATAAGTAAATTTAAAATTTGAGACTCGCATGTGTCATAACAGCAAGCCTAAAAATGTATAATAAAAATAATTGTCATTGTATGTGCTAGAAAAAGCCCAGGATTTCACTAAATTTATATATTTTTGTTTTACATATTAATTCTTCGCAATTAATATGTTGTCCATCTCTGTTGCTTGGTTTCAAAATATATATCCAATTTCTAGTGATTTCGTTTCAATCTTCAATTTATATAGTTCTATTAGTTTGTGTTCGAAAAACAATTGGCTCAGCAATATTTTTACAAGGTTTTTATTTCGCAATGTGCAATACCTATATGAATAGGTTTAGTTTTTTGTCTTTCGTATCTTTCGTATGCGACTGCGTAACAAAATAAAAATCAACCAAAGCTCTTTTCAAAAGCTGTTTTGATTGGATGTGGCGAAATTTTTGTTTCGAACTTTTGTTAGTTTTGGAATGTTGATCAAAGGATCATACGATACTCGTCATATTTACCTACTGTACAATTTTGTGATCTACTACTATCCAAATTCTATATCTATGCCATGCCACATCGTCAGGATAGTTGACAAATAAATAAAATAAATAAATATTGGTGGACTATCCACACAGTACTATCTAGCACCAAACTAAGCCAAAGCTTGTAATATAGAAACCAGATAACTGATATAATACTTATAATATACTTTTTTTTTGTAAATACATACTTATAATATTATATAACACCTAGACAGAGAACAAACATCTATGTTCATTACACAAATGTTTGTTCTCGGTGGGAATCGAACCCACGGCCTGCGGCGCAGAAGGCAGAGCTACTACCAACTGAGCTGTGAAGGCTGTCAAAAATAGTTAGATCACAGTGCAAATAGTTGCATTATTTCGCGTGAAAAATCTTTGTCTCCACTTCTTCTGGCAAGGCTGATTTACTGATGATATTGTGATGAATGATTAAAATATTAATGGACATTCCACACAACACTATTTAGCCTAAAAGTTAAGCAAAGCTTGTCCGATGGGAACCAGATCGCACATAAAATACTTTTTTTATGTTTGTAAACACGTATACGAGTAGGTAATGTATTCTAACATAGAGAAAAAATATTAACACAAATGTTTGCTCTCGAAGGAGGATCAAACCCACGACCTACAGCAAAAAGAATAGCAGCTAAAAAAGCTGTAATATGATATTTTAATGTTTAAATATTAGTAACTCTGCAGTTCTGTACTCTATTAATACCCGCATAGGAAAAATAGCTGAGTTCCATTAATTCCATTACATTTGTATTGCAGACTTGCAGAGTAGTTACATACATTTTACTACATCTAATGGATCTCTGATATTAAATTGATGTAATAATTCGTTAAGTGACTCAGTGGGCAACGAGCTAATACCAACGCACTCAAAACCCGTTTTGTTGACAGAATCATTGGGTTCCGGGATAGACCACACTACCACCAGAGGCGAGAACGTTGCAGACCTGATAGAGGACACCCTACAGATCCTTGAAAGATACGGCGGTCCTGACTCATTCATCAACATCAAGTACATGATACCGACCTATGAGTCTTGCGTGCAGAACTAATCGGCAGATTATCTACCATGATTACTTGAAATCGCTTCAATCTGCTTCGATTTTACCTTAAAACTTATCTAATACTTTTATAAGAAATTAGAACGCATATTAGACAGAGTACTGTTTGTTACTATAGTCGCGTTAAACTCTCGCTGCAGGCTCGGTCAGTGCTCAACCTATAGCCGCATTAAACTCGGTCATAAATCATATTAACACACGCTTAAACAAAAGGATCGTCCGTTCTCCTAAGTGCGAGAGAGAGAGCAATATTGCTGTCTCTTTCCGATAACTTATGACCGAGCCTGCAGCGATAGTTTAACGCGAATATAATACACTACACACGGAGTCATAATAAAAATCCAATAACCCAAATAAAAATGACGATTACTACAACGACATAAAAGCGAGCTACATTGCTAGCTTCACTCGTTTGTTTGAGATAGTATGAAAAGTTGAATATTGAAAGTTTATGCAGTTATAACTTTATATTATATTCATAATAAACTTGTATTACCAGCACCAGTGTGTTGCAGCATATAAATATAATACTCTCACTTTTTAGTAATGTGATAATATAGCTTATTAATAATTTAATTTGTAATAGTTATTGTGTCTCATATTTGTGAACAAAACTAGGTTTAGTCTGTTTCAAGTTGTTTGTTTTGTAGGCTTACGGCCGGTTTCTGAAAGCCCGATCAAAACTAATCGGATGTCAAGTCACTTGCTATCTCTATCTAATTCGATGTAATAGCTGAAATGGCGAGTGACTTGGCATCCGATTAGTTTTGATCGAGCTTTCAGAAACCGGCCGTTAGTGGTTAAGTTTGAACTCTTGTTAAATTTATTAGTGCTTCACTTAGTTTGATATTAAAGTTTATGTATTATAATAAAATTATGAGTGAAAAAATATTTTATTGTTATTTTATTTATTACGCGTGGTAAAACATTAATAAAAAAACAACCAACTAAGTAGGAAATAAATGTTCGAAGATGATTCCAACAAAAATATATTTTTTAATATAAATCCAATTAGCAAACATTTACACAGATATTTTGTTGTATACAATTTAACTTGTTAAAAAATCCATAGGATTTCCCTGGCCACGAGCTAGACAGTCCTTTTACTGTTTGTTCTATACTTCCATTCGCTTCATACTATTCTCATCTGCATAAACAGCACATAATAATTTCTAAATCAAATACGCAACCTCAAGGGAAGCTGTCACAGATCGACCTAAAGCAATTTACAATCTGGGAACCACAGTAGAGCTATGCATGCGAGTGATTTGCATCACATGATGCCTGGTTGCAAACTAACGTCCGTATGTGTGTATGCATCGGTGGCGTTATGCTGTAACGAGGTACATTGATACATTGATAGGTAGATATTTTAAGGGATAGAAAACGTCTGAAGGAAACAAGATGGGCTTCCAACCTGTCACAGTCCTGTCCAGTAAATAATATTGAAAAGGGGGATTTTAAAATTCTCGATTTTTTTTTATACTTCTAGCTGATGGAACGAGCAGATGGTCCCAGCTGATAGGTGGTAACCATCACCTATAACAAAGCATTGCCTCGTAAGTCACGCACGATAGGAACGTACCCTACGCTGCACTGCTCTGCTTCCATCAACTTGAAGCTTAAAGATGTTAAGCCTCGTGTTAAGTCTCAATTACACTGGCAACCACACTCTTCAAACCGAAACACAGCAACGCTGCTTGGCGGCAGAAAAAGGCGTGGTGGTAGTACTTCCCCGGACGAGCCCTTCACAAAGAGCTCTACTCTAAAAAATTTATAATTTTTTTTGCAAATATTTTAATATTAAGTTCTTCATGAAAACAGAAGGCGCTTCAATTTAGTTTTTTATAGGTTACGATGGTATTTTGCCGATTTAGTTACCGACCAAGAGTAAGCCTCCTTTTAAAAAGTAAGGTATAATTAAATATTAAGTAAAAACTGACATTCCTAGAGCCAAAACGATCGACGTGAAAATGAAAAAAGCTTTTGCGATGCACTATCTCATCAATCACCTCACTGCACAGATTCATTAATTAGCGGCCTGAAAGCCCATTTAGAGCTTTATGTTTTTTACGTATAATATTAGTGACAATATGCATGAACGAATTAGAATTTTGGCTTTTGATATAATCAAAATAGCTACCTACGATGGTGGTGACTGGTGGGGACATCTTAGTGGGGACTATGTCAATAAACCGAATAAAAAAGAGATCTAGAAGTCTGAATTATGGTTACTCGCTGCAATACAGACACCGCACTTGCATCTCATACACAGCTGAGTGGTGCTACTACATAAATACGTTACGTTCACAAAAAATAGCTTGTTTTTTTTATACAACTAGCTGGAACAAGAAGATGATCCACCTGATGTTAAGTGGTGACCATCACCAATAACAAAGCATTGCCTCGTAAGTCACGCACGATAGGAACGTGCTCTACGATGCACTGCCCTGCGTCCATCAATTTGAGTCATACAGGATGTGCCTGTAATTACACCGGCAACCACACTCTTCAAACCGAAACACAGCAACGCTGCTTGGCGGCAGAAAAAGGCGTGGTGGTAGTACTTCCCAGGACGAGCCCTTCACAAAGAGCTCTACCACTCTTAAATGATGATGTCGCCAAAGGAAAAAAAATAACGCACCTTCGTTGCGTCTTGGCCGGATCTATTGATCTATCGTATGGAGAGGTCTAACCTCGAGTTTTTAAACACTAATAAAAAAAAATCTTAGAAGTCAATTTTAACCTAGTTCTAATTGCCGTTGTAGTTAACATGATACAATTTGATGTTTTGGAGCTGAATCTGATGATGGAGCCAGGAATTGAATAGAGAAACTCTGCAGTGGCTTTAAAAATGGGAACTCAGTACGTTTCTTGTTTTATGTAAGAAACCATTACGATGCGAGTTTTTAGTAATGAAGTAAACAGAATTTTCCACTTGGAAAACTACCACTCCATGATTTTTATATAGAACACTTTATGGTAATAAAAATAATCCGTAGCCAAAAAGTAGTACCTAGGTAATTTATACATTTTATTATTAATCGAATGCGCGGCTTACGGTACATTTATCAGCGGGTCGCAGACGTGGTAGGGATCCAGGCGACACCTTTTTAGTCGCCTAACATTTATTATAGCATCAGAGAACTGAAACATTGGTTTACTAGATGGTGCTTGGTATAAAAAAACAATATTTTCCTACATTATTGGTTATAACCAGTTTTATTGTGGCACGAGACTTTGAATACAAAGTCTCAAAGCAATCAAACAAGTGTCCAAAGAAGTGAAGCAAATTCTGGTGCCGGCTTTAGGATTCTTTGAAGTTCTTCTTCTTCGCTCCATTTCAACTAAATTTTGCCAGTGTCATGTGAAATAAATAATAATTCTTGGAGGAAATATCAAAGTAATTTAATCCTTATCCTTATGATTTTATGGTAAAATACTTTTTGACTCTGACTTTGACGCCTGACTAAAGATGATATGACTACTTTTGGCCCCACTCTTTGACCTCTATTATGCAAATTAAAAATCCTTTCACGACACGGTTTTGAAAGAAATTAGTGACACAACAACAAGAAGAAGAAGCAATTAAATTTATGTATGTGACAAGTTACTAAATAGTAGTGTAATAGTTAAATAAATAAAACCACATCTAGTTCAAAATTACCATCCATGCAACGAACGACTTGAGACTCGTGTAATTTATCTTGGTAACAATCAAGACGGTAACTATTTCTGGAAACTTCAGTTATGTTTGGGAAATGAGCAACGTTACAAAGTTTTTATTGGCTATGCCTTATTAAAGGAAATAGTAAGTTGATTGGATCCAAGTAAATGAAGTAGTTACACTTTAAAAACATCGAATTAAAAAAAAACGAATTTTAAATTAAATCTTTAGTTCAATACCGAAAGTTTACCAATTTAGAAAGTTTATTTTATTCTGAAATACCAATACAAAACCAAGGTAAAAAATTCAAATTAAAGACACATTACCTTCAAGTAAAAAAAAATTAAAGATATTGTTTTAGTTTAACATGGCTTTATTTGCAAAAAGAAAGACGAAAAGGCAGTAATCGGAACCTCAAAATTACGTAAATATGTAAACGAATACATTTTTAGTTAAAATTATGAAACAAATGCTACAAATAGATAAGTATATTACTTTTCTTCCATTTACTGAAACTTTTTAGACTTTGAAATATCACCTCTATAACTAACACGGCCACCATCAAATTAATCCCCAAACAAGGAAACCAGATATTAATCAGCAGCTTTTTCACAGCAACAGTGAAAAGCACTATAGTAGACCAGAAGCTTCAAGCAATAAAATACCAGCAGAAAAATAGCTGCGATTAATAAGGTAGCCGTTCTGCAGCCATATTTTTCATCATTATGTGCTCATTAAAGAGAGGCACGGTACGAATCGGATCAAGAAAGTGAGTTGGTAACAAAAACGCAGACACTATTTTTCAATTTCCCTTTGGATTCTTTCACGAAGTCTTTTAGCCACGTGATTTGCCGCAGTGTGCACCCATAAAACTGTAACGTTGAGGCTTGACAATAGCAGCTTCTTAGCCATTTCTATTAAGTACTATATCAAAGATTATTACATAGATTTTTTATCATTTTTTTTATATTGTAATTTAATTTTAAAATGCAAAATATGTGCCATATATTATTTGGATGTGAATTTGTCTACTTTGGTAGACGTCCTCAAAGACCTTTAGTAGGTACCAAGACAACATAACTAAAAAATTTTTTTTTATACTACTATTTGATGGAACAAGCAGATAAGTTGTAGTTCTTCCCCGGACGAACCCTTCATAAAGAGCTCTACTACTCTTAAACGTGTGTTGTGCGTGGGCACATTTATTTTATTAAAAAACATAAACTAGATAGTGAAAGCGAATTGAGGCATTGAGGAATCAAATTAAATTATTCATTTTAAATATTAAATATCGCTCCAAGAATATCAATCTAAGGCTACGGCGAAAGTAATAAACGTTTATGGGCTGATGAGTTTGCAGTTGATGAAAACTCATATTGAAGTGATCGAAGTTTGTTTGAACTAGTTGAATGAATGTTTAATATTTCAGGTTGAATGTCAATATTTGATTATTTCTGTGGTCGGCCCTGGGTCGGCCAGATACGGGTAAAATTTTTGTATTGACTTTGTATCGTGGTTTTGATTTTGCGGTAGAATTCGTTTTCAGTCATTATTTAAATTTAATGAATAATAATATATGGATATTTTCACACAGATTTTTATCATTAGCACTTCAGGTGATCAGAAAGAGTCCGTAACTATTTGGAATAAAAGTGTTCTAACAAAGTAGGGAAATTAGATATCTACAAGAGATGACAGTGCATACAGTACTAATATGACTGACATTGCCTTTAATTCCTCACAGCCTTACAGCCCTCATAGCTCCACCTAGTATCAGTAGTCCGATGATTTAGTCCTATGATAGGACTGATGAGACTTTTTAGTCTCATCAGTCCGACGATGCTAATCAATACAGATCATCGGACTTCTAAGCCTTTTAGTCCAACACATTTCTACTTTCCCAAAAAAAGAAATGCATTGACTCCAACAAAAAAATGTGAGCCTATAGAAAAAACTTGATTAGCATCATCGGACTAATTCATCGGACTACTGATACTAGGGGCATAGCTCAATTGGTAGTAACTATGCCTTCTCTGTGATGAACATAGATGTGTGTTCTCCAGCTGGCTGTCATTATAATTATAATTAAGTATTTACGAAAAAAAAAACAATAAGTGCTATAAAATCAGCTATCTAGTTCCCATATTACAAGCTTTGTTTAGTTTGGGGCTTAATAGTGCAGTGGAAAGTTCACCACTATTTATTCAGACTGGGAAAAACAAGTGAATTTTTAACACAATTACAAATCAATTTATATACAGACCGAGAGCAATAACAGACGATACAAACCTAATCATCTAATAATCCCTGTAAAGCCACTTCTGAGATATTTCCATGCAAAAGAAAATAATTTAAGTCGATGAAATAATAATCTTGCTCCACCTCAGTTGTTTGTTGGCAATTTCTGCTGATTCCATCGATTTGCCGACAGACGTAAACAAATTTGCTGGTTTAATATCGTTTCTTTTGAGGCTCTGTATATTTTTTAAATCGTTTCAGTGTGGCTCAAACAGAATTCACATTTATTTCAATATAACATTATGTTATTGAATCATATATTACATAGTTAAATATATTATTATGCAATCGTTTGAACGTTTACTCTTACTTGTGACTACCCCCTCTTAGACATCATCCTCAAGGAACTTTGAATTGGTACTTGGTACTAAAAGATATAGGGGGATATCTACCGTGAAGCCGTTTTTCTAAATATGTGGGCCAATAAAAAAAAATATCTATTTTATTACCATATCATAAAAAAATACATTCCTTTAATTCATTTTATATTGTCCGAAATGTACGGAATCATGGCGTGAACTTGCTTGTTTGTTTAAAGAGCTCAAAGCATAATTCACTAATTGAGTTGCTGGTAATTCTAATAATGAATTACGTACATTACTGTAGTTAAAATATGAATAGTTAATAATAATATAATCCACAAAAGTAACTCTTTAAGCTTCACGGGTTAGTTCATAAAATCTTGATGATTTATGGTTCAAAAACAGTTTTTTTTGCCATTTTTGAAGGTTTAATATAAAAATGAATACTACAAAAAAGATATGTACCAAATTTCATTGTAATCGGTTAAGAACTTTTTGAGTATCACTACACTACACTATCACTCCCACCAATTTAAAAAATGTAGTTTCGATAAAAACGCGTTTTAAGTTTTGACAGTCTTGAGCGCTGAGTTGAGGCAGAGCACTTTAATAAGTTTTATAAGAATTTAAGTTTTTTTTAAATTTACAGGCCTATTTTTGAGATGTTATACTAACTATTTATGCAAAAAACGTTCGCGGGGCACTGGGCACTTGCCCAGAGTGCCCAGTGAGAAAGCGGGGCCTGCGGACAGCACTATCTAGCCCCAAACAAGCAAAGTTTCTTAAATACGAACCAGATAGATGATATAATACTTACTTTTTTGTAATATATAATAACACCTAGACAGAGTACAAACATCTATGTTCGTCACAAAATGTTTGTGCTCTGTGGGGATCGCACCCACCGCCTACAGAGCAAAAGGCAGAACAACTATCAACTGAGTTGTGAGGCTGTGAAGACTGTGAAGTTGTAGTAGATAGAGCTCTTTGTGAAAGAGTTCTTTGGAGAAGAGCAACTACCGTTCTATTTCTAACACCAAATAGTTATGCTCGCATTGTTAAGTTCCAATTTGATGGGATGGGTGATGGTGCAATGAGCCTGTAGGCACATGCAGCTTATGGCGACGACAAGAGTTAATATGACTCTCGCTCGCACGTTTCGACATCTTCAAAGATATAAAATCACAAAACTCATTTTCAAAAATTGTAATCAACCATTTTATGTACAAGTTTTCCTTCTTAAAAGTTTGCTTATGAACGAAAACTAAAAAAACTATGAAGTAAAGCAAACTTTTGAGTAGGAAAACATGTATCGATCAAAATGATTTTTTTACTAAACTGTGTGCAATGTGAGTGCACACAAAATGGTTGATTGCGATTTGAAATGAAAATGGGCTTAGTGATTTTATATCTTCCAACACGTCGGAACGTGCGAGCGAGAGTTACATTAGCTCTTGCATTCGCCTTAACACTCTTTGACTAAACCTTTTTGTCTCAGATTGATAGCCGTACTGCAAGGCCACATAGAGTATATTATCTGTGGAAGTGCACGATGGTATGTACACATCAGTTGGTTCATCTAAAGGCATAACAAAAACTGTCTTTATTGAGTAAAATAAGGAGCACTTTGAAATCTACCATAATATATTTTATTCTATAAAAATATTAAAAACCCACAATTTTTTTCAGAATTATTATGCATTTGAGAACAAACTTGACTGTTGAATGCATTTTGCTCGTTGATACGTAGAAATTATGGTAGAAGAATGTTTCTGATACTACTTGAATCGATTTAAAAAGCAAATTCGAGGGTACTTATAGTTTTATAAAGAATAAAGCTATAAGTACCCTCGAATTTGCTTTTCACCATAGTTTCTTTCAATTTGTTATTCTTCAAGCTCCGAAAAAACGAAGTGCCCAATTAAAATAAACAAGTTTTATTCCCTGTAAAAACCTCCGCCGTTCTAACAAGCGTCGCAATAACGGCTAGTGCAGCGGCAGCTAAAATAAATCGCTCGAGGTAGGTACTTACTGCGAGCAGTTACAATGATATGTAACATCGAATGGGAATGAAGTCATTATTATGAAAAAAAAAACTCAAAATTCAATATTACGCTGTGCCAACACTATATTTTGAAGTCACGACCAACAAGAAAATGCAGTTATGTACTACTGTACAATAATTAAAAAATGGTCACGTTTATTTTAAATTATTTGAAATGGAAAGCAAGACACCATTATTCATGTAAGTCTTACGATTTACCCTCGCATATTTTATTGGTTGTAGGTAACACTAGCTAGGTACTTGAATAGGTAACCAATGTACAGAAAATCATGAACACAAAAGTGTTTTATATCATAAACCACAAGAACACTAAAGTGCCTGACTTCTAGTCTGGCGGCTGGCACGATTCAGATTGGGGTTTTTACAGATATGTTAAAGATAATTAAAAAAATTAGGTTCCTTATTTTATTCGTGCAAGCAAGTAACTACTGCTTAAAAAACATAATGCAATGACAATAATTCGAAAACAAAATTGTTTTAATGCTGATTAAATTAAATTTCATTATATCTTCAAGTCATCTTATAATTTTATTATTATTTTTACAAAGTTTTATATTCTCGAAATATGACATTTCGGTATAAGTAGAGCGCACGGGCCTAAGCCAAGTGAGCACCTCTATCATTTTTGTTGGGTTCGAGTCGTCCTGTAAGTACTTTCAAACCGTTACTATTAAAGCCATTATTTATCTTAAAATGTACTCTCAAAAAATAGAAAGAAACTGATAAGATCAACGTTACATACCGGTGTAACAGTCGCTCGTTTTTAGACTATTTACAGCTTCGCCTAGACAAATTTTGCAGTGCAGATAAGAAAGAAACAGGACAAAAGCCGCATTACGGCGGCTTGTGGTCCTAATGGGGATTATGCGGGAACGAATGAAGGGACGATGCGAGCCGAGCTTAGTTTTTGGGCAAGATAATGGCAAAACGAATTTAGAGGTTTTTACTTCGGTTTGAATGTGGTTCCCTATTATTAGAAATTATTTACAATGTATATAGATATCACTTACAAAAAAACTAAGGCACGGTACGATATTTTTACCCATGTTTTATATACGTACTTTTTTTATTTTTTATTTTTATATAACTAGCTGATTGAACAAGCAGATGGCCCACCTAATAGTGGTAACCATCACCCATAACAAAACATTCCCTCGTAAGTCACGCACGATAGGAACGTGCTCTATGATGCACTGCCCTGCGTCATCAACTTGAGGCATATAGATGTTAAGCCCCATGTGGCTGTAATTACACCGGCAACAACACTCTTCAAACCGAAACACAGCAACGCTGCTTGGCGGCAGAACAAGGCGTGTAACAGTGACAACAAAAAATTGTCACTGTTATTATTATTTGCATTTATTATTATTATTATTTACATGCATTTTGTATGCGTTCTATATATGTAGGTATATTAAAAGCGTTTATGATGAAATCGTAATTAAAATTGAAATGAAATCGCACAATACTTTTATACCCCATAAAACTTCTGAAGCATAATCAACCTTTACAAAAATCGTAGAAATATAGCAACATTACACAGGTGGGCAACCGTCTGCCTACGTTTTCCAGCTGATATGAGTGGTGATCGTCTCGATCCTTCGAGATCGCTCAGCTGGAAACGGACACGTGTAAAGATTCCCAGAAACTAAATAAATATCTTGGAACTTGGCTACATCGGATCGCACAAACTCACACTAATAGATTCATCATCACTTTTATTAGTTCATCGTATATAGGCATGTACTATATCGTATCGTATTTGAGAGCACTGGGTGGTCAAGTGGTAGCGGCCCCGCCTTCCGATCCAAAGGTTGTGGGTTCGAAAGCGGTCGTGCACCAAGGAGTTTTTCTGTTCAAAAATGTATGTGCACAATGCCAGTATTCTCAAACGGCGAAGGAAAACATCGTGAGGAAACCAGCATGTCGTAGAACATAAAAAGTTCTATAACATGTGTCAAGTGCTCGAAAGGAGCCTCTAGAGGCGCAGTTAAAATCCTTTCACCACACTGTTTCGAAAGAAACTAGTGACACGACAAGAGCATACCTATAAAGCGATTAACTTACACAATCTAAGTTCTATTCAAATAAACATCATTAAAATCGCTTCGTCAAACTTATCGGATTACTAAAACAATAGTTTGAAGACAATTACAGGCCGATGCAATTACTGGGGGATTACGGAAACACGATCGTACAAAGCAACGAAACAATTAATACGGAGCCGTGGCGATGACAGCAAATCAATGGACCAATCATAGGCTTCCTGCGCAAAGTAAAGAGAAACAAAACGCTGGATCTGATTGAACAAAATATTATAAATTCACATAGCGAAAACATTAGGTGAACCTGACAGTGATTATGATTTTGTGTATTTCCTGATATAAATTTTACTCAAAATAAGAGCGAACTCGTTTTTATAGGTAATATATTTATGATTTCATATTTTGCTAGTGTTTAAAAGCAAGTTTGTATGCGCTAGTGGTCAACTGGTGACAGAGTCGTTAGGCCGTCCTAAAGCAGGCACTTATTGATCAGTGTTTAGAAAAACTCTCATAAAACGAGCCTATGTAAAGAATACCCATAAATAATGGTATGTGAAACTTAAAAACGAAAACAGCTTTGATCCCCAGGCACGGTAAATCCCCTCAGATCTCTTAATACCAACACCAACATATGATAATTTAAGGATATCTAAGGGCGTCCTTTAGTTGATTTTGGCACATACCCATATTTTGCAGTTATTGTAAATCATAAAAGTAAAACAAATTGTAGTAAAAAAGTAGCCAAACACAGACGAGCGTTCATACTTTTCATGGCCAGATAGATGCACTGGAATTTGCACCACATCATTGTCACACCTGTTACAGTGTGTTGTATTAACAATCCTGTTACTGACAGAAAGTCAATTCACTGACCAATCGTGCGATAATCAATGACAGAATAGTAGATTGTGTCATAAGGGTCCAAAACAATGTATTTAGGGCGCGAGCTATTTTTTGAATCTAGAATGAAGTAAAGGATTCTAGAGCAGAATCCTGAACGCAGCGAGGGATTCAAAGTACGTCGCTCGAGGTTAAAAATATTTGGTACCGTGTGTCACACTCTGCTTTTCATCCCCCTCTATGAGAAAAATTAATAAGATATGCTTTTAGTAGTGAAAAATGTATATTTGCATAACCAAATTACAATTTTATATTTCTCTCGATTTCTTCGGTAGTAAATTGTTTATGGCAGTTTCTGTGTTTAATTTTACACTTTCTGGTGTTAATATTTCACTTTAACTGCTAGAACTCATTTTATTCAATTTGTGTGAATTTATTGAAATTGACTGTAATATAATATGATAAAAATAAATAAAAATTCCGATTGGTTAACCAATGCCGCCGGCGGCAGGCGCGCGTTTTTTATTCAGTTAGGACTGTAGCGAATTGCGTTCAAACTTTTTAATTTAATAGTGTTCTAAATTCAAAAATCATTTTGTCACTTTTGTTAAGTGCGCTGGAATGACCTATTTTGCCCGCACTAATCAAGGAACGAAGGGCATCTTTTCGAATAAATGGGATGAAAAAACAATTAACAATGACCAATCGTGCGATAATTAAAGCGAGCGTTAAAAGGTGCCTTTACCTTGCATGCTGTAACGTGCTTCGAAATTTTAATGAATTTTTGTTAACGAAGTTAATAATGATGGCATTTATGTAGCTTGGCAACTGTGAATTAATAAGTAAAATGAACTTGTTTTTGTAAAATTATATACTCTGTTCTGATGAAATATTTTTCAATTAAAATATTTAATATAGCCATCTGTATTTTTGCCATCATTTGGGATATAAAGTGTCACATATACAAGTCAGTTACAAGTCTCAAAAATATTTTACATTATTTCAATATTATTCACGTTACAGACAAAACACTGCTTCACGGCTTTGATCCCCAGGCACGGTAGATATATTATCGGATATTTTAGTATATAAAAAAGGATTAAATAATACAATTACAGCTGTTGTTTTGGGTTAAACCGAAAAACATAAAGCTGCTTATTTACTACCACCATAGAGCAAAAAGTAACATGATAACAAAGCCCTTTTTTTCTGAAGGGCCGTTTGTTGTGAAACTTTTTATCTGAATAGTTGTCGGACACAAATCCTTATTCACATGAACTGGAAGATGAGCCTTGACAGAAGCTTTTAAATGTTTGTTTTTTCCTTTGATGCCGAACGAAATCTGATTTTCGTAGAAGGGAAACATAAATAAATATGTTTTATATTTGAAATGTTTCACAAGCGGCGTTATATTTAATTACTCACATTATGTTTGTGCTTGTAGAACCGATAACCTGGGGAATAAAGGTTATCAAACGTAAACCATTGTAATACAGTCTTATTAAAGCAATGGGATCAATTATCTAAAAACAAACCGTAGTGACAGAAAAAGCAATCAAATATATTGTTGCTGGTTGAATTGAGAAATCTTCTTGCTATAGCTATTGCTGTTTGTCGTGTTAGTCGATTGCCGTGCTGTCAAAATAATCCCCGCCTCACAAGTGATAAACCTCAGCTATATAACATGAACAGCTTCAAGAAAAAAGTAAATGTCCACCCCTAGTGTTGTTGGAGCGATGGCGACCACTTAACATCAAGTGGGCCGCAAGCCCAATTGTCTGACTCTTACATAAAAAAAATCTTATTCATTAAAAAATACTAGATCGTAATGTTCTTTTTTTTATACAACTGATGGCCCACGTGATGTTATGTGGTAACCATCACCTATAACAAAGCATTGCCTCGTAAATCACTCACGATAGGAACGTGCCCTACGATGCACTGCCCTGCGTCCATCAGGGCATACAGATGTTAAGCCTCATGTGCCTGTAATTACACCGACAACCACACTCTTCAAACCGAAACACAGCAGCGCTGCTTGGCGGCAGAAAAAGGCGTGGTGGTAGTACTTCCCCGGACGAGCCCTTCACAAAGAGCTCTCATACTTTTAAAGTTCTTCTAGAAATATGAATAACTACAAATCTATGTTTATAAATTTATTATATGCTAGTATACCTTGGCTCTATCGAAGCTTCATTGATCAGGAAGTGCATTGAAGCATGTTTATTGCAAACTAGAATACCATATTTCTTGGAGCGTAAACATCAAAACAGGTACGTTACTTTCGATACTCGATCGATACTCGACTCACAAAATGTTGGAGACATCAATTGCATCGTGAGGAAGAACTACGGTAAAAACAAAAGAACAAGGTACAAATAAGTACATTCATAATATTGTATTTAACTTTGGTCTTATAAGGCAAGATTTAATTTCTAGATCGTTTTACTCAATCGTCGGCTTCATCGTCGCTGACCATCAGGAAATAAGTCTATAAAATACTATTAAAAAAACCACTTTTTTTTCTCAGTATATTTGTCGGTTGGTTCTAGGTATGTATATTCTGAAACCCATAGTATGTGATCAGTTAACAAGCTTGCGAGATTTTCGCATGAATTCGCGCACTAACTACGCATTTGTACGGCTCGACGGCGCCTACCTACAGAAGATACTTCCAAGATAATAAACCTTAACATCTTGACATAAGAAACAAGAGTTTATTGATGCGATGGATGACATAATCGTTATAAGTTATGCAAAGGTTTCTTGATGTTAGTAAAGGACAAAATTACGTGAGGAATTTATATAAGAGCCACACAAAGTCTGTCTTTGGTAACAAAATTATTATTTTCTTATGAATGTTCATTTGAAAAAATATAATGTAAATCTATTCTTCAATTACTTTATTCGGCGATGAGCTTACAACATGTCACATATACCAACTACTGCAAAATGAGAAAAAATGTGGCAATTTTGACTAATTTCAATTTCAATTTATTTATTTTTTAAAACCGCGATCTCCATAAAAAAAATGCACAGCGACAGCCCTTAATGTAAAGTCAATTATAAATTTATAATAAGCTTCCGACTGAAATAAAAAAATATAGAAAAGATTGCTTTTTTATAAAAACCTATTACAGCATAAAATAATATTTAGAATAATTAAATAAACCTTTAACATTGAAAATTATTTATCTACATACCTGCTTATTTTATGCTTTTTTTTTATCTTCATATTTAAACTAGCCTTAACTTTGTCATTTTTCATCTAAACACTCGACTTTTTCCCAATTTGACCTTAATGTAGACAATTTCTTATTGTAAATACAATTCTTAATATACATAACTTGACTTATATACCTATTACCTAACTATATTTTTTTATGTGCCTAGAACGATTAAACAGGCTTACCTAGATAACTTAAACGTTATTTATTACTCAAGAATAAGAGTCGTTTCTTCGCCTTTTTAAGTCTTGACTTACGGCCGGTTTCTGAAAGCCCGATCAAAACTAATCGCATGTCAAGTCACTTGGTATCTCTATATAATTCGATGTAATAACTGAAATGGCGAGTGACTTGACATCCGATTAGTTTTGATCGAGCTTTCTTATACCGGCCATATACTTATCTACCTACTATTAAATTGAATACCTAGGACTGCCTTCATATTGCTATACCCTAGGCAGGGTTCATGTGATACAAATACCCAACAACTATGTATGTACCTAAACTAAACCATGTGTAATAAAATAAATGTATTCGATTTCTGTTACTGTTTCTATTTCTTATCCTCCTTGTCAGAGGCATTTCTATCAAATAGGACCTTATCATGAATAAGATCACATTAATCAGAACCTTGTCGCAGTTAGGGCCAATTTGACATGCTTCTGAAAAGTTTTTTTTTTTTTAATACAACCAGCTGATGGAACAAGCAGATGGCCCACCTGATGTTAAGTGGTAACCATCACCTATAACAAAGCATTGCCTCGTAAGTCACGCACGATAGGAACGTGCCCTACGATGCACTGCCCTGCGTCCATCAGCTTGAGGCATACAGATGTTAAGCCTCATGTGCCTGTAATTACACCGGCAACCACACTCTTCAAACCGAAACACAGCATTGCTGCTTGGCGGCAGAAAAAGGTTAATAACATAATTTATCAGGTCAGAATAGAAAAGACCAATTTCAACGAAGATCTAACCTAACGGTCTGTCATCCCATTACTTCGCTTATAGAGAATTGTATCTGTTGTAGGTAGGTGATACCTGCTCACGATATGTTGTTCGACTGACAATGATCTGTTACTTGAACTCAGTGTGTTCAATTTTTATGGGCCAGTAAAACTTTGATTTTTATAAATTATTAACTTTGCAAGACCATGTTTGAGTACGTTTGTGTGGCTGTGCTTTTACAGCACAGTAATTTTCTCAGGCAGCCTACTAATATGATTAAAACCAGGGTCGAAATCTAATTTCGCAATATCACCGTCACAGGAAGCTTCATAATGCAATTTCACCGCAATGGATCGTCGCTCGGGCCCCGCAAACAATTTTTTCACCCACCACCCTGTGACCTAATTTCTGCTCAGGTGACCTAAACTCATATTTCCACCAATAGTATACAAGAGCCTGTCAATTGGTTAACTATATTAACCAATGGTGAGCCTAGGCGTGGCGTGGCAAAGCGCCAAGCCAAATGTTCCAAGCTGCATCTTTTACGCCTATTCACTTGTTGATTTTGGCGGAAGTTTTGAACTGTAGGTTGTTGAGAATGTGAGACGAATCGGCGGTAGGCGGCGGTCTTGAAGTCGGTTCCGAAATATGTAGTAGTACACAGTACAAAACCAATGAAGGCTGGTTGAACGCGAGTATATGCTGCGGCATTCTTGTGGTTAGTTGTTTATAAGAAATTTCTTATTGGACATGTTGTGGCTTGGTTTATTTCCAGTGGTTTTAGAAGTTTTCTTTATTTTATTACAATCCATTCCACTTCATTTGTTAAGTTGTATTTTATTGTTACCGCTTATCCAAAGTGATGCTGCATTTTCATTTAATTAATCTGAATTATTATTTCCAATCTATATCTATAACAAAAATGATCATACATTTAACTGAATAAATGCACAACAATAGCACGGTAGCACAGACTTAGCACCACAGATATATGTACAAATATATCTGTGCTTAGCACAGTAGGAGAATTTCGAGAATTATTTTATTTTTCTCTATTTTGTTACCAACTAGATATTTTTTAAGTAAATGTAGAAAATGTAGATATTATATATGTATATTTTTTTTAAGTGCAATAATATTATAATTACTAGATTTAACGCATTGGACTTTGTATCTGTAATGTTATTTCTTATGTCAATAAATATTATTATTTATTTATTTTTTTATTGTCTGATAGCTAGACGTTTGACTGCTATCTCACCTGATGGAAAGTGAAGATGCAGTCTAAGGTGGACCACGCTCAGCTATAATCCACTTGTTCACTCTTGTCTTGAATATTCCTAAGTTATAATGTTCCGGAAATACCGACGACGGTAGAGAGTTCCACTCCTTGGCGGTTTGCACTAGGAAAGTGGAAGCAAAGCGCTTTGTGCGATAGTGTGGGATATCCACTATGAAGGGGTGGCACTTGTCTGGCTGTCCGGAGGTAGAAGGGTGACGGGAGAATGAGATCGTGCAGGTCCTGCGCACACTCACCAAAATGAATTCGGTAGGAAACCGATAAGCAGGCGATTCGCCTCCTATGTTCGAGGCTACAAAGCTTGTATTTGTATTTATTTTGTAATTTGTAGAAAAATCATCAATTTATAAACACGCAGTATAAAAGAAGAAAATAGCAACGAGCTTCTCATATTTCACATTCCACTCCAAGTCTTATAAAATGCTGCAATGTTAATCTTATGTCAATAAATAATTTGTATTTGTATTTATTTTGTAATTTGTAGAAAAATCATCAATTTACAAACTCGCAGTACATAACAAGAAAATATCAACGAGCTTCTCATATTTCACATTCCACTCCACGTCTTATAAAATGAGAGCATCCATACAAAATAATTCCACTCTTGTAAAGGACTTGCAAAAAAGCAATCAAGGCAGAATCACATTACAGAAAACTTTACGTACGGCATGTTTTCGTTTTAATTTCAAACGAAGACGGAAGATGATGCCCCTCAAAGTCCCGTCTAGAGCTAAATTAAAACTCGACTCGACGAACTAAGTAGAAGTTCTTTGGGTTTTATATATTGTATATCATGGAGCTCTCAATGTTTTGTCTGTGTTTTTATTTCCTTTGTAAATAATATCTTCTTTTGTTTTATAACTCAAAATATAATTGTTGAAAGTCAACAATTACGATCTTGACCTTTTCAACTTTCATGAAACTTACTAACAGTTTAATATTTACGAGTTGAAGTAACACAGTGATCATTTTATTCAAAAAATATAACAAAAATATAATAATGCGTTTCTATCATCCTACATCATCTTACAAACGTCTTTAAAATAATTTTTATTTTGAAGACACAGCCAAATGAGTTGAGAAATAAACATTAATAAACAGTTTCCATAAAAAAAAAAATTTCGACAGGATATATCATCTAATATCATGTACGATAAAGACGCATACGAGACGTGGTTTGGCAAACTGCCTAGATGCAAGGGCAATCTGCCACAGCGTTTTAAACATACGATATCATGGTATACGCTATAAGCGGTAGCGTTGATCCATGATTAATGACAGTAGTTTCAAGATACAATAGACAAAAGCTTTATTAAAACTCCAGCAACAAATAAAATATGTACAGATTTAAATAAAATAATAAAGGATCGTAATATAAAATCATCTTTAAATATTGTACTATATAAAAAACACCAGTTTTACCATCAATCAAGTCTAATCAAGTCTTGAATCAAATATGTAGAGGTGCCTAAACATTTAAATTTTAATACCGTAAACACCAACCTTTTTCGATGAAATCCTTCCATTTCTTAGCCCGGCCGCGCAAACTCTTTGCGTAAGTTTTCTCTATATCGGCCCGCTCCTGAACCAGGGCTTGGAGCTCGCTGCATAGTCTGTGGCCGTCGTCGACCCTTCTCGTGGTTCGCTTGTAGTTCCAAGGCTCGTAGTTGTTTTTATTTACCAACCAGCCAAACCCAAGACATAAGTATCAGTTTTCTAACAACTGAAAACTGTGTTTCTACGTAAATGCCGTTAAAACTATATTTTACACGTAAAAATATTGCTGCAACACAATATTTTCTGGGTTATTTCCGCTCGTCCAGTCCTTGGTTTGTGCGGAAATGCATTCTTATTTTAGAACCAGCAAAAACGCTACACTTTTAGAACTTGTACTACAAAACGGGATCACATGCAAGCAATTTGTTGGCGACAAGCTACGGGGTCTCATTTTTAAGGTTTCGTATCTAAAGAGTGTCATCCGGACTTTAATACTAACCTTATTACGTCATCTCTCCTTATCTAGACATCTCTTTTTGCTTACAGGACAGGTTTTAATAATAGGTCTTTCTGATTTGGAAAGATCCTCACAGTCTCTACATATATATTTTTTCCAAATAAATAGTTGGAAGCAATCTAACCCTCGGCTCTGATTTCCCCATGCTGTATTAGATTAACAAAAGGATAAAGGGCCGTTAAATATGTCAAAATGTACGCGTTTGACATCTAAGGTTCGATTTAACGGCCTGTTAATCCTTTATTAGTAACTAACAGAGCATGGTGAAATCAGCGCTTAGTGCACTAGTTTGACTCAAACTTAGCCAGTTTTTACAATGAAACTCAGTCTTTAGCTGTCCAAAACGTATATCAGATTTTCATTTTAAGTATCCAAACAGATTTTATGATATCGTATAATGTCTAGTTTTAAAATGTTTTTTTTACTACTCTCATCCCATTAGAGCCCAAAAGCGGTGCATTCGTTCAATGTTTGGCATGCAGGCGACAGACTCATGTAAAAGATGTCAAAAGATGTACCATCGCTCTATATTTGTGAGGTGGCAGCTTTCATAAAAAGCAATCCTCAGCTTTTTAACACTTGCCGCTGGTAGCCGTCAGGATGGTAGCTTACGCTTATTACCATGAAAAACGGCATTACTAAGATTAAGTGTGTTCTGTATGGCTCCAATCTACACTAATCTACACTAATATTATAAAGAGGAAAGATATGTATTTTTGTTGTTTTGTATGTAACGAATAGGCTCAAAAACTACTGGTCCGATTTCAAAAATTCTATCACCATTAGAATGCTACATTATCCCTAAGTAACATAGGCTATATTATTTTTTCAAAAAAATCAGGGATCCTTACTAAAACTCCAATAATGTAACCCAAGGTGGAAAACAAAAACCTTACATCGCGTGCGCTGCGAAAACTATTGATGATAGAACAAAATAATGTACTATGATTTTGTAGAACACGTCATCATCTACAAAAAATGTCGCGACAGCATATGTCTAACTATTATAGTTATGTAACAATAAGTGTTATTTTATTATAAAAAAATTAATTGAAATGCCGCTGCTAGAAAAGGGTCTTTGTTTGTACCTTGGTATTAATCCTTATCCAAATAAATCATTTCATAATTAAGACGGTTTCAATACCTATATATATAATTAAATTATATAATTAAATTTTTTTAATCGGACATTCCATTCAAAAGATATGACGAAATTAAAAATGTTAACGGGTCCACGGGTCACGCACTGGGTGCGATTTCACTCACTCAGGGAGAAGGGCATGTAAATGTATGAAATTAAGTAGACGCGAGGCTCGAACCCACGGTCTAAGTTTATCCTAAAATGTTCTAAAAATGTATGACCACCCATGCGAAGCTGGGACAGGCCGCTAGTAATCTATAATCACATTCTTCTAACCATTCGAACCATTAGCGATTTAAATATATTTAAAAATACCTTATCTAGACATTTAGTGGATAGGGCATATTATAAGGTTGATGAATTTCTAAAAGACAAATTTTCAAAATGACATTATTTATATTATACATGTTTTAATTGACACTTTAGTTATCTACATACTTTAGTTTTCATTGACATTGCTCTTTTATTATACATTTTAATAGTTTTTTTACCTATATTTGTTTAATAAGACATTTAATTTGGTATGTTATTTTAATGCCTCTAATTTTTATTACTTTTCTTTATTGTTCTATTTTTGTAAATATTAATATGCCGTTAGGCTGGACTAGCGAAACCTAAATACTTACCCTAACACCAATTTTGTACCAAGTTTCCATAAACAATAAATATCTTTATCTCCGTTTTATTCCGTCCAAACACTCGTTCATTTGCCATGTCGCTGAGTACAGATTCAATCACTCTCATTATATTTCCATTTATTTCCACACCATTTAGACCGGGTAAGTTGATTAGGGAAATACAAGAAGTCGGTTGGCACATGTTTTTTCTCCTTTGAAATAGAAGCGAGATTATTATTGGATTGGTAAATAAGTCACTTATAGCAGGGACTTTGAAAATAAACTTGCGTATTATCTATTATACAACTTTATTTTTAAATTATCCTTTGTCATAAAAATATGTTCGAGCTGCGACTAATAGATGTACTCGTAGAAGGTAATCATAGTAATACTTTGAGGTGGGTAGGTACCTACTAGTGCATAAACCAGTTGTTCTCTAGCACTCGAAGCGTTTAATTTAATCACGACATGGTGGCAGCAGTTTTATGATTATTTAGTGTGTAAAGTTGATCATAATTGCAAGTAAAGTACCTACTTAGCCAGTGTCGAGTTATATTTGAGCATTGTTAACAAAGTGATATACGCGTATTTTGTCGAGAAGCAATGGAGCACGCTCGCCCGCCGTCAGAATTAAACATGGACAATACTTATTTTAATAATTATTTAACAAAACAATAGCTACATTATAAAGATCCGAGAGGTAAATATCTGGTTCACAAGCATGGATAGAGCTTTGGTTTTCTTTAATTTCATTAAAAATGATCAGAAAACTGTGGCAACTGTACAACTAGCCGATGGAACAAGCAGATGGCGCTCCTGATGTTAAGTGGTACCCTATAACAAAGCATTGCCTCGTAAGTCACGCACGATACGAACTTGCTCTACAATGCACTGCCCTGCCTCATGAGTCTGTAATTACACCGGTAACCACACTCTTCAAACCGAAACACAGCAACTCAACGTGTTGGTGTTCCGTGGAAATAGGCTTATCTGATTTTACGAAACATCAACACAATTTCTCAGTTTCTCAGGAAGAAAACTTTCATCCACAAACTAAAAATCCTACTAATGCATCATATTTTTTAAGCAGGAACAGCTGAATTACCGCTCCGTTGTTCAGTGGTTTCATCAGAAAAAAGTAAACTAAAATAGTATGCTCTAAAAACGTTACCAAGCAAATACAATCACAGACACCTACTTTTTGTGACAGTATTCGTTTTAATTAACATTGGACGCGAATGTACAGACAAAAGACAGTAGGAAATCCGGCCGGGGGTGGCGACAGACGCTTACAGTTTTCGACTCGATTGCTACACGATTTATTGCCATATTGTTTGAAACGTCCATTTACATCAAATCAACATCAACGATTTAATTTACCTTGCTTGCTTGATACTGTCATACTCGGACTTATCGAAACATTTTACTTTATCACACGATTCTTTACAGTTCACTTATTTCGATGATAATGAATTCTTAATTTTGTACGGGAAACCATGAAAAATAAACGTACATGGTATGTGCCTCAACAAAAATAAAATATAAATAAATATATATAAAATAAATTTCAGGTATAAAACTGAAAAAGGTGGTATTTAAATTTGTAATCGTAATATAATACGTAGATTTGTTCGGGCTGATGATGATCAAGGAAGTAATTAAAATGACATTAGATAATGAAAATAGATGATGAGTACAATTTATTTTCACATAGAATAGATTAGTAAAAATATGTTGACGATCGATATAAATAATGATCTCACAATAATTACGAGATTTATGTGCTGAATTCTAAATGTCGTGTGATGTAATACCTTCCGGGTTAAATTATTCGGGGTTCCTCCATCCGAGGGTGTCAGTGCTATTGACAAAGGTCATTCATATTGTACTTTACGCTCGGCCGCTCGCACTAATTCCGATTATATCTACCTACCTGTCTATAGCAGTTCTATTGCAGACAGACAGGTATAGAATATAGACCGGGAACTGGCTATGGTAAAATTTGTGAACATTTTCACACATCACTCTTGTGTCAAACTGGGTGAAAATATGTCTGGAACAAGCTACGCTAAACTTTCAGATAATAAGAGTAGTAGAGCACTTTGTGAAGGGCTCGTCCGGGGAAGTACTACCACCACGCCTTTTTTTGCCGCCAAGCAGCGCTGCTGTGTTTTGGTTTGAAGAGTGTGGTTGCCGGTGTAATTACAGGCACATGAGGCTTAACATCTGTATGCCTCAAGTTGATGGACGCAGGGCAGTGCGTCGTAGGGCACGTTCCTATCGTGCGTGACTTACGAGGCAATGCTTTGTTATAGGTGATGGTTACCACTTACCATCCGGTGGGCCATCTGCTTGTTCCATCAGCTGTATAAAAAAAACTTGCCATCTAGCTCTCAGATATATGGTGGTTTAAAATTACCACCAGAGATAAGAGATCATCAAAATATATATGCTCTAATTATTTGTGGCATTTAAACCCGCGTATTTTGTCTTCAGTGTCCAGTCTCAGTAGCCGACCGTGAAACAGAGTAAAATAATAAAATAAAATAAATATTGATGGACATTCCACACAGCACTATCTCGCCCCAAACTAAGCCAAAGCTTGTGATATGGGAACCAGATAGCTGATATAATACATTATACTTTTTTTTTGTAAATACGTACTTATAATATTATATAACACCCAGCCAGAGAACAAACATCAATGTTCATCACACAAATGTTTGTTCTCGGTGGGGATCGAAACCACGGCCTACGGCGCAGAAGGCAGAGCTACTACCAACTGAGCTGTGAAAGCTGTCAAAGAGTTCATTTATATATATATATATATTTTTTAACCTATACTGTTCCACTGCTGGGCAAAGGTCTCCCCCATTTTTCTCAAATCTCCCCGATCCTCTGCCAACTTTTTCCACTTGTTGTGGAAGGAGTCATATAAATATGAGGGTAAATTTGTTGTCACTAGCTCCCAGCTCTTGGATCGTGTCTATGGATACTACACCACACGTCCTCTATTTGCAACGTCTATATTGTTAGGCTGCGGTAACAAGCTTTTGTTGTAGTTCACCGGGCGTGATATGTGACATGTCCGGATTTACTGAGCCGATAGAACTACCTAGATACTAATATTGTTTGGATACTGACTTTCTAATGCTATTGAATGTTTTGGAAAGTACCAGGGAACTTCCTGCCCACTTCAGGCGTACAACAGCTTTTTTCACTTTTTTTATACAAATAGCTGATGGAACAAGCAGATGGCTCACCTGATGTTAAGTGGTAACCATCACCTATAACTAAGCATTACCTCGTAAATCATGCACGATAGGAACGTACCCTACGATGCACTGCCCTGCGTCCATCAACTTAGGCTTACAGATGTTAAGCCTAATGTACCTGTAATAACACCGGCAACCACACTCTTCAAACCGAAACACAGCAACACTGCTTGGCGGCAGAAAAAGGCGTGGTGGTAGTACTTCCCCGGACGAGCCCGTCACAAAGAGCTCTACTACTTAAAAAAACATTTCTGTAGCAACAGTCACCTCTGTAGTAACAGTAAAACTACCTACAAACGTTATTTAGGCACAAGTACCTAATATAGCCGACAGGAGTTGATAACTGCTTTAAAAGTGTGTTGGGAGCAAATTCCAAATGAAAACGTCATCCACCTCATAGAGAGTGTTCCAAACCGACTCAGAGAGTGTGTGCCCAATAGGGGAGGACCTACGCGTTACTAAACATAATGCATAAAAGCAACCCTAAAAACCTGTTTTAAAAAAAATGTGCTCGTGTCTTCAACGTATTGTTTTGGAAAACCGTGTAATTTTAAGTTAATGCGTAATAACGCGCATTTCTTGTTTTTTTTTTTGGCAAAAATAATGTACTGTATGTTTTTTTAATGATCCTGAATGCGGTAAGCTATTCCTAAAATTAAACTTGAAATAAATTGTACGTATTTATTATTATTTTTATTTTAATCATATTTTATTGGGTGGGCCCTATTTTGTTTTGAGTAGTATAGTATTGGTTTCAGTTGAAATCTTTCCTAATTCGTTAAGGATACTGACTACTTCGATTTTTGGTTTAAAAACTTTTATCAGAATTTAGATTTTTTTTATATGCTTGAAAATGTTGTAACAACTTTCCTTTTGCCTGTTTAGCCCATTACCCTTACGAGTAGACGGAACAACAACAAACATCACTTGGCAGTGCTCTTCAACCATTCCACAGTCGCTTATCAAATTATGCTGTCACTAATCGTATTACATCCCACAGCCAGCCGACAAACACACGGCTAGCTCAACGCTTAGTTGTTCTCATTCTTAGGGCTCCCACACACGGGCCTCCGGCCACAACCACAAAACGCCGCCACTGGCATATTTCCTGTAGTTTTCATACGAAGCGTGCAGCGACGATTTGTAGCGTGTGGCGGCTACCGGCGTCAACCGTGTGCGGCGAGTCCATATAAAATGTACGAAAACTACAGGAAATATGCCAGTGGCGGCGTTTTGTGGTTGTGGCCGGAGGCCAGTGTGCGGGAACACTTAGAAGTGATAGCTTGAAACTGGTTTGGATTCACTTAGTTCCTAGACAATTCAAATTGAACCTTGTGATTTTACTTCAAATTCAGACTTATTGACTTTGATTTGCTGAAGTATTTACTTACTACAAAATGTGTTATACAAAAGCAGTACATGCTCTCAAATGGTGAATGGTGCTCTTCAAATTATGTTTTACAAGCTGGTGCCCGCGACTTCGTCTGCGCAGGATTAGTCACACAATATCTTTATAAATTGTAGCCTATGTGTTATTATGATGTATAAGCTATATTAGTTTCATTAGAATCCATTCAGTAGTTTTTACGTGAAAGAGTAACAAACATCCTTACTTACAAACTTTCGCGTTTATAATATAAGTAGGATTTCGATATTTTAGTTATACCTCATAATTATTTGTTATAATTTCTGTTAGAATTTTTATTAGTATTAATTATTATAATTATTAATTAATAATATTAATTAAATTTAATAATATTAATTTTTATAATTATTAATTTTTTAATGTTTGACTGAAGTCAAACATTCTAAGAAAATAATATCGAGTTGTTGCAAATTGTCAAAAAGTATTGATGGTGAAATGCAAAGAACAATTCATACCTCCCGTTGATTTAAATCTCGCTCTGTTTATAGCTTTGGGATATTATAAAATCTTAGTACACCATAATGTGATACATGTTACTAAATATAACTTCCAAAACTTAAAAAAAACAAACAAAAATAACAATTTAGTCTCTGGTTTGGATTTATTACATCGTGAGTAAAGTACAATAACGAGACAGTTGCACCAGTGCAAGTCGGTGAAGTGACGGTTCTAAGTGAACTATCTATCTTCTAGTCCCTGTGACACAAGCATACTTGTATCTAAATTATGGATATGCTGATGACGTTGATGACATACTATTGTGGCCAAATCATATAGCAGGCATTAATTATTTGGTATAGGGCTTTTGGTGCCACCTAATGAATTGGTTATGGTATCGTGTTTTGGAATTTGGGCACGTTTGGTTTATTAGTATTTACTGTTTGTTTTAACGTAGGTAGAATGGTATTTATAGCTACGTTTACAACTTACATTTCCACGAAACTACTTTCTTTTCAGCTTACGTAACTTACCTGGAAGTAAAAAATAATGATTAGTTCATGTTACAAGATACAATTTGTTTATTTGCATAGAAGTGTTTTTTTTTTTGTTTTGTCATAATTATCAATATCTGACCTGAAGTATTCATTGCTAGGTTACCATCATAATAGTTCCAAAAAAAAACTTTTATTATTCAGCGATTGTCCGTTTTACGAGTTATATGGCCTGATCGTTGCTGATAAATAAATAAATAATATAAATATTGGTGGACTTTCCACACAGCACTATCTAGCCCCAAACTTAGCCAAAGCTTGTGATATGGGAACCAGATAGCTGATATACTACTAATATACTTTTCTTGTAAATACATACTTCTAATATTATATATAACACCCAGACAGAGGACAAACCATTGTGTGATGAACAATCTATGTTCATCACACAAATGTTTGTTCTCGGTGGGAATCGAACCCGTGACCTGCGGCACAGAAGGCAGAGCTACTACCAACTAAGCTGTGAAGGCTGTCTAATAATAATAATGATAATAATAATAATCTAATAATAATGATTGTAATAACCTTTTAATAGAATTCGGGGGTTTCTTTATTTTTGATAATCTTTTTTGATGTTGTACTCTGCAACTTTGATGTTTGTTATTTTTCCTAACAACAATCAACTTTCAAAATGGCTTTGCTTACAGAAATCTATCAGACGATTAACAATGCAAATTTTGCTTTGTTTTTCATTGTTAAATAAGGCAAAATTATTACGGGTACGAGGCTTATTTTAAACAATGTTTGACTAAGTATTGTTTGTAAAAATGAAGTTATATGCTAGTATTCATTTAATATATTTACTTCCAAAAAGAACTGGTTGCAAACCATTAACCTAAAAATAATTAACATAACTCTTCTATAATATTATGTGTATGTTATTAACATTCGTTCCTTGAGTATAATACCCCGTTGACATTCAGCTCATGTCCGTGGAAATTTGCAAGGACATGGGCAGGGACGTGGACAATGCGAGAATGTAAACAGATCACTTCCATGTCCGCTCGCGTTGACGTTCGCGTTGCTCGCGCTCCCTAAGTGTCCGGGCTATGTGAACACACGTTGCCGGCGACGCACAGTGGATCGATCCCATACAAGTGGCCGGACATAGCATCCTTAAAATTCCAAGTTGTATATTTTGAAAAACTAAAAACGCCATCGAGTTCTATAGATAAAGGGAAACAATAAATGTTTTACGACTTTTCATTTGAACTCATACTTTTTAAGTAATTCAATAAAAACTGATACATTTGTATGGGAAGCAACATTAAAAAGTCTGTAACTCGCGATTCCCGACTTTTTAATGTTGCTTCCCATACAAATGTATCAGTTTTTATTGAATTACTTGAAAAGTATGAGTTCAAATGAAAAGTCGTAAAACATTTATTGTTTCCCTTTATCTATAGAACTCGATGGCGTTTTTAGTTTTTCAAAATATACAACTTGGAATTTTAAGGATGCTATGTCCGGCCACTTGTATGGGATCGAACCACTGTGCGACGCTGCCGTGGACATATGGCTGGCCACATTTCCGTCCACGCGAATGGCGGCGCGAATGTCTAAATATAAAGAAAAATGATGTTATGCGCCTAAGAAACAACGTTGTTACTTTCCTATTTCTCAAAGCATACAGCGGCAGCATACGAGTGCATTGTCTAGTATTCCTTAGGCATTACAGCTTACAACACCTAGCAGGCACCCAGCCATAATGTGGTTAATTAACATCTCAGATTACGGAGGCCATATTGCAAACTCGTTAATTAGTACCCCCAGGAACTTCTCGCGTCACAGAACAATAATAATTATGTGTTGATGTTTAAGTCTGAGTAGAGCAGTGGTTTAGTGGTAGCAACCTTAGCCTCGAACCCTTAACCTGAGGGTTCGAATCCAGTACCTATGGATTATTTATAAAATCCTGTATAATTCAGAGACGTTTTTTTGTACGTAATTCTGTGTAGCACACACACACACACACACACACGATGCAGAACAACAGAAAGCCACCGAAAAATGACGCTTCCTACAAGGATATAAAAGCTAGCAATGTAGGGCCTAATGAATATCCGTGTACACAACAGATTTCTCAATTTACCTACCTAGTTTTAAGATAGTTAAAAAGTTTAGTTATCCTTGTTTTTTACATAATAAAAACATTGACTCTAACTTTTCGTTATTTGATATTTGCTTTCAATATACTTATGTCTAGAAATAAAATGAGTCCAACATAAATATTGACACACGATAAGTTGCGCGCACTCGTTAAGGGCCCACCTACACCGAACACCGTGTAATCGGCTCCCACCTGGCGAGTAAATATGTCAATTCGCTATTTACGATGTCAAGTATAAAGGCTTGTACGTGGGGTACGCCTTTGTCGATACTTGGTATTGCACGTTTTTTAAGGTAATCCTTCTCGTACTATAAAGGAACGTGGGTTTACATTTTTATCATCATCAGCCTGAAGAAGTCCAATGCTGGACAATAAAAATCGCAAATAACCTTTCGTACAAACGTTTCGGAGAATTGCAGTACAAAAGTTTAGCGAAAATTTTATTTTGTTCCAAACAAGTTTCCCAAAAAATATGCTTTACTAGTTTTAGATTTAATATCAACTTTTGTATTGTTTGACGTCTGTCAGCCTCTAAGATATACATTTTCACACTATTTTAAGCTTCGCCTTTTTTCAAGTTACAATCTACAACTAGTAAAGCATATTTTTTGGGAAACTTCCCAAAAAATATGCTTTACTAGTTTTAGATTTAATATCAACTTTTGTATTGTTTGACGTCTGTCAGCCTCTAAGATTTTCACACTATTTTAAGCTTCGCTTTTTTTCAAGTTACAAAAATTTCCAAATAAATGTTATTGTCCCAAAAGCAATTTGTCAAGCCGCGGTAATTCTATCAATCAGAATTTGTATTTTAAGAAATCTCATTTCTTTACTAATTAGTTATTTTATTATTGTCTTCCAGCTTATCAAAATAGAGAGTCAATAAAAACAATTCTTGTTATTATTAAACTTGGACATACTACTTAATTATTATTGTATACGCCTCGAGTATCGCTTTTCGCATGGAAAATACAAAGATGTATTATTATCAGAATAATACTTATGTTTCATAACATAAGAGATTCTCTTACCTCTCGAAAGAAATAAAGCTCATTATATTCCCCACCTTTATTGCGTCTACCCCTACGTTATACAGGGTGTCCAAAATATAAGTACCTAACGATAACTGGAAATTGCGCCTGATATTTTATAGCAGGGTAGTGATAAGACTGAAGTTATTGTCCGAATTATTTCATACATATTTTTTTACGTAGGTATAGGATATTAATTTCCTGCTTACATTTTGACGCTCGTGTGTGCCTTTTTACGTGTTTTTGACTATAAATAAATGAGCGCGTGCAAAACCAAATATAGTAATAGATTAATATTTCTGGAAATTTCACATTAATAGGTATATTCATACTTTTTTTGTAAATAAAACCTTAGAAAACAATATAACATCAAAGCAGAAAACGAATATCTAATAATGTTCGTGATTTTTATATAATACAAATGTTTGCAAGATCTGCGAATATTTGTCTTGTGTGTGATTGTTGTGGATATAAATCTAGTGTGAAGTGAGGACTTAATAATGCTACTGCTGGGTATGTTGTGCTATTTTACCTACCGCATTTTCTTTGATAGAACTTTGTTCACCCTGTATAAGTTATTACGTCTCGTATTTCTAAACAAGCGCTATGGGAGATCACTTATGTAATCATCGTACACTGATTTCTTTATTTATTGAAGGGAAATTCATTACCTTATTATCAATTTTCTGTATTGGTTTATTCATTAGCCTCCATTTGTTTGGACATCATTATACAGTATTATCTCAAAAGAGTAAAGGTGAAAGAACTCAAAAATCCTGAAATGTTAAAGTGCTTCTGTTTATTTTCAAATGCTTGGTTTTAACTGCGACCATAGTTTTTAAGATGAAATTCACCGCTAGACATAAGCCTTACACATTTCCAGGAAGAACGATTCTTAGCCCTCTCCATCCGCCAACCTACCGCGATCCTTTCGATGTCGTCAGTCCATCGGAGGACAGCTCAAGATTATTTTAAGATGAATAAATAATGATAAATAAACAAATATTGATGGACACATCATTATCTATCCCCAAACTGAGCATAGCTTGTACTAACCGGATAATTTATATAATATGTAAATATAGGGATTCCTAAATTACTTTCCATATTATTTGAACTAACAAACTGCAAAAGAATGAAAATTGCAAATTGTATGAAAACATCGCCTTGCGAACGAAGTCAAGGGCATTCCACTATTGTTTTAATATAACTAGAGATGCCCAAACTTTTTCTACATTTGAAATTGCACATCCATCACCCTGCATCCCAACGTAATATTAATCTACCCACATTTTCCGTACAAAAAAGCATCTCAAGTTTCTACGTGCAGGAGGCAAGGGGGGGTATAATAGAGTGTCATCTTGACATAATAAATGAATATGCTCTATCCTTCCTCAGGTTACCTCTTACATTTACAGTTTGCGGAACCCTTTTTAGGGTAATAAAAAAGATGGGTAAACTTGATTTCTTTCATTTGTTTCTTAGTAATAGAGTTTTTTGTTTTGAAATTGCCTATGAGCAAGTAATGAAATACTGATAAACAATGAAGTTTATAATAAACGTTTGAAGTACATAATAAACATTTTAAAGGAGCCGACCGATTTGGAGTTATGTCTGTGCATAAAAAGGCATGGTGGTAGTACTTCCCCGGACGAGCCTGTCACAAAGATATCTACTACTCCTATTTAGTGGAGGTCTAGATGTGTTTACATATTTATGATAAAATAAATAGTGAAATTACTACAAATGTTTTTCAGCAATTGCAGACAACCCGTTAATATAAATCTCATTAACCAAATACCCGCCCGGACCTGGCACATCAAAAACAGCAAAGCAATGTTAAAATCTAAGCCACCTTTCCATGAGCGGAGCGACGAGCAAATGCGGTATCATCATTTTGCTAGCTCATACTTCTATTTATGCCTATATATGCATATGTATATTAAATCTCAAAGGAATATCCAGAAGAACGTCAAGATATTTCATTAGTTTTAATGAGAACAAATAGCGAAATCATCTGATGTCGATTGGCTCTGATCTCTGTTACAATTCTATTGACCTCACAGAGCATGTAATTGGGAGAGCGTAGGATTGCAACCAGCCGTGGTATTGGATGTAAAAGTGTTTATCTCATTCTGTACACATTTGGCGTTTAAGATCAATTTCCTGTTGTGAAGCAAATGTAGATAACAGCAACGATACGATGGCGATATAATACTAATGGGGTCCACTCTGCAAAACGAAAGGCGAAGATTCTTAATAATTCGTGAAGTGACAACTGTGGAGTGGTTACCGTTGTCGTGCAGTATATCCCAAAATACCAACACGAGATCGTCTATTTGTATGTGTTATATTTTCTCATAATAGTAAAAGTGACAGTCCACACAGCTCAGTTGATAGCAGCTCTGCCTTCTGCACTGCAGACCGGGGGCTTGATCCTCACCGAGAACAAACATTTGTGTGAACAACATGAACATAGATGTTTCTTCTTTGTATAGGTGTTATATAATATAATTAGTATATACTTAAAAAAATATATACATAAGTATTATATCGGCTATATGGTTCCCATAGTACAAGCTTTGTTGTTGGGAATGTCCACCATTATAAAAAAAAAGTCCTTACGTACTGTTTGCTTGAAATGTCCCCAGGCAAATGCTATTCGCGCGTCGCTTAAGTAACGCTCAGCTTACACAACCCTACCCCTTACCCAGAAAGGAAGCGTTGTACAAAGCACAGGAAATTGCCTATCAGAACTTAGCGGCAATCAAACCGGTGGACGCCAATCTAACTTTGCAGCGGACGTTATATTCCACTTAATGAGATATTTCTTGAAACTGGAGGCTGGAAGCTGAAGGGTTTGGAAGGATTGTTTTAAAAACAGACTGTTTGAACTCTACACTCAAAACTTTCCTTTTAAGTTTATAATACATATATAATACTCGTTGGTTGGTAGATATAACGTGATTGATTTAGGTTCAATTCTCGCAGCGCATTTATGAAGTAGCTGTTTTTGTTAAATGCAATCCTAAATTATTTTTGGAGTTTGCGACCGGAAGCCGCTTGGAGGGAAATCTTCGTAATGTACCATGTAGAACACATTTATTACGCATGAGTGTATTTTGCATGGCTCCTATAATATACAACAAAATTCCAATATCTGTTCGCCGGCTGTCCACTACCGAATTTAAAACTAAATTAAAAAATATATTGATAAATAAAGCCATCTATAGCGTCAATGAATTTTTGTCTGACTGAATTATTATTATTTTTATTAACTTTCTTTCTTATTTGACTTTTTTCCATTTAATTTTGATTTGTTATGTATTATTTATTTGATTTGAATTTTATTATGAATTATTTAATGTTCCCAATTACTATTTTTATAAATGATTTAATGTAAAATTTGTAAATTAGTTTGTAAGAAAATGCTTTGTATGCCTAATGGCAGAATCTAGTGTTCATCTCTAACCATGTCATCTGTTTTTATAAACCTACCTAGATTCACAGAGAATAAATGATTTATGATTTATGATTTATGTATTCATGAAACTCTAGTTACTTTTTTTATGATAGAAAGTACTATATTTCTGGAAGATTCCTTCTCATTTTACAAAAAAAAAGTATAATAGTAAAGTCTGAAAAAATATCAAGGTGACCTAAAATAGCATAGTAAACACTTCACAACAAAAATGCTCATAGGATATAATTTACTTCAAAAGATTCCAGTTTCCTACGTTAGAAAGTATCTTTCAAATATTGACAAACTTGGAAGAGTCCTTCTACATGGAGCTCCAACTTTAGAGTGTTAGATAAATTAAGATGACGGTAAGTTTGTTTAAAAGTATCCGGCTTGGTGTCCAATCAGAAGTTGGTTGAATTTGAATTTATTTCTTTGAACAAAATAATCTGTGCTGATATTGCGTTTAATTTTGCACCAAAATATACGGCCAAGATTTCAAAATTCCTTTTTTAAGATTCCAAGATTCTTCTTCAATTAAAAAGTGTGAACCAGCTAAAATTGGTTCAATTTAAGCTCCGTGTGGTCTGTAGTTGTAGTCCACTCCGCAGAAACCACATTTGAACAAGTAGGCAGAAATAATTCTTCGCCGATATTACTTTTTCGATATTAGTATATTTCTAAAATAACAATACCAAAGTGCCTGACAAAATAACGGCTTAATTTGTTTTTTACCATAGGAATAACACAATACATCGCGAAGTTTCAACATCGAAAATCCTTTGTAAAAGAGAAAGGCACTGAATAGTTTCAGCAAATATTACTGGTGGTTAAAAAGGAATGCTTTTGTGCGCCGCGCCCCATAGATGACAAAATATATTGGTTTACATACACAGACGCACTAAACGTCCACTACTACTGGCCTGCAGAGGAGGAAAACTATTCAAAGTGAAATATTAAACTGATTTTAATCAAAAATAATTGTTCCAGAATAATTGATACGGCATGATCGCACACCTGAAGTGGAGCTGGGCGGGACACTTGGCTAGAAAAGACGACGGGCGATGGACTAAGTCGGTAACGGAATGGTGGCCAAGGGAAGCGAGGCAGACCATCAGCCCGTTGGTCGGATGACATCGTCGGAGTGGTCGGACCACAGTGGATACGACTGGCGCAGGACCAAAAAGAGTGGCGTAATAGAGGGGAGACCAATACCCAGCAGTAGGTGCCAACGGGTTAAATAGATAGATAGAATTGATACAGCCAGTAAGTAGGACGACAAGAAATAGAGAGTATGTACACAAGAAAATCAATAGAGTTCCTATATACGATAGAAATCACTCATTTCATGATAGATACATAAATGTTTACTGATTATTTACGTCTATTTTACGTTTGATTAGCCTGAGATATCTAAATACTCCCAATTTAATCTATATAAGTTCGGTATAAGGTAGTCAGAGGTGCATCCAAACTTTATAATTCGCCACATGCCCACTATTTGGCTTTCTAATCTTTATTCTAAACGATACTATCAAATATGGGTTGTGTGGGTGTGTGTCCCTTATGTATGTTGAAATGTGAGTTGCTCTCGAGTTTTCCCTCGCATTTCTACAATTAGCTAATCTATCGACGACCGTTAGTAGCGCTGCGGTTGGAATATTCAAATTCTTTGCCATATCCGATAATACCGCTCATGCAAAATGCATACAATATCATTCTTTACTTCATACGCAAATGCTTCAGTAATTCATTTGGAACTGGCTTTATTTGAATTTTATGCGTTAACATTTTGGGTGTATTTTAGCCGTAATTTTGAATTTTATTGGAGAAATAATTTTGACGATGCTTGCCTTGTTCTCTTGTATTTTCGGAAGGATGCAATAACTTACATTTTAATGACTTTTGGATATTGCAGACTAGATTTATCTGTAGGATCTCAAGAATATCGAATATCAAAACCCATCAAGCCGCTTGGTGATAGGATGAACCAAATTGGAGAACCACACCACACTCGAGCTTTTAACAAAGCATAGTAGGTATTGTTTTGTAAAAAGTTTCTTACAAAATAACGGTAGGAACCACACCGAAAATTTGTAGCCTGTTTTCTTCTAATTCTTTGTATGTAATAAAATGCTCTGTATTTCATATCCTTTAATTGAATTAAGTAGATGTACGAAATGACAACCATTTTTTTCAATGCAATATTCAACTCGTTCAGGTAACGATTTTACTATTGCGTTCTTTATTTATTTTAGATTTTTCTCATTTTAGATATTATGTTTCGTAGTAACATTTACTGCTTATGACCCTCCTACACAGTCGAAAACATAATAGAAATAATGTAAGTTTTATTTCTTTACGATCGGGTTCGATTACCTAACTAAGTACAAGTTTTTTTTAAACCTATGTATGCTGTTTTTCTTGTCACTAAAATCGATGACATGGTTGCTAAGAACAGATCTTTGTATGTCTTATACAGACTTTCCTATACTGACCGATTTAAATGGGCCACCCTGTATACCAAAAACACCCAAAAGTCATTGAACTTTTTCTGAACAGTCAAAAAAAAATCTACAAAAATTCAGAAACTCGTAGTCTACGTTACCTATGTAACCTATTTCATCAAAACCACCCAAGCTAAGAAATAGCTGTTTTGTATATAATTTTATTAGGACCCCTAAACTACACGATTAGGTAAATGGGGTCTAATGGATCACAAATTCAGTTAGCGAGAGACGGTTGCAGTAGGTACAGCCAGCGTTAAAAGTCAGTAAAATAATATAAAAATCAGAATAATTTTCTACATCTATTGGGTTTTCAGCGTATGTGGCAAACCTGAAGTGCTATTCTGACAACAACTCCGGATTCGCGGACTCCGATGAATTTGGCATTCTCTAATACATTCTCCATCACTAGCGCCAACCGCGTAGTGTTTTGGCAGTGAAAATGCCAACATGATTGAAGCAAATCTCGTGATCAAAGAGAGTTTAGATCCACTAGGTGATACTCCTCCTGATTTTAACCTGATTATAACGTGGGGCTTAATCCGATCATGCAGAGAAGTATTATGTCAGCTCTCATTTTTATTATTATTATCATGAACCCTTCAGGTCCCACAGCTGGACAAAGTCTCCCCCCTTTCCTTCCGCACGTCGCGATCCTGGGCTATGTTGCCTAGTCCGTCAGGAAAACATCCAGCTCGTCCCGCCATCTCCGCTTTGGTCGGCCGCGTCGCCTTCTCGCTGGGTCAGGATGCCAATCAGTGGCTATCTTTGCTGACTGCTCACCTGGCATACGGCAGACATGACCAGCCCAATTCCACTTCAGCTTGGCGGCTTTCGAAGCTGCGTCTGCGATTTGTGTCTGTGAGCGCAGTTCTGTGTTACGAATTCTATCCAGTAGCTTGACACCTAAAATACTGCGTTCCATCGCACGTTGGCAAACCTTGATGCAAACACTCTTTGTATTTCTTGTATGTAATAAGCCTTATATCAATACAAAAAGATTGAATTGTAAGGTTTTTCAATACAATGGATTACATTTTTATCCTTTTGTTTGGATGTAATCTATCAGCTAGTTTGCTGTTGTAGTTTTCGAGAGTAGCGTCTTATACCCAGTTTAAAACATGTTTCATTTGTTGACAATACAAAAACTTTCGGTCTTCTACTTTAATGTTGTTGTTTTCACTGCTTAGTGAGAGATCCAACGTAATTATCTGCCCTTGTTTTATAGTTATCTGCAAAACATAATAAAATTTTGATTTTATGAAGACAAAGATGTTTATAATATAATTAGGAAATCCTTTCTTTGTCTATAATATATTAGAACAAGACACTACGGGGTACCTATATATCTATGTAAATTGCATATTTTTGAGGAGTTACTAAGTATGTATATTCTTGCCTGTTCAACTAGGTTTTGATTGCAAGGAACTGGCGGTAGATTTATAAAAACGTTTTAAAATGATCCTTGTATTTGTAATTAATAAAGACCTTTTGATTTAGACTGTTTTACTGCAGTAAATCCTTTTTTTTCTTGTTTGTTTTTATTTCTGTCTGTACCCGCATACAAGGGAGATTGGTAAGACACGGTTAGAGTAACAAATTGCGTTTAAATATCGGAGACTGAAGCCCTGTCTATTGAAAGGCATTCTATAAAGCAGCCATATTTTACCTTGTTATTCTTGAAACAATCTTTTATCGTTTTATAGGTACCTATTATACCTACACGCGGGTAAAGAATGGACGAATAAAGCGAAGGAAAGGAAAGATTGGAAGCTGTTGGAGGAAGCCTATACCTGACAAGGGGTTTTTAGTTAAGTAATTAGATTTAAGTGTTACTATCAAAAAAAGTGTAAAAGGATAATAAAGGAAAATATTTTATTTTTATTTGTATACCTACACACGAGTAAGTAGGTACCATACTGAACGAAGGATCATACGAAAAAGCCAAACCGTAAGGTAAATGAAACCTTTTGTTTTTTTTTTAACGATTGATACTAACGAATATTTCTGTTCCGACCGAGCGACCTAGAATTATTTTCTACTCAAAATCAAAATCAAAACGGTCTTTATTCAGTACAATCACAAGGATCACTTTGAAACGTTATATACTAGGTGAATCTATCGCCAGTTCCTCGCGACCAAAGCCTAGAAGAACGGGCAAGAAACTAACGGCTTGGTTCCTAGCGTTTTTTTGTATGATCCTTTTTACAATTTTATTAGAGTACCTACTTAATTGTTTAGTGTTTTTAATGAGTTGGAGCATAGATCAGTCCCAAGCTTTTTTGTCATCTATATAATCAGATATTTTAGCTTTTGTACAAAGTTTTCTTTTTATTATGTTTTTGAATTTGCTAATGCTAATCGACTGAATTAAAATGTTTAATAACCCTAAATCGCAACGGAATCCATATCAATCAAGTCTCAAAGCACAACTATTCACTAACAAACTTGCCAATTAAAGTGTTGAGCCGTCAGTCTATAGCAAAATAGTTGCTTGTTAGCAAATTATTCATTTGGTGTTGCGGGTAGACTACAAAACTAGTTACATTAAAAAAACCTATAGTTGTTTCTGTTGTTAAACAACGTTGGTAGAATTACATTTCATTCTGCTTTTTTTTAAATCTTTTATAGTAGGTAATAGCTACCTAGTGGCGCACTTAAAATCCTTTCACCACACTGTTTCTAAAGAAATATTTTTGCAATACCTTTTTAATGTCTCCATACTTGATTATTTGTGATTTTTCAAAACTACATTCAGTGATTTTATATTTTCAAAAATTTGCAATCAAGACGTTGCTTGATGGTTGTCAGCCTGTTAATTTGGTCGATGTGTTACTATTGATGAAACAAGGTACGTCATCGGCCGGTTTCTGAAAACCCGATCAAAACTAATCGCATGTCAAGTCACTTGCTATCTCTATCTAATTCGATGTAATAGCTGAAATTGTGAGTGACTTGACATCCGATTAGTTTTGATCGAGCTTTCAGAAACCGGCCATAAGAGTGGTACTATGTTAAAATGCAAGGTCTTTGCACTCAAGAGCCTTAAGAAACATAATTAGATGCTACCGTATCAAAATTTCACAAGTATTCATAATTGGCACGACGGTACAATGTCTTTAATAGATTCTGTAACTTTTCACAAAAATGGTCTGTAAGCTCTTAAATTTATTTTCTTACATATATTTCAAATATTATTATACTCATGGAAAATACCTAGAAACATCACAACACAACACAAAAGCCTTTTATACCTGCGACACGCTTTGAGCAGATTCGCAGAGACCTCAAGTGGGGGTCGCCATAGATACAGGGGGGCGTCGCTAGGTGATGAAAACCGAGGGAGATCATAAAATGTTTTTGCCTCTAAAGAGGTAGGAGGAAAATGTTTCTATTGAAGATATTGAACAAAGCTTCTAAAATAGATACGTAAATATAAAAATTACGAACAAATACATTGTTTACTGTGTAATTATATAATAAATAAAACGAATTGAGTCGAGCCAACGTAGTTTTTTTAAGGTCTTTGTTAAATAATAATCTTTTTTTATTTGTTGTTTTCTTTCACTTCATTGTTTATTTGTTTTTATTGAACAAGTAAGCTCTTTCTAGTCTCACTATGCGCAAACGCTTTAATGGTTAATAGCTTCATATTGCTAATTATCACATAGCCTATAGTATATGTGATATTTAGCAATTTAAAGCAAATAGCACTTGAAATGCTGTTTGTTTTTCAAAGAAATATAAATAAAATAAAATTGATTTTAACAAAATAAGACACTGTCCAACGATACTATTACAAAAAATAAAAAAGTCATCATAAACCTCAGGCCAGTTCAATTTGGCACAGCATTATGACAAGGTTAGTAAGAGATCTATTTATATGAATATAAGCCACCTAAGCATAAAGAAGTAAAATAATTATCCATATTCAATAAATCCTAAAAACCTTTCTTGAAATATATTTTTTATACCCGTTATTTTCAGTTTATTGCTAGCAGCGCCATCTCTACTTTTCAGGCGGTATCGCTTCGTGAAGCGGGCAGGGGTATATTGCGCGGGAAAACCTTAGTTCTGGAATACGGGAATGATTCTAGGTGTCGCTAGCAGGTGGAAATGTTACTCGGTTGTTGGTCGTTGGAAGCTGTTTGGATAGATGGCGCTAGTAGGTAAAAAATGCCTCGTAATTGAGAGATGGTTCGCAGATTATTTAAATTCTTTTGATGAAAAGTACAAAGATTGATAAGAAAAGTATGCAGAAAAAAAATTAATAAAGTGTCAATTTACCTTTTTATGTTTTGATATAATTGTAAGTTCTTGATATTATATAAGTATATATGAGGTATCCTGCTAAAATATAATTCTTTATTTGCCTCGGCTTTTTGTGTGATGGAGAACATAGGTGTTTGTTCTTTGTCTGGGTGTTATTATATATTATAACTATGTAGGTATTTACAAAAAAAGTATGTAAATATTTCTTTAGCTATCTGATTCCCATATAACTTTGTTTAGTTTGAGGCTAAATAGTATAGTGGAAACGCGTCCACCAATATTTATTTATATGGATTTTGATTAAGATATTGTTTAGTATTCATTAATGTATTGTTTATTTATAAATACATATTTTTTGTTTTACTGGCTTAGCGTCCATAGGTATTGTCTTTCTATTAAAACAACAATGACTAAATTAATTTTAATAAAATAACCTTTTCCCAACAATATAAATAAATGAAATAAAAGGCACATAAATTTGTATTTAATAGGGAGAAAATAAGCTCAAGGGGATAATTCCAACTTTCCGCGCGTTACTTTCACATAAATTAACATAAAAATAACTTTGTTATTATAAAAACAATCTGAAATTCTTTAAACACACGGCCATAAATTACTTCAAGCACGCTTGGCAACCCCCAGCTGTAAGTCCCTGCCATAATTCCCTTGGCAATTTGCTCAGGTGTCGGGGTGTTGGACACTATCACTGCATGCGACACTTGCCTGAAGCCTACCTAGCTGGTCGTCTACCTTCCCTACTTGCGGGGGTGATAGGGAAGGGCGTCGTTTTTAAAACTTTACCCTGGCTGTCAACGCCAGGGAACGTAATCCCTGGGTCATGGGGTTTCGCCGTGAGGCCGTGAAACTTACTTAACACTTTTCATTAATAATATTTACATAATATTATTAATTTCTTTTGTACTTACTTATTTTTTTTATTTGTATATTTTTTTGAATGATATTTTATAAGAAATATGTATATATATATATATATATTCTCTTTTTTTATTCACTGATCACGTTCACCTTATCACTGCATGCGACACTTGCTTGAAGAGTCTGGGTAAGGCCTAGCTCAGACCACAAGGCATGGCCAAAGCAAAGCCTTAGAATAATTCAGAAAATGTATCTTATCTTCTATGATAGTGTTTTTTATACTACTTGCTGCAGAATAAGCAGATGGCCCACCTGAGGTGTGGTGGTAACCATCACTTATAACAAAGCATTCTCTCGCAAGTCACGCACGATACAAAAATTGCCCTACGATGCACTGCCCGACGTCAATCAACTTGAGATATGCAAATGTTTGTTCTATGTCTGGGTGTTATAATGAAAAATAATGACAAAACTGAAAACTTTATATTTCACCATAAATATATTTAGGTATTTCATCAGCTTTCTGGTTACCATAGTACACGCCTTGCTTAGATTGGGGCTAGAATCTGTGTGAAATGTCTGGCAATGTTGAAATTTAATTTGTTACCTATTTATTTAAAGCTATTTCTTATTTCAAGTAATAAAATAACCCATCTCACGGCCTTATAAAAATCCATCTAGGTAAATATTTATTTTTATTGGCTTTTATTTACCATCTCTTACCATTGATCTGTAAAAAACATTGGTAAGGCTAAACTGAAGTGTTTTGTTTTGAATAGTTTTTTTGAGTAAGAGGAATACTGAAATTCTTTTGATAAAGTATTTTCAATTTTATCAATATCTAAAAAAAACTAATGACTAACTTGACCTAAAAATATTGAACGTTTTTCCTTTATGTTACTTATTCAAAATACAGAATACCGCTACATCGAAATTAGTCACATCCACCCATAACAAATACCTGTCCATGGAAACTTATTTTGTAGCATTTCGCTATCCAAAAGCACTCCAGCCTGGCTTTACAGTTGTGTGTCCGACACTTTTTCGCGACATTTGTTTATTTTCCACGCTATCGGGTTCCGAATTGTTGTGTCGGCTCGGGTGTAAATAAACGTGGTTTAAGTGGAAACTTGGAGTGGATTGTTTATATTTGACACGAGTTTGGTCTGTTTTGGTTGGGTTTTGAGAAGGCATTTCAGCCCTTTTGTAAAGCCACTAGAATCATATTTGTTTGTAGCGGTGTTATGCCCTGATTTGAAATGGTAAAGGACATTTTTTATTATGGGTCTGGTCTATATGTACGCCACATATAAAAATTTGAAAAAACTAAGAGATTACCATAGAAGTGCAATTTCTTTTAATTGTAGGCAAATAAAGTCACCTTAATGTTTATCTGGTCGATTTTTTCCATTTGTGAACACTTCTGGAGTTGCCATGACAGTTATGTAATTGACAGTTATGTGCTCTCCTTGACCAAGAAAATCTTTACGGGCAAGAAAACGAAGTAAAAATAAGCAAATAAGCAGTTAAAACAGTTACTATATTGCTAAGCATTAATTATATATACTGTACACAGACCCCGGCTCCATATATTGATAAAACAGCTCCTTTATACAAAAAGTCACGATAGATTATAAACTAAATGCTGGCCAGAAAAATCGTTGCAATGTAAGCTAGGAAATTTATCTAGAAACGCAATGACTCGATATCAAATCAGCAATTCTAGTTGAAAAGTGGTGATGTTTTAAACGTCTCAACTAATCACATTGCTATTAGTTACTATGACACAAAAGTACAGTTGATCTTTAAAAAAAGAACCTGTGCAAGTGAGACTATCACTTTATTAGAAATAATTTACTAATAAAATTGTTTAAGGCGTTATTGCGTTATTTTTACAAACTTTACTATGCGGCGAATAATTTAATTTAATTATGTAACTTAAATCCCTGATACGTCATAGGTAAATGTAACCATTTGTCAAACCATGTACAACAGCAAACTGCCTGACCAACCGACTGATTTTTTAAATGAGTTTTTAGTGGTCTGAAACGGTGAAGGAAAACATCGTAAAGAAACCAGTAAGTATTCTAACAGCGGCGATGAGGTCGCAATTTGTCACGTATGGAATGATGTACCAAGTGTCATATTTGGACGTACCATGACTACCCTCCTGAGACAACCTCAAAAACTAATTTATGTGTAAACATTTGCCGCTGGCATTGCGCAACAGGTTTCATTATTTATTTTTTCTGGAATAAATTTCTTTTAATAATTAAGTTCTTTATGCATGTTTAATTAAAGGCGGCTTCTATGAAAGGGGCTACAATGAGTTCGAAGAAACATTCTTTTAAGTCATGATCAAAAACAGTGGCGACCGGATGTCTAGCAGAGATTGGCAGCAAATTATTTTTAATGGCAGAAAATATGTTAGCAGCGTCTGGAAAACCATGATCATTATTCGTCTCATGATAATGGAAGTTAAGAGATAAATATAGCAAATAAATATCTTGTTCGCGTTATGAATCGAATTCCCTGTGACGTAGGAATCCTATTTTTTTTTATTGATTAAATCATACATGATACTGTGTCTCAGTTTGGAGGGACGGGGAAATTACTCGTACAGGCACTTGAGGCTTAAAATCCGTATGCCTCTAGTTAATGGACGCAGGCATCGTAGGGCACGTTTCGTTATTGTACATGACTTGCGAATTATAAAAAGGCTGATACAGCTATGGGGTGACCCTGAGACAGTTTGAGGAAATAGATTGGCAATTCCCCGACTAAGGTGTTTCAGGATGAGCGTTATAGTTAAAAGAATACTAGGCATACTAAGTACTACAGCAAAAAATCTACAGACTGAATGTTCCATCTTTTTAAGAATTATCTGACAGCCTTCACAGCTCAGTTGGTAGTAGCTCTGCCTTCTATGCCGTAGGCCGTGGGTTCGAACCCCACCGAGAACAAACATTTGTGTGATGAACATAGATGTTTGTTCTCTGTCTGGGTGTTATATAATATTATACCTAAGTATGTATTTACAAAAAAAAAGTATATAAGTAGTATATCAGCTATCTGGTTCCCATATCACAAGCTTCGGCTTAGTTTGGGGCGAGATAGTGCTGTGTGGAATGTCCACCAATATTTATTTATTTATTTATTTATCTTTTTTAAAAACAAAGTAGTAAAGTAACTATTTCCGTACACCATAAGCTGCTTCGACACAGATTAATGTCACACAAACACGCTGAGAATGTAAGACGGTCGGATCCTGTCCGAAAAACTGCACTATAAACTATAAAGCGGGTTTCTGATGAAAGCGACTTAATATTGCGACTGTGTCCAATACGGTGTTTAATTTTAGGACGCTGACAACAGCTTCTCGTACATTTCTACATTTTTAAATGTAGTAATAAAAAATTGCAAACATTAACTGAATGTAGTTTTTTTTAAACACTTAGCTGATAGAACAAGCAGATGGCCCACCTGATGTTAAGTGGTAACCATCACCTATCACAAAACATTGCCTCGTAAGTCATGCACAATAGGAACATGCTCTACGATGCACTGCCCTGCGTCCATCAACTAGAGTCATACAGATGTTAAGCCTCATGTGCCTTAATTACACCGGCAACCACACTCTTCAAACCGAAACACAGCAACGCTGCTTGGTGGCAGAAGAAAGCGTTGAGGTAGTACCTACTTCCCCGGACGAGCTCTTCACAAACTACTCTTAGTGATTTCATATCTTTAAAAAAATTTGAAATGTATGAGTATTGCATATTTGAATCTTAAATAGTCATCATATTTTCAGAATAGACGCTCAATGTCTTATACGGTGACCACTGACCACACAGCATGTTCAATTAATTTAAATCATTTTTATTAGACTAAGCTATAATCATATGATGTCATGCCATGAAACAACTTGAGCCTAATCATAATAGGTGGCCATTCTGACACATTTTGTATTTACTTCATTTTTAAATAAATACTGTCGCACACATGTGAAAGGTCAAAAAGACGCATTAAGAGACCTTCAACCACAAAAACTCTTACTCTAGAGTCTTAAATCCTGATATAATCGTAGATCACATTCTAAAATACCTTATAAGCCTACACCACTAATGCCTTTTACGAAAAGTCGCGTCACGGTCGCTATGGATCATACCCCTGCGATGTACTTTGCATAAGGTTTTCGGGACACTTTATGGGTGTCTGTCAGGCGGGGCCATTGAATTTTATCATGCATTAAATTGTTTATGACTTTGGTCAGTTTTTTGGCCTCGGTTTTGTGAGGGGCTTGTAATTCATTTTTGAGGGTAGGAAGGGAAATTTTATGTTGAAAGGTTATTAGTTATTGATCTGGTCGCATCGGTAGCCGAGAGAGGTACGGGCTAGAATTTTGTTTATTTCATATAAATTGAAAGCTGCGCCAAATAATATTGTTACTTAGTTCTGACTACCCATTTTAGGCATCATTGTCACTGAGTAGCACTTGGTACTGAGATATCTGTTTAAGGAACTTTATGTTCTACTACTAATTTTCATTATACTTGCAACATAAAGTTCCGTATCGGTATCTCTATCGCGTCTTCATACAAAACCCGCAATCAACACGGAACAAGAACGAAAAACGAAAAACCAAATATGGTAAACACAACTCATATACAATACAATATACCTCTAAACCTTGTACTTTCGGAAACTTTTGATGAGTAGGTTGGTACATATTTCAGTTTGTGAACTTTTCGTTTATTTACTTATGATACAAACAAAAGCAATGGTGTATTAAATACTTACTAAATACTTTGTAGTCATAAACTTTTTGTGTTGTATACACATACCAACTACTATGATACTAATGCGTCTTATATTTTTCCCCTATATTATGTAAATGCGCAAAAAATACAAATTATTCGATCTAAGAAGGTAGCATCTCTTCAACTAAATCTATAGCTAATACGTTTTAATATTGTTAAGACCTTATGGATTTTACCATTGCTTGCTCTTTATGGTGTTAAGTTGAACAAAGGTTAAGGTTAATGAGTGTAGCGATGGTATTATGCTCATGTTTTAAGCAAAGTTCAAGTTATGTTCACGCGGCAATTGCACATTATAAGTTCCATTCGCAGTTAAGTGTTATGTTATTTTTTTGTAAAAACTTAAAAGGTGACACTAGATAAATATTCTTGAACACAGTAAAGGGGAACCAACTTACTGACATATTTTAAGGGACATCGATAGCGTGAAAAAAATCATAAAAAACTTACTGGCTTTGATCCCCAAAGTTACATACAAGAAGGTTTTTAAGTTTTTTTAATTTATTAATAAAAATATCTAAAGTGTTAGCCAGAGGCACGTCTGGAAATTGCATTTTGGTCATACCCGTACTTGACAGTAGTTAGTTTTCCATACGTGACAGGTTGCACGCACATCACTGCTCCTAGAATACTAACTAGTTTATTCATAGGGTTTAAAAGAACGCAGAAAAATATGTATAAAACTCAAGTCGACCATAACCCAAACCCAATGCAATAAGCGTCTGAAAGTAACATTCCCGTAATTGATATTTCATAATCGGCATTTCCATAACAAGTTCCATCGGGGGCGTAATATTCGCACGCAATATGGGGCGCTATTGTACCCTAATGTGGGGCGCAATTGTACCCCTTTATAGGGAGCTATTGTACCCCGAATTCGGGCATAAATGCTGCTGAAGTCGTTCGCTGAGGCAGTGAACCAATTCGATCGGTAACCTTGGCTGGCAATGATGGTTTTATTTTTTCCATGCCAGAAACAATATTTTACCGGAATATTATATAGCGGTTTAACCCGAAACTGTTTTTTTTTTGTTTAAGGTTGCTTTGTTATGTTTCAGGTTGTTTTGTTTTTAACCAGATTTAGGTAAGGTTAGATAACCTAAGTAAACTGTTTAATTGGTCAGATTTATTGATTGAAATCTGTAACACACCAAAACGCTTTGAGCATTTATGAACAGCAACACCAAACAATTTTTAACAACCAATTAATTAGTTTCGATGTCAAATTACAGTCTCAAGTGCTCACGAACCGAACGCAGCTTGGAAATTCAAATCAACGTTCGAATTTCAAAAATTCCCGCCTAGAACAGTGACCTGCTAAATTTCCAAACTGTAAAGTGGGTTCGTTGATTGAATAAAGAGAATTGCCCAGTCAGCTTTTCGCCCACTTTCAACACGGTTACAAAAGGGGCATGGGAACAGACAAATGTTTGCACCCGTCTGTCTGGCATTTTCTCAAAGCCTGGCATTTTGTTTTAAAGGTGACGGGTTAGTTTCAAATGCCAGTGGTGGTGCAGACTAATAGGGTTCAACTTATGAACTTAATTTTGCAATCTTTGAACCAAGTCCTAAAATTTTACAACTTACCCAACTCGAGACCAAGAAATAGTCAAGATTAAAACTAGCCCCAAGCTTAATCGAAAATGTTATTTGACTTTGTTTGAGGTGCAAGTTCTGGTATCAAACCACGGTCTAAAAACTGTTAGGTTTATGATTATACTCTTATAAATAATGTCAGTAATTTATAAAAGATTTAGTATTTGTTTAATTTATTTCACTTCCTGCGGATGTTAACTTGGTTTTTGACATTTGTAAAAAACCAAGATGGCGACACCGACTGGACGGTGTCGGTAGGCTACGAACTTGGCCGACATTGGCATTCTAGTGCTAGCTTCTAAGCTGAGTGGTTGTGTCTAGTTAATGCTAATGTGCTAACTTTTATGTAAAAAGTGAAGAACCTAAATGTATGGTGTGCATGTGCATTGAAGGGTCAATGCACACGCACACAATGGATGTAATATAAAGTGAAGTGAAGTAAAGTGAAGTAATAAATGCTTGGTGATTTTGACATTGGTGTTTTACCATTTCTACCTGACCACCCCCAAAAGGTCAGAAGTGGGATCGACGGAAAATACCATCATCTTATTTTTCCGCACCACGTCCATGATTGGAACAAAAAAGATAAGTACAATTTTATTTTTGGGAATTTTTAAATAGGTTTTCGCTTTTGCGTTTTAATAGGATACCTAGCCTATCGAATCTTGAGGGACTAGATATTAACAAGAGGCTTATTTTTTAGAATGGAGAAGTTTTTTTTTTTTTTTTTTTTTTTTACATTAATATTTATTATTATCTTAAGGTACCCTTAATAAGGAAAAAGGGATGGATTAGGTAATACTGTGCTACTCACATTAGGTAGGTACCGAATGTGATGTAGGTATATACTATGTCGTGTCTCTAAAAACTAATTAAAATATGGGGTAAACTTAGTATTATAAAAGTTATAGATTACCTGGATAAGATAAGTTATAGATTACCGGGATAAGGAACATGGATAGCGATTTCTACACTTAATAGTCTTTAGGCTGAATGCAGGTCGCAATTTTTTTTATCAACCCTCAACAAATATTTTTTTCTTTTTATCCATGATTTCATTTAAGATTTATATACCTACCATCTCCTACTGTATGTATGACTGGCGGCCTGTCCCGGCTTCGCATGGGTGGTTATAATTTTTTTTGAACATTTTAGGATAAGCTTAGACTAAACTTCATGCGTTTGCGCGCCTTTCTCCCTGGGTGGGTGGGAGCGCGCCCCGTGGCCCGCTACCGCGTCCGCTAATATTTTTAAAGCGAACTAGAATGTTTGGTTTCGTATCTTTTGAATGGAGTGTCCGATTTGGAGGGTTCAAGAGGTAATCTATGGGTATTGAAGCGGACTTGGATATGAAGTGATTTATTTGGATTAGAGATTGGTATAAAGGTATGGATAACATGGTCTGGTTTCGGTCGGCATTTCTATCAACTTTTGATATGAGGAAAGGAGAAGTTATGGTAACATGGCTGCGGTGGTTGGACACATGATATCGCTGAGTTTTTTTTGTGGATATTGATGTGTTCTTCAATATTGTGGAGCATTTTTGTGTTCTATTGTCGGTGGTTTTCGCAGCGCATGCGATGGAAGCCAATTTGAGGCCAATTTTTTTACACCTTGGGTTGCTTTATCGAGGTTTTAGAAGGGATCCCTATTTTTTTTTCTAGTAATAAATATGGCCTGTGTTGCTAAGTGGTAATGTGGCATTCTAGTGGAGAAGAAGGTTTTGAGATCGGACAAGTGGTTTTTTTTAGTCTGATCGTTATATACAGGAATGCAAGTCTTTCCTCTTTGTAATATTAGTGTAGATGTAGATAGATAGATAGATAGACAACACTTTATTGTACACAAGGATACATCATAAATCTAGGCATAAATTAATATAGTACAATGGGCGGCCTTATCGCTGAAAGCGATTTCCTCCAGGTAGATAATGCTAGTAAATAGTAAATAATGAAATGAAAAGTTTTATGTTATATTTGGTATACTAGTTAGGTATATGAAGTTATAGGCAGTGGTAACCGCTTTACTTCTGGTTCGCCAAGCAGCTTTGCGCTTTGTTTCGGTTTGGTTGTCGGTAAACTTAAAGACATATTCGGCTTAACATCTGCATACCTCAAGTATATGGACACAAGTAACCAGGACACTTTAATAGTTTACATAGTAGGGCACATTCTGTTGTGCGAGGCAATACTTTGTTATGGGTAATAGTTACCGCATCAGGTGGGCCATCTGCTTGTGCTTCAGGAAGTAGGAAGGAAATAAACAAAGGTACCACTTGAATTGATTTGTTTTTTTTATTTTCTATTATTTTGCAATCTGCACATTGGGCACTGAGCGAGAGTAAAGTTTCACGACGCCAGGCATTCGTCCAGTGACACATCCAAATATGGTCTTTTAGTCCTTGAGTAGGTCTTGAGGAGCTCTTCTCCTTATATTCTTGTGACAGTTATGGCGGCAGGGGTCACAGGCTAGTTCGTACGGATGTCGGTCCATGCGTTTGGCGTAAGATTTGAGCTTGGTTTGGACGCCTTCTCTAACGGTTGGGATCTGAAGCTCCGTGTGAAGCTGATTGTTGGTAATGTACCACGGTGCGTTTTTGATTGAAAGCGTTATATTGAATCTGGTCGTTTGCTGCCGTTCAACATAGCACCATACGACCAGATGGGCTTTGTAATACATTTGTAAAGGAGTCGTTTGTTGGTCAGTGAGGGTTTTGATTTACGAGCCATCATCCGGTGTGGCTTGCGGAGTTGGTGGAATGCCTAGAGTTTTTCTTTTGGTGTACATGTGCTTCTTTCTCGAAATCAAAATCAAAACGGTATTTATTCACAAGGATCACTTTGAAACGTCTTGTATACTAGGTGAATCTAGTGCCAGTTGCTAGTGCAAAAGGGCTTCTTTGCAGCATTGCGAATGCGACTGCTGGACTGACATGTGTGGCAATTGGGGCTGTGTCGTCAACCAACGAAAGTGTACCCGCGGGAACGTCGTCTATCGTTGGTGGGTCAAAGGTGTAGATAAGGTGCAGCACGGGGTCCATAACACTCCCCTGCTCTGATCTCGTGTGGTCCAGTTCTGTCGTCACCTGGAGGTGCAGCTGATTAGGTGGGATTTTATCGGTGGATAGGGGTTCGCTGGAAGAGCTTTCAGGATTTTATAAAATGGGCCTTCGTGCCATACGTGGTCGAATGCTCGGCCGATGTCTGGGAGCGCGGCTGAGCGGTACTGTTTTTGTTCGAAAGCATTGTTTTTTTTGGGATACTAAACGGTGGACCTGTTCGGTGGTCCCGTGGGCTTCGCGAGGGCCAGACTGGTGTGGAGGAGTCAGTTTTGATTTGGCTATCAGGTGTTTTCTTCAGGAAAAGTATCTCAAAAACTTCCGATGTTGTCGACGGAGGACTGATGGGGTGGTAGGATGACACGTTTTCTGGATCCTTTCCTGATTTGAAAAAGAGGGATATTGGATAGTTTCCATTGCGCAGGGACGGAAAAGGAGGATGGATGAGGAGGATGGATGAGGATTTAAGTCAGTGGAAGGAGCTCTGAATTTGGTAGCTCTGAGGGTCTTGGCGGTAAATAGGTAATATCCAGGAGCCCTATTTAGGTTTAGATTCCTAATTACGGAGCGGACTTAATTTTAGGTAAGTTTTTTTTATTGGTGGAGAAAGTTGATGGGTGGTGGTTAGGTTCTCTATTACGTCATCGATTTTGGACGGTCCGGTGTCTGGAGTTGGTGTGAAGACATTTGATAGGTGCTCTGCGAGGAGTTTTGCTTTGTCGGCATCGCTCCGGGCTCAGCTTCCGTCACTTGTGCGTGGGGGAGATTGGGAAGATATTGGCTTTTTGATGGTTTTGTTGGTTTGCCATAGCGAGTGGTCCGTGGCAGCTGTTAGAAGGTTTTCCAGATCATGATTTTGAATATCCTTGAGTTAAGAGTGGGTTTTTAACATATTGACGTATTTATTTAAATCATTTTTGTCGTTACGGCTTTGAAACAGTTCGTAGGTAGAGTAGTAGTGCAATGAGAAGATTGGTAGTCCTTTGGTGACGAAGAAGTCTACCAGATCTGGTTTCTTGTTGGCATCGCTGGGCCAGCGAGATGGTTATCCGGTAAATGAAACTTTGAGATTTGTTGCTGGATTGTTTTCATGAATTCCCGTTCTTTTGTAGTTGTGATTCTGGAGCCCCAGTCAATGTGTTTAGCGTTGTAGTCGCCACTGGCTATGAACCTGTTGCTCAGTTGATTAAAGAAGGATAAGCTTCGTTTTTTTTATAGGTTATGCTTTGGCGGAATGTATAAAGCTGTTATTTGTAGAGGACCCTTTAGGCTGCCTATGATGTGTTGATGACACTAGTTGCTTGCACTTCGTTGGTGCAATAAGAGTTGGATACGCAGTGGTTTATCTTTTCTTTCAATATCAGTGCAGAGCCTGATAGCGAAGCTGTAGCTGGGCTGTTCCGTTGGGGAGATTTGTGATGTAGATTTTGTATTTAGGTATTTATTTCAATGTGACTTTTTGTTGTGAAGTGTGTCTCGGAGACAAGCATAAAGTCTATATCGTGCGATTACAAGAAGGTTTTCACTTCGAGAGTATGATTTGACAGCCCTTTGGTGTTCCACATGGCAAGTACTAGTGGTTTGTAAGGGTGTAGCCGCGGGGGGGGCAAGGTGGACCGATTGCCTCCCCCATCTGGATAAAAATCATGGCAACTTCCTTGGTGGGTATTCTGCGTTCGAATTTCTATCATGAAACTTAGCAGAAGGTTTGACATGGTATTCATCTGTTGCATCATTTGTTTAAACGTTTCCATTTTAGTTCTTTGAAGTTGTCAGAGGCGTCTCTCGGGATTAGTTGTGGTTGCTTTCGTGCTGGTTGTGTTGGTAGTGATTCGGAAGTAGTTGGTTGATTGATTTGTATGGCTCTAGGTTGATTGGTGGTATCAGGAAAATTTCTGCGCTGACTGTGTACCTGGGAATGTGGTTTTGGATCGCTAGTAGCGATATTATTTGGATATAATTTTTTGTGTCGTAGCGGTGGGTATTTTTGTTTCTGAAGGTTTTTGTATACCGAGCAGCCTTTGTAGTTAGTTGGGTGATTTCCATCGCAAAAAGCGCAATCAGTTTGCGCAATGTGGAATGGTTCGTTTGGTATTGGGGGTTCAAACTTTATGCGGCAGTGTAGAAGATTAGTAATTTTGTAGATATCTTTATTGTTGACTTCGGCTGCAGTTCGATTACGAACAGATGTAATGGGTTGCTCGTTGAGCTTGTTTCATGTTCCATATGTTAGTAACTGAATGGTCTAGACCTAGAAAAGCTACTTTGATTTCGTCCGTGTCTGTTGATGGATGCATATGTTTCAGGATTACCTACTTTGAAGCCTCTTTCGTGTTTGGGTTTGTAGGTGTAGTATACAGTACCTTTAGAATCCACTATCACATCTTTCACAATTATTTTGTATGCTTCTTTAGAAGTTGGTTTGTATTTACACTTGGTTCTTGGGTAGAACTTTGATTTCAAAGAATCCTTCTACTGTTTTCTCAAGAAGTTGTGTGAGAGGACGTAAGTTAGTGACTTTACCAATGAATATTGGTGGAGGTTTAGAGTGCTTTATGACTTTTTGAGTCTGCGATTCTTTCACTTCAAGACTAGTGAATTAATTTGTTGTAGGTAAGGGTTGGCTTAATCGATAAGTTACTGAAGTTAGTCTAGCCTAGCTAGCTCGTTTGTTTTGGCATTCTGTCACTTTCAGTTCTTCAGTCCATGTAGTAGGGTTTTGGATTGACTGAGTTGATAATCCTGGGTTATCACTATTTTGATCATTGGTTGAAATGTAGTCTTATAGAGACTGCGATCTGGGCCGGTTAAAGAGGTCAGGGTGGAAACTTTGCTGAGTAAGCTTCTTGCTTGAAAGTTTATTTTGAGATGAATTTATGATTTGGCATGATTATATTATATGGTCAGATTAGAAAGTTGGAAAAATGGACAGTTACTAAGGCAGCTTGAAAGTTTCAGATAATTGGAGGATGGACGAAAAACTACCAATGATGGCCAGGAAAAGGAGGTGTATCCAGTAATCATGGTGGGACCTGTATGCCCAGACGAGGGGAAGGTCTGACGTATTGATACGTAGTGGAATCTGAACCTATCTACCAGAGGTGTTGAAGGAAAACCGCATTCAATCTCTAGTCAGTTTATTGTTCAGACATACACACAAAAAGGAAAGTAGGTAATTTAAAAAGATAGACCACGGCTAACTAGTCTTCTAGGGTTCTTATCGTGAGGCACCAGAGATGAGTTGCAATTCAGATTTGAAAAGATGTTGAAGAACCTGAATTTACTTGCATGAATTTTTATATGGTTAATTTATTATTGTGATATTAATATTGGATATATTTGTATTTCAAAAGGGCGCCAACCATGGTAGGGTATACAGCCACGGTTCTGTAGGATAAAGATCCAATAATGTTTAAAATTGCTAATCGGTGTGAATAAAACCGGATATCACCAAACGTTGTCCAGCCGGAATGTTGAGTCCAATGGGTCCCAAATCCAGGACAGGAAGCAGATAGGTCCTCCAGGGATGAAGTAGAACTTGTTCAATAGTAAAAAAAAACCTCCTGTTGGTCAGACAGAAAGTTTCACTGTTAAAACTCGAAGAAAAAACTGGTAGGCCCACGCGGTATTGCGCGTCAGAAATATTTTCCAATCTCCAGGTCAAAATATATAAATCCTGTAAACGGAACGAACTCGTTATTACTAAAGCACAACACTAAACAAATCCTGAAGGCTTTTCGACAAAAAACTCACCAAACGAAAGTATAATTGAAATATAGATGCGATGCATCAGCGATTTCAAGGATGAAAGAAAGAAGTTTCTTTTTTACAAACACAGGTCGGAACGACAGGCTAACGTCCCATACAACGCATTCCACCACAGCTTACTGACAGTTCTATAACACAAGTCACAGACAAGAACAGACTAAAAATGAAATAAAATAAATAGACGTTTTTATACGTAACAATAACCCCGCCAATCAGAAGAATTTTGCGACCACTGACGCGAAATTCAAGCTGGTCCTCCAGCTTCTGAAGCACAGCAACTTGAGTAAAGAAAAGAGACAAATATTTAAAGCAAAAGCTCATAACAAAACTGAAAACACCACACGAAACTCGAAAACTACAAAGTAACTGTCCCAAAGAGATGCTATTGCTTGGAAACGCAAGCACTCAAAAAAAGGTAATAACAGTACACAAACATTTCACAAACAAATATGGAAGGAAGGCTTATTTGGAAAGGTTGCCAAAGACCCAAAAGAAAAAAGGTAATAACAGAACACAAACATTCCACAAACAAATATGAAATGAGGCTTATTTGGAAAAGGTTGCCAAAGACCCAAAAGAAAAACTTCTACCACCAACAAAAGAAAACTCTATAAGGTTAAGTGTACAACTATGGTTATACACTAATATATACTTATTATACATAAATTCCTTTCTCATAAGCAATCGAAACCCTATAAATAACCAACCGCCAGGACCTGATCTATCTATCGAATACAAAATCTCCTCTGTCCGGGCACCAGTACTCATCAACTTAAATTGAAAACAAAACATACGGGAAAGGGTAACAAACCCGCTAAAAGGTTTCTCAACCATGGGGACCAGACCATGGTAGAGGGATAGGGGAAAAAAGGAAAAATATAAAATCGAACCCACAAAAAGGCTCCTCCACCATGGGGACCAAGCCATGGTAGAGTGGAAAAAGGAAAATAGGAAAACACACCACTTTGATAACAAAACTAACCCTCACTGATACAAACAGTTCTCGTAATATGTAGAACTCCGATAACGGATATAAGCTGAAATTTTCCCTACCTAACAAAGTATTTGTTTGCTAGCACCGTACACAGAAGCGCAGGTCCTACGAGAGCAAAAGTCCTCTTGGCTTCACCAGCAAACAATTTAAATGACAAGGACTCCAGGTCAAACGAACCCACCAAAGGCCCTTTTCCTTCTTCTGCGTAACGAAGGACGATAACAAAATTTCCAAAGATTCAATTATAACACTAGAAAGCTCAAAAGCAGACAAAATAGATCAGTTTAGCTGTCAAGTATAACTCCATCCGAACTCTCACCCTTCAGATACTGAACATGCCAAGCACCCAAATGCTTGCCCGTAACATAACTTTCTAACTCATAAACTAAAGGGGAACGTTTACAAACGACACGACACTTCTCATATTTAGGAGCAAGCTTTGCCATAAAAAACTTACTGGCATCACTCTGAGGAAAGGTCTTTTTCCAAACGATGTCGCCCACATTGTACTCACACGCGCGACGTCCTTTATCATAATAAACGGCGCTTTTAAGGTGAGCCTTTGCGATAGCATCCTCCACCTTTCCGAAGATATCACGAAGAACACCCAACTTCGAAATGTAATCTTCACGTGAACCACAAGCGAGATCTACCTGGGAAGAGTGCACGGAACCATAAAACTTGCCGCTGGGAATGGCTTCACGGCCGTGAACAAGGGAAAAAGGTGTAAAACGTGTCGTTTCGTTGACAGCGGTATTCAATGCAAATTGAACCCTAGACAGAGTAGTATCCCACGATCGATGATCATTCTTAACGAGTATAGAAATGGCAACAACAATTGTTTTATTGTATCTTTCAACGGTGTTGACCTGCGGACAATAACGAGGAGTAAAATGTATTTGGGGAACATCATAACACTGAAACAAAGATTTGAGTTCACTTCCAGTGAATTGCGTACCATTATCCGCAACCACTGTGCGTGGAACACCATGTGTCAGGAACACACCAGTCTCCAAACACTGAGCAATAGTCTTGCCAACAGCTTTCCTAAGGGGAAACAACAAACAATACTTTGAAAAACAACAAACAACTACAAACAAAAAGGTGAAACCCGACCTAGAGCGTGGCAACGGCCCGACTAAATCGATACTTATAGTTTCAAAAGGACGAGAACAAACCTTGGGGTCCCCCATAAGACCTTTGGGTCGTTCCTGCGAATGCTTATAAGCAGCACAAACCTCACAAGCGTTTACAAAGTTGACCACATCCTGATACATCTTAGGCCAAAAATATCGCAAAGAAACCTGCTTAAAAGTCTTAAAAATACCAAAATGCAGAGACGTGTCTCCGCAATGAGAAAACTCTAGAACCTCTGAACGTCTATAAGAAGGTACAACCACCTTCCAGTCAAACTCACTCGACAACCCAAATTTGTTTTTAGAATATCTACACAACTTGCCGTCTATAATAGAATAATTTGGACAGGATTTTGGAAATTTAGTACACTTAGCAAGTAATCTGTCAAACCAGAAGTCGCGGAGCAAAGGGTCCGGAGGATCAACAACAAGAACGGGAACTGCTCGCGAAAGCGCGTCAGGAACCACGTTATCCTTCCCTTTACGGTGTTCGATTACGAAGTCATACGGTGATAAGCGACAACCCCATCTCGCAAGACGACCAGTAGGATTTGACAAGTTGAAAAACCATTTCAAACTGGAATGGTCGGTAATTACCTTAAATTGAGGACCACCCTCCAAATACGGACGAAAATGTTCAACAGCAAAAACGACAGCTAGTGCTTCCCTCTCAGTAGCAGAGTAATTACGTTCAGCTCTATTCAAGGACCGACTAGCGAACGCGATTGGGTGTTCCATACCATCCTCTAGGAATTGAGTTAAGGCTCCCGCGATACCATAGCTAGAAGCGTCGCAATGTACTGAAAAAGGTCTAGTAAAATCAGGACACGCCAAAATCGGAGCCGACACTAAAGCTGCCTTCAACTCGCTAAACGACTGCTCAGCCTCTTCAGTCCAACGGAACGGAGGAGCATTCTTACGAGTGGAAGTAAGTGCATTCAGCGGAGCCGCCACAGAACTAAAATCCCTAATAAATCGACGGTAGTACGACGCGGTACCCAAAAACATTTTCACTTCTTTCCGGTTACACGGGGTTGGAAAATCGACAATAGCCTGTACCTTTGCAGGATCTGTCCGGAGGCCACGTTCGTCAACAACATAACCAAGATACTTCAATTCCCTACGGAAAAACTGACACTTGGTTAAATTAATAGTTAAATTAGCAAAACGCAGACGTTCCAAAACTCTAGACAACAATAAAATATGCTCACGAAAATCACTACTAACAATAATAATATCGTCTAAATATACAAAAACACGGTCACCAAACTCAGGACCGAACAACTTATCCATGAGCCTTTGCTGCGTAGCAGGAGCTGAGGTTAAACCAAAACACATAACCTTAAAATGAAATAAGCCGCGCCCAGGCACGGTAAATGCTGTCTTCTCACGGGATGAAGGATCCAACGGAATCTGCCAAAAGGAGCTTTTGAGATCAATGGAACTCAAAAACCTAGCGTCCCTAAGCTGATCAAGAATTTTAGAGATATAGGGCAAGGGATACGCATCATGCTTACTCACAGAGTTCAACTTGCGGCTGTCGATACAGAAGCGGAGCTCACCGTTTGATTTGGGAGTGAACAGGGTAGGATTGTTCCAAGCACTTTTGCTCGACTCAACGACGTCTTGGTCCAGCATCTCATCCAACTGTCTGTTCAGCTCTTTTATCCTTTCGGGTGACATTGGGTAATAGCGCTGTTTGATCGGAGGCGAATTTCCGGTATCAATGGTGTGAGTAAGAAGAGACGTACGGCCCAAACCTTTCTTTTCAAAAGCAATAGACTCGAACTCTTTTAACATCTTTCTGGCAACTAACTGTTGATCAGCAGACAACAGATCGAACGGTTGCAGAAAACGAATTTCCGATACTGCGTTCCCATCCGGAACATTTACAAAAAAATCTTTATTATTAAAAATCTTTGGAGCAAGATCAAATACTCTCCAAAAATCTACCCCTAATACCAGAGAAGGAGATACGCCTGGCACAACATACAATTTAATAATACGAGTCAAATTATCAAACCTGACCGGCAACAAAAAATAACCCATCACCGAAGCACGGGAATCCGTAGCCGAAGTGATGTGAGTAATATCATCACTAGGATGAAGAGTAGCTCCAGCTTTCAAAAACACATTACAAGCGTCGGATCCTAAAATGGATATCGACGCACCAGAATCTAAAAGGCCACGCAATGGCTGGTCTAGAATTTCAACATGGAGAAAAGGACGATTATCATAACGTTCACGAACCATCGAGACGTTTCTATAAGAAGAATAAGAAGAAGTTAACGGTTTTTTTAAATAATTTTGCCAATCGGCTTTATCAAAATTTTTAGAACAGTCTTGAGGGTTCGAACGAACTAGTTTTTTGTAATAGGTAGATTTGCCTGAGGTGAAGTCGGTGATGCAGAAAGTAAAGTAGGATTGCAATGTGGACACCTACGGGCAGTGAATCCAGGTTTACCGCATCGGTAACACACAATGTCAGAGGACGTACAATCGGAATAGGACGCCAGTTGTTTGTTGTTTTTCAAAGTATTGTTTGTTGTTTCCCCTTAGGAAAGCTGTTGGCAAGGCTATTGCTCAGTGTTTGGAGACTGGTGTGTTCCTGACACATGGTGTTCCACGCACAGTGGTTGCGGATAATGGTACGCAATTCACTGGAAGTGAACTCAAATCTTTGTTTCAGTGTTATGATGTTCCCCAAATACATTTTACTCCTCGTTATTGTCCGCAGGTCAACACCGTTGAAAGATACAATAAAACAATTGTTGTTGCCATTTCTATACTCGTTAAGAATGATCATCGATCGTGGGATACTACTCTGTCTAGGGTTCAATTTGCATTGAATACCGCTGTCAACGAAACGACACGTTTTACACCTTTTTCCCTTGTTCACGGCCGTGAAGCCATTCCCAGCGGCAAGTTTTATGGTTCCGTGCACTCTTCCCAGGTAGATCTCGCTTGTGGTTCACGTGAAGATTACATTTCGAAGTTGGGTGTTCTTCGTGATATCTTCGGAAAGGTGGAGGATGCTATCGCAAAGGCTCACCTTAAAAGCGCCGTTTATTATGATAAAGGACGTCGCGCGTGTGAGTACAATGTGGGCGACATCGTTTGGAAAAAGACCTTTCCTCAGAGTGATGCCAGTAAGTTTTTTATGGCAAAGCTTGCTCCTAAATATGAGAAGTGTCGTGTCGTTTGTAAACGTTCCCCTTTAGTTTATGAGTTAGAAAGTTATGTTACGGGCAAGCATTTGGGTGCTTGGCATGTTCAGTATCTGAAGGGTGAGAGTTCGGATGGAGTTATACTTGACAGCTAAACTGATCTATTTTGTCTGCTTTTGAGCTTTCTAGTGTTATAATTGAATCTTTGGAAATTTTGTTATCGTCCTTCGTTACGCAGAAGAAGGAAAAGGGCCTTTGGTGGGTTCGTTTGACCTGGAGTCCTTGTCATTTAAATTGTTTGCTGGTGAAGCCAAGAGGACTTTTGCTCTCGTAGGACCTGCGCTTCTGTGTACGGTGCTAGCAAACAAATACTTTGTTAGGTAGGGAAAATTTCAGCTTATATCCGTTATCGGAGTTCTACATATTACGAGAACTGTTTGTATCAGTGAGGGTTAGTTTTGTTATCAAAGTGGTGTGTTTTCCTATTTTCCTTTTTCCACTCTACCATGGCTTGGTCCCCATGGTGGAGGAGCCTTTTTGTGGGTTCGATTTTATATTTTTCCTTTTTTCCCCTATCCCTCTACCATGGTCTGGTCCCCATGGTTGAGAAACCTTTTAGCGGGTTTGTTACCCTTTCCCGTTTGTTTTGTTTTCAATTTAAGTTGATGAGTAAGACTGGTGCCCGGACAGAGGAGATTTTGTATTCGATAGATAGATCAGGTCCTGGCGGTTGGTTATTTATAGGGTTTCGATTGCTTATGAGAAAGGAATTTATGTATAATAAGTATATATTAGTGTATAACCATAGTTGTACACTTAACCTTATAGAGTTTTCTTTTGTTGGTGGTAGAAGTTTTCTTTTGGGTCTTTGGCAACCTTTTCCAAATAAGCCTCATTTCATATTTGTTTGTGGAATGTTTGTGTTCTGTTATTACCTTTTTTCTTTTGGGTCTTTGGCAACCCTTTCCAAATAAGCCTTCCTTCCATATTTGTTGGTGGAATGTTTGTGTTCTGTTATTACCTTTTTTCTTTTGGGTCTTTGGCAACCTTTCCAAATAAGCCTTCCTTCCATATTTGTTTGTGAAATGTTTGTGTACTGTTATTACCTTTTTTTTTGAGTGCTTGCGTTTCCAAGCAATAGCATCTCTTTGGGACAGTTACTTTGTAAGGTTTTTACTGTATTTGCGGGCAGATACTGCCAATACAGGTTGTAGTTTTCGAGTTTCGTGTGGTGTTTTCAGTTTTTGTTATGAGCTTTTGCTTTAAATATTTGTCTCTTTTCTTTACTCAAGTTGTTGTGCTTCAGAAGCTGGAGGACCAGCTTGAATTTCGCGTCAGTGGTCGCAAAATTCTTCTGATTGGCGGGGTTATTGTTACGTATAAAAACGTCTATTTATTTTATTTCATTTTTAGTCTGTTCTTGTCTGTGACTTGTGTTATAGAACTGTCAGTAAGCTGTGGTGGAATGCGTTGTATGGGACGTTAGCCTGTCGTTCCGACCTGTGTTTGTAAAAAAGAAACTTCTTTCTTTCATCCTTGAAATCGCTGATGCATCGCATCTATATTTCAATTATACTTTCGTTTGGTGAGTTTTTTGTCGAAAAGCCTTCAGGATTTGTTTAGTGTTGTGCTTTAGTAATAACGAGTTCGTTCCGTTTACAGGATTTATATATTTTGACCTGGAGATTGGAAAATATTTCTGACGCGCAATACCGCGTGGGCCTACCAGTTTTTTCTTCGAGTTTTAACAGTGAAACCTTCTGTCTGACCAACAGGTAAGAAGTAGGTCGTTATATCAACCTTTTGAGAGAAATTTTGTAATTTATTTCAATAAAACATCTTTTTCACAAATCTTAAAAATCAAATTTATTCAACCAATTTCAAATCAAAAGACTAAAAGCTATGTGCTTATTCATTTACCTAGTTAGTATGTGGCCCTCTGTCATATTTACAGTCAGGCCATGTGGCCAAAACCTGATATTTTGTTTAAAATCATTCTTTCCCGTTGCAAATGTTTCAATATTTGTCTGTAATTGAAGTTTTTTCAATTACAGGAGGTTTTTTTTTACTATTGAACAAGTTCTACTTCATCCCTGGAGGACCTATCTGCTTCCTGTCCTGGATTTGGGACCCATTGGATTCAACATTCCGGCTGGACAACGTTTGGTGATATCCGGTTTTATTCACACCGATTAGCAATTTTAAACATTATTGGATCTTTATCCTACAGAACCGTGGCTGTATACCCTACCATGGTTGGCGCCCTTTTGAAATACAAATATATCCAATATTAATATCACAATAATAAATTAACCATATAAAAATTCATGCAAGTAAATTCAGGTTCTTCAACATCTTTTCAAATCTGAATTGCAATTCATCTCTGGTGCCTCACGATAAGAACCCTAGAAGACTAGTTAGCCGTGGTCTATCTTTTTAAATTACCTACTTTCCTTTTTGTGTGTATGTCTGAACAATAAACTGACTAGAGATTGAATGCGGTTTTCCTTCAACACCTCTGGTAGATAGGTTCAGATTCCACTACGTATCAGTGGCGCCCAACGTGGGGCACACAACTCTTCTAAACGCTGCAAAAATACGCGCACACAAGATGATCCATTATATTTAAGATTCAAAGATGAAACCATTTGATACTTCTTACAAGGGGTAGCTGAAGTAATAGAAACACCTTGACTTGAATCTGAGGAATCGTTTGACATCACACTGGTTTTGAAAACGGAAAACATGTTATCCAGCTTTTGGAGAATCCCATCTAAATCGTCGGTCAGCTCTGAATGAGACTGCTTGTCGGTAATGCTCTCTGGTTCCAAGCGCGTAAGACGGTGATACAAGTGATGACCTAAAGCCTGAATGCGAGTCAGATTTTTCAAACTTTTAGGACCAATAGAGACTTTCAAAAGCTCACGCAACTCCTTGAGCTTTCCCTGCACGGCGAGCAGTTCATCCACAACCTTTCCCTCAAATGTAACAATAGAATCGGATGGAATTTCTTTTGCTAAGTTTTTAATTTGAATCCGCAACGATGACACATCTTCCGCGGGTACAACATCTCTAATACGAACTTCATGAATCAATTCATCCTTGTGCAACGCTTGAAAAGCAATAGAACGTTCCTCCATGATGAGAGAAAACTTCAAAACAAATTTCAATAAAAAAGTATTGGGTAAAAAAAAATATTTGAAACTGAGATAAACTACAAGTCCAAGTAGGTATGTAAAGGTATGGTAGGTATGTAAAGGACCGTAGTTAAGACAGTGTAAGTAAGTAAGTAGTAAGTATTTTTTAAGTTTAATAAAATTATATTAAAATTTTGTCATTGACTGTACTAATCATTATTGGTATAACTGTATCTTATTAGAAAATTGTGTCACTAACTGTATTTTATATTATTTGTTTAATTTTATTTTATAGAAAATTTTGTGACTGACTGTACTAATAATTATTTTGGTTTTATTTTATTTGGTTAAAAGTTTTTCACTGACTTTACTAAATATTATTTTTGTTTATAGTTTTATTTTTTAGATAAAAGTTAATCACTGGTAAAAGAATGAATAAGTTTGATAAATTGTCACCAACTGTAGCTAAAAACTTTTAGTTATGATATTGATTGCAAGTCACCTCAAGTTTACAAAGACAATAAATTCACAAGAAAAAACACCAATGGCACATGATAACATGTGCACACATAATACACTTAGTACACAAAATGTAACACACTTCTTACAATATAACCTAATAATGCTTAAAATATTACAAATAGCCCCTACTATTTGTAATTGTAATTTCACTAGTTTAACCTAAAAATTATACCAAATATATCCAATATCATGCAAGTTAACTTTTGACACAGCTAATATGACGTGACAACCATCTCAGGAGATAAAAGCCCCACACGTTGGGTCGCTACTGATACGTAGTGGAATCTGAACCTATCTACCAGAGGTGTTGAAGGAAAACCGCATTCAATCTCTAGTCAGTTTATTGTTCAGACATACACACAAAAAGGAAAGTAGGTAATTTAAAAAGATAGACCACGGCTAACTAGTCTTCTAGGGTTCTTATCGTGAGGCACCAGAGATGAGTTGCAATTCAGATTTGAAAAGATGTTGAAGAACCTGAATTTACTTGCATGAATTTTTATATGGTTAATTTATTATTGTGATATTAATATTGGATATATTTGTATTTCAAAAGGGCGCCAACCATGGTAGGGTATACAGCCACGGTTCTGTAGGATAAAGATCCAATAATGTTTAAAATTGCTAATCGGTGTGAATAAAACCGGATATCACCAAACGTTGTCCAGCCGGAATGTTGAGTCCAATGGGTCCCAAATCCAGGACAGGAAGCAGATAGGTCCTCCAGGGATGAAGTAGAACTTGTTCAATAGTAAAAAAAAACCTCCTGTTGGTCAGACAGAAAGTTTCACTGTTAAAACTCGAAGAAAAAACTGGTAGGCCCACGCGGTATTGCGCGTCAGAAATATTTTCCAATCTCCAGGTCAAAATATATAAATCCTGTAAACGGAACGAACTCGTTATTACTAAAGCACAACACTAAACAAATCCTGAAGGCTTTTCGACAAAAAACTCACCAAACGAAAGTATAATTGAAATATAGATGCGATGCATCAGCGATTTCAAGGATGAAAGAAAGAAGTTTCTTTTTTACAAACACAGGTCGGAACGACAGGCTAACGTCCCATACAACGCATTCCACCACAGCTTACTGACAGTTCTATAACACAAGTCACAGACAAGAACAGACTAAAAATGAAATAAAATAAATAGACGTTTTTATACGTAACAGTATGATGGATCCGGAGGATCAGTTATGGACATTCATGAGACCGAACGAGGGGAAGGTTTGGCTCATGACGTAATGGATGGAATGATATGACCAGACGAGGGGAAGGTCTGACGTATGATGGATCCGGAGGATCAGATATGGACATTCATGAGACCAAAACGAGGGGAAGGTTTGGCTCATGACGGAATGGATGGAATGATATGACCAGACGAGGGGAACTTCTGACGTAAGATGGATGCGGAGGATCAGGATATGGACAATCGTGAGACCAAATGAGGGGAAGGTTTGGCTCATGACGAAATGAATGGAAATAATATGACCAGACGAGGGGAAGGTCAGGCATATTATTTCTGTTCAATGGAGGGGCGAACCACTAGTGATTATTAAATTATATTAAATAGGTCTAAATACTTATAATGATAGAAGCGTGAGGACACGCTAGGCACAGGATGGCCGAGCTGTTAGGTTTATGATTATACTCTTATAAATAATGTCAGTAATTTATAAAAGATTTAGTATTTGTTTAATTTATTTCACTTCCTGCGGATGTTAACTTGGTTTTTGACATTTGTAAAAAACCAAGATGGCGACACCGACTGGACGGTGTCGGTAGGCTACGAACTTGGCCGACATTGGCATTCTAGTGCTAGCTTCTAAGCTGAGTGGTTGTGTCTAGTTAATGCTAATGTGCTAACTTTTATGTAAAAAGTGAAGAACCTAAATGTATGGTGTGCATGTGCATTGAAGGGTCAATGCACACGCACACAATGGATGTAATATAAAGTGAAGTGAAGTAAAGTGAAGTAATAAATGCTTGGTGATTTTGACATTGGTGTTTTACCATTTCTACCTGACCACCCCCAAAAAAACACACCGATAAAAAACCGATGGTCCAGTTGGAGTACTTTTTGATCGTAAGGTTCAAATCCGGCCATGCACCAGTGGATTTTAGAAAATATACGTGCGCAATGTCGTGCTTTTCAATTCGTGAAGGGAAAACATACCTAGTATGGAAATCAGTTACTAAGGAGATATCAACCGTGCTTAGGGATCAAAGTCGTGAGACTGTTTTCGTTTAAGTATAAAAAATCAACCACTGTACGTTTTGACCAAAACTATCGACATTTTTTATAAAATACATGAATTAAATGCGTTATGCTTTCGTCAAATTAATCAAATTTTAAATTAAACAATTCGAGCCGACCACCAATTATATCTTCGCCGATTTTAATCTCCACAAATCCCAAAGTTTATAATTTGCTGCAGATGCAAATTTCCACGTTAAAACATCAAAACACGCGTAACTTTGTACAAAATGAAACTGGTTTACGATTGTTTTACACTTCGATTTAGATTCAGATAGAGTTTATGGTGAATAAAATGCGGCGCGTAAAGTATATTGCGTAGAACTTTCTCCTTTATTTTGGTTATCTATATATAAAAAAACAAGCAATGCCGGTGTTCTCAATTGGTGAAGGAAAACATTGTGAAAAAACCCGTTTGTATTCTAGCAGCGGTGATGGGCTTGCAACCTGTCACGTATCGAATACCAACTAGTAAAAAACAAATACAAATACACTGTAAGATGTGGGTATGTGCTAAACGTAGTATTTGGACGTACCTCTGATTACCCTTGGATATTCTCAAGGAATCTTGAGTTAAACTAAAAGATCTGAGGGAACATCTACCGTGACCTACCAACATTTTTATTTCTATATATTTTTAGGGACACACTACTACTTTTTAGATCTAATTTAATTGATTAATTTAGGTGATCTTACTCGTATCATAAACGATCTACGTTCGATTTAAATTCAGTAAGAATGTTCATAGTTCTACAAAATTCTTAATCTCACGAGAAACAGCCGATGTAATCCCACAAAAAGCTTGTTCGTGCCAAAAAACGTTGCAAGATCCGACCATTATAAAAGAGTAGAGTTCAAAGACGTCAACTTCATTACATTAAGAAGGCGGTATTGTTGTCGTAGCAATCCAATTTCTCCCTCTAAATTACTGTATTTCGTGAATAACTAGCGGAGGAAAATTTTTAAAGAAAAAATACACGATTTACAAAACGACAAAGTAAAGGTGGAGAGGCAAAAGAGCTTTTATGGAACAACTTTGGCAGACAGTGTCGCAGTGACGGCGTTTACTAGACGTAGTCGAGGCATTGTTGGTGTTATAGCGGACTTACTGGTACGAACTTTCCAGTGAAAAAGATAAATATGCCTATATATGTTTTTGTATGAAAGATGACATGAGTAAGAAAGGAGTGAGCACTGAGATGACGAATGATAGAGGAGAGTGGAAGAAGTAAACCTGTTTTGCCGGCCCCACTTATCGTGGGATAAGGGCAGGCAGATGATGATGATGATATGTTTTTGTGTTAGGTATCTGCTATGCCTACCACCAAAAAAATATGACCCACCTATTACGTGGTAATAATGACCTATAACAAAACATAGCCTTGCAAGTCGAGCACAATATGAACAACGCACTGCCTTGTGTCTATTAACTTGGAGCTAAATAAAATTACAGGCCTCGTGTGCCTGTAATTTTATCGGCACCCGCACCCTTTATACCGAAATACAGCAACGCTACTTGACGACAGAAGCAGGCAAGGTAGTACTTCCCTGGGCGAGCCCTTCACAAAGAGCTCTCACTAAGTCAAAGTCACGACGATAGCTTTTTAACGTATAAAAGCTAGGTGCCAGTTCTACGCAACCAAGCCTAGAAGAACCGGTAACTAATACTTACGCATTGGTTCTTACTGTTCTTTTGTGAGATTCGTTTTACAAAAATTATACTATTGAAAATAAGCAAGTATCACGTTATAAGAAATGTGGGCCAAACCCTAATGCGTTTGAGCACCAAGATGCAAAAATTTGTAACCAAAAAATGCATGCACTTAAACAATTTCACGTTGGAAAACCTCGAGTAAAGATTGCAACCGGCTACAATATTTTCAACTGCAGACGCCACAAAAAACATCAGACCTCAAATTACTCCCGCCACCAAAACAACCGCACAAAAAGAAACTGTGGAAAAACGGGCGGGACGCAAATGTCCGCGACTTCCAACGATCTCCGTAGATAAACCGGATTTATGTGTGAAGCAGATTGCCGGTGCTTGTCTACAAGAGTGATATAAAATAACAAACCATATCCCATTGGTTAGTGACTAGCTATGGTGAGCTAAAACCGATAAAAAGCTATAATGAAGCTATGAATAATGTTTTTCATACCTGACTGCGTTACTTCAAATTAAAAAAATAGGCTTACTATTGTTACGCCTTATATATATTTAGCGTATTTGTGAAGAATAGTCAGAGGCACTTCAGACTTTATATATATGGCAAATGTCCTTAATCTGTGAAATTCGTGACAGATTTGAACCTATCGCCGTTGCTTGAATACTTACTTTCCCAACGTTGCAACGTACACAACTTTCCCAACGATGTTTCTTGAATTTCATGAACAAAAATATTTTGTTAATTTAATTGTCAAGTAAATTGTAAAGGGTTTGTGTAGATCAAGGTTTTACATCAGTAAGCAGCACATGTACACAGCGCTGGCAACCTGTAGTAGACGTAAGTGAGCTCTTCCCAGCGATCTCCGTAGATATGCAAAACACAGTCCTTTGTAACATGATCTTATTGTGTTCGAGAATCCGCGCCCGCTGAATACGAAACGACTTATGTCGATTTAGAAATTTATTAGAATGCAATGTGAAGCGAGAAATACGTGTGTTTCGAACGAGTTATTGTTGCGTTTTGGCTTTGCATTCTCAAGTGCAAGCGACACGGATATACCATCTGCGCGGACTGTGATTTGGTTTCCAAGTGGCTAAACTGGTGTTCACCAATATTCTCCGGTCATTCAACATTATTTAATGATGATGATTGTTTTTAACACAAATTGCATTTCATAATTTGCAGAAGGTAGAGTTAATACCAACAAAGCTGTGGAGAGGGTCAAATTTTAAAATTGTTGAGTGGGTTACTGACATGAGGATTAAAGAAATGAAGATATTTGTTTTATAAATTTGATTCTGTCACTCTTTGTCATTACGCATTGTTCATATTTTTCTAGGTATTGTTAAAATTATAATATCTGTTTGATCGGCGATAGAACTTTTTGAAATCACCTTTTATAAATTTACTTTTTAACCATTGACTAGCTAAACCACAGATAAGAGAATACTGCTAAACTAACCAATTGTTTATGTATTGGTGAATAGTGGTCTTAAATTTATTTGGCTCTGTTGATGCCAAGTTTCAGTTTTCAGCTGAATATTGCGTTGTTGAAAACGTTATTGCAATGTAGGCTGCACATAATATCTGGAACTGCTACATTTTTGTCAGCTGTAAGTGGAATGGTAACTGTTTTATTTGTTACTAGTGAAATCTCACTTGACTTAGTTCGCGTGAGTTTATTTCCAATTCCAATGGAATTCCAATGGCCCATTTCCAGATTCCTAGACCCCGTAGCTTTGGAGATCTCGTAATGAGTGATTAGATTTCTTTAAAGATTATAGAATTCCGTACGCATCCACGCGAATCAATGAATGAACATTAAAAAATAACTAAATAATAAAAATACCTACGATGAAAGATTGAAAAACAATAGCATCACGTTCAAAGGTGCTTCTTTAGCTATAGGCTCTATTGGCTGAGTATCTGGAGTTGCCACTCAGCGTGGTAATGCAGTGTTGGGAGCGCCACCAATTGGCACTGATTTGGATCAGTTGAGCTATCCCCAGACCGCTTGTAATGGTCTTCAGATACCTGAAATGTTTCATATATATTTTTTACATTTTGTAATAATTAATACTTGTTGTCAGTGTAGTTTTCCAAGCATTTGTTTTTTTTTTACACCAACGTCCTCTATCGGTCTTGTCAAATCGAGTCCATCCCAAGGCTGTATGGAAAATATCGCTTTTAGCGTTATGACAGCCCACTGTATTCCACTTTGTTGTTTTTCTTTTCTGTTACGTGTACATGATGGTATGCAATAAAGTTTTTCCAATAAAAATAAACTGACTACTTAATCTAAAATTATGTATCATCGCGTATCCATTTTTAAATGGAGATAATAATATTACGAGTTATAAATAACAAATAATAGCGAATATCTTGTTTTTATGTAACCTCATTATTGATAAATACAGTGTATTAGCTTATGTTTATACGAGGTGGTTTATTTAGCTCCGAATAAATGATTTTTCCGTGATCCGCGTACAAAACATTGGCTTGCTGATATATCTCACAATCGCCCAGTAAAGGTACAATGCCTTTATAGAGGTAGGAATGAATTTGTTTTCTTTATGGTCCATAAAATTGATGGGTCGGAAGTTGTTTGCGAGTACATTTGTTTGTGTCTATTTTATGCAGGCACTGAATTTGATTTCCTTCAACTGAGTTGATGACAGCGTTGTAACTGTAGAGGTAGTACTGTTAGTATATATTTTTTTTTAGGTTTACCCCAAACTGAGATCTCGTGATGTCCACTTCAGTTTTACATTTAAGCTAAACACATTGTTAGTACGCGCCTCTGACTACCACCTACTAACTTGGTATGTAACCAAGTTTCAGATTAATTGGCTCATTTGTTATTCAAAGCATTTCATTTAATTAGTTTTCGTACTTAATCAAACTTTTAGGTACGAAAGCTTGTTTGGATCAAAATGATATTTTTGTTAAACCTTCGTAATGGAATTTACCAAAACTTTGTAGTCCGCAATTTTTTATAACTGCCTTCAGTAATTTTAAATCCTTAATAATATTGAAATGTGCGAGCGAGAAATGTTTGAGGGTTGACAACCTCTGACATCAGGTTGATTGTTGCATTAAAGAAATAATAATGAATATAGCAACAATTTAAAGATGAGATTTTGAGTTTACAGTCGCAACGTCACGTAGTCAGTCTAAGGCCGTTTGTCCACCGCCCGTCCGTCACCCGAGCACCGTCATCCCGGCCGCCGAGTTTCAAGTAGATCGGCGCGTGACCTGTGCCGGCAATTAGTGTTGCCACTTTAGCCAATTTTTAGCTAGATCTAGCCACTTTTACGAAATAGTTAGCTAAAGAAAAAAAAAAAATTAGTTGCTAAATTTATTAGCTACACTTTAAAGCTACTTTCAACACTACTTAAGTAAGTTACCATCGTCTCAATCAATTTCAATTTGTGCTAATATAGGAAGAAGAATACATGATTAGATGCATTCAAAATGCAACTAATGTTCTGGTAAGATTTTGAGTTATGAAGTGGTAACCCCAAATATGTCTATGTACTAAGGTTGCGTTCCAAAACACTCCCGTTAGAGTAATTCTCGACGCAATAATTAAAACGCGACTACCACCCACCAAAAAGCTGTAGGACTGAGCCACCGATATATCGGCGCTGTGGACAAACGATCGCCGTCACGTCATCTTAAACTCGGCCCGAAATAATCTCGTTCTCGTTGACGGTCCGGTGACGGCGGCGGTGGACAAACGGCCTAACGAGTGACCATTTTGTTTTTATTTTTCCAGGATGTTTGTACCAGAATAAGTGAATCAAACTCACTGAACTATATCAGATTCGTACCTCATGATACGTCGGATCATAAATATAACCGCAAATAATCTACAGAACATAAATAGTTATATTTGAAGCCCGGTCGTAAAATAGATTGCTCCAGTATATTGGTGCCAAACTTTATTGAAATTGATTAAGATCGTAATAAAATAAACATAAATAACGAAGCAATGTTTTATGGGTAGTTTGAACTTTTAGTTCTGAAAGCTTATTTAATTTTATATTAAAAGTTCTAAAATTAGGCTCTATACCACTTTTTCAAAAACGTTATCGCTGTTTAATTTATTTGTAAATATTTGAATCATTCACCACGTCAATTACAGCCTTCACAGCTCAATTGGTAGTAGCTCTGCCTTCTGTGCCGTAGGCCGTGGGTTTAAACATTTGTGTGATGAACATAGATGTTTGTTCTCTGTCTGGGTGTTATATAATATTATAAGTATGTATTTACAAAAAAAAAGTATATAAGTAGTATATCAGCTATCTGGTTCCCATATCACAAACTTTGGCTTAGTTTGGGGCGAGATAGTGCTGTGTGGAATGTCCACCAATATTTATTATTTATTAATTTTATCAAACTTAAAAAAAGGAGCAGGCAAAGGAAGTAGGATGAGGTTTGACCCTGAACTAAAAAAATATAATAAAAAACGTGGTTTAAAAAAATAGTGGAATTGAGTTCACTTAATAGATAAATTTATATTTGGTCATCATTTTCTTGTCATGCACATAAATAAACATACTCGTTACAACTTTCAGTGTTAAAAATAATGCTATTATAATTATCTCATTCTCTTGTTCTCTCAATAAATGTTGAAAACGAAAAAATGCTGGTCGAGTTTTCACAGTAAAACCCTAAGCCTATCTCGAGTGGCTTTCACTACTTAATTGAATGATTAAAACAAAGCTCTGCTTTTATGTAGGTTCATAACCGCAAAGGTTACAGACTGCTTCCGACCTTGAGACTGACCCTAATTGACCTTATACTTTTGTTGACATTGAAAGCCCTGACCCTGATACGAAAGTTGACTAATCCAATTACAATAAATAGTTAGAAATAAGCATAATACGGGGATAAGTCCCAATTGCACGAAATTAAACAAGCATAGTGTTAGCTGATAGCATAAGTAAGGATAATATGGATGTGTCAGAGATTCGTTGTTCTACAATCGAGATGTGGCAGAATTGGTCAACGCAAGTGTGATGTCATAGCGAGTCATGCTTGGATGTGACCGTTGGAGCGGAGGATTCAGTAACCAGAGCTCGTGCCGGGCGGAAGTCTGGAGGAAGCCTGCGGCATAAGCAAGGGTAGGATTATTAGGATTGCAATAAAGGTGCTGGCATAGGATAGGACCTTTAGATCTCCTCCTTTTTTTATTATACAACTAGCTGATGGAACAAGCAGATGGCCCACGTGATGTTAAGTGGTAACCATCACCTATAGCAAAGCATTGCCCCGTAAGTCACGCACGATAGAAATATGCCCTACGATACACTGCCCCGCTTCCTTCAACTTGATGCATACAGATGTTAAGCCTGATGTGCCTGTAATTACACCGGCAACCACACTCTTCAAACCGAAACACAGCGACGCTGCTTGGCGGCAGAAAACGGCGTGGTGGCCTCCTCTGTCATACTAGACCAAGGGAATTCACTGGGGGATGAATAGCAACTTCCTTTAAGTCACCAATCCGCCTGCCAAGCGTAGTGGCTATGGAAAACCCCCCAAAGATTAACAAATCTATGGCAAACAAACACAAAGGTATTTGTCAAACAGTAGACTTCTTGAGCGTTATTATGATGATTCTGATTATGTTTACACACAATTTATATTACAATCAACAGGATCAGATACTAGTCACTTAAAAACAAACAAGCTTTCAATCTAAAAAAATATAGTATTTTCAGTCTTCCATTTTGCTCTATTCACTACCAGCCAAGCTCCTTAAAAAGCTTTAATCCGCTAAGTGTCTGCTGAAACGTCGAGAATTAAATTATCAAATAAGGTTTAACTTAGTCCGGTGCCCGATAGGTGTTCAGAATCAATTACCTCCACGAGGCTAGTATCAATGTAGACTGGTTCTTAGTGCAAAATGAGCTCTCCAACAATTGTATAAGGTTCAATATTATATATCTAATCAATATTTTTATTTTATACGTCTACTGGCTACACCAACCAATACAAACTGAGAGCTTTTATTATCATCATCATCCAGAGCCTTACTTCCCCCACTGTTATAGACCTCTGTCATACTTGTTTTTTTATCAATTACAATCATATTTTCAGGGTCAAAATTCCTCATTACAGCTTATGGACTAAACCAGGATTAAAAATAATTTTATTTTACTTGAAGTAAGTTATTGTTCTTTTCTTCTTGCATCTTACTATTCAACACGACAACGATAATTCTAACCTTCTCCATATATCACATAGAAGTACACACTGTTAAAGTAATAAAATAAATATTACTGGACTTTCCACAAAGCACTATCTAGCCCCAAACTAAGCCAGAGCTTGTGATATGGGAACCAGATAGCTGATATAATACATAAATACTTTTTTAATATCATATAACACCCAATAATAATATAATATAATGATTGTAAAATAGTGTTTTTAAAACCTTAATGTATCCTGGGTGGTTCCCGCATATAATAGTAATTCTCCATCATCTATCATGTCTTCATGACCATGTCAGGTGACCAAGAGTACGCAGGATCTTTTAACACTAGTCTCCAACCGTCTACCAAGCGTAGTATCTACGCTGAACCCCCCAACACACTCGAAAAGTTTTAGTATGTTTGTTTTTTTTTTCAAGTTGTGAGGCAGGTCAGTAGCAGTCCGTTTTATGTTTGTATGTCGGTTATTTTTTTCTTTTTTTTCTAGTACGGGGGAAGCCTATGTTTACCGTTGGAAGTTAGAGGTATAGTGAAACTTTAGATCAAAATAACTGCTATTCGGCTCTGTGCCTTGCACCTTGATCGGACAATTAGTCGTGTGCTAATCCCTGGCGATCGATATTAACTAAATTATATCATCAGGTGGAGTTCGCCCCTAATCGCCTGTCCCATGAAGAAATATTCGCTCGGACTTGGACGTTTTTAAGAATTGCCAGCTTAGTTTGGTAAATTGAAGAGTTTAAAAAAGTGTTGGTGGACAATGATGCAGCTTTAAGGGTGCTTATGTTTAATTATCTTCATTTACTTATGCCGCTGTTCACCAAAAATGAATGGGAAGGATAATATCGTGAGGAGTGAATATTCTTCAGGATAGAGTATTTTGAAAAGAACCATTTTTTATAATATACAGACATTATTAAGATTTATTTTGGTAGAAAACATCGTTTTAACTAGTTACAGAGATGACAATAAAATTCTAAATTCAAACATTTTGCTGATAAAATATTTTATTGTGAAATGATTTACGTTTATCTCATTTGAGGAGAAATATTATGCGATGTGTAAAAATTGTATTAACGTAGCCCACAGAAAAAAACTAGCTAAGGACGCATAAAATAACGTAAAGTCAGAGGCTTAAGACTAACTATTGTAAAACTGTCTAATATGATTAGGTACGTAATGTAGTTTCATTAGTGTACTTAATTCTAGCGCAAAGAATGTTGGTTACCATAATTGTGGTACTTACTGTGTATAACTTCCAAGTAATAGTTAGCTACGGTAAGAATCTGCATTGCGTCTAAGGGCAAGTCCTCGTTACAAGGTCACGTTCACAGAGCGTAGGTACAATCCTGTGATAAGTGGGTCTACCCGACGCACAATTGTGTTGTGTCAGGTACTCAGTAGTTTTGGATTTGTTCCAGCTAAGGTTTTAAAGGTTAATCAGGTGAAGGTTAAAACATGCCCAGTTGATAGCTTAACTGATGCCAAATATTATAATAGTAAATTCATGAAGGTATTTGTGAACAAATATGAAATTTATCGTATCAATTTACGACTGAAATATCAAATGGAAAGGACATGAGCTGTCTCACCATCACCACGCTGGTAATGTCACCAACACGTTAGTGACATGAAATAAGTGATGTAAAATGGGTGACAAATCAATACTTTAGGTAAGCTTGTTTATCGGTTGATCGATATAAAGTAATTAAACATTTAAATCTTTGTAATATGACCTACGCGTGAACCACGGCTACAAATCTGTATTTGCAAGTTCAAAAAAGGTGTGACACGTATGGAATACCAATTACCTACTGCAAAATGTGAGTATGTGCCAAAAGTAACGTTTGGAAGTACCTTTGACTACCCCTTTAGACTTCCGCAAAGAATCTTGAGTTCGTACTTAGAAATAAGAGATCTGAGGGGATAACTACCGTGCTTGAAGATCAAAGTCGTAAAGCAGATTCAGTTTCTTTTTTTTTACTGACAAGGAGGGTGGCCCAAAAAACAGACCTTAAAACGCACTGACTATTAAGGATCGCGAGCCCACTTTAAACCCAAAATCAATGCATAGGGTATCCATGAAAACGGGCCAAGTGCTGCTTGGCAAAGTCGTGCACTAAGGGTACCGTACTAGAATAGTTAAATAGGAGACTGCCAGGGGTTTTAACTTTTTTTAACGTTCTAATAATCATTTTAGAGTTTAACTATATTTATCACAATCAAAAATTGAATGCTTTTGTGTGAAACATAATGCAAGAGAACCAAAAGCTTATGCAAAATGCTTTGCTATTTTATATTTATTTTTAAATATTTGTTTATGCCATGACATAAGCCAACACATCACTACATAGTATAAAACATAGTCGCTTTCTCTGTCCCTATATCCCTATGTATGCTTAAATCTTTAAAACTACGCAAGGGATTTTGATGCGGTTTTTTTTATAGAAAGAGTGATTCAAGAGGAAGGTTTATATGCATAATACAAGCATAATCTCTTAGGGATAAACCACAATAACCGTGCGAAGCCGGGGCGGGTCGCTAGTAATTTTCTATAAAGATTTGAAATGGTTACAGCTACGGTTACTAAGCATTTTTTTTCTTCTATAGTAAAAAACTATTGATATTTTTTCAAAACAGTGTTTCAAACAGTAAATTACCAAGCTCTGTGAAGGAGAGACGGACCACGGCATGGCAGATACATTCGAGTATGTGGCCCCATCGGCACCCCTCAAGTACGGAACCCTAAAAGCCCACCCCAGCAATGTCACATCCAATATATTCAAAAACTCCACGTTTGAAAATCCCCCACATGTATGTACCTAAACGCTATACGACATAACAAAAGTCATGAAGTCCTCTTCGGAACCTTTTTATTCGTTCGGAAATAGGGAAAAAGTGTTCGTAAAGCCATTCGGACGGCGTTCGCAACGGTTCCAGATATACTTTGACTCTATACTTTGTGCAAACGAGCGTTTGATAGGGGCGTAGAGATGTTTAGCGGCTGGATGTGCCTAGGATGGAAGATTTATTTTATGGAATGCTCGTTGAATGGGAATTTAGACTGCAGTGGATTTGCTAGATTTTTTCAGTCTGTTTTGGTTCGGAAATAGATTGGTGATGGCGTGAATTTACCAAAAAAAAATAAACAAGAAAGAACAAATAAAGATACGGAAGTTATTTGTGAACGAAAATAAATGTGAGATTTGTTTTTGTTTTTGTTTAAAAATGATTTTACTGTGATCCGTAATAAAAAAAACACAGAATATAGCAGTGATGAAAAATTGACGGTAAGTCAATTTTTCATCACTGCTTTCAGTATCCGTAATGAACCAAATAACATGTACAGTGCTTCGCCACTTCCTTTTAAGTATTCCTTTTAATACTAACTGAAAACTTATTGTAGAATTGATAAGTTCAATCAAAAATGGAAGAGGCAGTATCTTTTCCAAATTATCATTTACAAATATACCTATAAATGCGATTGGATATTCGCCTTAATCACGCCTTAACCACAACCGATCTGGTAAACTTAGTTTTTTATTCCGAAAAATAGTATAATTATCGGAAACGGGCTAGAAAATATGAACGAACCCAATAAGTGGTTAAGATAGTAGAGCTCTTTGTGAAGGGCTCGTCCGGGGAATTACTACCACCACGCCTCTTTCTGCCGCCAAGCAGCGTTGCTGTGTTTCGGTTTGAAGAGTGTGATTGCTGGTGTAATTACAGGCACATGAGGCTTAACATCTATATGCCTCAAGTTGATGGACGCAAGGCAGTGCATCGTAGGGCTCGTTTCTATCGTGCGTGACTAGCGAGGCAACGCTTTGTTGTAGGTGATGGTTATCACTTAACATCAGGTTGGCCATCTGCCAGTACCATCAGCTAGTTGTAAGTTGAAGAGAAAACGTTTTTAAAATTTCGGTTAGAAATCACTATTTATTCGCGAGTAAAGCCGTGGTCGCCATTTAGTGAAATTTAGATTTCCTCTTCTTGTCGTGCCAATAGTTCTTGAGAAACAGTGAGGTGAAAGGATTTCAGGTACGCCTCTTAGAGACTCCTTTCGAGCACTTGACACAGGTTTTACAACTATTTTTGACCATACAGGACTCAAGTACGGAACCCTAAAAGCCCACCCCAGCAATGTCACATCCAATATATTCCTTTTTAATAGGAAAAAAATCGAGGCGTTTTTTTCCTATTAAAAAAGCCACCGATGACGTTCATAACATATTGGAAGTTGTAAACAAATTTGTTTACAGCGCAACAAATCGCTTCCACTCAATCACCATCAATGTAAATGTACACAGCTCGGTATCGCTGGAGGGATTACAGCCTCAGGATTACATCTTTTATGATAAAACGTCGGCATTACAGCCCAGACGATAATAACTTTCCACTATTAATTAATCTGGCTGGTGAACCTTTATTATTGAATTAGTTCTGGATTGTTTTGAAGGTTTTAAGGGTGAGGGAAGTCAGAGGTAGTTCTAGTAACTTAAGTAACTTAAGTAAATATACAGCTTTGAATTGCTGTTTTTATTTATTGGATACTCCGGTTTCTTTCTCTTGTCGTGTCACTAGTTTCTTTCGAAACAGTGTGGTGAAAGGATTTTATGTGCGCCTCAAGAGGCTCCTTTCGAGCACTTGACACATGTTATTGAACTTTTTATTTGAAAGTACCTTTGTGCACATGGCATTGTGCACATCAATTTTTGAAGAAAAACTCATTGGTGCACGACCGGTTTCGAACCCACGACCTTAGGATCGGAAGGCGGGGCTGCTACCACTAGACCACCGGTGCCCTAGTACGAAGTAACAACTTGAGATTTACTAAGGATGTTAAGGGGGGTAGGCAGCTGTACGTCCTAATTATATTTTCCTTATAATCATCTATAAACAAACTCTCCAGAGAGTGTGTTTGAAATTAAATTTCTTAAAATTTCTAGTTGCAAGCATAGCTTTTGGAGATGTTACATTTAAAAGAACTTATCAGTATAGTTCATGAAAATTGACATTAAATAATATTCAAGTTGCCAAGAAACCGCCACAGAAAACCTAAGCCATCTGAAATTCATACTTGAATGCCAAAGTGGCAGTCACAAAAGCTAGCCTACCCCACACAATACGTACACCACGATTGTGCAAAATCTTCCGTTAAATTGACGGTTCGTCGCGGCAAGTCTATTCTGCCTTGCAGTTTCAACGTCGTCGTTGAATTGAAAATTTTAAATTCACCGTCATTTTTAAAGGCTGCAGCTAAGATACCGGTAAATCGATACGTTATTGTAAACGATAACTTTGAAAGGTTTTCATAGTTCTGAGTGCTTCGATGGATTGAAAATATTGCAGTTTGAATATATTGAGATGGTACTTGGTACTAAAAGATCCAACGGTATAGCGTGGCAGGAGATAATGTTTGTGAAGCTGTTTCTTGTTTTTATTATGATTTATCGTAGCTAATATTATATAATTTTTTTTTATTAATTTCAATTGGTTCTTTCAAATGACTTTCCTCTACCGAGAGGTAGTCTAAATTACGCTCAAATATTATATTTTGGCACATACTTACACCCTTTGCAGTAGTTGGTATTCCATACGTGACAGGTTGCAAGCCAATCGCCGCTACTAGAGTACTAACCAGTTTCCTCATGATGTTTTTCATCACCGTTTGTGAGCACTGGCAGCCCATAAATTCGCCAATATTTAACCGAATACCGCAATCAAATATAGGAAGCAAAACTAGTTACTAAAATATCCTCAGGTGCACAATCGGAAAATATTATAAGAATTTTCAACAGTCGCACGGTCTCTCCCCCAAAACTTTTGGCAATCGAGGAGAGAATAGCTAGCGAAACAAATTGGTGCATTTTATTGGAGACGTGTGACGCGAAGCACTGTCATGTTCGAGCAATATGTTTTATATATAGTATAGGCAATTTTATTCTAGAGTTATAGAAAAGTGTTTTACTTTTAGTGTATGACTAATTGTGGTTAAATAATTTATTCTCAAAAGAATTAACAATTCCTTTAGTGACAAATAACAAATTTTAAACATACGTTAAACTGCTTTACAGCGAGTATGCAGAGCGTTTTGTGTAGGTATTGAGTACCAAATGTCGAAATTGAGTATCTAAATCATCATGATCTTAGAGAGCATTGGTGGTCTAGTGGAAGCGGGCCCGCCTTCCGATCCTAAGGTCGTGGGTTCAAAACCAATGAGTTTTCCTGTTCAAAAATGTATGTGCACAGTGCCAGTACTCTCAAACGGAGAAGGAAAACATTGTGAGGAAACCGGCATGTCGTAAAACCTAAAAGGTTCTATAACATGTGTCAAGTCCTCGAAAGAAGCCTCTTGAGGTGCACTTAAAATTCTTTCACCACACGGTTTCGAAAGAAACTAGTGACACGACAAGAAGAAGAAGAAGATCATTATCTTCATTAGCCTGAAGGAGAAGTGCACTGTTGAACATAGGCATAAGACTCTGTACCTGTTTGTCCGTGTCTTGTGTTCTGTTTTCCTAGAAATGTATAGAGGAAATACATTTCCAGGAAAATCGATTCTGTATGGAGACAGAATCGATTTTGGTGGTATTTAAAATTAGTAATAAAGTAGTTTAATAAAGTAGTCATTCTTCAGTATTATTGTACAATTAAATAAATAAATAAATATTGGAGGACTATGCACACAGCACTATCTAGCCCCAAACTAAGCCAAAGCTTGTAAGATGGAAACCAGATAGCTGATATAGTACATTTATACTTTTTTTTTGTAAATATGTACTTCTAATATTATATAACATCCACACAGAGAACAAACAACTTTGTTCATCACACAAATGTTTGTTCTCGGTGGGGATCGAACCCACGACCTACGGCGCAGAAGGCTACTACCAACTGAGCTGTGAAGGCTGTCTTAGAGAATTAGAGAATTATACTTGACTAGTGACCCGCCCCGGCTTCGCACGGTTATTGTGGGTTATCCCTAAGAGATTATGCTTGTATTATGCATATAAATCTTTCTCTTGAATCACTCTTTCTATAAAAAAAACCGCATCAAAATCCGTTGCGTAGTTTTAAAGATTTAAGCATACATAGGGATATAGGGACAGCGAAAGCGACTTTGTTTTTTACTATGTAGTGATAATATAAAATAATATAAAAAAAAGGATAGGAATAACTACAGGTAAAATAATACCAAAAATATTGTTGTAATTATATTTGACGTTTAATGAATTAGTTGGTATGGTACACCGCAGAAGGTAGACCTACTACTCTGCGTAGGTAAGTAGGTACGACAATATTATTTTCTTACCAACATAGTTCCAAAAAGTGTTTTAATAAAACAGTAATATCCTGGCCATTTCACAGATTGAGTCGTTAGACTCCGTCATTATGCAGATCAGGTCGGCGGTGAATTTAAAATTTTCCTTTTACGCTTATTTGATTAGGGTGCACAAATTGTTTCATCCCCTGAGTTTGCTTAGGTTTTAGCGCCGATACTGGACGAAATTAAGGTTTTGTGTAGTTATGACATTGTCTTTTAAACTATTTTGCACACAAATTACTATCATAACGTGGTACCGTCAACTTGGTATTTATGAGCCAATTTATTTGTGATAGAATTATTGATTGATGTTAAAAAATATATTAAAAAGTGAACATTCCATGGAACATTAACTAACCCTTCAATTTAAATGATTAGGTTATTTTTTTGGAAATTAAAACAAAGTACAAGCCTTCATTATTCATTATGCTTTCAATCAACAAAAAAAAATTATATCAACGGAGCGCTCACATGCACATTAAGTGCTAAAACCTTTAAAGCCAAAATTGGTTACTCTAGTCATCTTAGAGCACATGAAAGGCAAATAAGCAGGAACAATGTCGCCGTAGCCGAAACCGGTATGAACGACATCATCATCATCATCATCATGCTTTCAATCGTTTTCTTTTATGGTATATCTTAACTTTTTTTTTAATTAATAGGCTTATTATTGTGTTTCGCAGTCTCCACACAAGGATTCGTTTGCTCCAACGATTGTCGATAATAATAATCAACATCTGTGTATTTATTGGAAAGTGTTTATAGCGTTATAGATGCAAATGTAAACAAACCCCCAGTGAATACGGCCGACTGGGCAAATGATGAAAATTATAAATCAATTGTCGGTTCATTTGAGTGCACCCGATAAATGCAAATTTTTAAAATGATTTTAATTTAATGTGTGAAATGTATTGGCAACTACAAGTGATATTAAAAAGAAACGAACAGGCTCATGGCTATCAGTGATCCCTGGTCACGGTTCAACCAGATAAATTGGTGCGTCTTCATAGATTTTTTCATAGAAGATGTCTAAGAAGGGTAGTCAGAGGAACGTCTGCCCTGCGTCCATCAACTTGAGGCAAACAGATGTTAAGCCTCATGTGCCTGTAATTACACCGGCAACCACACTCTTCAAACCTAAACACAGCAACGCTGCTTGGCGGCAGAAAAAGGCGTGGTGGTAGTATTTCCCCGGACGAGCCCTTGACAAAGAGCTCTACCACTCTAAGTTTTAAGTGTTATGCTGCTTATTAGACAATGTAATATTGAACTAGCATATTTTTATATATAAAAAATAAAGACTGACGTTATGATTCCACACAGCACTATCTAGCCAAGCAAAGCAAAGATTCAGATAGCTGATATACTTTGTTTTGTAAATACATACTTATAGTATTTTATAACACCCAGTCAGAGAACAGTCTTTGTTTAGTACACTAATGTTTTCTCATTGGGGATCGAACCCACGGACTATAACGCAGAAGGCAGAGCTGCTACCAACTAAACTGTAAGGATTGTCAATACTGTTCACTAGTTTTCTTCAATTAGCGTTATAAACGCGTGTCAATTAACAATCTACGTACCTCTAACAAGCGTTACTGAGACATAGATTTTCCCTTTATTAAAAAGACACGGAATACTTTTAAAAGCATTGAGTTTGACAAAAATCTACAGTGAAAGTGTCAGAGATTCATATATAAAATTTCATTATTTTACAGAATATTTTAGAAACGTCTGTTTTTATAGCTGAATATTTTCCTGAACAAACATAACTCTCTTTTTGCTCGCGACTCAAATTCAACGGCGTGAGTTTGTAGTGAATTAGCACTTGAACTAGGAACTCTGGACTATAGAGTTATTCTTTGTCAGGGTAAAATGTTATACAAACAAACTGAAAAAACAATAAAAACTTATTTAATAGAATGCATAAACTATCAAAATTAACTCACTCAGTTTTATTTTAAACTTCCAAATCTCTGTTACTTACCTGGAATAAAAGAACACATGTTATTACTCATTATTAAGGATTTACATAGATAATATTTTATGGAGTAACAAAATATGGAGAGAATGAAAATGCTTTATTGTACACCTAAGAAATGAACAAAATAGGAAACAAATAATAACAACTACAGATATCACACCATCGGCAGGACAAGGGCACAATAGACAAAAATTCAAAAAATCTAAGCCAATGTGCTTTAAAAACATCAATTTATCTAGTAGAACAAAGACATTCATTAAAAAAATGTAACTTATGCTCCATATAGAAAGATAAATACGATCATATAAAGAAAAAAATAAAACGGCTGTACTGAAAAAATACGAAACATGCAGTTATGTCCTTGTTCTACCGATAGTGCGATGTACAATGGGCGATGAGAGATGACGTGGTTGAAATTTTATTTTAACATGATAGATTCCACAAATCGAGATTGATATCATGAATCAATCAACTCAAAACGAATGATGTAAAAAATAAACAATACTTTACTATTATCAATAGATTTTTATTTCATTTTGATTCGGATTAGTTGAGCTATCGTTTGCAACGGTCTGCTAGTAGCTCAACTATTTCATGTGTATTTTGTACATTTGTAAATAAATATATTCTTTCTTATATTTTAATTTGTTTTCTTAATAAATTCTAGTATATTTAATTTAACTTGTATACAACATGTAACATAATACCCCTATAAGGCCAAAGACCAAGTGATCAGACCAAGCACTGGAATACTTTGACATGTGCAGTGCAAAGTTTGAATACTTCGTTTTTGAAATTCAGCCTCAGAAATTTGAAAGAACCCTGATAATGTGTACGTGACTTTGGTACATACGCTATTTGCGTTTACTAATTGGTGGCAGTTCTGGTACCTAGTTTTATCTACAGTTCACAAATAAAGTCCAAAAAACAGCTGTAAATAGGGCTGCGTCATGTTGTGTTAGTTTCATTTGGGAAGAAAGTTTAAGAAGAGGCATTTCATTAATGAAAAACTTCGAAATTTCAAGTCTTATAACAAAAGTTGTTCGCCATGACCTGTAGAATACCTTGCTTCCGAGTTTATAGAGGTATTATGTTACACGTTGTATATTTATGATTGAAGTTAAATAAAAATACAATTCATCAATGATAAAAAAAAAAAACAATGAATAATATATTTTACTTACGCGTCACGATTTTCATCTAACTTTGTGTATATTTTTATTCTTTTAACAATACTATTATGCTGACTGCCAAAATAAATGGATCTAGTTCACCCAATCACTACGTTTAGAAAAACGTTAGGAACAATTTGCATTTAAATGAAAACCAATATGAAATGAGCTTGCAAGGCATCTATAGTTTGCACCTCAAGGGGTAGTGATACCTTGTTGTAGCCATCTTCAAAACAAGAAAGACCTTCCTCTAATTTGAGTAGAATATGAACACTAAAATACAATTAAAATTGGAGATTCTCAACACAAAAAGTCTGACTAAAAGTGGTGCGCTCGTATCGCGTTTTACTTGCGTTTTCTCAGCGTCTCGTGGTGCAGGAAAACAATTAAACCCTTCGCTTGCTCCATGGAAAGTTTGTGGGGGACTGCATCCGTCTCTTTTGTAACTAAAGTGGGCAACTTGAGTGATGGGAAGCGGTACAGCCAATTTTTTCTTATGAATCTGTATTGCTTGTAGCTATTGAATGTGGCACTTTTATGCTTAATAAATTATAGATTTTGTTTAAGAAATGTAAGATCTTGTGTAATGCCAGGTGTTTGATAAAGGAGTAGGTAATTTTATGGTACACTTTTCTGTACGTTAGCTATACATGCTAGGCAAGACAGTTACGTTAAACTTAAGCTAAGTTAGAATTATTAATAAATAAACTTATTTATAATTATTCAGCTAGTAGACAATTTCCAAAACTTGAAACACTCAAGGTAGAGTCTAGACCTTACCTATACCTTATTACCTTTTACCTATAGTAAGATTTTTTTTAGAAAAACCATTCATGAACGTAACTTTTTAAAACTCACTCCGTTTTGGAGTTGGAATAATTTGTTTTATTGTATCTGGGATTTTGGTGTTCAACTTTCTAACGTCCAAAGTATCGATTTTAACATAGAACTAACTAATCAATAAAAAAAATTATTTTATGCTGTTTGTATAGGGGATCAAATTTATGGAATACTTCCTGTTTTCGTTTGTATGAAGTACCAAATGAACCAATTTCAATTTATTTAATGTTGTGATCATTACGTAGATTCATCTGTAGCCTCGGGCAATTCATTTGCGCAATGAGCAGTTACGCGTGTAAGCTGATTGATAATGGAATTGTGCTCTGCCATAACCATTTGCAAATCATGTACTTTACATGATTTTGTTATTAAATAAAAACAATCAAAGCTAAGTTTCACAAATCAACACAGTTTTGACCTGTGACGGTGTCTGTAAAAAAAACCGATTAGACCCAAAGCTTGAATTAATTTGATTTAAAACGGGATATTTACCATGATTTGTGAGGTACCATGTTTTGTGCGAAAGAGGGTAGACCGTTTTGTCTGCTAATAACAATTGTCTCTTGCTCGTTTTGACTTTAGTTCGACCCGTGATCATGGTGCATGCAACTGTGCCGAAATATCGGGAAACTTTGAAACTCACAAATCATGGTAAATATCCCGTTTTAAATGAAAATTATGTTCATAACTAAGATAGTTTCAAAAATTATAAAGCTTGAATTGATATTGAAAAAAAATACACATTGAAACACCCAAAACAGAACAAATATGAAATGAAATTTGAATTGAAATGAAATTTATTGAGTACTAAAACATTGTTCGCTGTTAAAATAACATTTAAATGTAATTTATAACATTCACATATTTTATTGAAGCCTCATATGAAGAACACAAGTCTCTTCTTGGTTACATTTGAACCCACAACTCACATCGCAGACGACATAGCATTACGAACTCCAATGATGATACGAGATGCGATGACAGTCAAATAAAAACAATACGCGCATTTTAATTTGTATCATGTTTGTCATTGTATCATGCGTATATATTAAAACAACTCTAAGTCTCTCCTTTCAAATTATAGCTTGTATTCATCCCAGTCTCCACTCATCATACCCACTCGCCCCACTATCCTATTTCAGCAAAGAACCCACATTATTCCGCATCTCTGACGTCACCACTGTAACGACCACTCGGTTTTCAATTACACTGTAATTGTGGCCGCTATAATAACGGAGGCAATTCCGTCGAACGTAAATAGCGTTTGTTTTTCTACTGTCTGACGGATAGGGTGCAGTTGGTAGCTAATTTAAATAATACACCCTGTTTACCCTTTGTTCTAACTACAGTAATTGTAGCTTGAAACCATCAGGCTAAAAAGGTCATTCACTTTCAAATAAGGCGCTCCGGTCCCAGCAGTGGGAACATTACAGTCTGATTATGGAAGATTGCGGAAAGGTCAAGAAAAGTACTCAAGTGGTCACATACCCAAAAGACTGGCTTTGTTGCAGACTTCAAACAATTCTGAATAAATGAAACAACTGAAGTCGAATGTATTTCGAGCAATTTGTGGCCAAATTTTTGACTGAAGCTATTTTTATGATAAAGACAAAGCGTGAGATTCCCCCCGACACATGGGCCGTCGCCTTTGTACAGATCGCAGAAAGTAGGAGGATGAAAGAGGCTCAAAATAGTTTTTCCTGGAAATGTATAGGATAGGTCTATATTCAGCACAGGACTTCCTCAGGCAGGTGATTATTAGGTAGTAAAAAAAATGTGTTAAAAAATACATTTTTATCATATACAACTAGCAGACGGAACAAGCAGATCGCCCACCTGATGTTAAGTGGTAACCATCACCTATAACAAAGCATCGCCTCGTAAGTCACGCACGATAGGAACGTGCCCTACAATGCAATGCCCTGCGTCCGTCAACTTGAGGCATACAGATGTTAAGCCTCATGTGCCTGTAATTACACCGGCTACCACACTCTTCAAACCGAAACAACACAATACAATAGTTTTAACCTAATTTGTATGTGCACTAGTTTCTTTAGATAACACATAAGCAAATTAACTTCAACCAGCTATGTAATTGTACATTTTACACCATTGCTGTTATTTCTATCAATAAAAAACTCTAAGGGCAGTCCCCGAGCATAAATAACAAAACACTGTCTCGACCATCCTTCATTAAACTTTTGGCAGCAACTTTTCCCAGAACTTATTATTACAAAAAATCAACTTATACGACTTCTCTTTTAAAAAGTGAGTGACTCAAGAAAGGGGACAAGTGCCATAAATTCTATGAGACTTTTCTTGAAATTGTGTTGGCGAAAGTGACTTTAGCTGGACAATGAACCCTGGACGGGCGCTGACGGGCTGTAATCCCGGTTTTTGTCGGTAGATTAATGCTGGACGACCGTAAAGGCTAGATGCCGGTTAACTAGTGAATTTGAGAAAAATGTTTTTCATTTAGGAACATTTTATAACATATATTTATATGGCTTTCAATGAAGAAATAAAAGCAACTTATGTATACGGTTTAAATCTCTGAATATGTGCTCATCTAAGATCACCTATTTAAAACAGCGTGTTCCGATTATGATATTATTGCACCGTACTCTCTAATTTTTATTTTAAACAAGATAGGAGTTAATAATGTATGCATGGTCAAAACTTCTGTTTATTTCTTGGGTTTGACAAACCTTATCAAAAATTCACTATTCATACAAAGTGATTCGTGAAAACACTATTTCTACTACACTCTTCCCGTTGCTTGCAATAATGTACTTCGCAAACATAAATTCCAAGGCCAAACTTAAACAATCAATCGAGATTCTTTTAAACAAATCCAGTTAATCGATACTGCCGTTCCATTTTACTTTCCCATTACAGAGTTAACAGAACTTGTTAGAAAAGTAATTAACCGATATACTTTGTTTCAATAAATTGCTCAGAAGTGTCTCGGTAGAGTTAACGCTTCGTTTTTCCAAAGGTTAATATACCGTCAAGTTAGTACTTGTATTTGAAACTGAATTGACTTATTTCGGTAGCGTTTCCAAAATGCTGCCTGCATTCCACGATTAATGACAATGCTGATACGCTGAGGCAGATTCTCACCAGCACTCGGCAAATAAGACGACCGTGATGTGTTTAGACAAAGGCCTTGGTACCCCGAGGACCAAGTCTAATTAATTCTGAAGGATAGGACATACTTCTGTGACATGAAGGCTTCATTATGAAAATTACAGAAAGAAAGGTAAAAGGAAAATCAGAAAGTAACCAACGTCTAACGAGTCTGCGTTGAAATAAGGAAAATGAAGAAAAGTGCATCAATATTCCAAGGTACGTAAGCACAACAGGAAGTGTACCTACAGCAGATTAAATCTTTTAAAATGAAGCTTATTTGTCTTGTCTAGAAGAGATTGTAAATATAAGTTAAGCTTTTTAAGTTTCAATATACCAATAAAAAGTATTTTCATTACATATTCATAAAAAAACCGACTACAGTTATTAAAAAATATTTGTTACGTTTCCCTCAAATCGCTTATAAAATACAGATAACATATAAGTCAACTCGCAAGCTTACGCAATCCATTAGCCCTGTCACAAGACAGATGTAATTAATAAACTTTATCGATAAATCACGTAATGTAAAGAGAAGTTACATTATTAATATGAACTTTGAACTTGTAACTTTGAAACTTGACCCCTAAAGCCATAATATTATGACAGTGTATACGAGTAGCTTAGCCAATTTCGAGACATGATGTACACAATGCCAGTGATGGGATAGGAAACGATAATTGACTTCCTACCTGTCAAGTATATAATCATATCACGGCTACTTAAACGAGAAGTCCACTCACAAAATCTAAGAGAACTAAGAATTGCAAAAATATGCACTTATCATAGACATTACATAATACTTAGCCCTGCAATTGGTGGTCACAGTTATTTCTTCCAGACTACCGTTTGTTTAACCTGAAACTTAAAATTAGCTTATACTAAAGCTGATCTACGAGTGATGAGCGATCTGAATGTCCAAGACCAAGCTTCTTCTTCTTTTCTCCATTTATGGCACCTGTCCGTCAATCGACAGACAATTTTGCCAGTATCAAGTGAAATTGTATTAAATACTTTATGTTCCAGTCGGCCGTAATTTGTTTTGAAGAAAATGGTGGCGGTTATCTTCAAAACATTCGAAACATTTTCGGTTAAAACAGGATTACACATAATACACTTTAATTCAAAATGTGCTTACACTTTGTGCTAAGGCCACAGCTCAAAATAACACTATAAAAACAATTAAAAAAAAGCTATGTTACTTCAGAAAAAGAACCCAAGACCGAGCTCCGAAATGCGAGATTTTTGATTTGACAGATTTCTGAAACTAAAAATCTGAAATTTGTGACACAACAATCTTTGAAGGGTGTAGGTTTTTCTCAAGATTTTTTTTTCTCATTTCAATTCTCATCCAGCTAAAGTTTTTATAAGGTTTGTCAAAATGTATAAGATAATAACAACACGCAAACGAAGTCACCTGATATTTTACTTGTTATTTATAAATACAGCAACAAATTATAATCAATTGTATGTTATGTTAACATAGTTTACAAGTAGCACTGCACAATCCTCTCAGAGTAGAGTTTCTGATTTAAGTGGCGATTAAATTGAAACGTCTCGGCTGGTAACACCATCCATCAAACGGGACGTTTTACTCAGTGTTGCCAGACACGATATTACGGTCATCAATTTCATGTTACAAAATAAAACGACAACGCAAAACTTTAACAAAAACTATTCTGTACAAATATACGTGATGAATCGATGACGTGGAACTATGTTTGTGTCATTGTTTACTGGAAATGCTAGTAAATAATTGTATCTATAAGTACCTTAGTAGGCAGCACTGGTATTCAGTGATTCTAAAGTTTGAACCTAGTTGTACGTAAGTGAATTTTCCTACGTAATCTAAAGAATTGAAACTCGTCACATAAACTAGTTGCTGCCAAAATTGATCATTGATGTAAAATTCGAACGTATCTCTGACTACCCATCGTTTCTTACATCTTACTACCAATCTTTTCAAGGAAGTTCTACAGCTAAGATTCAGATTAACAAGAGACTTAAACAATTACAATTCGGGTAAGTACTTTGTTAGTTTCAGATTGCTAAACGGTCTGCAAGTTTGCCATCAATAAATTGCCATTTACCACTTTCTGTCGTCTCTACATCTCTATCGGGTGACACAAAGAGCTTCACTCCCGTGTTCCCGTGCCAACAAATGAAATTTTCGATCGAGACGAATGACTGTACATTACTCTTTTTGTTCGCCCGACAACAATGCTGCTTTCAAAAGTGCCTGTAGAGAAAAATGATTTATTAAAAAATATGCATATGAAAGTCAGGTGCGAGAAAAACTACCCTTTCGTTTTTCAGTCTGCGACAAGGAACAACCGTTTAAATGGATTTGTATTTTGCTTAGTGTCTCTCGCGAACGTGTGTGAGCTGTATTCCATTCCGTAGAAAATAAAGGGGAGATAAAATCGGACATGTTTCTCACTTTACGGTTGACGAATGTTTGCTAAGGTACCCTTGGGGTAAAGAAATGGGCAGATGGCGTAGCTTACAGACATTTGTACAGTGCTTATCTGATTAACCAACAAATAAAGGCACACAATCATTTTGTGGCCTTGTATGTATATCGTAATAAAAATCAAGATTATTACAATTAAGATGATTTAAGATAACCAGCCTTAAATATTTCTGCAAATATGTTTCTGAACCTATGACATGTTTTATTGAATTCAACTATAATGAAATTGGTGGATGATTATGTCAAAATGGGTCTTCGAATTCGTTAATCGTGAAATAATATTTCTTATAAAAAACCTAATTAAGCTTAAGACAGTTTGTACGGGTATTTTTATAAAAATAGTTATTTATCAAAAATGGTTTATATGTAAAAGTAGCCAAAACGAATATTGTAGTTTTTTGTTACTTTTATTTTATAATTCTGAAATAATAATTGCAGGTAGCAAAACTTTCTAGAGTTTATCACTCAGTTGGGTTATAAAAAAGTCGGCTCCAAATTGGCAACGGCGAGAATACCCAAAACAGAATTTAACTCTTTTCTGTCTGACGGAAAAAGGATACATTTTAGTTATCTGAGCCGAGTTTCATTAAAATTTCACACGAGCTCTCCTACTGAACGAAATTTAGAGATAAGGTTCGTTTGCTAGCTGTTCTTTTGTTCAGTGTTTTTGGTGTTATTTAGAAGGATTTACTGTTGCTTAAATAATGCTAATTAAACTTTGAAATAGTACATTAAAAGTAATTAACAACTACCGTTTTTTTCGGAAGTTGAGTTTCTCTTGAGAATGTTTAAAACTAAATTATTTCATAACAATGACGCTACTTATTAAGACATAAGTAAATAAGATTTACATTAATTTCCATTTGAACCGTAAATTAGATTCAAATGATTAATAATGTTGACGTTTCGAAAATTGCTAACAAAGCACACAGTCATGACAAAATGATATTACAGTAAACTCCTTTGAACTGGTAAATTGTATGTTAATTCACTCAGCCAAGTCTGCAAGATATTCTGAAGGGATGGAGGACCGTGGCGACATCTTGGACGTGTAACTCGATTATTAGGGGTGAGGGGGGTTGAACCCAACTGGGTTTTATTACGGACTTAAAGTTCATGTTTTATGTTACGTTTAATCTGTCAGAGATTCGTCTCAGACAATAATGCCGAGATTTATAGATGGTTTGTTTTGATGTTGTGACTTTGTAACGTTATTCTACAGAAACAACAACATAACAAATAAAATTGGTTCAACTACCATGCCTGATGGTAGATATCCCCTTGGATATCTTAGTGGTTGGACATGGACATTTGTATGTACCCAAAGGAGGTAGTTTGATGCACATCCAAATAAAACTACACAATTTATTCAGTAATTGGTAGACGAGGACATGATAGGTCACAAAACTTTGTAAATACAGGTGGAGGTTAGATTTTTTGGATTCATAACGGTACCATAACTTACGAATTTAAGTGTCAAAAAAACTGTTCATAAATGCGCTGCTACAAGTATATTAAAACACAAAAATATGAGTAGGTAGCACACTGTAATTATAAAAGGTTGTCGCTAAATTTAAATAAAAAAAAGTGCTATCCAGAGCTTAGGCTGCATGTACACTGGAGCGTATAAAAACGGAGTTTTGCGGAGTTAGACAATATAAAATATGATTTGTAAACACACCACATAAGAAGAATAAATCAGAGCGGTCCGAGCCGCTACGTCTGTCTCGGCTTCTTTGGATATTGTCATCATCGTGTCTACTTTTTTACTCATTGTTTTTGGGCACACATGATCTAAAGCTAGTCCTTATTTTATTTTAATGCTGGTCATTTGTTCTATGGACAAGGGCCTTTAATTCATTTTAAAAAGCCACATTAATATCGTTGGGACTGAAAATAAAAAGCAGTTGACATTTTGTCCACGGTCACACTCCACTCGACTAATGAATGCAAATTTCATCAAGCCATGAACGTAATGGAACTTACACACAAGTGCCAAGCAGTGGAAACACGTGTCACTTGCCAGATTTTGCTGAGTTTGGTCACCACTTTCAACATAATATTTAATATTCCGAAAAATATGTTTTATAGTTACGTTAAAGTATCTTATAACTTGATAATACCAATAAAACTAAGGAAATTTAAGTCTATTTGATAGTCATTTATTGAATTGATAAATAAATCGTTTAACTTTGGTGCCAAGGATCATACAAAAGAGCGGTAGGAACCAAGCCGTAAGTTTGTTGCCTGTTCTTCTAGGCCTTCGTCGCGTGGAACTGGCACCTAGAGTCACCTAGCTTTAAGACGTTTCAAAGTGATCCTTGTGATTTTATTCAATAAATACCTTTTGACTTTGACTTTGACTTTGCCAAATATCAAGATCAGCCAAACATCGAAAACAGCCACATGGGACGAACAGACAGCAGTCTCACCGGGTTCCGTCTTTACCTTATATGCTTACCACACGTTTGTCGGATTCTGTAAGTGCTTACAGTATTGCGAGCTTGGCAAGTTGCTTGCGACAAGTGTATTTTCACCTTAACCGCGATGTAATAAAATGCTTACTTTAAAAAGGCACATTATTAAATCAGTGTGTTACATTTTTTAAACAGTTGCGTTTGTTGTTTTCGTATTATTTATGGCGGTATAGATAGACGAAAATAAAGAAATACTGTACTTATGTTGAGCTTTTTTTTGAACTTAAAAATTGTGTAATCGAAAATGGATGTTGTATTATAAATGTTATTGTAAGTAAAAAGTAAGTGGTTGTTAACCCGGAAATTATCAATAAGGAATTAATGAAATGACAAAACAAAAATGGTAATTATAATCATTTTTTATTTCCGGAACGATTCAGTTTGGAAATATTTATTGCAAGAATCCACATAATCCGCATAAAAAGAAGATTATGGCTAAGCATATTCCACCTTAGATTTCATCTTCACCTTCCATCGGGTGACCTGGCAGTCAAACTTGTGTTTATCTAAAAAAAAACAGCTGGTTGGTTTATAATAGCTTCATTAAGTTAAATAATCGATATCCAATGTTTTTTCTATTAATAATAGAAATACTATTCTATAAATTCGCTGGCACAGCTTATTTGATTTGAACCAAGTTCTGCTTGCCTGTCAAATGTGACCTTATAGACTCCAGGCAAAGTCCCTTCCGCTCACGTTTGCAAGTCACGTAATTCACAAAAAGGGCTTTTGCCTAAAAAGTGGGGTGAAACGTGTACTTGAAGCTTCTTTGAGCTTGATAGCCATAGGATAAAGTATTTTTTTATGTTGGAAGTTTGGAACTAACAGTACCTATTGAGGAGAAAAATCTTTGCTATCAAATTTAGTGCTTGTGCAAAAAGTTTCAAACATCGAAGCAAAAATTTATAAATCATTTTAACTCAGTAATTACTTCTCAAAATTTTCTTTTTTTTTTTCTTACGCAAAATATAGCACGAGGACCATATTTTCTTAAAGATGGTTTGAGTACCTTATGAAAACTCTATATATTCTCCCTCTATTCTCTATTTAATTAAATAATTCATATATATTAACAAATATATTAATAATTCATCTATATAGAGTTTATAAATAGTTAGTTAAAGTTTTTAAAATATATTCAAAGATAAAATTGCGTCACCACAATGTAATCAGATAAGACAAGAAAGCGGTGAAGAAGAAGATGTTACAGCTAAAGCCACATAATGTGATTGTTTAAGCGTTTAGGAACTGTTATTATAAACCCACCAACTATAATTTCTAAAATAAAACTATCATCAACATACGAATATTTTTAAATTTGTAAGATTATATGAAAATGACAAAACCAAAATTCTTTCGCCAAATATCTCTGCCAATCCTCTACAAGATTGTAAGCGAAATGGAGTCAGCAAAATTACATTTCATTTTGTCTCAGAAGAATGCAATGCAATATCGCTTCATATTTCATATTACTTTTCAGTTATTATGAGACGAGTTCGCGCTGAAATATGCTGAAGCTGATGTGTGACCAAATAATTTTCAAATAATCTAGTCAGTAAGATAATTTCTTTTGGTTTACAAAGGCGAACTTTGAATTTGGAATTCGTACTTGGTACTAAGATATTATTAGATAATAAGATATCTATCGCGTCTGAGGATCAAAGTCGTGAAACTATTTCAGTGTAGATATACAAATAAAATAAATAAACTCTCTAGAATATAGTTTTGACTAGGTAAAATTAGACTATACTAGGTATAATTAGACCACTAAAGAAACGGTATTAATCATTACCTCTGCTTCACACACTTTTGTTAGCAATAGTTGCGTCTCTCTCGCACTCAAATTTTCTTAAAACTCTAAATGAAATAAAATCGAAGGAGACTTGATATTAAAGCCCAACACGTGAATCAGATTTGCACAACTCCCGACGCACAAGTCAACGAAGCCATAAAGACCAATAAATTTGAAATTTGCAACGTGACGTATCTACATCCGTGTTACATTGCGCAGCAACAAAGCAAGAATCTGCAGTCGAGCTGACAGTGCCGCGCAGTGTAATTCAAAATGTGAACACAATACGCTTACGCCATGTATCGTCGTATCGTACCGTGTTATGCCCTTGTTACTGAAATCAAATCACGATGGCGTACAATAATCAAAGAATAGTCATGATGAAATAAATCGTAAATTTTGCTGTAAATATGGTATTTACAATGTTGAATATAAGTTTGTACTCTTAGAGTATAGTAGGATGTGAAAGGATCAAATCCTAGCAGATAACAAGTCTACTTTAAGGGTGTTCTCGAAACTTCTACAAGTTGCCGGCTAAAGCTAATTATTTTAGGCAAGTTGCAATACAAACTAGCTAACATTAAAGCGAATGCATGTCAGAACAGGTGGCGTTGAGAGGCTCCTACGTTTATTTTATGTTGCAGCTTCAAAAATCAAAGATAATTATAATCAAAATTTGCTATTGCAAGATAACCTCCCATAACGCTATTACTTATTCATCGATCATCATCACCTTCATCTTCCTGCCCTTATCCCACACTAAGTGGTGTCAGCACAACAGGTTTTATTTTTCCACTCTCCTCTATCATTCGTCATCTCAGTACTCACTCCTTTCTTACTCATATCATCTTTCACACAATCCATCCATCTTTTCTTTGGCCTGCCTCTCCTTCTAAAACCATCCACCTCCATTTCCAACACTCTTCTCGTAATATGACTTTCTTCCCTCTTCATGACATGCCCATACCACGCTAACCTATTGCTCCTCATTTTATCCATCACAGGCGCTACTTTCAAACTTCCTCTAATATACTCATTCCTTATTTTATCCATCCTTGTCACACCGCACATCCATCTCAACACCCATTTCTGCATTCGCATTTCTGCTGCATGCACTCTTCTACTTATTCATCGATAACAAACAAATATCTTAACAGATATTTAAAGCTTGCCTATAGTATCTACATTAGGTATAGTTAAAAGTGAAATATTACATTTTATAACATAGAAGCTGTCCGCTGTGGAAAGGAATGAGGTTCACAGATAAATAATTGAATAAAACTTACCATATTCCGTTTAAATTTAACCGTTAAGAAAATGTATGAGGAGTTCTAACATCCTCCAAACATCAAAATAATTAAAAAGACTACACATCATATTTTGAAACGGAACCTGGATATTTTATGAAAATGCATATCTTTTTTATTTCATAAATTTAGTTGCCAAAATGTGCGCAGGTATCCCGTGCCGAACGAGCGAGTGTGTTAATTAGACGAACTTTATCTTGGCTTAGCGCGATGGTGCGACGTGGCTTAGCGACTCATGGATACCGAGATGCAATACTTGTCAAAGTAGAGATATTGAATTTGGAAACTTCGTGGAGTGATGTCTTGCTATGTGGGATAACTTAATCGCTTTTCAAAGTCTCAAGTATCCATTTTATCATCTTACTTATGAGTTCTTAATAATCGAAGCGTAATAAGCGTAAGAAATTGGGACACGCGACAACCCTCATAGCTACGACCGACCGATGTCTTCTGCGCTATGTAAGGCAGTGGGTTCGATCACCAGCACTAGTTAAAATACGCTACAACCGCATACGGCTTGTCGTATTTATCGCAAGCTTGGCAAGTAGATTGGCAGCCGCCATTTTTTTATGAAATTTGCTGATGGAACAAGCAGATGGCCCACCTATGTAAAGTGGTAACCATCACCTATAATTAAGCTTTGCCTTGTAAGTCACGAACGATAGGAACGTGCCTTACTATGCACCAAAAAATGCTGCTGCCCATCTTCTAGTAAGTTCTCTCAGTTGTATTTTACGACATCTAGGGGAGGTATTTTCTAGGGAGGAGTTATATTCTACACAGGGATCACCACGGCTTAAAGCTTAAAATTCTTACAGCACATTCAAATAACCAGAAATTTGTTTTGAAGGTAAGGTACCTTTTTTTTAGACCACCAGCTGATGGAACAAGCAGATAGCCCACCTGATGTTAAGTGGTAACCATCACCTATATCAAAGTATTGCCTCGTAAGTCACGCACGATAAGAAAATGCCCTACGATGCACTGCCCTGCGTCCATCAACTTGAGGCATACAGATGTTAAGGCTCATGTGCCTGTAATAACACCGGCAACTACACTCTTCAAACCGAAACAGCAACGCTGCTTGGCGGCGGAAAAAGGCATGGTGGTTTAAAGTACTTTCCCGGACAACCCCTTCACAAAGAGCTCTACTGCACTTAAAACCTACCTATAAACATCTCACAACTACGAAATTTATACGCATACTTCAGCTCTAAAGTGAGTTAAACTTATATCAACAAAACAGTACAATAATGACTGTACGAAATTGAGTTACTCGTACAAGTTTAATGTTTCCAACTGTCCAAAGCCGTGTGTCTAAGTTGCGACAGTGTACAGAATCCTCGCAAGAAGTGGAAAGCTGATTCCGGATTAAACTTTGAATATGTAGGAGCGACTTTACTTCGCCGTAGCTCTCAGACCGTATGAGTTGTTGAGTGTCAGGCGATTGGGGCACATTTGAAGGATTATTGTGTCTAGATTGTTGTAAAGCTAAGGGTAGAGAAGAAACCTTAGAGATAAACGGTAAACGTGAGTAGGTAAATATTCAGTATGTAACATTTGAATTTGATTAAATATTTGAAGTATTTGTATATTATAATGCCTTAATATTTTTCGAACATAATGAATAAATGAATGAAATTCTTTATTGCACACTTTACAAACTAACAAAATAGGACAAATTATAACAATTATAGAAAAACAAAATGTACAATGGGCGGTCTTATCGCTAAAAAGCGATCTCTTCCAGACAACCTTTGGATGGAGAGAAATAATGTAATCCGTGATGTAACTGTTAAACTGTATTATGCATCTGGCAAACTATATTATATCCTTTAAAAAGTTATTGGTATGAAAAATATTATACAATACTTTACATACATTAAAGTACATTACAAGTATTTCAAAGCTTATCATCTTAAAGTCAAAAAGGTACAGTGTAGCCAACTTAAAACTGGGTTCAAAGTTGTCATCCTCAGTAGTTCTCATATTTAAGACAAGAGATCTCAGACAATACGGACTCTGAATGGCAGAAACTTAGCAAATTGCAATAAATTGTAGGGTTTTCAACTATTTTGTAATCCAAGCTAAAGTTCCACAGAAAACTGTAGTGATTGCATTTTTGACACCCTGCCAAAATCTGAACTGTACCCCAAGTATGAGCTGTGTTTACCATATTTGGTTTTTCGTTTTTCGTTCTTGTTCCGTGTTAATTGCGGGTTTTGTATGAAGACGCAATAGAGATACCGATACGGAACTTTATGTTGCAAGTATGATGAAAATTAGAAGTAGAACATAAAGTTCCGTATCGGTATCTCTATCGCGTCTTCATACAAAACCCGCAATGAACATGGAACAAAAACAAAAAACCAAATATGGTAAACAAAACTCATACTTGGGGTACTCCACTCTGGTTTTCGTCTTTTGGTTGAGTAAGTTTAGTTACAAATGGATATCATTAATTTACATCCAACGATTCATCAAAAAAGGATTTGATATCAACGTGATCCATCATTATGTCTTGCACTATCCTCAACAAGCGAAACACGATGTCGCGCATGTTATGTAGTTAATTAGATAGGCATTACATACACCCGTATGATTTGATTTAGTTATTGTTCTGAGCGTATAATGTCTTTGTTAGGCAGATGTTGATCGCAGATGTTGCCACATTGATGCAGTAATAAAGTTGTCATAAAATAAAAAGCCTTTTATTTCTTGCATAGATAGTAAGTTTCAAAAGTAATTATTTTCTGTTGAGGTTAGTAAACTAATCTAATTTCTTAATTGTAAGTGTTAGTAACAAATAGGTACTACATATAACATATAATATAGTTTTTTTTTTGTTCATTTGATGCAGTAAGCTTCGATAATTAGATATGAGAAAGACCATTTCTATAAAACATGTTTTTGATTTTGACAGGTCTACTATGTATATTAATATTGAGATACATATATATTTATATATTATACAACTAGCTGATGGAACAAGCATATGGCCCACCTGATGTTAAGTGGTAACCATCACCTAAAACAAAGCATTGCCTCGCAAGCCACGACAGGAACGTACCCCACGATGCACTGCCCTGCGTCCACCAAATTGAGGCATACAGATGTTAAGCCTCTTGTGCCTGTAATTACACCGGAAACCATACTCTTCAAACTGAAACACAGCGACGCTGCTTGGCGGCAGAAAAAGGCGTGGTGGTAGTTCATCCCCGGACGAGCCCTTCACAAAGAGCTCTATACTCTTAAAATAATATTGTAATACAAGGTCTCTTTCCTCTTTCACGCCTTTAAATTTATTTTACAGTCACACTTATTTTCTACCATTACCATTAAATTACTGCGTATGCCATTTACACTTCAAACCCCGTGCTCAACCCCAGCCCACAAAAACACAAAACCAACTACAATACGAACAAAGAAAATACTGAAAGACGGCAATTACATACCGTTTAGACTATTCTATTACGTTATACATTCGCACAGTCATGCATAAAAAAGGCAGGTCATGGACACAGAAAATGTAATAAGCATAGCAGTAGAACAACTATTTGGCTGCTACGTCTGCACTACGTCTGACGCGCGCCAAAAAGCACTCTACCTACACAAAATTCTATAAACAACTTAGACCCAGGACACGGTCAAAATGTAACAGGATCGATCATACATTTCTGATGCTTGCCAAATGCATTCCGATAGTGCACAGGCGGTGCAAAATGACTTCAATCTCACTAGAAATACAAGTGCTCAGATATCTATATAGTTTCTACTCTTGAATCAATATTTATGGTACTTTCAATCCAGAAACTCTTTGAGCCGCGAAAACTTACTTGTATTAAATAAAGAAATAAATAAATATTGTAGACTTTCCACACAGCACTATCTAGCCCCAAACAAAGCCAAAGCTTGTAATATGGGAACCAGATAGCTGATATATAACTCATATACTTTTCTTTGTAATTACATACTTATAATATATAATAAAACCCAGACAGAGAACAAATATCTATGTTCATCGCACAAATGTTTGTTCTAGGTGGGGATCGAACCCACGGCCTACGGCGCAGAAGGCAGAGCTACTAACAACTTAGCTGTGAAGGCTGTCAAGCCAGTTATTGCCAGCGATATCGTAACTACATAAGTAATTCTACTGCTTGCTGAAATATTATTTACTGTATCATGGGCGTAAGCAAGGGGAACACGCTATTTCCCCTAGGTGTAAGAGGCAAGGCTATAGTATTACCAAGAGCAAGGGTAGGAAACCCTTGTACACCTAAAGTTGACGGCTGACATAGGGATTATTTTGATCCACGCGTAACTAAGATGGATAATATTTATTAACCTCTTAAAATTCAAATTCAACAAGAATTTCAGTTCGTCTTTCAACTTATTTTTTTTATTTGACTGTCTGTTTTTTTTGCGATAATAATACCGCTCTGGACCGTTATGTTATTAATTTTAAATGAGCGCAATCTCAAAAATATGAATTTTGAATTTTTGTGTCTATAAATAAGGTCATTTGTCAGTAATCATCTTATAATGCGTACAGTTCTCTGCTTGTTTCCAACATGAGTTGAATCAAGCCTGAAATTAGCTACATTCATTACCTAGCTAGGGCTAACAGCTAGGGTGAAACGAGAAAATGATTGAAAGAAGGGTGAAGGTAGGATAATCTCAACAAAAATGACTGTTGTATGTAAATATTGTTCTTTTATTTGTATAAAAGATCACTACTAAGGATAAAAATGAAAATAAAAAAACTTTGGATTTAATGAAAGTTTGATTTTGATAGGCCTTTATTTATTTAAATAATATTAAAATAATAATCATAAAATATTTGTTTCTGTATCTGTTTTAATGCAGGTAGAAATGTTTTAAAAGGGTTTAAGTATTCCATCAGTCATCTGTTTCTTATATAATCGTTTTGCTTAGTTTCGGGGATGGCGCTGTATGATGTCCACCAGTATTATATTAGGTAGATTTTGAATTAGGTACTTCTGTTTTAAGGCTTAAGAGAAAATGCTTCATTTATTGTCAATGCATTTAAGTTATAGTAGATCGCTTTAATTCAATATTAATCCAGTTTCATAGAATCCTATGATTAATTATTTAATTTAGCCATCGTTATGCACCATTAGGCCGTAAAGCTTTAGCTCTATATGTAAGCATGCTCATTTATTCATGGTTGTGCCTTTGAGGGGTCCAATTACCTTATTTTCAAAGTGTAGTAGCGGTTTGAGAACTGGTGGGGAAATAAAGTAGTTTACGACCTTATTGTGTTGTTATGAGGGTTACGATACTCTATGCTACATGCTAAAGTCAAATTAATTTGTCCCTACTTTTATAATTGAAAGTTTAAACAGCATGTAAAGTCCAGATGCGTCTACTTTACAAGGTACCACAGAATGAAAGAGCATGCTTACACATGGGATTAAAGCTTAATCTTCCAGCACGTCCCTCATGGCTTGCACCATCAGACTAATGTTCGGTTTATGTAAATATTATGAGAGTTTAACTGTTCACTTATTCACTTAGCGTCGCCTCTTTAAGCTGTCTTTTTGTATCGAATTTGGGAACGACTTTGGAGTGAAAAGTGTTTTTGTAACTAAGTTCATTGAGTGAATAAATAGAAAAGAAAAAAACATGAGGGGAAAATTCACAAAGTGCCATCAAGCCCTGAACTAAGAAAAACTTTTAGTATGGAAACCAAATAACTGATAGAAACTGTTTTTGTGGCGCATACTTACTTTTAAATAACATCCAGCCTGAGAAGAATCATCTATGTAATCAATTATTACACAAAAAGGATTGTCCTCGGCGAAAATGAAATCCACACCATAAGGTGCAGGAGGCAGAAGGCTTGATCTGGCACCAAGCAGCGTTGCTGTGTTTTGGTTTGAAGCGTGTAGTGAAATAACAGGCACATGAGACTCAAAATGTATGTATCCCGCAAGTTGATAGACGCCGGGCAGTCCATCATAGGGCACGTTCCTACGTGGGGCAATGCTTTGTTATAGGTGATGGTTACCGATTAACATTAGGCAGACCACCATCTCCTTCAGTAAGTGGTATAAAAAAAGCAAATAAAAATCAACATAATTAAAAGATAACATTATAATTTTGATTCCAGCTTCAAGCTTACTTTTAACGAATAGACTGAACTTCTACACTCATGTTTAATTATAATATCCTGCTCATGTTATGATGATGAGATCCTACCAACATAATTTCAACATCATCTAAACATTAAATTGTATAAGTGTGTCTTCACGTTGCTGTCGAGTCTTCAGAGTCGTACAATCTAGTTACCAAACGGCGAGTTACGTGAGTGGCTGGTATGTTAGACTGAAAATTTTGAATAGAGTTGAAAAGGTTCATTCTCACCAAGAATAAATGATAACCTTATTGAAAAAATAAATATTGTTTGACCTAGCCCCAACTTATCAAAGCTTGAGCTGTGGGAACCAAATACCTAGTATAACATTTTTATACTTATTGAATAAATAAATATTGATTGTCTCCACAACTTATAAAAGCTTGAACTTTGGGAACCAAATACCTAGTATAACATTTTTATACAGATCAGATAGATATATTATTAAAACGACACAGAGTAGGATATACTATTTTTACTTCAAAAATAACAATATTACTAATACAATGAGTGGCGTTATCGCTAACAGCGACCTTTAGATGGACGGGACTAAACATAAAAAAGAGAGGAGGGGATATTACACCTAAAACACATAAATGTATGTATGTTCATTACCAAAATATTTGATTTCGCGCACGTTCTCGCTTGAGGAAATCCGTAGGAGAACCAAGCTAGCGAACATAGCTCGCAGAATCGGCAGGTTGAAGTGGCAATGAGCAGGTCATATACTCGAACGATATCAGTCGTTCGAGTATATGACCGTTGGGGAATAAAGGTTCTCGAATGACGACCACGAACAGAAAAACGAAGCGTGGGACGCCCTCCCACCCGATGGACTGACGACATTGTCAGGATCACGGGAAGTCGGTGGATGGAGAGGGCTCGGAATCGTTCTTCATGGAAAGGTCATGGGAGGCCTATGTCCAGCAGTGTACTTCTTTGGGCTGATGATGATGACCTTCTCGCTTAAACTCGATAACTCTGCTTAGTTTTGATAAAAATTATAAAACAGTATAGTTGCTGATCCGTTGTTCCGCAAAATCAACCAGACAATTTTATTTTAAAATCAATCCACCGGCGCCTTTCTCGATCATTTCATCTGTTGTTTCTGCAGTAAGTCGGGTCACGTAGCCGGCTGCACGTATGTGTCCACCTCGCCTTCTTACTCGGATTAGGAGAATTAAGATCTCAGTAACGTATCTTTGTTTGCCAGACGTTGCTACTGATCTCTGGAGGCTTGTTGGGAATTTGAAATTTTAAGCCAATTTTGTAGGGTTGTGTGGGAATGGAAAACACGTGCTAAAGCTTTGCAACTACTTTTGATTTAAATATAAATTCCATTCGAATCGCTATGGTGTAGGTATTCCCATCTATAGATATGTATACTTCTCCTTACTCTATTACATTTATCGTTATTGTGTTTTGGATAGGTTTTTGACAAAGCAGACAAAAAAAAGTAAGCTGCGTAACCATAAATGTTTTTTCTTCATAGGCAAAAGAATTCAGACCAAAACAAAAATCAATAAAAGAAGCCCGAACGTTAACGAAGAGTCCTATAAGCGTCATATTCTCAGCGAGGGTTTTACTTCTTTCTTCAATTCCGAGTCAATCATCAGAAATCTGTGTAGTCGGTTGGGTGGCAGAATTTAGTTAAGTAGAATTTAGTACTTGTTCATGTAAGTTGAAGTTTAAATAAACGCATGAGATAATTTTATTTTTTTCATAACATTCATATTCGAGTTAAAATTGTGCTATTTACCTTATTATTATTTTTGAAGTAAAAGTGGTATTTAGAAAATCTGAGGGTATTTAGATATCTATGCCTGGGGAAGAAAGTCGTAAAGCTGTTTCTTTTTTTTTTTTTGAACATAATTAATTCAATACAACAATATTTAGCACGATTGCTAGCATTTTTTTTATATATAACTCGCTGATGGAACAAGCAGATAGCCCACCTGATGTTAAGTAGTAACCATCACCTATAACAAAGCATTGCCTCGCAAGTCACGCACGACAGGAACGTGCCCTACGATGCACTGCTCCGCGTCCATCAACTTGAGGCATACAGATGTTAAGCCTCATGTGCCTGTAATTTCTCCGGTAACCACACTCTTGTGGTCACAAACCGAAACACAGCAACGCTGCTTGGCGGTAAAAAAAGGCGTGGTGGTAGTCCTCCCCGGCCGAGCCCTCTACAAAGAGCTCTACTACTCATAAAAGCATAATTCCAGTCTTTCAAATATTTTATAGCAAACCAATAAAAATCCAACTATTGCTGTGTTTGACAACCATCCGCAGCGGGCCCGCCCATGCGATGTATAATTCAACTTGTCAACTACAGTCACACAAAGTATCATAGTGCTGGATCAACCATACTTGTGGAGACGGGCGAGCGCATAACGGGTATTTACTAGTTTGGATAAACTAAATATATCTACCATCCGATGAACCGACGACATTGTACAGATTGTGGGATGCTGGTGAGTGGAGAGGGCTCAAAATAAACTGGGCAAGGAAAAATATTTAGCCACCGGATAAAGTCACCAGCTACTAGTTTCTTTCTTTCTATCTCTCTTTCTGTATTACTTTTTTTAATAACCTTTGGTCTTGAATATTGGTAATTCGAATGAATGAGCAATTTCGAACTATTATTTGTGTATTTACGTTAAAATATATTGTATATTGATATTTATGTACTATTTAGTATGTTTTATTTATTATTCATATTTAGCATTTGTATGTAATTTTTCTATTTGTTCTCCTATTTTTTAGTAGTACTTGACTAGAAACCGCTGACTAGTAATTCATATTCGATACATTACTACACACCGCTGAACCGTTTCAATAATTCCTTCGCAAACATTTTGTGCCATTAGCTTAACCAATGGACTGATAATATATGCGGGCAGTTATTAATTGAAACGATTTCTCTAATAGTTTACTATTTGAAATTGTAGTTTGTGGTACGGTTTTGTCAATTAATAATTTTAGCGATGGTTATGCTTGATTTTCAAATCGACTTATACAAGGTGTTCCAATACCTGTATTTAAAAACTTCAGGCTAAAGTACCCATCAATATGAATACGGTCACAGTGTTGGTTCCTTAGAAAAAGTTATTCACGTTGATGGGTACTTTAGCCCCCTGAAGTTTGTTAATACAAGTATTGCAACACCTTGTATATAATTATTTATTCTTCAAATTGAAATTCATTTATTTTCCTTTAAAAAGTGAGGTGGTACAATAGGACTTACATTAATTTTAAACTGTAATAAAAAACATGTACCTACAGGACAGAACTAACCCCCACATGCGCTACCAAATCGGTCCACATGTGATACGAAAGTTAAAACTAATTTTACCTATTATATCTTACTCCTATGTATTGTCATGTGTACTTTATAAGGTTTGAATAAATTATTATTATTAGGTAGGTAGGCACAAGACCTATACATAGGTAAGTCAGTAAAAATAAAAATAATAGTTTCTATTATTTTGTTAGGCATAACCCATCCTCTATCTTCAAAAACGCAAACACAATGACATCGGTACCCAACAGCATGCATGTCTTTGATTTTAGCTATCGTGGAAGTATACGATTTAATATAAATATTAGCAAAAAATAAAATTAACTATGAATGCATGATACATAAAAAGTTACATAAAAACTATTATAATTATTTTATATTATTACAAAAAATGTGTCTACTGCAAAACCATCTTATTAGTCTAGTTTGTACACAGTTACTTAGTTCAAAAGCAATAGTTAGAAGATCTACCCACAATTTCAAAATACTAGCAGTTGGTTTGGAATGTAGAACATCTAAAAAACACGTGTTCGAAGCAAAACTACCACATTACTCTCAGTAATTACCCCAGCAGTTAAGAAACCCATTTAAACCGCATCTCAAGTCACTTTCAATCACATCTAAGAGAGCGCAAAAACCGAAGCACAGCGGTCGAAGTGGTGGCAAAGGAACAACTATTAGTAGTTGCGATAAAAAAATAACTCCCGAACCTAAAAAGCGTTCATAGACAAAGTGAAAAGATGACTTTGTTAGAGTCAATATAATTATCAAGAATAGATAGAATATATTTTTATTTTGCATAGCACACAGAAACAACGCTACAAAAAATATATATAAATTTACTAAATTTACTTATGACCTCCTAAAAATGGGTTAGAAGCTTTGAGACTACATCTTGATTTGACTAGATAAAATTATGACTAATTCGCTGCTACATGCTACCGTATCCGGGTAATATTTTATATAACAAAATTAATCTATCAATTATGTAAAAAAGAAGTTGAGTAAATTCCATGAAGAGACATGTCATATTCAGACAGCTGATAAAAATACTGAACAGTGGATGAGTTTCCAATTCAGTTTTTTCACTTAGCAAAAAATTACACTAATCGTCTGATATTTACATAATGATTAAAGTACGGAACCCACAGCTCACGAACGAAACTCTTGACGCAATAGTTTTTTAAATGAACCTTTTTTGTCTGCAATAGCGTTATGGTACCTAATCGAGCGTAATAGAGCCCATTTTACTTTGAAGTTGGATTAAAAGTAGTACAGGCCTTTAGCAAAGAAATAGCACTGGAACACCTGTGGAGATGCCGTCGGTTCTCACGATATTTTCTTGCACCGAGACAGGTTTATTTCAGTTATATATCTGCTATGTAATTTAGAAATTTGTAGGTGTGACTTGGGATTATAATTTAGCTTGAGCTTTGGCGTTTGAAATGAAAACTCGAGAAAAATGCCGAGTTTTGGCTATATTTTTAGGTGATGTTTTCGCTTGAAACGTGCTCTTAGACGACGTGGAAAAATGCTGCTACTGGAATAATTTATACAAAGAAAAACTAGGTATATTAAAAAATATTCCTTTGTTTATCAACTTTTAACTTTGTTAATCTTTTTTTCTAAAAACAAGTAATAAAGAAACATATCAAATGAAAAAAAAAAATCTTTAAACAATTCTGGGGGGCCATTTATTAACGTCAAAACCGATACAAGTTAAAATCACTCTGCTGCTAAGTCCTTTGCTACACGGCATGCGAGGCAATGACAACCTGACTGCGTAGAGCGGTTACGACATTACTGCGTGGTGTATTACAAAACGCCAATACGAATTTATCAATTTGCAGAGTAGACAGCCTGAAATTACGTAATTTAATGGTTATGGTGTTTTTAGTTTTCTGTTTGTGTCACTCAAAAATATTCTCTTGTCTCTGACGTATATCTCCGTCTAGCTGAACCCATAAAGCACATCTAAAGCAGTACACTCGTGTGCACTTGAGCTGTTTGTCATGTCGCAGTAGGCGGCATCTCGTCGTCATTGGACTTGGAGTGAAACCATCATGGCCGTGCCAGAATTTAGATCTACTGATATACTTACGCTAACTGTCAACATCAATTTAATCTAAAAAAATAATATATAAAAGGAAACAAGTTTTTTTTTTCAACTTTTCCGATTCCGATTTTCCTATTTTTTAATTACAAAAAATGTTCAAAATTCAAAATTTTAAAAGTTTAACAACATTTACTAAATTTTGTTAAATAAAAAACATCGTTTTGAATCCACATCTAGTATTACACTACGCTTATTCCAAAGTGTTTCAGGTTAAATGTCATTTGTCGAAATAGAGAAGGTACATATGCACGATAAGCATAGCACGGTGTAGTAGTCCCTTACCCCCTCAGATCCCCCTTCCCAGAGACGCCACGCAGAATGTGGCTAGATTTATTGCACCCACTCTGCGGCCGTCTCAGCTGATGTGAACGAGACACGGATTTACGAGACACTTATTGGCCGCATTAAAATTGCACGCTGTCTTGACATTTTGACAGTGTAATTAATAAGAGTTTGCATGATTTATTGCATTATATTGTGCCCGAAAGATGGAGTATACTTTGTGTAGTCGGCTGCATTAAGATGCATTAAAGTGCATATTTCAAAATAATATCAGAACATAACGATAAACTTTTACACATAGAAAACTCTATTACCTTGAAATATGTTGATGAGTTTTTTTTAATTATCCCTGTAAATATAATAATATCTATTTTAATACAAATTCAAAAGTAAAGGATTATCTACCTACCTTAGTGCAAAATGTCACCAGATATCGGGGTCTATCTAATAAAAAAATACTAATTGTAGGATTTTTATAACAATATAGTAAGCTGCTTTTTAATATGTGTAAGCAAAAAGGTATCATAATATTTTAAATAAATTGAGACTACATACTCTCCATAAATCGCAAATAATAAACATGTCAGACTTAGGTACATTGCAAAATATAATAATGGCAACGATTATATCCAAGTCGAAGTCCAAACGTTTTTCCATTTATTCCATTGAATCACAAGATTCTTTGAAATGTATTAAAGCTAGCAAAATCTAGGTATATATCTTCTATATTCATCTCAGTTATTACAAGTAGTTACTAATCCTTCTGACGTCTGAATAGATTATCATTTCAATCAAATGCATGAGCTGATCTAATCGGTAGGACCTTCATATCACTGATTGAATTGGGGTTATAGTGATTTGATTACAAGAAAATATCATTATACGTAACAGGGTTCCGTCCAACCTTTTGGCACGTACGGGCTAAGATATTATTTATTTACATAGCACATAGGTAATATATTCCGCATTCTGTGTGACCCAAAATATGTCTCAGTAGCATTGAAGCTAATCCAATCTGATTAGGTAGGTATGTACATGAGATAGTATTTTTTTAAATAAAAATAATGCTTAGTGATGGTTACCACTTGACATCAGGTGGGCTATTTGATTGTTCCATCGACAAGAAAAATATTGTTTTTTTATATTTTGTTAGATTTGGGTTTGTTTTTTGTTTTTTTGCTTGCTCATTTTATTTCTCAATAAATCTACACGTGGTTCAATTTCGGCGTTCTCAGATAAATAACTTATTTACGATATATACACGATCTACCTACATATTTATGATTGTTCTTGATTTCATCAAAATTTGTCTAAATACTGGACCAAGTTGACTGTGTTGCTAACAACCAAGATCTAAACTTTCGCATAATATATATATTTTAGTAGGACGGCAAACGAATGTTAATGAAATAAAGCAATTATTCAACTTCAGAGGTCCAGCAATCAATTACCAGCGCCATGAATATTTAGAGCATTGGAAACGACAATAACCTAGACGCACAGACGTGCTGATGTTTAGGTATGCTAATGGGTTCCAGCTTGAATATAGATTAATAGAACAGTCTGGGTGCCTGAGAATGCTTTTTATAGATTCTGAAGTGATATGGCGAAGAGGAACCCTAATCATATAGAACAAGGTTGGCCTAAGAAAAAATCAAAAATAAACTCTTCAAAAAATATGCGTCTACGGTTTAAGTGTAGACGAAACTAAAAAAATCATATTCAATTTATAACATTTAAATTGCTGTATTTCAGTTCGAAAGGTGCTTCTTAGGGTTCCGTACCTAAAGGGTAAAACGGGACCCTATTACTAAGCCTCCGTTGTCCATCTTTCTGTTTGTCTGTCTGTCTGTCCGTCTGTTTGTCTGTCTGTCTGTCTGTCTGTCTGTCCGCCTGTCACCAGGCTGTATCTTATGAACCATGATAGTTAGACAGTTGAAATTTTCACAAATGATGTATTTACGTTGCCGCTATAATAACAAATACTAAAAAACAGAATAAAATAAATATTTATAGGGGCTCCCATCTAACAAACGTGACTTTTTTGCCGTTTTTATAGATAATGGTACGGAACCTTTCGTGCGTATTCCGACTCGCACTTGGCCAGTTTTTTATACTACCTGTGTATTCATGTGTGGTAATCATCAACTATAAGAAAATATTGCCCAGCAAGTTACGCACACCAAGAACATGCACTACGATACACTATCCTGTATCCATCAACTTGAGGCATAAATATGTTAAGACCTCTTAAAATCAGGTGGGCCATCTGCATGTTCTATTAGCAAGTAGCATAAAAAATTATTACTTAAATTAATTATCTTTCTAAATTCAGTTTCAGAGAATTCGTAACAATAACCTACAGACGCACAGAGTACCCGCTTAGGTATGCTAATGGCTTTGGCGGCTTGCATATAGATTGATGCTCAGTAGTACTTAGTATGTAACTCTGCAGTGCTTAGGACTTACGTTGCTGTGGTCTCGGGTATGCTTGCTTGATGTACATCGGTTTGCAGAATTGATTGCATGACCGTGGAAACTATGCCAAACCATTTCTAAGATGAGATATCGTAAGATGTCTTGGACAGTTGAAATTGTTACTTATAACGTGATTTTCGTGTTGTCAAATTCAATAATTGAATCCTTAAACGGATTCAATTATCTATTCAATTGATCACAAGGATCACTTTAAAACGTCTGAAAGCCAGGTTAAACGAAAGAGAAAAGGTTTTTTCTTATTTAAATTAATCCTTAGAGACTAAGAGCTGATTTAACCATGCTCTGTTCGATTAACAAAGGATTAAAGGGCCGTTAAATATGACAAAACGTACGCGTTTGACATCTAAGGTTAGATTTAACGGTTTGTTAATCCTTGATTAGTAACTAACAGAGCATGGTGAAACTGGGCCTAAGAGCTGATTTCAACATGCTCTGTTAGGTTAACAAAGGATTAATGGACCGTTAAATATGTCAAAATGTACGCGCTTGACATCTAAAGTTAAATTTAACGCTGATTTTACATGAGTGATTTTCTACCTTTTACTTCAGTCAGACAGGGTTTTTAATTTTTTTATTATGTTCTCATTCACTTGTGTTCTTAAGTTAACTTATTTCTGGACATGGCTCATTGACATTTCATTCCACACGTGCTGGAAACATGCTAAATAAAAACCTCAGGAGAATTGCAACACGCTTGAAACGCAAAAGGTGGCTAATGCGAAATCGATTGGATGAATGGTCGCTGTGACAGGCGGGACGCTGACAGACGTGACGGATGTCCCTGTCCCGACCGTCGCTTGTTCACGATCCGTTTTTAGCAGTGTAAATATGTTTGCAATTGAATCGCCGACGAATAGCTAGTAGCCGTTTTTATCACTTTCAACTATCATCAGCCTGAAGATGTCCAACGCTGGACATAGCCTCCCCTATAGATTTTCAGGAAGAATGATTCTGAGTCCTCTTCATCCGCCAACTTCATGCGATCCTTATGATGTTATTGGTTCATTGAGTAGGAGGGCATCTCAGGCTTCGTCTTCCAGTTCGTGGTCGCCATTCGAGAACCTATATCGGTTTAGCGGTTGTCAGTTCTTCGAGCTACATGACCTGTCCATTGCCACTCGAACTTGCTAATTCTGCAACCATAATACCATACCATGTTCTTTCAACCATAGTTAAAGTTTATTTTAAGATACATACAACCGTCAAGCTACTTCTTGCTCGCACATTTAAACTTTCATTTTCTTAACTTTTGGATATTTTACAAAACTTTGTAATTAGGTTGGTAAGAAAAAAAATGCCCTCGCTTATTTAAATTTGCTAACGGCTGGTTTCTGAAAGCTCGATCAAAACTAATCGGATGTCAAGTCGCTCGATATTTCAGCTATTACATCGAATTAGATAGAGATAGTAAGTGACTTGACATCCGATTAGTTTTTATCGGGCTTTCAGAAACCGGCCGGTAACTCTATTACTTTTTGAGTCTTCTATTCAAATTTAATTCACAAAGCTACTAAGTTTTTGCATTATACGAGTAAGTGTCCTTTTCTAGGCTTAAACTCGTGGTACTATATAAGAAAAGTAATCATAGTACATACATACGGATACAGATCAAGCTACTCAAAGTCAAAGAAAAATGACACCTACTACAATGCCATAAAGGCGAGTGTGTATAGCCTACGTATCCGTGTATACAACATACTGCATTCCCAATCCTAAATCATGGTTAATAAGAATCAATGACGACATGACAAATGATGCGTATAGCACTCGTGACGTAGGCTCGAGATGAGACTGTGACGGATGCAAGCCTAGCACACCACGGAACCACTGATTAAATGTACTACATTGTTGTTTTCGCTTGTACTACAGAATACTTTTGCAATAGATTTAAATGACGGTGGTAATGATTAATAGAATGGCTTTCATGCATCAGATACTGAACCTTAAAGGCAAGCGCATTGGATTGAATTTGGAATATTTTGACTCGTAATTTTTAAAGTAGGTAAAGTTTATATTATGTACTTACGTTCCCTATTTCTCTCTTCCAATTTTTGAGTGACATAGTGTGGTCCACCGATAATCTAGAGAACCATTGTTCTTTCACTATGAGTTTTTTCTACGTGCAGTGTTTCTGAATAAAGTTTCGTGACATTTTGTGTTTTATTTCTGTGTATTTTATCATTTGAATGTGTATATTAGTCTGCAAGGTATTTACAGTCTAAAGTTATTTGCTGCCTTATTTAGCTGAAATGGCTTATCTACACTAATATTATAAAGAGAAAAGATTTGTATTTTTGTTGTTTTGTATGTAACGAATAGGCTCAAAAACTACTGGTCCGATTTCAAAAATTCATTCACCATTAGAATGCTACATTATCCCTGAGTAACATAGGCTATATTATATTTTAAAAAAAATCAGGGATCCTTACTAAAACTCCAATAATGTAACCCAAGGTGGAAAACAAAAACCTTACATCGCGTGCGCTGCGAAAACTATTGATGATAGAACAAAATAATGTACTACGATTTTGTAGAACACGTCATCATCTACAAAAAATGTCGCAACAGCATATGTCTAACTATTATAGTTATGTCTCAATAAGTGTTCTTTTATTATAAAAATTTAATTGAAATGCCGCCGCTAGAAAAGGGTCTTTATTTGTATCTTGGTATTAATCCTTATTCAAATAAATCATTTCATAATTAAGACGGTTTCAATACCTATAGATTACTTCTTAATTTTTTCAAATCGGACATTCCATTCAAAAGATATGACGAAATTAAAAATGTTAACGGGTCCACGGGTCACGCACGGGCTGCGATTTCACTCGCTCAAGGAGAAGGGCGCTGCATATGTATGAAATGAGTAGACGCGAGGCTCGAACCCACGGTCTAAGTTTATCCTAAAATGTTCAAAAAATTTATGACCACCCATGCGAAGCTGGGACAGGCCGCTAGTTTTATATAATTTAATGTCTGCAGATGTGTTTTATGTGTATTTTGTAAATACTTGTATGCATTGTACATTTTTTTGTAATTAAGATAACTTTGATTATTATACTAATGAGTAGTAGTAGTCATGAGATTTTTATTAAAAATACAAACATAAAGCACTTAATAAAGTTAAGCTACGTATTTGCAACGCTCGCGGTGTTTGTCGAGATACATTAACAAAGCAGAGGGCAGAGAAAGCGACAATAATTCGCTCACAGTTCCGCTTGTCTACCGCCGAGTTAGTGTGTACGCTTCCTGTAGGCTCGCAGAGAAGAAGCAGGTGGAAGAGCACACTTCCGTTGTACATCTAAGTTCTTACTTATAAAGGTTATTCAAGTTGAAACGCAGTTCAAAGTTAGCTCTGACACTTTTTGTTTAATACTATTTGCTAATGGAACATGCAAATAGCTCACTTGATGTTATGTGGTAACCATCCCCTATAACAAAGCAATTCATCGCAAATCCCGGACGATATGAACGTGCCCTACGATGCACTGCACTGTCCATCAGCCTGAGGCATACAGGTGTTAAGTCTCATGTACCTGTAATTTCACTGTAAACCACACCTTTCCGACCTATAAATAAATTGTCACTGTTTGTCATTCTGCATTAGTAAGAGATGGCAATAGTTTAAATACTGATTATCTTTTGTCTGATTTTTATAAGGCCGCTACTTTCTACAATAAAAGTGAAATTTCAGTTACTCAATCAAGAAGCTTCGCCCTCTTAGTACTTAACACGTGACAGGTTCACGACATGCGTAAATAGGCAATCATATTTTTCAAGCGCCATGGCCTAAAAAAAGTGACGTTTGACAGCAATGATTGCGAGAAATAAAGTTTACGCTTCTTACGAACCAATCGTAAATTACGTAAAAAAGAGGGGACGATCAAGAAGAAGAAAATCAAGCACGGAGTTAGAATAAATATGAAATATTGTTAAATAAATTGTTAATTGTTAAGAGGAGTAGAGCTCTTTGTGAAGGACTCGTCCGGGAAGTACTACCACCACGCCTTTTTCTGCTGCCAAGCAGCGTTGCTGTGTTTCGGTTTGAAGACTGTGGTTGCCGGTTTAATTACATGCACACAAAGCTTAACATCTTAGGTGATGTGGTAACCATCACCTAAGATGTAATCACGATGATGATAAAGTCGAAATAAAATCTCACTGACTATGACTATGACATAAAAAGTGTATTTTTTTTCGTTCAGTATTAACTTTTGTTTTTTTTTTGTATAATTTATTGCTAGAACCCAAAACATCTGGATGATTTGGGTTCAAATAAATTTTACATTTTACAAAACAATGAGAATAAAACAACACAACATCAAAAACCACAGGACCACCTCAGCCAGAATTACCATTTATAATCACGTAGTAATATTTCAAGTACTTTAAATAAAGCAAGCACCTGCAACAATAACTCTTCACAAAAACACAATTTAAACAGAACTTGCTTGGTTTTTCTTGTCATAATGTATTTGGTCGCGTCGTAATGTACTTGTTTTTCGGTCGTTTGTTAGCCAGGAGTGTCCCAGCGGACCGGCCACCAACGTGTCTTTATCATAATTTTATGTAACTAGAGAAATAATCGTGACTTTGTTCATGTGTTGGGATTGTGTGTTTTCGTAAAACTTCTGCAGATTTCACATGCCTCACCACTCTGGTGGTACCTCTGTTTTCTGAGCTGTAGGTTGTGAATTTGATTCACATGAACGGCAAAAATTATTGGGAACATAGATAGTTATCTGTCTGGGTGCTATTAGAATAAATGTAGGTACAATAAAAAAAATTGGATTCGTATGGTTTCTATTTGACAAGTTTCGCTTGATTTGCGGCTAAAAAGTGATGTGTGAAACGATGGAAAAAAATATGAACAAAAGGCACATGAAAAAAATTTCTTTCAGCCCATTTGGACAGTTTTATTTTTGGTATAATTCTATTTTTCCATATGGTTACGAACTGGAATACGTCTAAGGACCCAAACCATCTGAACCCAAAAAAAACTGGTTAACCTGGTTAACTGGTCAAGGTTAATCTCACTTTCTTCATATCTCCCATTTCTGTTGTTTCTCTTTGTATTTAATTAGGATAGAATGAAGAAAAAAATAGTGCTTCAGATCTCACTCTAGTGATGAGTCCATCTCCAAATCACTAACGCTAAACATCAAAGGCAACTAATTACCTGGCTAATGCCTTGATTAGCTACTTAATGGGAATTAATCAAGGAGATCACGGAATTAATTAATCTGGAATGAGCTCTGGAAAGTACAATTGGGAAATCACACGCGTCACATATAGAGTAGAAGAAAAGCAGCCTTTGATGAAAGTAAAGTACCTATTGTACAGTGTGTAATGAAAGTGAAATTTCAATTGGATGGATGTCAGGATTTTTTTCTATGATTTTGATTCTGAATTGATATCTTGTTTTTTTTTCAAAATTCAAAATCAAATTCAGAGAACTTTAACTTTTATGGTGGGTTTAATTAAGGTCACTGAAAGCTCCAATAGCTAAAACGGCGATAAAGAAGTTGCTATCCCTTTTAGTTGGCGTGAATATCACTGACAAGTATATACTTTATACATTATAAATGCTGCTTAATAGCAGCGATTAACGGGGATTATGAAACATACCTATAATTTTTAAAAAGCTGACAACCTTCATACACTTTTCACTTGCGTGTTTCATTACATTTGAAGATATTAAATCAGTGAATATATTTATGGAAAATCGCAAACAAAAAGTATTTGAGAAAAACATTACAAAGGTTTAGAATAATAATTTTGATCCAAACAAGTTATCATACCAAACTATTCGATTTACTAGTTTTCGTACTTAATCTCGAATTGGAACTTGGTAGTAAGAAGAGATTTGATTAAATATCTACCGTGCTTGAGGATCAAAGAAGTGAAGCGGTTTGGTTTTTTTATGGGCTGAGTGAGACTGTTTTGTTGTTTTCTTTTTGACTTAAAAGTAAAAATCCCCGCCGCACACGCTTTCTTTCAGCCATTATCCTCGCGATTACCGTTAAAAGAAACTGGCCGCCGTCGCTGAGCGAACATAGTAACAGCTTATGGGCTCGCAGTTACTCTGTAATGTGCTTTTAAAGCTGTTGTTTCATATTTTTGCAAAATTTAAGTCTTCATAGACTGTACCAAAGGAGCTTTTGGAAAACGTGGCGTGTTTTGTTTTGTCGTAGCAAGCTACGTCGTAGAGCTACGCCGTAGCACCCGTTAACAGAGTGTGCCAGATGGTGCAGCTTTTAAGTTTCTATTTTCATCCTGCACCGAATTTTTGTGAAGATGTTCTTTAAAATGTACTGACTGTAATTGTACAATATCAAAGTCAATAAACCCTAATTTCACAGGCAATTAACTTCATAAGTCGCCGCCATATAATATTTAGCAATAATACACAATGTTACTCAAACACTCCAATAATCCACTACTAAAACACTAATGACAAACACTGCATGGTCATAGATGAGAAATAGTTACTGAACAGACTTACAACAAAACCATAGATTACGTAACAGTTTGTACATAAACTATCTAATTTAATGACTAAGTTGCAAAGTTTGCACATCATTAACTCCGATAGTTGTAACATCGATTTTATTACCGCCTGGGTGGAATCGAGGGTACTACACCACATCACACCACACTGGAGCTTATTATGATATTATTATGTAAAAATAATTATACAAAAGAATGGTAGGAACCAAGCCGTAAGTTTCTTGCCTGTTCTTTCAGGCTTGTTCGCGTAAAACTGGCATCAAGATATGAACGTTTATCACCTTATAAATTATCCTTATCTAATAATTTTAGAAACATAATATTGATATAAAACGTGTTCAGCAATGTTAAAATTTGTGCATGTACTTTATTTCTGTAAGACCCTCAGACAGCTTCAAGAGTTTACGTCTGTGCTAAGAAATTTAGAGAATATTTTGACCCAAACGACCATTATCTATAAAAAAACACCCAGTCAGAGAACAAACATCTTGTTCTCGGTGGGGATCGAACCCACAGCCCTGACCAGAAGGCAGAGCTACTACCAACTGAGCTGTGAAGGCTGTCTGTGTGTGATGACTGTGTGTGTATTATAAAGCATTTGGTTATAAAACACCGTGTATATTCAACACACGAAAATTAAATATCCAAGACTCGGAAGGAGCTATTCAAACGCGATCTAAGCACCGTAAGCACATTAAACTACCTTTTAATTTTATTAGCTGAATAATTTGCACATAAACCCGGTTCCATTAGAGCAAGAAAACTTAATTGGGGGTTTATTAAAAGCCTTTTAAGACACCTATAGCGGAAATGTTTAAATTAATTTTGGCTGCATCCAATTTTGTCTTTTTCAATGTGGAATGTTTACCAATATTTAAAATATGAAATTATTAATAAAACGTAACTAAAATTTTATGTCACGTAACCTTGCTACCTAGCCTTTCAATATCAATCCATAATCTGAAAGACATTCCTTCGGAACAATAAGGCTGCTCTTAAATAGAATTTGTACTATTATGTTCATGCTATTTTGACGTTTGACTCTTTAATTCCTATCCGACTATTATTTTAACTGATCAGTACGATTCAGTTTAAGGTAATAGTGAAAAATTGTCTTCTAAAACGTTCTGCTCGTTTGCCATCGTCGCTTACAATCAGGTGTCATTGTAGCCAAATGACAGTCTTTTAAAAATAACGTATATAATTTTATCAAATATAAATTTAAAATAAAAGCAAAACATTGTTTCGCTTTTATTTTTCCGAGGTTCAGATTTCCAATTTCTACGTACCAAAAGTTTCAATTTTAAAAACATGTAAACTTCAATTTTTTGATACTCATATTCGTTGCCTACTAATGGAAGAGACTTCAAATAAAAATTGTTCATAGCCTGAAACAACACAGCAATAATATATTGACAAGCAAAAAAACGGGCAGAAATGTGTAATTTATAATTTGTTCCGTTTCAAAATACATAAATAATATAAATCATTTACACTATCTTGACCAAAAAAGCATGACCTGTCAACTGGCAATGTATAATGCACGGCAACCAAATATAACTACGCAAATCGATAAAGTTTTATAGGTCCGATTGGCTACTTTTATTGCTTGGGGGAATGGGTCCTTATCTCTAGCTCGCATGCATGGCCCGCTTATAGTTAGAGCCGAGATTTGATGTCGATACTCTGTATGGAGCCGCATCACAGTCTTGAGAACAGCTCACTCATTCTGAAGCTGTCAAACTTTCTGGAAAGTTGCTTTGGAAAGTCTTAAACGGGTTTTTTGACGTTCGATCGGGACGGTTTTGGTTGATTCTCGTCAATAAATTGAGTGTCGTAAAGAACGTTTGTTTACTAAGATTATTTGCGTAACGATTTAAATTAGGATCAATCAGTCAGTCTTAATCAATCAGTTCTTAGTGAATCAAACATTCGCATTTTCATGGAAATTTTCAACGGAAGATTTTTCAATTTAAATCTTTGAAAATAAATCCAATTGTTTCATAAAAAAAAGTAGGTAGAAGAAGAAAATCATAGTTACGCAAGACCAGGCCTATTGCCTGGTCTTGCGTAACTATGATCCAACTGTGATGAACCAGTCCATATCAAGAATGTAGACAATCTATTTAAGCTTGCCCTAGACAAAGGTAAATTTAAAAAGATGGTTAATAATAATTAATTATTATTTAATGTTCAGTTGTTGATAAGCACCATAAAAAAATATAAATGCCGCAAGTTTAAAAAGGAACTTTAAAATTGAGGATTTATGGTTTCAATTCTGTATTCAGTGATTTAGAAACAAATTAAACCACAGTCGTAGTTCCTAACTTAAACAATAAATTATTCATAGAGTTTTGCCAATTATTAGGAATCCTGTGCCGATGTAAAGCTCAGACAACACAACTAGTCTAGACTAGTCATAATTTAATGCAAAAATCCAGATACTTGCTGGTTGATTGAAACATTGTTAGGTATTTCATTCTCTTACTCCTAGTTGGTACATTATTAAAGCAGTGGTTTGGTGCGTTCATCTACTAGGATATTGTTTAGATTTTTATAGAAACTCATTATACAAGGTGTTCCATAAGTTGTGTATATAAACTTCAGGGGGCTAAAGTACCCATCAATATGAACAACTTTTTCTAAGGAACCAACACTGTGAACGCAAAAAAAAAACAGCTGTTTCATACAAAAGTTCAATACCTACCAGGCTAAAATGTATGAAACAGCTGTTTTTTTTTTCGCGTTCACAGTTTTGTTTCCTTAGAAAAAGTTGTTCATATTGATGGGTACTTTAGCCCCCTGAAGTTTATATACACAACTTATGGAACACCTTGTATATAGAAACAAATTTTAAGAAAATATGGCCCGCGACAATAAGTGGTCATAAATAAATCCTCTCACTCTGCATTATCAATTACAATAGTGTGTATTAATGATTTGCGCAATTATTTTTTTTTGGGAACCAATTATTACTTTTTCTAGTCAGTTACCTGGGCCAGTTATTTGTCTACAGACTGTGAATGTAGGTTCATGTAGACTCGTAAAATGAGGCTGTACAGCTAATCTCCTAAATAAAGGTCAGTCGCCCGAGTGATTCGTTTACGCACTGAAGTTGTTCAAGCTTGTAGATGACAGAAAAACCTAAACAACTTCAGTAAAATTACAGATAAGAAAAGGCAGTGGACTACAATATTGACAAACATTCAAGTAGATACGTACATACATGCAACCTTTTTTTTGTACAACTAGCTAATTTAACAAGCAGATGGCCCACCTGATGCTAAGCGGTAACCAACACCTATAACGAAACATTGCCTCGTAAGTCACGCACGATAGGAACGTGCCCTACGATGCACTGCCCTGCGTCCATCAACTTGAGGCATACAGATGTTATACCTCTTGTGCCTGTAATTACACCGGCAACCACACTCTTCAAATTGAAACACAGCAACGCTGCTTGGCGGCGGAAAAAGGCGTGGTGGTAGTACTTCCCCGGAAGAGCCCTTCACAGAGTTCTACTACTTTTAAAGATGCGTACAAACATACAACTCATAAACCTTTATATTGTAGCGGTTTCCTATCTCTGAATAAATAAAGAAAAGACCGCCACTGACGTCTATCAATTTAAACGGTATCATCACTTTGCTTTGAATATATTATTTTACAATAATTATCACAGGCATTTGAAATAAAAGCCAAGTTTCCTGAAAACCTGAACTATTGACAATCCAAGTTGAAAATGACTATTTCGTAAGGTATGTTTTTGGCAATCGCTTTATGAAATCGCCAGAGTTATGTGAAAGTATTACGTTTGCCACATACCCACATTATGTAGTACCAACAACTGCAAAGTGTGGGTATTTGGCTTAAGTAATACTTTCACATACCTCTGGCTACAACCCTTAGACATCCTCAAAGAAACTTGAGTTGGTAATATTAGATCTTAAGGGATTTAATAAAAGTATATATCTTTTATATCAGGTATCAGGTTTGGTTAGTTTGGGACTAGAAAGTACCTATATACTGTATGAGAAGTCCAACAATACTTATTAATTAAAGTCCAGCTGATTACAAAGTTAACAAAGTCCAAAGTGGGCCACTCCATTCATTACGGAGCTATCGGATTCGCAACTAAATCCGTCGGATATCGGGTTTGATTCCCGTTTAAAGTCGAATAGGCCGGAAATCGATTGCTTTGGACGCTTTGCGTTCCAATTGTACGTGGATCGGACGCTGTAAAGTCACTGGATATGACATCAATTTTGCTAAAATGGCTGCTTAGGTTCATTACTAACCGAGATTTTAAAAAAATTAGGAAGTTCTCAATTCGATTGTAGGGTTTTTTGTATGTTATGCGCTTACTCCGCCGATTATGAATTGATTTTGATTATTCTTATTTTGGAGGTCATACTTCAAAGGTATCATCATCATCGTCAATATCATTATCAACCTATGTTCTTCCACTGCTGGACGTAGGTCACTCCCAAGACGTGCCACAGAGGTATCAATTTTATTGATATGAATACATAAAAGTCAGGTTTTTCACACGCATTTTTGTCACGTGATATTGTTTCAATACAAACTATAAAACCTAATTTCAACCAATATTTATTTATTCAATGTATTTTTCAAAATATTTTTTTAGGCATCACTTACACTAGAACCTAAAATATTTGTGCTAAATTTCAGATTTCTTGGTTGGTCCTATGCATTTGAAGATTTAATTATGTGCAGACGTCAACTCTCGATAAATACAGATGTTCTTGTTATTTATTTTTATCAGGTTATTATAATTACGATAACAAATTAAGTCAGTAAAAAATGTAAAGGCATGTTCACATGTCACATCCAGGACAGCTCATCCGTGCTGGTCCGCGCAAACGGAAATAACGAGCTTAATAGATTCGCTTCGGCTCACAAGTGCGCTGACAACTGGATAATCTATTTACGAGGAAAACTGCCCGCTTGCCGGCTTCACGCGTATACTGCCGTATACCATCCCCTTAACACCAGTTTAAGCATATAAGAGTAGAGTTCTTTGTGAAGGACTCGTCCGAGGAAGCACTACCACCATACCCTTTTCTACCGCCAAGCACCGTTGCTGTGTTTCGGTTTGAAGAGTATGGTTGCCGGTGAAATTACAAGCACATGACTTATCATCTGTATGCCTCAAGCTGATGGACGCAGAACAGTGCATCGTGAGGCACGTTCCTATCGAGCGTGGCTAACGATGCAATGCTTTGTTAGGTGGTTACCACTTAACATCAGGTGGGTGACCTGCTTCCATCAACAAGTTGTTTAAAAAAAAACTATAATACCGAAGCATTCGTGACGTTGCTTGTAATTAGAGTAGAAGGTGGTGGCAGACGCTGACCCCTACAGCCGTGGGTTCAAACATCTTTGTATAATAGACCATCTAACATCTAGGGTGATTATTCAAAGAAGAGTGCTCTTAATTTATGCTTTACTATAAGAAATTTTCCAGTAATTGATGTACCTCATTATTATAAGAACATACAGAATACTGAGGTTATATAGTTATCTATATAACCATATTACAGAGCGATATTCTCTAACACAAGTTTTTTCTATATACTTTAAATTTAGGGCCTCAACTCTAAATTTATGCTCATAGATCACAGAATAAAATATTTTTCAGTACCATAATGAATGATTATTTTACTTTTACATATAAATTCTGTTTTTTTAATGTGAAAATATGTCTATGTTTGCATTGCTTTGGTTACAATCTCGGAATTGTAGAACATAATCAATCAAAATTGTAGCATAAATAATTTAGGCGTTTTAATTTTTTTAAAGATTTGTATTCTCTCTCTTCTTCTTGTAGTATCACTAGTTCTTTCGAAACAGTGTGGTGAAAGTATTTTAAATGCGCCTTAAAGAGGCTCCTCAGGAGCACTGAGTGGCTTAAAATCTCGTGATCATCAGGATGGCTGGACCAAACGAGATATGAGCATGAAACCATGTGCACTTCTTACTACCTATTTGCTACTATTTACTTCGTATTGGCTACTATTTACTACCTTTAATTAAATATATACTACCTCTGCTTAAGGAAATATATCAATAAAATAAAGTGATCAGGCATCCTGACGTCAGGTTGGCTGGACCACTTCCACGTTCTCATGGTTTTTGCATTGTATGAAATACTTTGTTAATAATTATAATTACTCATATAATCTCCATCGAACTTCACTTTGAAAATTCGCTTGACCATATATAATTTTTAATACCTATTTGCTACCTTAATAAAAAAAATATTTCATAATATTTTGACACTTCTATGAAGAGTTATTAATACAAATCTTCATCAATCAATCTAACATGTATCAAATGCGCGAAAGGCCTCAATGCCTCAAGAGCCTCAATTATGCCTCAATTATGTGAGCCTCAAGAGGCATCTTGAGGCTCACATAAAATCCTTTCACCACACTGTTTCGAAAGAAACTAGTGAAACGACAAGAGAGAAGAGAGAGAATACAAATCTTAAAAAAATTTAAAACGCCTAAATTATTTATGCTACAATTTACCTCAGGATAATTGCTAGTCAAGAAAAGAGTCCGATTATGATGAGACTCAAAAACTCGTGCTGAGCCTGTGGGCGGATACAGCAGTGTGCAGTGCACATGGGACGCATAGGCATGTTACGGATTTATGTTGATTAGTAACTCTGTTTTGATTTAACCCAACAGAGCGGCCACTCATGTTAGATGTTGGCCTCATTTCGACCGAGTAGATAATTTTTATGCTATTTATAAATAACTCACAGAACTCGGCAGCTTTATACCGAGTGCACTGGTCAATGGGACTTACCTGTAACAAAAAGTTTATCAATTAAGGGAATGTACGGCAATGCGACACTTACTTTCTCTTATATACTGACGAGTAATATGTCAAAATCTTATTTTATTTGATTTGGGTTTGAGGTGGTCGTGTCTAATTCACGTAATTACACTTTGCAGTGTTGTCTCCTGCAGATTTTTAAGAGTAGTAGAGTTCTTTGTGAAGGGCTCGTCCGGGGAAAAACTACCATCACGCCCTTTTTCTGCAAGCAACGCTGTGTTTCGGTTTGAAGAGTGTGGTTGCCGGTGTAATTACAGGCACACGAGGCTTAGCCTGTATGCCTCAAGTTGATGGACACAGGGCAGTGCATCGTAGGGCACGTTCCTATCGTGCGTGACTTACGAGGTAATTCTTTGTTATGGTTACCATTTAATATCAGGTGGGCCATCTGCTTGTTCCATCTTAGTTGTATAAAAAAAAAGATGGTTGAAAGTACGTAGACACACTTCTACACTTTTTTGGACTTACATAACGTTTCACAATTATAAATATACAACAAAACATAACCTTTTGCACAGTTAAACACTTTCGTACCGCCAACACAGAAACAGCTCAATCATCGATCAGTTAATGGCGCCGGCATTACGGCAGTTTTGTTTTCCATGATTTATATTTGGGCATTTGCAACGATGGCTTCATTTGAACGCGGATATTCCATTTTATTTCATGTAATATTTATTCAGCTTTTGGTAATCGAAAATGTGTAGGGAGCTGTTAGTGTGAAAAATACTGAGTTTTAATCTAAGTGCCAATCTTCTCCGGAATACGTTTTAAAATGCTAACGGTAAATGGTTTTATGTTCGATCCCCAACAAGAATGAACATTTTTGTTAGATGATCAATGAACATAGATGTTTGTTCTGTGTCTGTGTATTAAATTGTCTTCCAAGATGTTGCTGAAGTTACCAATTAAAAACCCTATGAGGATCAATATGGCTATGAATTGAGTAGACATTTACAAAAAAAACAAGCGTTTCAGTATGTTTATCAGCTATCTGGTTCCTATGGTAAAATCTTTTGGGGCTAGAAAGCGTTTTATAAACATGTCTACGAGAATTTTTTTTATTAAACTTAAAAATATGTTCAATATCACGTGTGATGCTGCTTTGTCAAAAAATTCAATGTAAGTTATTTGAAAACTGAAACAGCTTCACAACTTTGATCTCCAGGCACGGTAGATACCCCCTCAAATCTCTTAGCACCTAGTCCTAACTCCAGATTCTTTGAGGACGTCTAAGGGGGGTAGTCAGAGGTAAGTCCAAACATAACATTTGACACATACTTACATTTTGCAGTAGTTGGTATTCCATACGTGACAGGTTGCAAGCCCATCGCCGCTGTTAGAATACAAACTGGTTGTTGAACTGGTCCTCACGATGATGTTTTAAGTTATTTGATATAAAATTAATAATTCTTTTAAATTATCGACTTTCAAGGATCGTGGGAAGTTGGTAATGTGAGATTATGAAATATATGCAATGGGTAATCTACCGTGCCTGAGGATAAAAGTTGTGAAGCAGTTTCTTTTTTTAGGGCTCCGTACCCAAAGGGTAAAACGGGACCCTATTACTAAGATTCCGCTGTCCATCCATCTGTCTGTCCGTCTGTCACCAGGCTGTATCTCATGAACCGTGATAATTAGACGGTTGAAATTTTCACAGATGATGTGTTTCTGTTGCCGCTATAACAAAAAATGATTTTTTTTTGCTGATTTTATACCACTAGATAATGGTACGGAACCCTTCGTGCGCGAGTCCGACTAGCACTTGGCCGGTTTTTTCTGTTTCATTACTATAGGCACTAACTACATCTTTGAACAAAAGCGAACCGAAATATCAGTCTATAATATCAAAACAGATTCACACCATTTGTGACAAAGAGAATCTCCAGCGACTTAAATCGTCTAAAGTTTTAACTATTAATTCAAAGAGATATCATTAATTCTTGAACTGAAACTGTGTCAAAGACAATTGTGGATTTTGGAGAATTGCTCCTTGGGGATATTAATTAGTTTTAAGGCTCGGCCTTCGGTTCTATTTTTTAATAAATCTTCCAAAGCGAGTAAGTTCACCGGTGGGCTAGAAGGAGTGCTCCAGTCTTCTGTCATAAGGTCGTGAGCTTGAATCCGGTCGTGCATCAATGGATTTCTGGTGTTCTCTAAAAAGGAAAACTTTGTGAAGAAACCAGTTAGTATTGTATATTTTTTGAGTATTTTTCTAGAGGATTGCAGCTTACAGGCCCACAAACTAGAACTAAAAAAGCGTATGGAATACCTAACTAACTAACTACTGCAAAATGTGGGTATATTTGGAGATCCTTTGACTAACCTCTTTAGACATCCTTAAAAAAATCTTTAGTTGGTAGTTTCTTTTATCTGAGAGTCTGGGGTTAAAGTGTTGGAGCTGTGATTTTTTTAAATGAATACATTTATAGTTTCAATTTATGAATAAAAACGAATACATAAAACAAACTAGATAGCTCAATAATTGTATGCCTCAACCGTAAGATAAAAAACATCCTAAAACCATAATTTGATTTGAAATGCTAATACGGTAAAGCTAACAAAGCTTGCAACGTGTTAAAATTCCACTTCATATTTCTCGTATTTCCCGTATTTCGGTGTATTTCAGAAGAATTGCATGCGCGTTGATTGAGACAATTACGTTTTGAGGAACGCAATTGCATTAGGTAGGTAATGCGCGGGCGAGAAGCCCGGACGTAGAGAAAATGGAAGCGCAGCAATCTTTAAAAGTTTTAAATCAAAGCACAGTTATTTAAGAAAATAGAGGAGATTGTGCATGACCCAGTGTCGAAACTAATCATACAAATAAACAGTGGATATAAACTAATTAATTGTGTCAGTTTATGTCCGTCAAGCTGTTTGCATGATAATGTAAAATATTTTATAAAAAATATATGGTCTAAAGATACTTAATACCTTAAAAAGTCATTGGTTTTTGTATCGGTGTTTGGGTATTTTCCCATACCCAAACACTTGTTTTAAAAATGACGAAATATTTTTGGCCTTTACCTTCTAGTATTCTCCAAGTATGTATACTCTATATAATATAATATGGATATGTCAAAATATATAAATAATTCTGTATTATTTTCGAAATGTTTTACAATATAATGAAGAATTACACGGGTAATTATCGCGTTTTACCTTTATTATTTTCCCGACGTTTCAGCTATATTGCAACATAGCCGAAACGTCGTTATATATATGTGTAATGATCGCGAAAGTATATAAAATACTAGTTTTACAATTTGTTTTAACAAGGCTATAAATGTGCCGTTCTGATGTCCAACGGCTTAGTCGTTAAAACGTTACAGACAGCAGACATTCTTTTACATAGTTAAGTTAGTGTGGATTACATAAAGTGTTGGGTCTTGTTCCACAAAGGGTATCCAAACAAAGGCCATTCCATCAACGCTAAATCTCTGCCCAGCGCATTAGGCGCTACTATAAAACAGCTCAGTTTGGGCTAAAATTTCCGTATTTCGTGTAATTGTGATTTAGCGTGGATTTGATACGCGATAAACTTATCGCGAGCAGTCGACGCCTAAAATATAGGCATTGCAAAGGCAAACAAGGTTTTGACTGGTATTTTGGACTGCATAATGGGACTCTCTGTTATGTTTTATTGAATGTCATTTAGGTACACGCTTTTTTTTAGTATGGTGGATATTCCAAACACCACTATCTAAGCCCAAGCTAAACAAAGCTTGGACTATATGAACCAGATAGCTGACATCGAGCCCACTATGAACAAATATTTTGATGTTTGTTCATAGATAAGAGTAGTAGAGCTCTTGTGAAGGGCTCGTCCGGGGAAGTACTACCACCACGCCTTTTTCTGCCGCCAAGCAGCGTTGCTGTGTTTCGGTTTGAAGAGTGTGGTTGCCGGTGTAATTACAGGCTCATGAGGCTTGACATCTGTATGCCTCAAGTTGATGGACGCAGGGCAGTGCATCGTAGGGCACGCTCCTATTGTGCGTGACTTACGAGGCAATGCTTTGTTATAGGTGATGGTTACCACTTAACATCAGGTGGGCCTCGAATGGTGGGGCTCGAACCCACGGCCTAAAGCGCTTAAGGCAGAGCTGACAGAGCTGTAAGGGCTAACTAAAATAAAAATAATATTCTATCTAAGAAATTGTATATATTTTACAACATTTTCATTTTCATTTATTCATTAATTGCGGACGTGTACACTAATAAATAGCTTAGGTCTAGTTTTAGCATAAGTCAAGTACATGCACCCGGTTGGGCACTGCAATGTCATAAAATAATTTTAGAGGCACAATTAATAATCATAACAATGCGCAAGTCTGTCATTTGTATTTTCATCAAATTTTATTAGCATAATATATTTTCATAATTTAGTTTATTTAATTAAACTTCCTAGTTTACCTTGCTTTGTAAAAAAGATATTCTGAGATCAGATTTACTTTCTTTACTTTTATAAAGTAAATCTGTAAAAGCATCATGTATCTACAAGTAAAAAAAATAAAAACCACAGAGTGAAAAAACTTTAAGCTTCAAAAAGAGAGTGAGTCGGTTTTCACCGCAGCTCCCCCATAGCTGTACCACAAATCCGTCCAAAAGCAAAATAAATGCCTTTTCTGATACACGGCTCCGATCGCAATAATATTCATTATATCTTATTGCGGAAACAATTACAAATGTAACAGATGCCGCGCCAATAATTCAATGGATTTCGCGATATCGGTCGTTTTATTTTTATTTATTGGGCCAAGGAGTGACCCCTTTTCAAAAATGTTTTAATTTTTTTTTTCAGTTAATGATTATTCGATCCTAATAGTATCCTTGTAGTTGTAAATTAAATCTTTTTTGGTTTGCTAATATTTATTTTTATGGCCACACGGTATTTTTCGCTACCTAGAAGGCAAGCAGAACCTGCAACAAAAGTCTTTATAACTTAGTGTAGGTTCTGTCTACAATTCTAAAAAAATATTAATTTCATAGAGTAGATTAATTTAAGTGAAAACCGGGGAGTCCCACATATCCCCCCCATCCTCCAAGGGGGGGGGGGAATGCGTATCGCATTTCTCCCAGAGTAAAAAAAAAAAGGTTCTGTCTACAATAAGATAATAACAAGCCAAGCTAATGATCAATGTTGTATAAAATGTTACATATCATGAATGTTAAATTATTATTATGCTTGAATGAATAAATAAATTATTATTATCTAAATAATCTTATTCCTACTAATATATAAATGCGAAAGTTACGATGTTTGGATGTTGGTGGCTTAATAAAACCCCAACCACAACCGACCGTAATGAAACTTATAATATAATTCGTTACCTGGATTAGCGTGCAAATTGGCGTAGTCTGTCTTTATGACACCGTTTTGAAATGTTCAAGTGAAATCTTGTCCACCCAAAGGTTGTCTGGAAGAGATCGCTCTCAGCGATAAGACCGCCCATTGTAATTCACTGAAACTTTTGAACTTTATTTTAGTTTTATGTGTTAAATGTCCTTGTGGTGTGTATTAAAGAGTTTTCCATCTTCTAATAACTTATTAGCATATAGCTTATCCCAAAAAAATACCGGGAAAAGGTTAGAAAACATAAACGAATCGAAAAAAGTGAAGACGTCTAAATATTAATGTTAGCAATTACTAAGACGCAAGAGTAAGGCCGCGCAGTAGCTAGTACTTATGTGATCTCAACAGATAAACATAATTTGAGCAACCTTCATTGTCATGTCTTTTATGGAGAGTGACCGCTTATGACTCTTATAACACTCACCCTCCTAGATAAAATGGACACTAAGCTATGGCAGACTATAGCAAAACGGCTCATAAACTTACTCCTAAATCTCCCTATCTTAACATATGAAAGCCTTACGTTACTGACTCTGACAATAAGCGCACAGCCTAAACTATACCGAAGTCAATTTACTTTAAATTGAAAAATGATCAGTTTGTATATACTTACTGACTGACATTCTTATTGATAAATTTGCAGTGTTGAACCGACAATTGGATGAAATAACATTGAACGTGGCATTATATTGTATTATTTTAACCTTCAAACCGAAACCGAAACTTTTATTTGCGCAAAAAATGTCATGCAAGTTGGTATGGTAATCATTATAGAGAGACGGGCTACAATCGTGCTCATAACAGTTAGCTGCGTTATGCGAGTCGATGTGGCTATTCAATGGATAGCATTATTTATTCCTGAACCCGCGCATTGCACCCAGCCATCGGTGAAAAGAGCATTTTTATCGCACTATTAACTGAAATAAAAATTATTGCAATATTTTATTCGTTGCATCTGGCGCAGCGGAAACGAATCGTTTAAATTCTCGGATTAAAATGAAGCGCTTGTTTTGACGCTGTACTTACTTGGTTTGAATTTAGTCATTGAGCTGGCTACGATATATTTTATCAACGATCAAAGGAGCTTTAGTCCTTTCATTTATTGTTTAACTAAAGCCTGTTAGAGTTTCCCGTGGCAGATTAACGCTTTCCGTCAAATAAAAAAAACATTTACATCTTTGTACGAAAGCTTACTATAAAATACCTGATTATATAGATGACAAAAAAGCTTGGGACTGATCTATGCTCCACTAAAACACTAAACAATTAAGTAGGTACCATAATAAAATTGTAAAAAGGATCATACAAAAAACGCTAGGAACCAAGCCGTAAGTTTCTTGCCCGTTCGTCTAGGCTTTGGTCGCGAGGAACTGGCGATAGATTCGCCTAGTAAGACGTTTCAAAGTGATCCTTGTGATTGTACTGAATAAAGACCGTTTTGATTTTGATTTTGTTTGACTTATTTTGACTGTTTTTGAATTTGATTGGTTTTGAATTTGAATTGAAGTTGTCATTTTTTTTTAAATAATTTATATACTAAAGTAAATAAAGTAATTTATGTAATTAAGGAATTTAACCTGTTATACAGATATTTTGACCGAAATCTTGCTATTCATACTCTGGCCTAATGATGAAACAACGACATTGTAAATATCGCGAAAAGTCGGACGGATGTGTATGATGAAGACTGACCGCTGGTCACTGGTCAGCATTTCTTCAGGCTGATGATGATAATGATGAATTTGGATTCTAGCCACTGGTCAGCACGGCCTGACCAGTAGGGTCCGCTGGATGGCGTGAGCTCTTATGATGGTCATGTCTCACTTTGTGAGGTCCTAAGATAATAAAACAGCGTAATAACTTCAGAAGGTGTATGGATCGACCGCATCGTAAAATAGCCGAATAGCCCCTAGTAAATAGGTTAAAATTTTAGGACCATAATATAATATGCTAAAAGTGGATGTGTTTTCTATAACTTCACTGCAAATGCTTACAAAAGCTGACTTAGCGATGATCAATAAATTAGGCATAGACTTGCAAATGTCTAAACGTTGCCGTTGGTGGAATCAACGAGAAGCATACAGAAATACAGTGTGGTTCCACAATAACAAACACGGTTCTAAAACTATGTTTGAAACTAATAAACTGGAACTGCTAAAACAAAACAAACACTAAAACTACTGACTTTGTTTATCTTTTGTATCATACAAAAGATAAACAAAGTCAAGTATGTTCATAAAAATATATTTTTTTAAGTTAACAATAATTAATTAACCGAATCGATGTCGTGTGATAGTGGAAATAAACATGAAAAAATCGTAATTTGTGTTTTTTGTATTACTTTAATTACAACGGGAAGTATAGTACAGTAATTAAAGACATCAGACTAATAATATTAAACTAACACAGACATAGGTAGGTAAATAGAAATAATAAAAATAAAAATATAGAAAATTACAGAAGTTTGAAATAATTAAATGTCATTAATAATTTGTGAATGTCAAAACATACAAAAAATAACAAGTTTTACACACATCTATACATCACGCTCACAAAATCTCAAGCATTCAGACAAAATACTCATCCTGTAACTCAGTAATGTATAACTGACCGTCGAAACGCGGTCATGATCTCATTTTTATAATGCTTCACAACGTTTTATAGTTATTTATAGCTGTAACATTTAGCATACACGCTAAATTGAACAATCTAGACTGGCGTACAAAATTCCAGCCACCGTTACTTTTTTATCTAAAAGTGGTTCCTAAATCTTACAGCAGTAGGTACTCTTAAACGTCAGGGCTACTACTTCTGTAAAATTTGGGGTAATGTTGGAAAAGCAAAAAAGCCTTTTATGATATCACCAGTTTTTTGAATACTTATACAAGAGCAACATAAATCATCATATTGATCAGTATATTTTTTTATAAGTCGGAATTAAATAGAATACCTATTTTATATGTGTCAATAACGTGATAAAATTTGATTATTCGGTATAACTGACATGAATATATTTTGATGATCCATAAAATATGCACATTGGGTGGTCCATTCTCATGATTACATTTCATTAAAATCATATTAAACTGTTATTGTATTTTAATATTTATTAATTCTCAATCATGGTGATCGAAATGCTTAATGAAATATAATGATGATTTAGATGGAGTATAATCATTTTCCTAGCAGATGGCACAGTTTAGACAAAAGTTCCTCAAAACACAGATCAAAGAACAGTTAGTACGTCAGAAAGGGTTGACAAAGTACCCCGTTCCTGTGCGTAAATGTTGGTATTGAGTGAAAATAAATACATAATGAGCCCTCCCTTATAGCCCAACTTTTGGAGGACAGTGGGGATTTGAACTGAAATTAAACTCGTGTTGAGTACTTAGGCTGGCTTTTAGTATTTTGATTGGGGTTCTTATAATGCTTAATTTTGTATCCCTTGTAAACATTTTCATTTTCACATTATGATTCTGTAGCAGCGATATGATTGGGTCATTTATCTTAAAAAAGGGTGAGATTAAATATTTTGAGGAAACTGGTTCGCACCAGAGCAGAAAATATAATTTATATTTTTGTTATGGAAGAGCAGGATTCATACATATCTTGCTGTGATTTAAAAAACAAATTGGATTATTTGCATTGTATGAGCTATCAAAACCTCATTCTGTAAAAAATATTATTGCTTGAAACCGCTCTGTCTGAGGGCTCGTCCGGGAAAGTATTACCACCTTGCCTATTTATTTGCTGTGTTTCGGTTTGAAGAGTGTGGTTCCGGTGAAATTACAGGTACATAAGGCCTAACAGCTGTATGTCTCAAGTCTCAAGTATGACTCAAGGACGCAGTGCAAGTGCATTCTAGTGCAAGTTCCTATCGTGCGTGACTTGCAAAGGATCATAATAGGTGATGATTACCACTGAACATCAGGTGAGCTATATACATGTTCCATCAGCAATTAGTGTATAAAAAATTAAAAACATTTTGATAGCAATATTATACGTGTCAGAACTGTCAGAATATCTCACTATCAGCTCATTAGCACTACAGACACGCTATTTATCATGCTTTAATGAATTACAATATCAACGTCCACATGAAACCTGTAAACCCTCCAGGTATTTTTAATTAACTGAAAAAACACTTTTCATTAAAAAGGTTTTCATTCGCTTGCAAGTTTTTCCATACAAACTTTGACACCCTTTTTTGACTTTTTGGTGTGCGAGTTCTAGGGAGTGCCTGTTCCAAATATAGAATCGCCTTGTAGTTTTGTAATATAGTGATGAGTGTGTGAGTGGACTTCGCTTCTTCAATAAATAGGCCAATAGAGTTGAAACTTGGCTACCATATCAAGATAGTTGGCGGTAGTCAATAGAAAGTCAAATATAATGTTTGGACTTGCCTCTGACTATCACCTACTTTAATTTTTAGAGCGTTATGATCGAGATCTCAGTTCGGGGCGAACCACTAGTTTTACTTTGTTTTGACTGCTATGTTATTTTGTACCTACCTACTACACTGGTGGTCTGGCCTGGCCTGGTTAGGTCTAGTTAGTTACAATTTTAGCTTAGTTTGAATTTATGATTGTTTTTTTTATTGGAATAGGTACTCTTTCGTGTGCTACTAAACCGTTTTTGAAATGTACTTTCTTACTGATGATCTGCTACGTACCTTCTTACTTATTTATGTGTATTTCCGTCCTATGTATCGTGTGTATTTTGTAAATTATATTGGTTGTAATTTTTCTTTTATTTTGTAAATACATATATTAGTGGTTAATTATCTAGATTTTCTTCTTCCTAATAATTTGATCCGATTGATTTTTTATAATTTTGCATAATCAAGCAACGTTATGTAACTCAAAAGTTCGTCTGGAGCATTCACTTCTTGATTTGCCCCCCTTGCAAAGTTATAGGTATCTTTCGAAATTTCCATCCGAAATCCCGAAGACGCTGTTTAATTAATATTCACGAAATCAAGGCTCCCCTTAAATGGCGGCTCGAGATTTCTGAATAATAAATAGCATTTTAACAAGTTTTTCGGAGCTGATGTAATATTGATATCCTGATATCCGCACTGTGACAGTTTTTGGTGACACACAGATGTGACCAACGTGTCTTAGTATGTAAAAAATAGTAGCTTCCTATTGTTCTTTACATATATTACGTAAATTATTATTTTATATTATTCTTTGTATTTATAAAGGCATTTGTTACCTAGCCAATCTAGCTGGCAATTTCTAGATACAATTGCTCGCTATGCAAGTGAATAGTATACGAAGTAGCTCGTTGTATACTGTTTTATGATTGTATTTTGTTATAAAACTAGCCAGAACTTTAAAAAATGCACATAAATATTAAAAAAAATATAATCAAAGGCATTTTTCCCTTTTTTAGATGTCCCACCTGATGTTGTTCAGTTACCTACCTCTGCCTCTAATGACTGCATTACCTTACAGAGCACGTCCGCCAAAAACGTGTACTTTGTGGTATTCAACTGCGTCCATCACTGATAAATATGTAGGTATTGCGTCATAAGTGACTCTTATGTAATTGCAAAGGCACCCAAACAACCGGAACAATTTACTTCACTGAAGCCCAATTTTAATATTATTATGTAAAAGAGACCTGTTCCTTTAAGTTCAACTATGAGTTCAACCAGTTGAACTTATTGCACCAAAAAATTCCAGTTATTTCAACTTTGATATTATGTATTATTGTTTTTTTATAAATTATGTATTATTTAAAAAAAACGTTTTTATCTGTTCTTATGAACTTCGCGTGGAACTAGCACATACACTCACCTAGGTGTAAGTCATTCCAAAGTGATCCATCTGGTTCAACTAACTAAAAGCCACTGGTGGTCTATTGGTAGCGGCTCCGCCTTCCGATCCTAAGGTCGTTGGTTCGAAACCGGTCGTGCACCAATGAGTTTTTCTGTTCAAAAATTTATATGCACAATGCCAGTACTCTCAAACGGCGAAGGAAAACATCTTGAGGAAACCGACATGACGTAAAACCTAAAGTTCTACAACATGTGTCAAGTGCTCGAAAGGAGCCTCTTGAGGCGCACTTAAAATCCTTTCACCACACTGTTTCGAAAGGAACTAGTGACACGACAAGAGAAGAGAACTAAACGCCTAATGACTTTTCCTTCCCCGTAGGAACTATATCACAAAGAGCTCTATTACTACTAAATACTAACAACGTGTTGTACCCTTTCTACCATGCAGCAGCTTATAACCCATTAGGAAAAGTTTTCGCCACACGCTCGTATGTACCATAGTTTCCTAACTGTGTGTAGCAAACGTTCTATTTCTAACACTAAATTATTCACAGCCTTGAAGGTCCTAAGACTTGCTGTTAACTGTTGAATCTCGTGATGTTCTTGTTTGGTATTCTCAAAGTAGAGTTAGTGGTAAGATGTACGAGTAATTTAATGGATGCCATTTAAGTTTATGGCTTAATTTTATGGTAAAATATTATCTAAATTAATTATCTAAAATAAAATAATTTAATTTTAAAATAAAAGTTTATTTTAGTTCAAAGTGATTTCCTTTTTATTTGTAAATTTTCCTATAAATGTTATTTATATTTATTTATTAATTCATTTATTTTAATCTATGGATTAAAAGTTTTTAAGTTTTCTTACCTTTTAAATTTAAATTCAAAGATATTCATGAGATTTGTAATCGCGCTTTCAAAGCTTTTACTTCGAGAACCAAGTAATTGATAGAAAGCATAAAATAATTAATAAGTCTTCCATAATTTATATTATCATGTACTTTAAAGGTCCACAGATGATAATTATTCAAATTTCGTAAAAAAAAACACCCTGAAAATTCTACTTAGCGTTCATAAACTTCTTTATGCAAAAAAATGTGCTTACTTCACAAAATATACAGCAATTTTCTCATCAGAGTACATTCATGTAGTCTCCAGACTCCGTCGCAACTTCTTTATTCAATTAAGGAGTAACAAAAATTACAGCAGGCCCTATAAATCAGCCTTAACAGCCTTCAGTATTATTTATTTATGTTAAATAGGCTTAAACTACCTAGCGTTCAGGCCTTTTATGAGATACCAAGCTGAACCATGTTTTAGGATGTTTGAATATTTATTTAATATGCGTTATAATGCTTACCAAAAAAGTTACTTACACAAATATATGGTTATTCAGTCGTTCAGGAGTTCATTTGTTTTTTATGAAAGAAACGGAGCTAGAATGTTCTACATGATATTGAACAGTAAGTTTATATAATATTTTGTTTATTTTTTGTCTTGGTAATATAAAATATGAATGTACATGTTTACAAAAAAAATGTATCCTATCATTTATTTGATTATGGTACAAGCTTTAAAGAAAGTTCTGTGTAAAATAGCTTGAAATAAACCACTTATGGATTTATGGATTTTTAATACTCAGGATTAAACTAAGATATTTTTTACATCTTGAAATATATCGGCTAATTAAAACGAAATTGTGGAAAATTTGTATTAATTATCCGAGACTAAAATTAATAAAAATTCACTACAAAAGGTTCACAGTTTTTTTCTTTATTCCAAGAATTACCATTGGGTAAGCGTCTTAACACGCCGTACAGTGTCGAACCTTTTACGTGATTCTACCCTCAAAGCAGGCAAAGCTTTCAACACGTACCCCATATAAGTTGACCACTGAACTATCGCATAGTCATTCTGCAGTAATGGACGAAGCTACTTTAAACTTTTAACGATCTTACAGCTAATGCTGTTTTACAAAATTCTGTAGCGAGTGCCTCGCACTCACTTTATTTTGAGCACAGCTTTAAATAAATAGTTGGCATACTACAGATGAACAAACTGAAACTGAGACAGCTTTACGACTTTGATCCCTGGGTACTTTAGGTCCTGTTTTAGTTGTCTTTTTAATCTTTGTTTTCTTGTATCTACCTACCTACATCTGTACTTCAAATTCTAAATTCAAAATTAAAATTTTTATTCAGTAACTTAATCTATGTTTAAATTTTATGGGTTTGAGATCTCCTTTTATTTATATATACCTGTGTTAGGAGATCCCGCTCTTCTGTGACAATTATATTAGAGTCTAAGTACTACTAAAGCTGTAACTCTTATCTTAAAATACAAAATTAACTATTCTTATAAAATGTGTGTGTGTAGCGAAAGTCGAAAGTGCGTGTGTGTGTGTGTTTTTTTTTTAATTTGTTGAGTGTTCTTCTGGTACGCCAGTCTCTTAAGAGTCTGGTTAAAGAGAAGAAGTACTTACCTATTTTAAGCCTGATTGTGTATGTTGTGTGTTCTTGTGGCAAATAAACTATTTTAAGCCTGATTGTGTATGTTGTGTGTTCTTGTGGCAAATAAATGATTGTCTATGTCTATGTCTAAGTACCAACTCAAAATTTTGTGAGGATTTCTAAAGGGTTAGTCAGAGTAAACTAATGTATACACATTTTGAACAATTTTAAAATTTTAAATTAATTTTGTTATAGGCTTAATATTTCTTAATTAATTAAACTTGTTTTTATTCTTTAGAAAATACGTGGGGATATACATTTAATTGCCATTCATGTGGTCTATGTGGCCTCGGTAAGCTTTCAATATTTAAGATCAAACAAATGAGGCAAGTCCATTGATTTAATGAACCATTTGATGTGGCATCATTTACTGAGTTTCGAAATAGTTACTTAATTATAGTATATCTTTTTTTTTATTTTTTTTTATACAACTAGCCTTTATATCTTTTTTTTTACTTTATATCTAACCATAACACAATAATGGCCTTACTACAAAAAATCTGTCATACGATAAACTATGCTTAAACTATTGCCATCTTTTACCAATGCGTAATAGCAAACAGATACAGCGTTAATTTTAAGCATTATTTAAATTGTATAAGTAGTACAACTTTTTCAGGTCATTTCAAGCATCTTGAAAGCCAATGTGTTCTTCAAGAGTCAACCAGCTGCTACCTTCTTTACAAGCAGTTTTCAAACTTGAACGAAAACAGCATTAGTTAGTTTTTTTAAGCGAGACGAACATCTGCATTACTTTCCATAAACATGATGCATATTTCATTAGAGTCTGCTCGTGTGTGCAAACTTAAGATTTGCGGCACGGCTGCTTTATTTTAATATATTTTAGGAAACAGCTTATTTTTCTTATTAAGGTAAATACTTTATGAAGAGCTTGATTTGTATCCGTGTGTAGCATACATAATCATACTACTTAATAAAGTAAAGTTTTAAAAGTAGTAGAGCTTTTTGTGAAGGGCTCGTCTGGGGAAGTACTACCACCACGCCTTTTTCTGCCGCCAAACAGCGTTGCTGTGTTTCTGTTTGAAGAGTGTGGTTGCCGGTGTAATTACAGGCAAATGAGGTTAAGGGCCGGTTTCACCATGCTCTGTTAGATTAACAAAAGATTAAAGGGCCGTTAAATATGTCAAAATATACGCGTTTGACAGCTAAGGTTAGATTTAACGGTCTTTTAATCTTTGATTAGTAACTAACAGACCATGGTGAAACCGGCCCTTAACATCTGTAAGCCTTAAGTTGATGGATGCAGGGCAGTGCAACGTTTCTATCGACCGTGACTTACGAGGCAATGCTTTGTTATAGGTGATGGTTACCACTTAACATCAGGTAGATCATGTGCTTGTTCCATCAGCTAGTTGTATAAAAAAAGTCAAAGAAAATAACGCTTTCTAAAAAAATAAGGACTTAAAGCGAGCAGTGTGTAGCCTGATCCGTGTGTACCTTAGGAACAAGACGAGTCTAAGACAAGAGTCTCACAGTCGAGTAAAAGGGTAATGAGTTTATACAACTTTACTGTCCTGTTCCCTCTTCAATACAACACATTCTCATGAAAACTTCAGGTTGTAAATTCTCCTTAAAAATACTGTACGTGATTGTGACTTTCTTATGTTTTCGGTTTATAATATAAAAAAAACACATGTCCAAGTAAATGATAAATGTATTATTAGGCACAAAGATATTTATTCTAAATATAAGCTGAGACTGAACCCATTTGACTGCACTCGCACAGGGAAAGCCTTAGTACTCGGTGTGTAGTGTAGGTAGTAGGTTCCTTTTATTTTTTTATTTTTGAGTGTTTCAGTTTTATGTGAATGTTTTCTGTTTTGTTTACTTACCTTTTCATCTGTTTATTTTATCTTGCATAACTAGTTATTTTTCTGCTATGTGTACAATTTCTGTCTTTACTTGTATTATTTTCTACTGCCTATATTCTTACTTGTCTGTATGCTACTTTCTGTGTGTTTGTTGTCAAATAAATTTATATTCTATTCTATTCAAAACAGATAAGCAGGCAAGCATTATCAGTTATATCAGTGGTAAACAGATTTAAGACGCAGAAAACCGTCAGACAATTGCTCGCTTAAACATTTCAACATTTTCGAAAAAAATAAATTACTGAATATTGTTATGAAGATTGAAAAGAGCGAGTTTTTTGACGATTGTCAGCTGCTTAAGTCTGTTAATAGTTTGGTTGAACGACCCATAATTTGTGCACAGTGAACCTTGTAACCGTACAGATGAGTCCGTCAATAACTCGAACGACCCATAACAACTGTGTGTATCTTGTTACAATATCTCTTGTTTTGTAAAGCGCACCGAACCGCTGTGAACCATTCAGGTGCAATATTAGCACAAATAAATCTAGAACATTCTAGCTGTATGTTCTAGAATGTAGTGCACTCGTTTATCAAGCTAGAAGCGACTCGTCTCACATGTCGTGCGGGGCTGTAATTTTGCAAGCCTCCAACTTTGACTAGTAAACTTCGATTATAGGGATAAGCGAGCAACGAAGCCTTTCTTACTGTTGCTGATAAAGACAACTTTTTTTCAAAAACACGGATATTATCACTAGCATCATTGTTAATTCTCAATCTCTCTGTCTGATGACTCAGTTTCTTTAAGATAAATAAATATTGGTGTACTATCAAGCCTAGCTTACTAATTGGTGTGCAACCGTTTTAATTAAATGTGTGTGTGTGTACTAAGTCAAAGCTTGTAATATGGGAACCAGATAGCTGATATGATACATAATATACTTTTTTTGTCAATACATTCTTATAATATAATAACATCCAGGCAGAGAACAAACATATCATTCATCACACAAATGTTTCTCGGTGGGGATTGAACCCGCGGCCTACGGCGCAGAAGGCAGAGCTGAGAAGGCTATCAGTTATTTGCTTAAGCAATATAATTATTTTCATTGCTATATTTTTACTAATTATACTTTTTATCCATAAATTATAAATATAATCTTCTTACTAATATGACAATGTGAAAGTGTGGAACTTCAAACAACATCCTTATTACTGAACGATTGCGAAGGAATCACTACTAGCACCTGCGTGGCACCAATAATATTTTTTGCCACCGTAAAAGCTGAACTGCAAACCAAAGATACGGTTTTTTTAATGTTATTTCAAAATAAAACATCGTCTCTATCTGATTATCAGTGTTTTCTTGCTCTACGATAGGCTCGGCTCAGCCTTTGCAACTTTGACGGGAAAAGTCGGTTTATTTTCTTGTCAACGTACAGCAATAAAGTGTACGTGACTTTTTTATAGGTTTCTAGACGGGAATAGGTGTGTTTTACGGTGAGTTTCATGTAGAAATATTATATGTAAGCGCCATCGGTATGTATTGTGTTTAATATCGAACTTCTATTTAGCATTTATCGTTCAAACTACCTTTATAGCACCATTTCACTATGACTTGTTCGCCGCGCTGTTCAGATACAAAAAAGGCAGATTCAATTACGATAAATCAAATAATTACGGCTTTAATAACATCTTTATTTGTTTTAGTTTCAGTTTTTTTTTGTAAACAACTAGCTGATGGAACAAGCAGATGGCCCACCTGATGTTACGTGGTAACCATTACCTATAACAAAGCATTGCCACGATAGAAACGTGCCCTACGATGCACTGCCCTGCGTCCATCAACTTGAGGCATGTAGATGTTAAGCCTCATGTGCCTGTAATTACACCGGCAACCACACTCTTCAAACCGAAACACAGCAACGCTGCTCGGCGGCAGAAAAAGGCGTGGTGGTAGTACTTCCCCGGACGAGCCCTTCACAAAGAGCTCTACTACTCTTATTAAGCTCAACTACTCAAATTCAGAACTAAGCACTCAGCGCTTAGGTGTTGTAGTCAGTTTTATTAAACTTGCATCAGCTTAATAATAATAAAACTCCAAAGTCAAAGTCAAAAGGTATTCAGTTGAATCACAAGGATCACTTTGAAACGTCCTTGTGGAACAGTTCAACAGGGAACTACTACCAATGAGGTTATGCAATTGTTATAAGCGGAGGTATAGCTGGTAGCTAGGTTGTCAAGTTTTTTTTTTTTAATTTGTGTCACAAAGCAAAAGGTTGAACATATTATGATGTTCAACCTTCTGAGCATGTTTTCTTATAGTGTGTAAAAAGGTTCATTCTTCATGGGTTCTCCCATAAATCAATAAACCAACGATTTTTTATAATACTTATGTAATTAGGTATATATTTATGCATAAATCTAAGCACGTAATAGACGGTCGAAATATCTATTCAGTTAAATTCACATGAATATTTTTTTTTTCTTTGTGACACGAAGCTAATGGGTGGTATGATTCTGAGCATGTCTCCTCTTATAGTGTGTAAAAGGGTTAATTCTTCATAGCTTCTCCCACAAATCAATAAACCAATGATTTTTGTCTAATTGTACTGAAATTTTGTATATATTTATGCATAAATCTAAGCACGTAATAGACGGTCGAAATATCTTATTCAGTTAAATTCTGATGAAAGTTTTTTGTATCTTCAAACGCCTGTGAGTACATATTTACGAATAACAGTAAAATAAAGCTCGATTTCACTATAAAATAGAAAATATAAGCTTCTAAATAAAATTTGATGAAGCGTGAGTTGCACAGTGTTGATATCCCGTAAATATTTTCCCAATATCGTAAATCTCAATAGAGTCCGTCGAAACGCTTTTAAGCTGCGGAACGTTGGCTTATGGTTAGAATACATTGTTGTTGAATAATATTGCTGTGTTGAGTCGACTTACTGTGAACTTTGTTTTAATAATGTGCATTGTATTATTCACCTTATAACTAAGCTGGCAGTTTGATTGTTTGTCAATTTGACTTCCATCACACTGTGCAATCTTCTTCTTGTCGTGTCACTAGTTTCTTTCGAAACAGTGTGGTGAAAGGATTTTAGGTGCGCCTCATGAGGCTCCTTTCGAGCACTTGACATATGTTATAGAACTTTTTAGGTTCCACGACATGCCGGTTTCCTCACGATGTTTTCCTTCACCGTTTGAGAGTACTGGCATTGTGCACATAAATTTTTGAACAGAAAAACTCATTGGTGCACGACCGGCTTCGAACCCACGACCTTAGGATCGGAGGGCGGGGCCGCTACCACTGGACCACCAGTGCTCTCTGACCACTGTGCAATGAAAATAAACAATATTTGCAAAAAAAAGCAGTGATCATTATGACACTATGAAATGTCTATATTGATTTTTTTTCCGAAATAATAATCACATGATGTTGCTATTATTTACATTCAACATTATTTGCATTAACAACATGTAGTTTTTTTATCAATCCAGAAATATAACATTAATTTTGAACACTTTTAGTTAGAATTAGGTTTGTACTTTTTTGTTACTCTACTTTTGTAACAGAGCATTGGTGGTCTAGTGGTAGCGGCCCCGCCTTCCGATCTAGAGGTCGTGGGTTCGTAACCGGTCGTGCACCAATGAGTATTTCTGTTCAAAAATGTATGTGCACAATGCCAGAATTCTCAAACGGTTCAGGAAAACATCATGAGGAAACCAGCATGTCGTAGAACCTAAAAAGTTCTATAACATGTGTCGTTCTCGAAAGAAGCTTTCTGAGGCGCACTTAAAATCCTTTCATCTCACTGTTTTTAAAGAAACTAGTGACACGACATGAGAAGAGATGTAACATGTGTTTCATCATCATCATCCGTAACCCTACTTACCTTAGGCAAAGGCTTCTCTCTGCTTTTATATATATATATATATGCTATTATTAAGTGTAACCACCCTGAGGGGTCTCCGCATGAAAGGTTAGCCTGATAAGTTTTTTCTTACCAAAAAATTTTTTACGTAAAATTTTAAATTAAAATGGAAGATTTCTTCGGATATAATCCAATAAGAACAACGCAGGTGGCTGTTGATTCCCAAAAAAAGTTCTAAGCTGGGATAAGAAGATTTGGAAATTCGAGGTCAGAAAGGTGAAAAGGGAGTCGCAAGTTACAAAGCTTGGGTAATGTAGGCAGAGAACTGGATAAAGTTTAACACAAAGCTAGTCATTCCACTTTCAACTGTAAAACAAAGACAAAAAGTATCAAATTGAAAGGAGAAACTTACTCAGTGTACTCGACTTTTGTAAAATGTTGCTAAGTTCAAGTAGAATTTCCGCACAAGTTTTGATTGGTAAGCTAAAACTAGCTTTACAATACAGGATTACGTTATATGATATACAGAAAAAAAAACAAATTCTAGGCACGGTAGACATCCCTTCAGTTATGAATGAATGAATGAGTGATTTTTTTATTTTTTTTATACCACCAACTGATGGAACAAGCAGATGGCCCACCTGATGTTAAGTGGTAACCATCACCTATAACAAAGCATTGCCTCGTAAGTCACGCACGATAGGAACGTGCCCAACGATGCACAGCCCTGCGTCCATCAGCTTGAGGCATACAGATGTTAAGCCTCATGTGCCTGTAATTACACCGGCAACCACACTCTTCAAACCGAAACACAGCAACGCTGCTTGGCGGCAGAAAAAGGCGCGAATGAATGAAAATGCTTTATTGTACACCTTTCAAACGAACAAAATAGGAAACAAATAATAACAACTATATATATGTTCAATGGACGGTCTTATCGCTAAAAAGCGATCTCTTCCAGACAACCTTTGCGCAATCAACATGTTTATGAGGACATGTTACTTCAAAAGCACGTTCAAATATTAAATTTGGCACATATTATTATTTATAATATTCACATCGTTATATAAAGTTAAATTAATACCAATTGGAAGAGGAAACTACTAAGATATAAAGATTCATGTGATTTCCTTAAGTGTAAGTAAATTCAAAAAAACCTTCTTAGTTAATTTCAAAATATCCATTTTTGTTCACAAATTCTCAAATGCAAGTAAGTAAATTAGTGGACTCAAAAGTCTGTTTATAATCATTCTCAGTTTATATTTGCCCTATTTCATAATATCTCCAATGGAACGTATAGCTTTGCCCCGGATTCGTGGCCGCTCAATCGACTTTCCTGTAAACTAATAGACAACGCCCATTCATGCAACACGTATTTCTTAAATTCTCGCTCGTCATATTTCCAGAAAAGTAGAGGTGAAAAGGCACATGGGAATCGTGTGTGCCATATTAGCAATTTAACGCAAAAGAGCCAACCGTCAAACAACTTCTCGCGTTTGAAGATGAATGAATGAATGAATAAAAATTATTTATTGCACACAAAATAGGACAAATTATTACAATTAAAGATAAACAAAATGTACAATGGGCTGTCTTATCACTAAAAAGCGATCTCTTCCAGACAACCTTTGGATGGAGAGGAGATATATCAATATAGTTATGAAATTGCAAACAACAAAGATTCAGATAATTAAACTAGAAAGGTAAATTGAAATATTTTTTTTATTTTCATTAAAATTATATTTTTGTATTAATTTATTAATTAGTTTAATTAATTAAACTTAATCACGAACACTAGTAAAATATTTTTTTTTTTATATGAAATGTTGTTTATGCTTAAATGATATTTTGCTGATTTATCATCCTTTATTTTCTATTTATATTCTCCCCAACTTTGTTTTTTGCGATTTTTCATAACTACAATCAGATATAAAAAAAGGATGAAAAATGCGAGCGAGAAGTTGTTTGACGGTTGTCTATGTCTTAAACTTAGTGGGCGTTGGCCTTTACAATATCATATTTTTTTTAAGCTTATCCCTATCCCATGCTCAATAGACCGAAAACGAAATTGAAAGTATTTTGGAAAGGTTCTATCTCAGATCTGCACGTCACAAAAGTTTCTCGCTCATAGAAATAGTTTTATTCCTTTCCAAATTTCTATCTTACCAAGCACTTTGTACGGCACCGCTATGAAAGTTCAAGTAGCGATCTCCATTTACATACCAAGTGTCATTATAAATTCCTCGCCGCCACTTGAGCCGTGATTATAATACGCTGAAACTGGTATTTTTAATTTAGAAGGAGGGCAATGTCTTGTAGAATTTTATCAATGAAAATGCGGAAATCGTCGTTATTTTAGTTAAGATAAGATAAGATAAGATAATTATTTATTTCATTTAAGCACACTTATATTATAATGTACAATATAACAGTTTTCTTAGATGGTAATGGCTTATACATTTAATAATTTATATGACAGAACCTACACTAAGTCATGTCGACTTGTGTTGTAGGTCCTGCCCCCTTCCAGGAGAATTCATTTGTGCCATACTTATTATTATTATATAATATTAATTTTTAATTTATTATTATTATTATTATAGCTATTTAAGATTAAGATAATTAGAAATAAGTAATTTGTTAGGAATATTTAAATAATATGTAAAAGCATGCATTAATTGTGTTTGGAGAGTACCCAGGTAAGTACCTTTATGTTGTTTTGTAACGCGTTTTAAAAATAAGAATAAAGTATCATGATTAAATTTAATTTAATATAGTTAATGCTTTGCTCAATATGGAGTGTGAAATGTCATCCAATATTTAATTTTATTCATTAAGTACACTTTTTTTTTTTATTATTTTATTTCAATATCTTGAGGAGCCCTTCCGTACTCTCATAACTTATCGTCTTCAACCATTTTAACAGTATTTGTTTACACTCTCTATTATTTAAGCAAACAAATTCCTGAATACATTTATTCGCTTTGTTGTACAGAAATGGTGCCAAGAAGAAAAGTTGTCGCTGTGCTGATGACGTATTACATTTTGGAACCGAAACTATTTTATCTTTTCTTCTTCTTCCTACTGCAATGTTGTTGTGTGCACTTACATTTTTGTGTTGAAGCATAATTATGTTAAAAATATATAATTGTCGCACGGTAAGGACTTCACATTCATTAAACAGATCTGTAGTTGGAAACCTGTAGGGCTTAAAAGTGGCTACTTTTAATACAGCTCGTTGTGCACGTTCTAGCTGCAGCATGTAAGTGCTACAAGCGCCGCCCCAAGCAACATTACAGTAAGCTAGTATTGGTCTACAAAGGGCGTTATATATATTCATAACCAGCTCACGATCTGCTACCTCCCTAAGGTATCTAAATATAAATATAAATTTTCTGACTCGTTTTGCTAAAGCTTCAATATGTCTTTTCCAGGTAATCTTGTCATCTATGGTCAGTCCCAAATATTTAATGTGATCCACTTTCTCCAGCGTTTGACAATTACAATTAAGGGTAGAGCAGTGAGCAGTATGTGCCTTTATTGCAATTTCTGGACTTTTTACGCAAATATTTCTAAAAGCCATAAATTTAGATTTTTCTATATTTAATGTAAGAAGGTTGTGTTGTAACCAATGTATGACAGTTTTCAGCCCGTCCTCAGCATGTGTCCTGGCCTCAGCCCACGTATTTCCTTCGAATATAATGGCTGTGTCATCTGCGTATGAAAATATAGTACCATTTTTTAAGTTTAGGTTGCACAGGTCATTTACATATATCAAGAAAAGAGTTGGACCAAGGACACTTCCTTGAGGGACCCCACAGCACAATGACTCGTCCCGACTTATAAAATCCCCTATTTTAGTTTTTTGAGTCCTGTTTGTAAGGTAATCGTTGAAAAGGTTTAAGGAGTTACCCCGGATGCCAATTAGTTCCAGTTTTCTTATTAAGATGGGCAAGGAGACCGTGTCAAAGGCCTTGGCTAGATCAAGAAATACACCAATAACTTTTTTTTTTGCAGTCTAGCTTGGAAGCAATCAGATCAGTTAAACCTGCAACCGCACTTTCGGTAGATTTGGCAGCTCGAAATCCAAATTGAAATGGAGATAGCAAATTGAATTTCTCTAAATAGGATACTAATCGTTTGTTTATGATTTTTTCCAGAATTTTTGAGAGCGCTGTCAGTACTGAGATTGGTCTGTAATTATTGACGCAGTCTCCTTTTCCCCCCTTATGAACAGGTGTAATTATGGCTGATTTAAAAGCTCTTGGGAATTTTCCGGTGGCAAGACTAGTATTGTAGATGTGAGTGATTATAGGTAACAGTTTTTGGCTTGTAGATTTGAGCATTCTTGTCGATATTCCATCATAGCCAACAGCGCAGTCGCTTTTAAGCGCATTAAGAGTACTGCGGACTTCCTTCTCGTCAGTTGCTAGCATGCTGAAAGAGTTTACTTGTGAAGGCAGATTGTTAAACAATAACAACCTGTCAGTACAAGCAGAGCCTACTTCATAAAGTTGAATTCTTTCGGCCAAATTTTTACCTACGTTAGCGAAAAAATTATTTGTGGCGTCTACTGCTGATTGGGGGCTCGATTTTATGCTGAGTAACATATTATTATTAGATTTAGATTTTTCGGTATATGTGATTTGCCTAATGGTTTGCCAGGTTTTTTTAATATTGTGCTTATGTTTTTGTAATTCCGATCTTTCATAGTTGATTTTGACCTTTTTCAGCAGTTTATTGCAAAAGTTTCTATACCGCACGTAAGTGGTTCTAAGTATTGCATTAGTTAAATTTTGTTTTAGGTTAATATGCATTCTGTCTCGTGTGCGAATACAGCGAAGAAGCCCTGGAGTAATCCAGGGTTTAATGATACGCTGTGAGTGTGGCACATTAAGGAGACGGGTATTTATTTTTATTATTTGCATCAATTTATTAATAAGAAGATCAGCAGCATCGTTGGATTCATGTAAATTTAGGATTTCAGTAAAATCTGCTAAATTTGTTTGCTCCGTGAACCCGTCCATATTTACTTTAGTTGCGATTTTTCTGGTAGTATTTGCGTTGGCTATTTTCATTTTAATACTAAGAATAGATGGGCAGTGATCTGTCAGGTATGTTTTAAGCACAATTGCAGTGCATTGATACTTGCTTTTTAACATAATGTGATCTAGGCATTTATGCCCACGAGTTGGTAATGTATGACTAGGTAGCAGTCCATGGGAGGCTATAATTTCCAAATAGCTAGAAGAATGCCTGTCAATACTATCACATTCTATTCCAATATTAACATCCCCTACTACTGAAACGGTACTACATGACCCAAGACTAGATAAAACCTTATCTAACGAACTCAAGAAGTTGTCAATACTAGAAAAGGAAGGCGATCTGTAGAGTGCTACTATGGCTATGTCCCTGCTTACTCTCACCACAAGACAGTTGCAATCCTGAAACGCGGGTTCTTCTATTGAACAGTTCATACTAGATTTGTAGTACACGACAATGCCGCCGTTTTTATTTATACAGTTTTTTGTGTAAGCACTTTTATAGCTAGTTAAATCTGGAAAGGGTTTCTCTTCCGGGATCCAACATTCTGTCAGTACAAGAAGGTCACAGTTAAAACCCAGCCTAGCCAGCAGTAATTCAAGAGACGCAAAGTTCTTATTTATGCTTCTTATGTTTTGAGAGAGAACGTTAATCGATTTTTCGTTGATGTCAAAAAGTTACTTAGTGGTTATAATTAGTATAAACAGCACAGCAACCGCAACTCATCTTTTAACTAAGGATGTTGCTAGTGAACTCAAGACATTTGTTTATTTACAAGTTTCAAAGCTTTTAGCTAGATATCAGCTATTCGATTGCCATAGCACAAGTTTTGCTTACTTACTTTGGCACTAAAATATTATAGTTGTTGTTGTTTTTATGCTTTAAAATGTTTAATGTTAATGTTGTTTATATAGAATTTTGCCCAAAATGTATTCACGGTGATTCACAAAATACAGCCGAAATAAAGCCAGCATTATTCCGAAATCCAATTCACTATAACCGATCTCGGTAAAAAAGGCCAATTCTGCTTAGTAGTTAATCTTTAATTCGTGATTCAGCCCCGGCTGCGACACCGCGCCTATCCATTTAAATGGACGGAAAAATCTAGGTGTGGCCGATTCGAACCTTGGTGAGTGGTTGTTGTGAGAGCGATAAGCGGATTTTTAAAAGATTTTAAAAAAGGCAGACCCTTTTAAGCTCTATTAACCATAATATCTCTCTCTTTCCATAACAAATATCAACGAAATAAATTGACCCAATCATTAGCACAATTTAAAACATACTCCAAAATGTTTGTGTCCCAAACTACAGATGCAATTATCATCATCAGTCTGAAGGAAGGAAAGTAGTAGTATTGCTCGAAAGGAGCCTCTTGAGGCGTACTTAAAATCCTTTCATCACACTGTTTCGAAAGAAACTAGTGACACGACAAGAGAGAGTCTGAAGAAGTCCACGGCTGGGCCTGCTATATTCACCTCTGAGCACTCTCTATCCTCCGCATTCCCACTATATTTTTGATGTCAATATGCTATTTTGGTGAGGTTGGTGGGATTGATTGGGGAAAAAGGGGGTTCTCGGGTTCTTGGGGTTCTCTAAGCTGCGACCACGAACTGTAAAACGTGTAAAACGAAGTGTAGGACGCCTCCCTCCCGAAGGTGGACAGATATACTTACGCATAATTATTTTCAATTCGCTCGCGTATTAGTAGTGATTGCTAACATTAAGGCGAAGACAAGAGCTAATGTGACTCTCGCTCGCACGTTTTGACATGTTGAAAGATATAAAATCACTAAACTCATTTTCGAAAAATCACAATCAACCATCTTGTGTGCAATCACATTGCAAACAGTTTAGTAAAAAAATCATTTTGATCGATACATATTTTCCTACTCTAAAGTTTGCTTTACTAGTTTTCGTACATAATCAAACTTTTAAGTAGGAAAACTTGTATCGATCAAAATGATTTTTTTACTAAACTGTGTGCAATGTGATTGCACACAAAATGGTTGATTGCGATTTTTCGAAAATGAGTTTAGTGATTTTATATCTTTCAACATGTCGAAACGTGCGAGCGAGAAGTTGTTTGATAGTTGTCAGCCCCTTAATATTGAAGGTGTTTTCACTTGATTTCAACGAACCCATCGTTTATGTTTTCTACCAGTTATGTAGTTCCAGGTAATTTTTTGAAATAAAAAGTAGCCAATCTAAGTTATGAACTATAACCGGTTTTAAGTTTTATTCCGCTCGCTTTTTGTGGTTCGAGCGTAATCCAAATAGCATAACATTTGCATTTATATATTAGAAGGATCCTCTCATACATAATTATGTAGTCTCGCGTACACTCTGACCACAACGAGTTGGTGTGCATTTGCGGCCTCAGGAAGACAGCCAAAGGGGATCCGCAAGCTAAATTGGACCACGGGTCACTTTGTTTCTTTTTCGCCTTGCTCTTATTGTGTTTAGATTCAGGATCTTATTTTCGATCAGTATCAGATAATCTATGCTTAAATTCGAAGTTTGAATCGACACTGTTTTCCGCAGTCAGTTTTGCCCATACTATGTTTTTTTTTAATATTACGAGTACCAATATTGTTTTAATGCTACTATATGTTTAAGGAAGTGCAAGTAAGGGTGACGTCTTGCTAGTTGTTACTAGTATTATATCAAAAACAAATAAAAATGGTCTTTATTCAGTTCAATCACAAGGATCATTTTGAAACGTCTTTTATAGTAGGTGAATCTAGCGCCAGTTCCTCGCTACCAATCTCAATGTGTAATTTACCGATTCCACTCTATTTTGTGTGCGCAATAAATAAATTATTAAATAAAGCCGGTGTAACCGTTCAATATCAGATAGGCTATCTATACATAGTGTTCCAATACTTGTATTTAAAACTTCAGGGGGTTAAAGTACCCATCAATATGAATAACTTTTTTTAAGGATCAAACACTGTGAACGCGAAAAAAACCAGGTCGGTATTGAACTTTTGTATAAAACATCTGGTTTTTTTCGCGTTAAAATGTATAAAACAGCTGTTTTTTTATTGTTGTTGGTTCCTTAGAAAAAGTTATTCATATTGATGGGTACTCTAACCCCCTGAAGTTTTAAATACAAGTATTGGAACACCTTTTCGTCAATTATTCTCTGGAAATAAAATGTAAGTAATTGAAATCTTATAAATTTCGTGATGATAAAACTTTTAGAAAATGAAAAGCAAAACTACGTTTCAGACATTTTAGAAATCTCTACTGAAATTGCAACAGTCACATAACTATTTACTCACGCTCGAAGCGAACATAAACTTTATCACGTCTTCTTACAATTCTATTTAGTTAGCTTTCGACGCCAACGACCAAACGACTTGTGGATAAGATTGGCACACCTGCACAATACACGTGTTGTCTTATTTTACTATCCTGCAACATCCGATCAGTGGTTTCCTTTACGGACCTTGAAGGCACGTGTTTTTTATTCTCAGTTTATACTGTCTGAGGTTTTTATTTTAGATATTTTTTTTAATACAACTAGCAGATGGCCCACCTGTTGTTAAGTGGTAACATCACCTATAGCAAAGTATTGTCCCGTAAGTCACGAACGATAGAAACGTGCCCTACGACGCACTGCCCTGCGTCCATCAACTTGAGGCATACAGATGTTAAGCCTCATGTGCCTGTAATTACACCGGCAACCACACTCTTCAAACCGAAACACAGCAACGCTGCTTGGCGGCAGAAAAAGGCGTGGTGGTAGTACTTCCCCGGACGAGCCCTTCACAAAGAGCTCTACTACTCTAAATACCAGCGGCCGCATGCGGCTTAGGTCTCGTATTAGTAGTGATTGCTTACGTTAAGACGCAGACTACAGTCAAACCCGTTGCTAGTAATTTTTCGGGATTATAATTTGCCTATGTACTAATCCAGGTTACTATATTTCTTTAAAGTTTCACCCCAATCAGTTCAATGGTTAGGTTATTTAGCCACAAACATCTGTAAATCGTAACTTTTGTATTTATATATTAGTAGGAGGAGTAAAAGGATAGGATAGACTTAGATTCAGGTTTTGAGTATGGCTGCCAATTCTGGCGAAGGAGTTTTAATGGCGCCCTAAGGCCCTTGTCATGACTTAACCAGTGCTTAAGCCATGAACGACAGTTTATCGTGCTGTAAAGTTTGCTTAGTTTCACTCATCCAAATGGTTACCATACAGACCGTTACTTAATTTTGTTACTAACTGTCACAAGTCACTTAACAGTAGATCTGAGAAAAATTCGCTGATGCACAATCGAATTCAAACCCACGACCTGCCATCAGAAGGCAAGGTCTTCCATAAGACCACAGAAGCTCTTGTACAAGATATAAAGTGAGACACATAGTTCGAAGCAGTCATACCAATATTTATGCGTCGGACGATAAATAACCATGACTCCTAGACCAATGCATTTCGAAATAAGCATGCCTCAGAAGGTCAATAAAGCCGCCAAGCGTGTTTATCTCGGGGGTAACAAATGTCGTAAGTTCCCGCTGAATCGATACGACCCCAGGGTGCAGTTTCTTGTACCGGACCTCATTGTTTGAGTCCGACTGGATTACGAGTTCGTGTGAGTGAAAAAGTTTCTTTATTTTTCGTGGAGTCGTGCTTGTAGGTGGGCTTAGAGTTATGACGGTCAGTAAAATGGTTTTAGAGTTTGTCTCGCTAAAAGTTTTATCAATAAAAAATATATTAGCTTTCTTACCAACGTGTAATGTTTTTTTTATACAACTAGCTGATGGAACAAGAAGATGGCCCACCTGATGTTAAATGGTATCACCTATAACAAAGCATTGCCGCGTAAGTCACGAACGATAGTAACGTGCCCTACGATGCACTGCCCCGCGTCAATCAACTTGAGGCATACAGATGTTAAGCCTCATGTGCCTGTAATTACACCGGCAACCACACTCTTCAAACCGAAACACAGCAACGCTGCTTGGTGGAAGAAAACGACGGACGAGCCCTTCACAAAGAGCTCTACTACTCTTGATATAAAGTGGCAGGGCCAATTTTAAGCAATGTTTAAATTTAAGTAAGTTTTAAAGGTACGGAGTAATATAAGCCAACACGATATGCCAAGTGTGGCGTTTATACTGCAAAACCGTGGTTGTGATAGAAAATAGATAGATAGTAAATTCTTTTTTTGACAGTATAATATCTACTCACATAGGCGAACTTAATACTGTGATCATTGATTTTTTTTAGTACGAGTTTGCCGTTATAAGGAGTCCTGGATACAAAAGGCCCAAAATTTACAAGATCGGCGTCTGGTGAAGGAGGCTAATGCCCCGCAGTGGGCTAGTACGAGCTGCCTGTAATGATGAGTTAGCAAAAAGAATATAAAACAAGACTTTTTAATTTATTTTTGACAGAACACTTTGCATTCATTATTTGTGTATAATCAGGAAATGTATTCGTGTGAAACCATTCATATAATAATGGCCTTATTACCACAGTTAAATCTCAAATGACCCTAGAAAACCAAGGGCCGTATTATCCTAAATTACCATTGCTATCTGCCATCAATAATGCTAATAATATTCAAGCCAATGTAAGGCGAACTATTCAACGGCCATCGAACACGCCTATACATCGATCGAGATAGGCACACCTTGGTATCTTTCTATTTGGTTTCGTTTACAATAACTATTAGGTAAGCTGTGTGGTAAAATATGGGCCAATTACAGATTAAAAATCTATAGCCCTTTCTGTATAGGCCTATATAGTTACGAGCCTTGAATGGCTTTGTAATTTTCAGTTGTCTGTATTTTCATAAATTCAGTATTTTGTAATCTCTAATACTATAAGAATCAAAGTCCTGACTGACTGACTGACTGACTGATATATAGACATCGCACAGCCTAAACCACTGGTCCTAGAAACTTGAAATTTGAGGAGTACGTAGGTCTTATGGCGTAGAGGTGTACTAAGAAGGGATTTTTGTAAATTCAACCCCTAAGGGTGTAAAAAGGGATGAAAACGATTGTATGAAAAATAGTATTCCTTGAAGCTACAAACTTGAAACTTGGAGTAGATATACTTCAAAGCAAAAAAATAGGAAAGGCATTTTTTAGTTTTTCAAAACTACCCTTAATAAGTGTGCAAAGGGTTAAAAAGTTTGTATGGGAGATTTTTGACCGCTGGTCCTATAGACTTGAAATTTAAAGAGTACATAGGTCTTATGGCGTAGAGGTTTACTAAGAAGGGATTTTCGGAAATTGAACCCCTAAGGGTGTAAAAAGGGTTGAAAACGTTGGTATGAAAAATTTTATTCCTTGAACCTACAAACTTGAAACTTGAAGTAGATGTACTCCAAAGCTAAAAAATAGGAAAAACATTTTTAGTTTTTTAAAACTACCCTTAATAAAAGTGCAAAGGGATGTCAAAGTTTGCATGGGAGTTTTTTAACGCGTGGTGCGATTGACTTAAAACTTGAAGTAAATATACTAAAAAATAATTAATTAAAAATGACGCTTTCAACTTTTGATAATTACCCCTGCAAAGGGTGCAAATGACTGTAAAAGTTAGTATGGGAGATTTTTAGTATAGTGCGATAGATTTCAAATTTGAAGTAAATATACACCACAATAAATTATTTAAAATCACGTTTTCAATATTTTAAAACTACCCCTGCAAAGTAAAACTACCTCCTGAACAAATAAGTACATATTTTCCGTGTAAGGTTGTCTTTGTTGTATTTGGCAAGTTTTTGAGTCTGAGTACCTATACCTACCTACCTAATATAGGTAATGGCCGTTTATAGGTATCTCTTATACCTACGTAGGTATTTAAAATCCTACCCTAATAATATACAAATCAATGTAAAAGTTACGATGTTTGGATGTTTGTGGCTCAATCACGGCACCACTTCAACGCGTGCGAAGCCGCGGGTAGCCACAAGTAATACATATACATATTTTATGCCTGAAAGACATCGTTTAAATGTAAGCCAGGGTAACAATCCGTTGATCTTTTAATTTAAGTGGTATAGTATAAGGGAATTATTTTTAAAGCGGGATCATTAATTCGTAAAAAAAAGGATACAATTAATAGCTGTACGATTTGCAGTTGTCATGAATAAATCCACTTTAATTTAAATTAATCAATGAAGTTTGTAAATTAAATCCTCTTTAGTGTGTTATGATACTGAAAAATGTGGGTAAATGGACGTACCTTCGAGACATCTTCACATCCTCACATGCTCACATCCTCACATGCTCACATGCTCACATGCTCACATGCTCACATGCTCACATGCTCACATGCTCACATGCTCACATGCTCACATGCTCACATGCTCACATGCTCACATCCTCACATGCTCACATACTCACATCCTCCCATGCTCACATGCTCACATGCTCACATGCTCACATGCTCGCATGCTCACATGCTCACATGCTCACATGCTCACATGCTCACATGCTCACATGCTTACATCCTCACATGCTCACATGCTCACATCCTCACATGCTCACATGCTCACATCCTCACAAGCTCACAAGCTCACATGCTCACATGCTCACACGCTCACATGCTCACACGCTCACACGCTCACATGCTCATATGCTCACATCCTCACATACTCACATGCTCACATGCTCACATCCTCACATCCACATCCTTGAAGAACCTTAAGTTTACTAGCAGTGGACTTCTTTGGGCTGATGATGATATATAAAAGAAAGTCACACTATTTATAACTCAAGAACGGCTGAACCAATTTGGTGGGAAGGTAGCTTAGAACGAATGGTGCTCAAAATCGTGCTCGGCAAAACGTCGAGTGTGAAAACCACGCGCTAGTTTACGCCGCGCGAGCCTAAAGCGAGCGATTTTGACGCGAGCTATATAACACCGCGTGCTCTCCAAAGTGAGGCTTGGAACAGTGAGCTATTTGAAGTCCATTCTTATAACGTCGCGTTAGTTCAAAGTGAAGTACACTTAGCGAGATATTTTGTTGTTTGCAAAAAAGCAAATTTATTCAGTTTCGTATGGTGGAGGTAGTTGGTATCAAAATAGAGTCATGCGAAAAAAGTCACGGGAGATTCCACTAGTTATTTACATAAGATATAAATTGCTTACTATGACGCATTCAATACACCTCCGTACCAATTCGCATAAAATGGTGTTTAAACGTAATAAAAGCCCCGGTTAGGATACTTCAGGCGGATTATTTAACTAGATCACAGAATCATTTTTAGTTTTGGTACTAAACTGCTACGTCATATATATTTTATTTTCTTATAGATAATAAGAAAATAAGGAAATTATTTTCTGGAAAAAGAAGGAGAAGAAGCACAGCGTCATCGTTCAATTGTTTAGTCCATAAGATTGTTAATGCATTCTAAACTATTTTAATTAACACAAAAATTCTCAAGTAGCGACCAGGAACTTGAAACAAAGCATAAAGTGGACCAACGGCATACATAGACATAGACAATCATTTATTTACTACTTAGCACACAACATACAAAAAATGATAGTGAAATACATAAAGAAATAATAATAAATCATAACAATAGAAAAACAAAAGGGGATAAAAAAAATAAGAACAAAACAATGTTAAAAACCTACATGCTTAAATATGATGTATGCTACAGCAGCAAATGGGTCTTAGGCTCAGCATAATGCCCACTTATCAGTAGACGCTGTTATTCTGCCAAGACCCTAACTGCCACAAGACCCTGTGAGAACGTGTGTAATGCGTGGAGAATAAAAGTGTAGTGTAAATGATAATAATCAAAGATAAATAGATGAAATAATGAATAAATATGTATAGTAAATCGAATGTGTACCTAGTTTTAAGCGCATGAAATGTGAGTGGGAATGGGGGCTTTTCTGATTACTCAAGTCTCTTAAGAGTCAGGGTTTCACAGAAAAACCCCGCACGAGTGTGTGTACGTGATATACCTATAAATATAAATTAAAGTAATAATAATATATATATATGTGATACAAATAAACTACTAAAGATATTTATATTATAAGACTAGCAGCCTAGCAGGTAAAAGGGGCATCCGTACCAAGCAACCCGGACTTTTGCTGATCAAGAATAAATGTTTTGAAATGTTTTTTAAAAGTGAACTTAGATTTAAAAAGCCGAAGTAGTGGAGGAATATTATTCCAGCACTTGGTCGCTTGGTACCGAAAACTGCCCCGGAAAGCCACTGTTTTATGCTTCGAATAGTGCAGCATTAATACCCTATTTGGTCTTGAACTGTACTTGCTCTGTGACTGATCTAGCATACTATATGGACGCATACCATATGGACCGACGGCATCATAAAGATTACGGGATGTTGGTAGATGGAAAAAGCTCAGAATACTTCTTGGAAACGTATAGGCTAGGCCTATGTCCAGCACTGGATTTTTTCAGGCACATGATGATGATTACTTAAGCTCAAGACTTTATCAAAGGTTTTGTCAAAAAGTGTTTTTATAAAAATCATATCAAAATATTCTTTCTGCTTACGCCATATATGCGCCACAGTTAAAGCTTCTGAGAACTTAGTAACGAATCGTGCTAGCATTCTTCAGTCGAATTGACGACACGTTTGTCAATCAATCTGGCCCTGCAACTCGCTCCTACTTGTGAGAGTTGCAGGTTAGGGCCTCAGGTGTTCGACCCATCACCCTGATATCTACTCACAGGGACTACCTTAAAAAGATAAGGTTTCCTTGGGTCACAGTGCTCAACCGTTTGGTGCTTTGCCACGATAGTGATACACAGTAAAACTCAAACAACAACAAAATACGCGCCATTTATGTCAAAAATTGTTCTAGGCCCTCAAAATATAAGCAAAAGGAATATGTGGTATCTGATAACACTCGTATATTTATTTACAAAGAAAATTACAATGAATACAAGTGTTTACAAAATGTACAAAATACACATGACACAGTTGAGCTATCTGCAGCCCGTTGCAAACGTGATAATATCTTGATTTGAACGAAATGTTCCCCGTAGGCTTTAAATAAAACTACCTGCATTCTCTGTCCAAAAAATAACATCCAACTTTATAAATAACTGGCCTGACTAAAAAGTTTTTATTTATACCACTTAATTCTGGAAAAACTATCCGTTGTTGGGACAGATAGGTACATAGAAGTAATAAACAGGCGAATAAAAATAATCTAAAACGCTAACAAAACCAACAACTTCTTGTTAAGGCGATGACAACTGCTAAAGTATCTCTCACTCACACATTTCAACATTTTGAAACATCACGGAACTTCGTTAAATGCGATTTTCATAAATTACTTCAGAGATTTTATATTTGAGATATATTAGCAGTTATAAAACAGAAAATGTCTTTTATCCCCAGGCACGGTAGATTTCGCCTCAGTTCTCTTAGTACCAGTTATCATCGCCTTTAAAAGTTTTTGAGTGAAACAGGACTGATACAAGACGAGCGTCTTCTATAAAATCGAATGTAAATAAAACTTGGGGATAAACATAAAAACGCAGTAAAATATTGCGAAGCTATCTTTATTGCCTAGAAGAGGACTTATCGGCTTAAAATATTACATATACCACTTATCTACGTGGCATAATTTGAAAGTAAAGTACCTGCCACGTCGAATAGAATACGTTGTCTGTCAACGTACTTTCTTCAAACCACATTGTTTATTTATGCCATTTTATAAAATTACTAGCGACCCGCCCCGGCTTCGCACGATTATTGTGGGTTATCTCTAAGAGATTATGCTTCTATTATGCATTATAAACCTTTCTCTTGAAACACTCTTTCTATAAAAAAAACCGCATCAAAATCCGTTGCGTAGTTTTAAAGATTTAAGCAAACATCGGGATATAGGGACAGAGAAAGCGACTTTGTTTTATACTATGTAGTGATTGCGAACCATCTGACTCAACCTGCTTGACAAAAAACATTTTTTTTTATTTCCTTGAGCGATAAAGTTTGTAAGAAAACAAGCAGACATTTTAAAATTAAAACGGATTTCCTGTATAATATTATCTAGAATATAAAAATCCATGAACTTATCTAAAAGCGGTATTCAGAGCATAATTTGTCAATCATAATTATTATGAGTCAAGGATTGGAACGCCTTTGTGAGGGACTCGCGATTTAAAGCTCAAGATTGTACCTAACGACTGGTGGAAATGGGGGAAGGGAGGTCTTTGCCTAACAATGAGACACTCATCATTTTCCTGCCCTTATCCCACTTCATGTGGAGTCCGGCACAACAGGTTTTTTCCCTCCACTCTCCTCTATCAGCCGTCATCGCAGCAGTCACTCCTTTCTTACTCATGTCATCTTTAACACAGTCCATCCATCTTTTCTTTGGCCTACCTCTACTCCTATAACTATCCACATTCCTATATCCATCCTATAATGTATTCCTATATCCTATATCCATCTAACAATGAGACACTATGGTCTGAAATAGTAATAATATATTTATTGCCGGTTACATAATTATAGTTTAGTTTAGGTGAATAAATAGTTATTAGGTGTTAATAAGTACCACATAGATCCTGCATATAGGATTTTTAATCATTTATAAAAATTATATTACTTTATGCCAATAAAAAGTTTTTGAAAACAAAAGAGCTCAGTATAAGATAATCGATGCGTATCGAGTAAAAGTGTGAACCAAGCTTATCCTTAATGTGCATTGGTCCGTGGTTTCTTTTGTTTGGGCACAGGTGTGTGAATGAGGCATTAAACTCAGATACGGTTATTATTATGGCTCCGGTGAAAAATGGCATTGGAACAACAAAGACTTTAGAAACTTTCTTTTTATTCTTTCAGATGGGTTTTATCGATATCCATTCGTTATTTTTAATCATCGATCGTTATTGCTAGCTTTTATTGGAAAAAGTTTGGCAGGTCATTCTATTGCGTTTATGAAACTGACCAAGAATAATAAATCCACTTTGGTTTGTTCAATTGTGAAAAATATTGTTTTGTACTAAGAATTTATCATCGTCATCATCATCACCCTGAAGAATTCCAATGTTGGATATAGGCCTCTCCCATACATTTCCAGGAAGAATATTTTTGACACTCGGTCCATGAATTTCTCGCGATCATTGTTATCTTACTGGTCCATGCAGGAGAGGGAGTCGTCCTACGCTTTATCTTCGAGTGAGGTTTCCATTCGAGAACATATGTTCCTATCGGATTGTGATTCTTTGAGCAATATGATCAGATAGATAGTTAAATTCTTTATTGCACAGAACAAAATGTATCGTACATAAGCTAACTTAATGCTAAAAAGCATTCATTTCCAGTTAACCTCTGTGTAGTTTTGAAAAAACCGAAAGGGTAGTGCACAAACATGGATGATAGGGAGCTATTTTCTACAAATCCAAAAAAATACATATAAATTTGATGTAACAAATATTAAAATATGTTTATTGAATATTAAAATTGGTACATAATAATTATTATTATTATGAGCCCTCCGGGTCCCACTGCTGGGCAAAGGCCTCCCCCCATTCCTTCCACACGTCGCGTTCCTGGGCACTGTTTGCAGTCCGTCAGGAAAACATCCAGCTCGTCCCGCCAACTCCGCTCATACTGACAAATGCATAAATAATATAGATATCGTTTGAAATATAATAAGAAAATGTTTGATAGCATAGTGCTACTTCAGTTTTTTTATCGAGATATTTCAGTTCCCTGGTTCTTTGGCGATACTCTTCATTTCTCTTGAAGTATCGAAACTCTTAGCATAGCTTTCTCTATCATAAACGGATTGAATATCCGTACCTTAATAACGACTTGCTAGAAAACTTTTCCTTTGTGTCATCGTATTTTTTATATTTTAACGATCTGTTTTATTTTACAAGAAAATAAAGAAAACAGACACTGCTTCATGATTCAAGATCTTTGATATCTCCCGCAACTGTGGATTAACCACAGTTGCGGGAGATATCTTTCATAATCAAGCACCAACTCAAGATTATTTGAGGATGTCTAAGGGAGTTAGTCAGAGCTACGTTCAAATATTACGTTTACGTATACATTTTATTTATCAATACCTACATTTTTCTGTATTTGATACTCCATACTCCATAGGTGGCAAGCCCATCGCTGCTGTTAGAATGCTAACTGGGTTTCTCACAATGTAAAATTTACAAGAAAAGAAGATGCCCGTATTATGTAATAAGCAAAAGTTGTAAAAAACTGTCTAATAAAGTGCCCTTTTTAAGGTAGGTTACAGTTTTTGTCGCAATGATATAAATTAGAATTTGGCTATAAAAAAAAATAGGAGATACTGGCTGGACCAGTACGTTGCTAACACTTGGCACCACGAATCAATTTGCAAATTACCTTGCTAAAGGTTTCGGGTATGGCTCGTGTGCCAAATGCCATATGAGGGTATCGATTCTCAAACAACAAAATCACGGGGTGTTTCACTTTATGGAACCACACTCACTTCAATCACGAGGTTCGTCTCACGTTTGTATATCAACTCGCCAAAACACCCACGCAGGTAGCGCTTTTGAAGTAATGTACTCTTATTACAAAATGCCAATTCGAAAACTCGCTGCGGATTCTGTGGTCACTTGGGCGGGTGTTGTTTACGGAATAGCACTATAGCTTAGATTATTCATGAAAGGAGGCTGGATTATCACAACACGAAACGACCTAATGCTACCGTTTACAGTGAACTTCGTCTTTTTGTTCGCTTCGTCTTTATATATCTGCCTTCTGCGCTGTAGGTGATGGGTTCGATCCCCACTGAGAACAAACATTTAAGCGATGAATATAGATTGTAGAACAAGTACCTTTATTTAATCAGCTATCTGGTTCCCATAGTACGAGTTTTGTTTTTGGGGACAGACAATGCTGAGTGAATACATAAAAAATACTATCTAGATAATTAAAAAAGAGATATCTGCTTAAATAAATGCAAAAAATAATTGAAGCATTACAGAATTATTTGCGTCGTCAGATTTGAAAAATAAATGAGGAGACCTTTTAAAAAACCTTACGATATTATGTTTTTGCATCAAATGAAGCTAATTTAACGAAGCAAAAATGTCAGTTGAATTAATTTTCAGGGAAAACTAAACTGATCTTTCAAGAAAAAAGGTCTTCCAATTTCCATGGAATACGGCTATCAGCTAGAATGAACAAATCGTTTCAATTTTCTCTTATACAAATTGTTTCAGAATGCTAAGAAAGTCGGAGTGATGAAGGCTTTCATAGCCAACCCTAATAATTTTTCAAAGGATTTTATTTCAAGTATTGAGGTAGAATTGGATCGTTACACAGCAAAACCAAAGCGATTACGCTACATCGCACTTTGGTGTTGGCTATAACAAGATTTGGTGGGATTTGGGATATTGGTGATTGGTTATTTTTACGTCGTAACGTTGCATGGTATTGGCTCATACTCACACCCGCACGCCGACTAATATCTTAAGAAACAAACAACCGTCAAAAAACTTCTTACTTGTACATTTAATCATTTTAAAGAGAATATTTTGAAATCACTGAATAAAGCTATGAAAAATCAAAAATCAAGTTTCATACGAAAAGATTTGTGTGTCTTTCGTACCAAATTAATCAAACTTTTATTGTAATATAATACATTTATTATACACTAGCTGGTGCCCGCGACTTCATCTGCGCAGGATTAATATTTAAAGTAGCTTATATTAGCATGGCGTAGTACGTGTGTGTAACTCTAGCGGTTTTGGCAGCGCACGCTAGAATAGCTCGCAGATGGTAGATTTTTTCCTACTTACTTGACACTTATCGTCATATTTTGGACAATTACCACAATATATTTATCAATTGTAGCCTATGTGTTATTCTGATGTATAAGCTATATTATTGTAAAGTTTCATTAAAATCCATTCAGTAGTTTTTACGTGAAAGAGTAACAAACATCCATCCATCCATCCATCCATCCATCCATCCATACTTACAAACTTTGGCGTTTATAATATTAGTAGGATATTATAATTATAATACAATATTTTCCACCTAAATGTTATTTTTTCTAAACCCTTTATAAATAATTCCCCGAAATTGTTTTAAAATTACTGAAGATATTTAAAAAACGCGATTTTCCAGCGAAAAGTTGTTTGATGGTGGTCAGCCCCTTAACGAACATATAAAATACGATGAAATAACAAAACAATTGCACTTTTCAAACTTAAAAGCCAGCAAAACTTCTCGTTATTTCTTCGAAAACTTTCAATAAAAATCCACCGACCGGGCTATTATTAGTTAAGAATAATGGCCAAATGAACCATTGTTTCGTTGCCAACATTCGTTTAGAGCAGGCTCATTTTCTCAAAAACCAATATAGCATTGCATTGCAATTGCAATATCAATAATCAATTGGCGCATTCTTGGCTTCGGTTCAACTCCATTACGTCTATCTACATATACTATTATAAAACTGCTCCAGGGTCTGTACTTTGAAGAAGCTATCAAAAAATGAATTATATACTGATCTCGTATTACTACTAGAAATTCAATTCGTACAAGTATTTATAAAATGTGCACATGAAACAGTTGAGACATCCGCAGTCCATTGCGAACGATGTAGAGATTGCTCAACTGATCCAGTACCAATCGGAAGCGTCCCCAAGAAGCTGGCTGTATTGCCACACTGGATGGCAACGATAATACACTGAGCCAGATATACAGGTCAGGTATGCATCGCCTCGATAACATGCCCAGATTAAAATTTTAATATCCAATAGGCCTCTTTATATTAGAACTTTGTGTCTTATGACAGCTGACCTGTAGCAAGTAGCTATAATTATTACTTTTATAAAAACAAAAGAACTTACGCCGGTTTTTGAAAGCTCGATCAAAACTTATCGGATGTCAAGTCATTTGCTATCTGTAGCACATTCGATGTTATAGCTGAAATGGCGTGTGACTTGACATCCGATTAGTTTTGATCGAGCTTTCAGAAACTGGCCACAAATGTCTGAGTTTCATGACAGTTACACAATTGCATTCAATTATTTTGCAACCATGCTAGGTATCATGAAAAAAGCAATAAGGGTTAAGCAGAGCAGCCAGCTGAAACCTGAAAAGTGGCAGCCAACCCTAGGTCGATATAAACGTAGATTCAAATGTATTGCATATATCCTTTTGTGTTGCATCTGGCTTCGTCTGGGATCCACTGTGCTCTCATATTGGATGGTGTTTTGTTGATATGAATTTGTCTAGATCGCGAAGAATTATTTCCAGTTAGGGAAATGGAGTTTTGCGATTGGTATCGCTAGTGAATTTATTTTATTCGATTTGCGATTATTGATACATACTTGTTTTACGTAAACTGGACTCTTTAGGATACCAGCGCATGTAAAATATCCTGTTTTTTTTATATAAAGTATTTTAGTGATCGTGGAACTTTGATATATACAACTGCGTTTAAGAAAGTGGGTCAAAATCGTTGGAAGATTTCAATCCAGTAGACAAACTAGCAATAACTAACAAATCTTGTAAGTAGTACACATAACTCATCTGAGCTTCTTTGATAATGCCAATACAAAAATATTTTGTGATGTGATGATGTGAAGAAATATGAATGAATAGCGTAGTAACAAGAAAAATCAATTAGTCCATTTGGTCTGTGAGTGCCAAAAAATACCAGGTAATATGCCCGGTGCGTTGACTAGTTTCAGTTGAATTTCAGCGTTGAGTGATTAACCGCTAAAACTTCAGCTGAACTCTGTTTTTTGTTCAAATACTTTTACGCGTTAAAAAGACAAAGGCTAAGCAAGTAAATTAACAAAATCGAAACTTCCTTCAGCCCTGAATAAACTATTGTTTATCTTCATTCAACACTCCCCTTCAGTCAATTTTCCACTGAAAGACCATGACGCAGTAACTTTCAGTTAAATTGTAGTTGTGTCGTGAAATGAGTTTGTTTCCAACCGCTCCAATAATCATTTTATAATGCTTGTACTTGCTTTCCTAGGTTATCGGGTCGTCATGTTACACTCGTGTTTTAGGCTATTAATATTATAAAAAAACATTATTAGGAACAACTGTATTACCAAAACACATTGTTCAATTATAATTATTTATTTTACAAAATACCCACGATATAGGTTCTCCTAGAATAGAAAACTCTAGGGAGAGCCAGCGACTGCGTACTTGCATTCTGTTTTTGTACCATGCCTTTATTACTATCATTAAGTATTCAACACTTTTTTTTGTTACATGTAAGTTTGTAACCAAATTAATAAATAAATAAACATGTACAACACACGTTTAATGTACCTACCTCTATAATAAAATAATATGTAACTCGTAAGAATCAATAAAGTGCTTCGCAGACTGTGACTAAACACGATAAAAAAATTCAGAGCTCTCTGGAACTCGCCGTCGTGTCCTACTAACTGTGTGATTTTCTGTGGCCGTGACCTCAAACCGATCGGTCACCATGACTCACAGAATCGCTAATTTTCGTATCACGATCTTCACAAATCGGAACTTGGTTGCGTACGTAAATAAACATGTCAGAATTAGACGCGATTATGAATACTGATGGAATTTTCAATAATTTTGTGAAATTACGAAATCTGGAAACATTGATTGTGTAAATTTTTTTATAGTACCTGCTAATGTAAAGTAATGTTTTAATTCGCGGAATCGGTATAAATAAAATTAAATAGGTCGAGTTAGAATAAAGAAGCAATATTTCGTAATCCTAAAATACTTATATGTAGAGGTACAATAACAGTTTTTTACAAACTACTGATGGAAGCAAACCACCACAAAAATGAACCACCTGATGTTAAGTAGTAAACATCCTCAACAAAGCATTACCTCGCAAGTCACGCACGATATGCGCGTGGCATAAAAGATGTTAAGATTCATGTGCTTGTAATTTCACCGGCACCCACAGCCTTTAAACCGAAATACAGCAATGCCAATCAGCATTTTCCTTGGCATTACGATAATTACTATATTCAACGAATTTCCTGGTAACCATCAAGAAATTCCTCAAAACTAACGTTAATTTTGGAACAGCAGCCCTTGGGGAACTTAATAAATTAGTTAGGGGACCGAACTGCTAATATCGAAATGGAAAGTTGTGTCTTTGGGGATCGAGCCACAGAGTGAGAATAGGACTATCAGACAAAATACTCACTGTTAAAAGGTCGTTATCGCCAAAAAAACACACGCAAGCTATTTTGAATCTAATGTCAAAAGCAAAAACGAATATAATTCCATTTGAATCCACGTGGCAATACCCTACCAACGGTCTACAGGAAAACGCAAGCCATACTAAGTCTAAACTCAACGCATTAATGGTTAAATTCTTTTGAATGCTAGCCGGTGACGTTTGCGAGTGAACTAGTTGGGTCTTTGGGGATTGAGGTAGGCAGAAGAACCGGGTAGTTGGGGAACTTTAATTTAATCAGTAGGCTTGCCCGTTATTTGTACAATTTCATTAGGTTCGGGTGCTTTGTAAAAGGTACGGCACTGAAAGTATTTAGGTACATTTTTTTCTTTTTGGTACCTACCTTGTAACATTTATTTGACGTAGCCGCTTGACCTTTTCAATGTATTAAAAGCCGTTTTTCTTAAAGCTTTTAGGCTTATATTTGAAAAAACCTGGCTGTATAATACTTGGGTAAAAACCACTTTATTCAAGAGTGAAACCACCCTATTAATACCTCATTCCAAATTCATTTCTAAAGTAAGTTCATAAGTTTATGGGTAAAAATTTACATTTCAGAGTTCCGGAATCGGTTGAAAAACTTACTTACAAGTTATACAAGTTATACATCGCTGGTAGCTCTCCAAACTCTAGACAAAATGATCTGTGCATCTCTTTCATGCGGAAAAGCGAGACAGTCTGTCAAACCCTTAGAGCAACACGGGCCACCGGCGGACCGGAGGGGAGTAGCCTTCGAAAGCATTCCCCTCTGTCAAAGTACAAGTCCACGCGGTCCTAGACGTACAATAAAACTGACACAGAATGTATCTATGTGTGCATGATATTGTTAGTGTATTTTTAATTAGGTATGTGTGAGTTTCGTAGTGACAGACGATTATTTTTGTGTGGGAATTTGAGAAAGTGTGCGTAACACAAATTTCCCCCCGCAAAAAATGGCAGACAGTTTTGTATCGGTAATAAACGCTACGGCCACTCCCGTCAAACCATAGGCGTTTTTGGTATCGAACACTTTCGAGAGTGCCATTGAGAATGTATAGCTGCTATTAAATAACGCTGTTAACGCTGTAGGTGACGAATGTCGTGTTTGTCAACACCACGCCTACATCATTTGTGTCACGAATATTTTTAAAAGGGCGTTTTGTTGTGTTATTGGTGGAATGTAGCAAAGTGTAGCTATCGTGTATTCGTTGTTCGAGAATTTAGTATTCGTTTTGTGGATTATACATATATCAACTTACTGTACAAGAATTAATTATATTATAAACTAGCGGCCTGTCCCAGCTTCGCATGGGTGGACATAAATTTTTTCAACGTTTTAGGATAAACTTAGACCGTGGTGGGTTCGAGTCACTTCTAACGCGCGCCTTCCCCGGGCCCGCGCTGGGTGAGAACGCGCCCCGTGACCTTATATTTTTTAAATCTTTTGAATGGAATGTCCGATTTAAAAAATTCAAGAAGTAATGTATAGGTATTGAACCAGTCTTGAATATGAAAAGATTTATTTGGATAAGGATTAATACCAAGGTACAAATAAATACCCTTTTCTAGCGGCGGGATTTCAATTAATTTTTTATAATAAAATAACACTTATTGTGACATAACTATAATAGTTAGACATATGCTGTCGCGACATTTTTTGTAGATGATGACGTGTTCTACAAAATCGTAGTACATTATTTTATTCTATCATCAATAGTTTTCGCAGCGCACGCGATGTAAGGTTTTCTTTTTCATGGGTTACATTATTAGAGTTTTAGTAAGGATCCCTGATTTTTTTGAAAATATAATATAACCTATGTTACTCAAGAATAATGTAGCATTCTAATGGTGAAAGAATTTTTGAAATCAGACTAGTAGTTTTTGAGCCTATTCGTTACATACAAAACAACAAAAATACAAATCTTTTCTCTTTATAATATTAGTGTAGATAACTCACAGATAATATCAGAGAGACTGTTGTAGATAACTTACCTGCAAAAAAAACAAAACAACATGTTAATTAAATTGTTTAAATTCCAATTTAACATCTGTGAAAACTATAAAATAATGCAGACTATTCTATAGAATAATACAAACTAAGATTCTTGATGATATAATTATGAATCACAGTTAAATAAGAGAAAGTTCAGGAAGTAATAACAATTTATAAAGAATAAAAGATAAGGACAGGAATATCCTAAAGGAATTATCGATAGCCGAATGGCAAACTGCAGTAGATATCCTTAAATAAGTAATATACGTTTTGGAAACACTAATCGAGTTAGTCATACGAAAGGCAAATTTCGTTGTCGTCACAAAGCACGAAGGACATCCTTACAAAAGCCGGCTCTTCGTCACAGATTCGGGAACAATTCCGGGATCAGGACCTTTGTTCCCGCAGCCCCTTTGTCGATGGTTCACAATAAAATTTTATCCCGGAAACCTATCCGCCGTTACCTTTTATTATAATGTTGCAGCTTTCCGGGTACTTTTCAGTGGGCCCATTGTTGGCGGGCATAATGGGAGTCGACCTTTTTATTCCGCTAGATTTTTGAACAGAAGTGATGTAGTTTAATAAGGCTTTTTAGGGAACTATCTCGTTGTTACAATTTTTGGTGCCGTGACCGTGATCTTGGGTGACCTTTTTATTTAATTTAATAAATTCCCGTCGGCTATTATTTAAGGCCTAGATATTACGCATTATAAAAAGTTTAACATTCTTCTAACTAGTGACTACTAGTCATCTCATAAACTATTTCATTTTTTTTTTGTATTTGAAAAATACTAAACTGATATAGACAATGATGCCACGGTATTATGACATAAAGTCATGGATTTAAGCGCATTTATTCAGAGAAAAGCTTCAGCGTGGCATGCGCCCCCATTCTCCGTAAGCGTGTTAGTATGCGCCTTATATCACGATATGCCTTTATTAATTTTCAGTTCATTGCGTTTTGCGGGATCGGTAGGTAGGTAGGTAGGTTTACCATTTTAAATGCTACTAACAATATATATTATTTTGGTGTTAATTGAAATATAATGAACATTATTGGGTGTCTATATATATTTTATCTGTATGTATTAACATAAAAAAAAATACAAATACTCTGGTTCCCAAATATCAAGTTTTTCTCAATTTAAAAATTTACCACCCAACCACACAACTAGCACTAACACGACCTTCTAGTTTTGCTTTATTATCGCACTGTTTTAGTGAACATTACATATTTTATTTTATAATGTTTTAGTAAATAAGAGATGAGAGATTGAGCTACCTATACCTATAAGACAACCAAGTTTTTATAAGACCAATGTGAACGTTAAATTTATAAAATGAAGTTTCTTTATCGAAATGGAGGCCGCAAAAACAAACCTCGGTAAATTTAATTATTATACAAAGTGGGGTGTGCCTATCTGTGCGGGTATCGCCTGAGGCGTCAGCCTGTAATTGATTGATATGTACCCTCCGTAGTCCGTAGTCTTTGAAGTTGTACGCAGTTATAATAGAAAAATACACTTTTTTGCTCACAAAAGCTGGCTAATCATTTTGTTTGTTACTAATTCACTTCTTTCATTTCATTTTATTTCGAAAATTCCAGTTAATCATTAATTCATTTTATTTCGAAAATATTGGGGAGTGGAAATTCTATAAATAAAATATGTATTTCCATCATAGAACTTGTTTTCGTCCAATTTTAATTCCATTTTCCTTAGATACATATAAGTCAAGATTTAGACAGGGTGTTAAATTATAAAGTTAAGTAGTAGATGAAGACGACTTACATGAGTAACATATTATTTCAAAATTACTCCTTTTACTGCTATCATTTCAATGACTTATCTGTGCCCGTAGTGATATGAACTTAGGTTATCTCGAGGGTAAAATAATAATAATTTCTACCCAACGAAGAGGTGAAAATAATAAACCAAAACAATAATTATACACTGAAATGTTTGTAGACTTTGAGAAGGGACAAAGTAATAAAGTTAACACTTTTATTGGGTACTAATTTTAATTAGCAGAATTGTAAGAACCATTAACCATCTCCAAGGGAACCATAATCATTTCTTTTAAGCCCCTTTACAACGTTGCAAATAGTTATTTACACAATTTCCACGCTTTGATCTTTATTACTTGAAGGCGTACTTACAGTACAACATTTTCTATTAAACCGAAATGATTTCCCTATATTTTTGAGACTTGTTTATTATATAATCCAAAAACCAGCTCATGTATCGTCAACAAGACCCGAGATTCATCGCAGTGAGTTTAGACGCGTCGGCTTGGTCAAAGCTTTATGTAGCTGTAAAATTCAGCCTGTGAAAATTATATTTTACATTTCTCCTAAAGTTCCATTTGCATAAAAATCTCATGCAAATGACTGAACAAGAATATTCGTAAAGTCTAAATCGCTTTGAGCATTTTATTCGGGGAGGGAATCGTCTACCAAAATTGCAATTAAAGTCAAAGGAGGCGAGTCTTAGAGGGGCAATGTTCCGTGATCTGGGGTATGTAAACTTATTCGCATGATGCAAGTAATAAGAGGTTGCGAGATATTATATTGGAACAAGTACGTTTTTGTGGTTGCTATGTGGACACAACAGACATAGAAGCGAGACCCATGCATACCACTTTTTATTTATTGAATTGCTGATGGAACAAGCAGATGACCTGCCTGATGTTAAATGACAAAGCATTGCCTCGTAAGTCACGCACGATAGGAGCGTGCCTTACGATGCACCGCGTACATCAACTTGAGGCATACAGATGTTAAGTCTCATGTGCCTGTAATTTTACCAGCAACCATCCTCTTCAAGCCGAAACACAGCAACGCTGCTAGGCGGCAGAAACAGGCATAGTGGTAGTACTTCCCCGGACGGACCCTTCACAAAAGACGCTTATTCTTCCACTTGGCCATCTATTAAAACGAACCAAGCGTGATAATTTTATACCTATGTATGTATCAACGCGTTTGAAAAATTAAGTAGTCGTATACCTACATAGACTGTGACACAAGACATTGAAAAAAAAAGTTGACAATATGGTCTTCAATATGCGAAAACTTCACTCAGCTTATTGAATTACTCAAAAACGCTTTTTAATTTAGGTATGGCCGTGAGCGAAACGTGGTTTAATATTTTATTTTTCCAACAAAAATGTCAACAACACATTTTGTTAATGAATTGTACACAAAAGTTATTCAGCAGCGTTTAAGCACGGTTCTGCACGCAATGATCACTACAGGTAATTGTTATAATTGTCCCACTTACCCTGCCCGGTAATAATGCTTAACGCGGTGCCTTTTAAAATACTACGAGCTTTTATTTTAATTAATTTTGAGTCATGTAGTTTTGTGTAATGATGATATTTTTATGGGACACATACATACTACACATCATACAAATGATTACCTATATAGAGACTAGTTAGACTAGTTTTAAGAGTAGTAGAGCTCTTTGTGAAGGGCTTGTCCGGGGAAGTCCTACCTAGACGCCTTTTTCTGCCGCCAAGCAGCGTTGCTGTGTTTCGGTTTGAAGAGTGTGGTGTAATTGTGCCGGTGTAATTACAGGCACATGAGGCTTATCATCTGTACGCCTCAAGTTGATGGACGCAGGGCAGTGCATCGTAGGGCACGTTCCTATCGTGCGTGACTTACGAGGCAATGCTTTGTTATAGGTGATGTTACCACTTAACATCAGGTGGGCCATCTGCTTCTTCCATCAGTTAGTAATTTATAAAAAAAAGTCTCTTTATAATATATTTTTTACGTACTTGTATGAAATTTGCCAAGCTCGTAATCCATTTTAGTACAGTATCCTAATGGTTGCCCTATTCGGTTTTTATAAATTTGAATAAAACAGAATATTAATATACCTGTTTAAAAAGTATTTGCATTTATACCTTTTTTTAATAACCTTCTCTGATGACAAATCAGTCAAATAATAAAACAATCGATAATTCTCTTTTGCTTATATCTTGTGCCATAATTATACGAAATGGTATGGTCATAATAATCCTGATGGAATGCCTACAAAGCTATATTCAGGTAGATATTTGGCGATACTAAGACCTCGGCTTGCCAGTTTCGGTCAGCAATTGGACTATTGAGTTACTATGACGTGTGAGTAGGTATTCAATCTATGTTACCTATTGAGTATTATCGGATATTTCATTATTGCTGGAAGATACTAAAGCAAGATGAGTATTTGAAACACAAATACAATGTCCTAAAATACGAACAAACACGTCGTTTTTGACGTTCCGATTGAATTTGAAAAAAATATAACATTTTTTGTACAACTGTATTACAATACTGTCTTACTTTCTCTAATCATTAATTATAATTTGTGTAAAGTTTTTTTTTCATCCTTATTACTGAAAACTTATGCATAAAATTAGAGCAAATAAACACCCCCTTAATAAATTAAATAAATCCAAATTTCAGTAAAAAATGTCATCGTGAAAAGTTAGGAATGACCTACAAGCTGAAATAGTTACGAATAGGCTTAGCTGGAAAGTTGATCAAACAAAGTCGTAACAGCAAAAAACTGAAACGAAAAACTCAACTGAACTTCATTAAAATGGGATGATATGATGTACTCGTGTGAAAGCTTCACTTGTCATTTATCTACCTGTCTGCAGGTACGAGTATTTTTAGGGATTTTTAGGAAACCTTTTGATGTATCTGGTGGTTGTTATTTTAGGCCGGTCTTTGTATCAGTACCTACTAAAGCCCTTGTAATTGAGAATTATCAAATGGTGAATGATGGCATATAAGAGTAAGGGGATTGGGAGATATCTACCGTATGGTAGGGAGTACACAACTTGCACAAAGCTAAAGTAGTAAACTAGTTAGAAACAATTTAATTGATTTAATTTTTATAAGTTTTTTTTACCTTCTTACTTTCACAAATGGAAAAGTATTTTATCCCTTAATATTCCTCCCCTTAGAAGCAAATTACGATACGATCACAAAAAAACGTACCCTTGTACGTTTTTTTGTGATTACAACGATTTTTATACATAGTTCATTACAACAAGTTGCCTCCGTCTAAATGAACTACATAAAAGTTTTTTGTACTTAATTTAGAAACCAAAATAATATGATTCACCCGTCTTCGCTGTAGGTACAGTCAGCATGAAAAGTAAATAATGATTAGACAAAGTTTCAAAAGGCCTTTTTAAATTAAAAGGTCATTTTTTTTGAAAATAAGGTTTTTTCTCAAACTGTGATTGAGGATTCAAACCTTACGGTGTACAAAAATTAAAATCTATAAGTAGAAACATCTTTAACCACCATTATTTAAAAGCTGTTTGTTAAAAAAGTTATCCAAAAAAGTTATGATAGAGCCCGTAGAATACATTTTTTTTCTGTTGCCGAAGTAAAGTTACAAGTACATTCATCTTACAGCAAAAAGTTGTAAAAACATCAATTAAATCATGAACGTCATAGTGAGACCACAAAACGCTCAACAATCGCAGTAATCGTGTTTACCCTCACGAAGTCAAATGCTAAAGTTTTCATTAAATTGCTCTTTTCAAATAATTCAGGGCAAACAGCTTGTTTACTTAGGCTCTCTGAAGGATGTTTAAATAGTGACGGAACGGAAACGAGAAAGGAAGGCAACGAGCAACACAAATAATTTACTGACAAGATAAAGTTCAATTGTCATGTCGATAAAAAAAGCATAGTATTTTTTGTAACATTGTCATTACTGTTATAAGCAGGGGTCGGAATAGGTAGAGTTTTTAAGTACCAAATGACGTCACATACACTACTACGAAATTTAAATATGGATATGCCTTTTTTAAGCCTAGTGTCGGAAACGATTCGAGATCGGAACCAATTGTCATAAAAACTGACGTTTCCGATTGGAAACCTTTCCCGAAACCAAATGTCATAAAAACTGACGTTTCCGATTGGAAACATTTCCGACTGTTTTAAAATAGCCCTGCTGTACGTGTAACGCTACTTAGTTTGTGCTTAACATAGGAAAAAAGAGTTTTAGAGGAGAATAATATCAATCTTAACATCACGTGAGCCATCTACTTGTTCCATCAGCTAGTTGTACCTTTAAAAAAAAACCCATAAGTTTTAGAAATACATTTTTATTAATCCCCAATTCCGGGTTTAAAAGGCATATCCATGTTAAGATTGCGTAAGTAATTTTACGTCATTTGGTACTTCAAAACTCTACCTATTCCGACCCCTAGTTATATGTGACCTAAATGTAGGCAGGCACTTTATGAATAAGTTGTTTAACATCACAATGCATTGCCATATTTTACCAATAGGTGTAAATGACCAACAGAGATGGTAACAAAAGTTTGAGCAAGTAACAAAATTAACTAATACTAAGCCTAAAAATAAATAATTACAATTAAATATATTAAACGACAAAATTAAGACTTAATTACAAAACATAAATTAAAAACGAAATAAAATTAATTGTGTAGGTAGACATAAAAAACCAAATAATTAACCAATGTTTACATATTTATCACGTCACGAGTTCGTCCCGTTGTATTATAAAACCACCCTTACAGAAGAAGTGTTTACCCTACAAACGATTGTATTGAAACATTGTGTTCTTTAGAATGACTAAATGGTGATTAAAATTACAAATGTTTGTTTTTGCTGTTGGATTATTATTGTTTTTGTTGAAGATTAATCGTTTTATTGGAATTGACACTTGTAATTTTGTCTAAATGTTAGAATTTTACCTGTGCAATTTTTAGTACTGCACCTATTTTTAATGCTTAGAGAATTCATTTATTTAGAGAAAATAACAATGAATACTTATAAAATTTCCAAAATACATATGAGAGTTGAGCTATCTGCAGATCGCGGCGAACGAGAAAGCTTGACTGATCTAATTAGTGCCAATCGGAAGCGTCACTAAGAAGCTGGCCTTATTACCACGTTTAATGGCAATGCTGTTGCCATGTCACCATGCTTAAATGATTGTCAGGCAGTCAGCCATAGTCAGTTTTTCTTTGAGTATTTTTTTTATACTACTAGCTGATGGAACAAGCATTGCCTCGTAAGTCACGCACAATAGGAACGTGCCCGACGATGCACTGCCCTGCAACCATCAACAGCATACAGATGTTAAGCCTCATGAGCCTGTAATTACACCGGCAACCACACTCTTCAAACCGAAACACAGTAACGCTGCTTGGCGGCAGAAAAAGACGAGCCCTTCACAAAGAGCTCTACTACTCTTAAATTTTATATTTTGCCCTCATGGTACTCAAACTAAAATTAGCCTAAATCCTGTTCCAGATCATAAATTCTTATTTCAAATTTCATCTAAATCGGTCTATTGATTGAGTCACAAACATTCCTAAATCAAATAATGCTATTAATAAGTAAGCATTTCGCTTAAAGTTTAACATGAAAACCGGTTAGCCACAAAGCTAATTTGATAATGTAATCATAGTTAAACCTCAAAACGCTCACCAACAGAACAACATTGCTTGTGCATCGATTTTAAAAAAGTTTGCTGAAAACAAGCTGCATCCTCGAAGCTCGAAAGTTCTTCAATTGGTCTTAATTAAAGGAAAACAAGCACGTACGTGCTATCGGGCTAGATAGCAGTATTGGCACAGTGGTTGGAAAGTTTCTGTTCTTAATAAAATACAGTAATCATGGTAAAATTACAAATAAATACAGAAGAAACACAGAAACAGCTTCACAACCTTTATCCCCAGGCACGGTAGATATCCCCTCAGATCTCTTAGTACCAAATACCAACTCAAGACTCTATGGGGATGTCTAAGGTGCGACCAAATATTACATTTGGTACATACTTTAAGAGTAGAGCTCTTTGTGAAGGGCTCCTCCAGGGAATTACTACCACCATGCCTTTTTCTGTCGCCAAACAGGGTTGCTGTGTTTCGGCAAGAGTGTGGTTGCCGGTGTAATTCCAGGCACATGAGGCTTAACATCTGTATGCCTTATACTTATCTGTATGTTGATGGACGCAGGGCAGTGTATCGTAGGGCATGTTCCTATCGTGCGTGACTTACGAGGTAATGCTTTGTTATAGGTGATGGTTACCACTTAACATTGGGTGGGCCATCTGATTGTTTCATCAGCTAGTTTTATAAAAAATATATATGCCAAAGAAGCCGTAGACGGCAGCTAGGTTGTTTGAAATATTTCAAGAAGCTTGACTAGAAACTGTTGGCCTCGTTCAGATTATAAACGATCTATCTCGTAGTATGTGGTGTTACGTCTAAACAAAACCAAACTGCGTTAAATTATCCTCACCGCATAGTAATTTATTTTCCTAACCTCGATCTATAAAGAAAATACCTGCGTTGTCTCATTACAAGGTAGGCCACCAATTCTTGTTGACTGAAATAAGCACAGCTATGAGCTTTTAGAGGCATGGAGGCTGTTATGGGGCTGACAATATCATTCTCGAAACTTTGTTGTTGCGATTTTTCAACCACCTTAGAATAGAATAGAATAGAATAGAACAGGGGTCTGCATCCGGACCGCCGTCCCATTTTGTGCGGACCACGAGAACACAGCAACACTTGCACTACAGAGTACGGAATTTAATAAAAATGTATCCAGCATGTAAGCAGCATTTTCGGAGATGAATTTTATTAAGAATAAATTTCGATCTCTACTTACTGATGATCATCTCCAGGATTTAATGTCAATAGCTTGCACCAATTTTACTCCTACTATAGTCCGCAACAAAAAATTTAATTTTTCTCATTGATATGTAAAAAACTACCTTTGTTGTTTCCGTAATTATATTTGTTTACTATTTTTTCTATAAAATATTGTACAGACAGCGATAGTCATTTCATTTCTTAAAACGGACCTCGAGCGAAACTATTTGGTGACCCCTGGAATAGAATAAAAATTTCCTTCCTTCCTTCAGTGATTGGATCTTCACTTTCGGTGAGATGACTGTCAAAAGCCTAGCTATCGCTATATTATGGGTATGAATTTTAAGATAGGTATAAGTTACGTTTATAACTATAGTTATAAATTTTATAAAAAAATTGCTGCCGGTTTGAAAAAAAAACTTTATCTCCCAGTTTTTTTTGGTATTTGACATATAAAACTTTACTCATAAAATATGAGTTCCGTGATTTACATTTTACTATAATATTGTTCTATACAGTTTGTACAGAAGTTCTACAGAGTACACAAAGTTATTTTTGGCTTTTAAGACCAAGAACTGCATGCGTTTATACCAAACGGATTATTTACGATGGTACATCATGGTTCGTGATTAAAATAGACGAGGTAGCTAGAACCCTGTGTTTTGATTTCCGTCTTTATATTGGAATATGAAATCAAATGAGCTCACAACTGTAACCCCAGGCACGGTAAACATCCTTTCTTTCTTACTACCTAAGGCTATTGAGCATGTCTAAGGGGTAGACAGAGGCACGTCCACCAGTAAACTTTGCTTTGTAAAAAAAAATTGTACAGTCAGCGGCACTAAGATATGTGAAATTCGTTTTCAAGGTAGTGTGCAGCATTACAATGGACTTACCTACTTACATATGTCTATTGTAATATTTGGAAAATTTATAAAAAAAATAAGTGAACTCATAAACTGATTCCCTGATTTTTGAGTTTTTACTATCCATTGTGATCTCACAGCACGAATATAAAAGTGAGAAATTGAGAACCTCCTAGTACAGCCGACTGTACCAACATTAGATGCATGGACTTGTAAGTGAACTCCGTGCACTCACATTGCATGCACTGGACTAACGCGCCATGTAAATTAACCCAAATTATGTACTGACCCAAACTCGGTAATCTAATATTAAAGTACCTATTACATAATATTTGACAAAGCGATTTGCGGAATGACCGGTTTCCAGCTCGATAATTAACTCATTTTAATTTGGGACCCAAATTAGGGTTGTCCAATACTATGGAGCAAAACAAATCTTATGTACACACGGAAGAAATAAAATTCTCTTTTAAAGCTTGCAGTTTCATGTTTATCCACTTTCAAGTAGGGATTACTATTTTTTTTATATACAACAAGGAACAAGCCGATGGCCCACCTGATGTTAAGTGGTAACCATCACCTATAACAAAGCATTGCCTCGTAAGTCACGCACGATAGGTACGTGCCCTGCCCTGCGTCCATCAACTTGAGGCATACAGGATGTCAAACCTCATGTGCCTGTAATTACACCGGCAACCACACTCTTCAAACCGAAACACAGCGTTGCTGCTTGGCGGCAGAAAAAAGCGTGGTGGTAGTACTTCCCCAGACGAGCCCTTAACAAAGAGCTCTACTACTCTTAAAACTAACTATGATACTACGAACTATGATATACTGCGGCCAAACGTCCTAGTTACCTAAAAAATATTTTATTTCATTATTTTATAATAGCAAAGATGTGGTTTTGTAACATAATGATGATCTGTAGTCTTGGCTAAAGCAAAAGACGTACGCGTCAATGTACAAATTGTACATGATATGAAAGCGATTTCCTAACATCTGCAATTAAATCTTTAATACTTGCCTTCTACTAAATGACGAAGCTTGTATAATAAGGTATCTGACAACCCTAGCATAGTACCAATATTACAGTGACTATCAGATTATTGAGTTCAACGTAATTTGATATTCGTTAATTGGGTAAACAATATTGTTAACTTTTAATTTAAATTACAATAGTGTGAATGTTTGTAAAAACTATTTCAATTCATTGAAATACGATTAAATTTATTAGTATAGTTCAAATGAAAATGCCGTGTTTGAAGATATAAAAGAAAAAAAGTTATTTAATCACACAAGTTCATAAATATTTCTACACAAACTTGAATATTCAAAAGAAATCAACATTTTCAACGCCACTTTTATCTACGACGTGAAAATTATCACCAAAGCTTTTGCTTAATCTAATGAACAAACTCTAGGCGGTTAAAACATCAACACATTGCCCTATTTGAACTACATGACGTAAGAATGAAGGGCTTTTAAGCAGAAGTGTATCCCGAAATAAAACTATAAAACTATTTGTAATAACGCCACGTGCTGCGGTCAGCGCATTGTTTATGGTTCCGACTGTACTGTAAGGCGGTTTCACACGAAGTGCAGTTCTTAGTAGCTTTATGTGTTTTTTGAACTCATAATTTAATAAAAGGTTTGTTGACGTTTCTTGTAAATGCATGATTAATAATAAGCAATTTTTTGTACTCATAATTTTATAGGTTTGGTGACTTTTTAAAAAAAGATTAATTGTTTTAATGTGAATAATATTATAAATAAATAAATAAATATTGGGGGCATTCCACACAGCACTATCGCCCCAAACTAAGCCAAAGCTTGTGATATGGGAACCAGATAGCTGATATACTACTTATATACTTTTTTTTTTGTAAATATAGACTTATAATATTATATAACACCCAGACAGAACAAACATCTGTGTTCAGCACACAAATATTTGTTCTCGGTGGGGATCGAACCCACGGCCTACGGCACAGAAGGCAGAGCTACAACCAACTGAGCTGTGAAGGCTGTCAATATGAGAAGATCAGTCATCATTAACAATTATGTCATCATCATCAGCATGAAGAAGTCCACAGCTGGACATAGGCTTTCCCTATACATTTCCAGGATTTCCCATCCAGTTATTCTTTATCAATTGCGCGGAACTAACTTGCAACGGGTGAAAGCTTAAGTGCAGAAGGTATTTATTCAATTTATTTTTTAAGAGTAGTAGAGCTCTTTCTGAAGGGCTCATCCGGGGAAGTACTACCACGCCTTTTTCTGCTGCCAAGCAGCGTTGCTGTGTTTCGGTTTGAAAAGTGTGGTTGCCGGCGTAGTTACAGGCACATGAGGCTTAACATTTGTATGCCTCAAGTTGCTGCGTTGTCGCGTACTGGTGTCACGGAAGACCAGCGTTATAGTAGCGTATGCTGCTATAGCATTTATGCTGAGTGACGGCCAATTTGTGTCACTTTCTTACTTTTAATGTCTATTCTTGTATTTTTTATAAACTGTGTATGTGTGGCATGAATAAATTATTTTGTATTGTATTGTATTGTATTGTATTGATGGACGCAGGACAGTGTATCGAGCACGTTCCTATCGTGCGTGACTTACGAGGCAATGCTTCGATAAAGGGGATCCTTACCACTTAACATTGGGTGGGCCATCTGCTTGTTCCATCAAATAGTTGTAAAATAAAACAAAACACAAGGATCACTTTAAAACGTCTTAAAAGTAGGTGCCAGTTCCATGTGACCAAACCTTCAAGTTCCTCTAGAACTGGCAACAAACTTACGGCTTGGCCCCGTCCGTAGTATCGTGCGCCTATAGATTACTCATTCCAAAAGTTGCCCAATAGGCCTACTTGCATCGTTTCCAGAGCAATGTACGCAGACACACTAGCATCTAGGAAAGTTTACAGTTGAAATGTCTAAATATAGCCCGTATTCAGAAGCATTACGCGATTACCGCCATCACAGTGTTGTGGGATACGGGAGTATGCGCAGTAAATGTTGACTGCCTACCTGCCTACCGCGGTCATTATCGGCCGGATCGGCACTTACTGATGGCTTACCAAATATTTTCGGGAATAGTTCGACTGCTTTTATATAGCGATCAGTATTTTGTGGAATGTTTTGTCTGTACGACCTCATTTGCAATTTATTTGTCGGTGTGTTTTGTTTAATAACATTTTTGTTTATACTTGTTTTAGGTTTTGATGGAAAAAATCCATTTCCATTTTTTTATCTCCGATTCCTCGTTGTTATTTTATTTTCAAAATAAATATATATTTGAATGTAACAAAAAATAGTTTGAATAAACTTTTTATCTGTTATATTTTTTCTGTTACTGAATCATTTTCAATACCTCTATAATATGCATAGGCCTCTTTATGTACTATCTACATAGTATTCCTATTAGTATAAATAATATTAGATCATCGTGTTTTATGAAATGTAATAGTTTTTTGTAGTATTTTTTGTATATTGTAACGTATTTAACTAGCATTATGTATCATTCCATAACGCAATGTTTCTCGAACATACCTAATTAGTGCGCACAATTAGAGCAGTGCGAGGTAGTGATCAGCCTCAATACCAATTAGTACCTCGCCTCGGGCACAGTATAGTTTGCCAGTATCTCAACTCTGAAGTTATAGCGTATGCATAAGTATGCGTTTCTTAGAATAGGGCTTAGTAAATTATGAATAGGTATCTTCTAGGTAAACGTGCTACACCGTAGATCGCATCATCACTTAACATCAGGTGAGATTGGGGTCAAACGTTTATACGTTAGGTATAAACGTACAATAGGTTATCCTATTGGTTGTAAAAAATAAAAATAAAAAAAAGGTAATTATGCTAATTATGTAATAATTTACGTACCTAAAATACACCTTTACATTTGTGAATATAACAAATGAAATATCTATTAATCTAACACGTTCGATAAAGAAGCTTAGGTAAAAATATTCTCTAAATAAACTATTTTTTAAGGAGTTTTATATGCCTTGCATCATAATCACAGGAAAAGCTTATTTTGATAACCATAGAGATAAATTCCTATGAAAACAAGTGCTATAAATAAATTCATGTTTCAATTATATTATTTGTATCTAAGCCTTAACTAAGCAAAGCTTGTACTATGAACCAGTTAACTGATATAATCTTATTTTGTTTTTTGTAATATTTCACAAAAAAAATTTTTGACTATTATATTTTAATTACAATCAAAAATTTGGTCAAACATCAACTTGTTCAATGTTTGTTAAAATATTTATTCTCGGTGGGGATCGAACCCATAACCTAAAGCGCAAATGGCAGACTTTACACCTGGGCTGTGAGGTTAGGTTTGGTTACTGTTTGTTCGATACATAGTGCCATTGCTTGAACAATGATTCATTGACGGCTGACATACAATGCTTTCTGTTTATACTTAGAAAAGTATTGTTGGTATTTTATTATGTTTTCTCAGTTTATTAATGTGGACTATAATAATAGCCAAACGTAAGAACGGAAACTGAATACAGAAATAAGATACAAAAAAAAAGAAATACGTTTATTCTCTCATACAAAGGTTCTTAAAAGTTAGGGTTCAGTATAAATAAATATTTTATGTATACCGGTTTTGTGTGAGACTAGTGCCTGAGATAACTTTATAAAACCTCTGTCACCAGCAATGTTATAAATGTAAAAAAAAAGGAAATTGCACCAAGCAATGGAAATAGCTATGTTCAGAGTTCATTTACAGGCCAATAGGTACTGTGCGGTCACAAATTCACTATTAAACGTAGGGACTACTAGAAAACCTACCCGTAAATGATAGCAGGCAATGTCCAGCAGTGACATTTTTCAGGCAGATTAGTTTTAGTAGAATTTATTTACTTTTAATGGGTTCCGTACCCAAAAGGTAAATCGGGACCCTATTACTAAGACTCCGCTATCCGCCCGTCTGTCACCAGGCTGAATCTCATGAACCGTGATAGTTAGACAGCTGAAATTTTCACAGTTGATGTATTTCTGTTGCCGCTATAACAACAAATACTAAAAACAGAATAAAATAAATATTTAAGAGAGTTCCCATACAACAAACGTGATTTTATTGCTGTTTTTATAGATAATGGTACGGAAACTTCGTGCGCGAGTCCGACTCGCACTTGGCCGGTTTTTTACTCATATCCCTGTTGTTTAGGATTCTGCAGATACAGGACCTCCTTCGAGGGTCGATACCATCCTCTCTGCCTAGATGGCCAGATCATGGAATTACATGGAAACATTGTATTTCAGCCAAATGAAATACAATATTTATTTAACACGTATTTAGGGCTTTATTTCTTGCATTACACTACAGAACTTTAATCCAAAATTTAAATTACAAAATCTTGTACTTTGAAGTTGGAAAGTAACAAAACTGTCCTTATTTAAATTACTTAGAACGGAAAGTTTTTAATTTAACTTTCCAAGTTTTTATATCCAAACTACAAAATTGGACTTAATATTTTAGTTTATTCACTTTTAATAAAGTTTCGCTTCAAAATGCTGAGATTAAATATGAGCTGCATTTTGTAAGTTGCTTCACAAAATAATTGATGTTTTTCTTCTTGCAATATCATAATAATTTATTTATTGATTCAGACAATTTATTAACTACCTACTAGAAATTGTATTAAGACTCATTATAAGTGGACTGTAAAGTCCTTCTATGAGTTATTTAATAATAAAGATCTTTAAACCGAATTTTGGTCCATATTTTGTTAGTAAATTTACAGGCTAACTTATTCGCTGCTATGTTAGTTCGTACTAATATTATAAACGCGAAAGTTTTTAAGTATGGATGTTTGTTACTCTTTCACGTAAAAACTACTGAATGGATTTTAATGAAACTTTACAATAATATAGCTTATACATCAGAATAACACATAGGCTTCATTATAGGTATTAGGTACTTATATAGTTGGTAATACCCATATAATAATATTAATGTTCGCAATCACAATAATACGCGAGCGAATCTGCGGGCGGCAACTAGTATTTTATAAAAATAGGTTAAAAGTAAGTAACGACACAAAATTAATTATACAGAGTAAGTTTTCTGGCTTTCACTCGGTTCCCGACCCCATAGTCTCTTAAGAGACTATAGACTATCGGTTCAGGATCCAAATGAAAGACTTCATTACGGGCAGGTCATACCTATCGGGTATGATCTGCAGGATACTGTTGGTGCTGCTACGCAGTCTGCCGAGCAGTGAGGCTATTTTATTCCGAATGATGGCATGGAAGCCGTCAACTCGTGCCTGCGCAAACATAGCGGAAGCACTGCAGAAACGGAGCATCCCCATCAGCATCCTAAAACCGTTATTGCATTGGCCGGTAGGTACATTTACCTGATAGGTCACCCGTTTTGTTTTTACAATAGTCCTCATCAAGTCTTGGGGCAGGTGTGAGTGAATAACACACAGGTTGAAAAACATTGAGAGTACATGTGGCAAGTAAACTCCAGCAAAATTTTAACGTTTGATGCTGAGGCCATTGTGACCTGGTGACTTCCATCTTACCAAAATCTACTAAGCTACGGTCGTGCGATCATTCTGTAGGCAGGCTTTTTATTACAACAAACGGGGACCAAGTGGAAAGTGCCTCTCGGAATGTTTTTTAATGTTTTAACATACGATTATAAACGCGCGACTTACGAGACAATGCTTTGTAGGTGATGGTTACCACTTAACATCAGCTTGTTCCATCAGTGATTAGTATAAAAAGCGCGTTGAAAGGCTATACGAAAAGCTCGTTCATGTGAACTAAAATATAGGTTCTTAGTCATAATCAATTTCCGATACCAAATTCCCTACAATATTACGAAATTTAGCTGTGATTGGTATGCACAAGCCTGATGTAGTCAACATAAAGAAAAAAATGATAATAAGGTGAACTAAAATGATAATACGAAAGCTTACCAGATCATCGTAGTAGTTCGCGATGTGCGAGTAGATCAGCGAATCGTAATCCATTTTGTCACACACTCTCACCACAACACTTCCGAATGAATGAATATTTTTTTTTAATTCACTGAATGCTTCACAAACTCACTGAGTGCCGGACGTGGGCCGTCGATTCAAGACGCATTGGTACAGTACGCTCTGACGTGTACTAGCGTTGTAAAGCTAAAATAAGACCCAATTTTAAACACAAATCTTTGATGCCGGTGCGTGTAAATATAGAGATGGTATAACCGTTTTTACGAAGCGCATCGATTGTTTTTTGTTTTGCAGACTAAACATTTGCCGATTCGTTTTTGAAACTGCTTACCGGTGTGGTTTTTATCTTATTAGGTTTTTTATTTACGCTGTTTTATGTTATCAGAAACAGTATTACCTTTTAAATTTAATGGTGAAGGAAAAAATCGGCATGTTGTAAAACATAAAAAGTTCTAAAAAAAAAGTGTCAAGTGTTCGAAAGGAGCTTCTTTGAGGTGGACTAAAAATCTTTTCTCCACACTGTTTCGAAAGAAACAAGAGACACGACAAGAAGAAGGAGCTCCAAATATATATTATATATATATTGAATATTTTATAATATTTTCTAGACATAACAATTATTTTCAACGACCATTTATATTCATGTTAATAACAATATGTTATCTATTTGATTTTTAAAACATAATACAGTTGCAATAACAATACAGAAAGTATTTTAGAAAGCTATCACTTTTTAACATTGAAAATCTCGCATAGAACGAGTTTATTGTACAAAATCTCAACAAAGAGCTCCACTGCTTGGCAATTAAAAAGATTGAACAAGGTATACAAAATAAAGACCAATCGTCGCAGCCAGCACTCCACCCTACACAAACACACTCACAGCTCCATACATTCCCAACGCGAGAGGAAGCGTGGCGTGCTCTACTCGCGTTACTTTCATAGATAAATAAATATAAGGAGATAGCGCACGCTACGGCATGGAACCGCGATGTTCCCAAAATATTTCAATAGAACGTCATTTGAAAACCACTGCAGATTTTGTTTTACAAACGCTTATAATTAGCTTAACATCTAGCAGAAAACGGGTGGACGAGCTCTCAAAGCGGCTGCATGCGGCTTCTATGCAGTAACAGACGTTCTATCTCCTTATTTGATTGATCTGTGGTTACTTCAAACATTTTATGTTGGTTTGTTTTATAATTTCCAGAGGTGGAATTAGATTCGAAGTGGTAGATTTTATGAAGAAGAAGAAATTGTCTTGAGAACGGTGGAATTTAGAAAGTCTATTGTATTGCCGTTTTGGTTTTAGAATTTATTCACAAAAAAACTATCAGGTAACACCAACTGTTACCTATATTTTTATTCATGTGAGTTTTAGCAACTAGTCAAAAGTAATTTCTTATGTTTAAAGGTTTTTTTTATATTATCTTTGTCACTATGATAGTAGTTGCACAGAAAGACCCCTTAGACGACCACGATAACACATCCGTATGAAATGTATGTATGGTAATGTGTGTATGGAATAAAATTATGGAACAAGACTGTTCTTCTGATATTGAGCAGTTGACTATAATATATGATCAAACGAACTTGCAAAGTGAAGTTCGATCGATATTATATGAGTACGCTTCATTCGAAGTTTTATAGAAGGTGCAGAGCATAAAGGAGGATACTACCATGTTTATAACTAAACATGAACATAAACATAAGTGGACTTTCCACACAACACCATCTAGCCCTAAACTAAGCTAAGGCTTGTAATATGGGAACCAGATAGCTGATATAATACATAAATACATTTTTTTTGTAAATACATACTTACAATAATATATAACACCCAGACAGAGAACCAACATCTATGTTCATCACACAAATGTTTGTTCTCGGTGGGGATCGAACCCACGTCCTACGGCGCAGAAGGCAGAGCTACTACCAACTGAGCTGTGAAGGCTGTCACTGAACTGAAGAATGAAGCGACGAATTATAATAATTATTATTATTAAAATTCGAGCATCACTGGTTGACGGTTAAAACAAGTACGGTGGTAGTACTACTCGCTCTCACAAAGAACCCCTACTACTACTAAAAGCGTCAAAATAAAAAACTTGAAGTTAAAAAAGCTACCTTTCCGTGTGCCTGACATCGGGGTTTCTCTCGATTTATATTGTGAAAAAGTCGACCTCTTCAAACGCTCAACTTTTTTTTAATTTGCATACTGTAGTTTTCCCGCGCCGCGGCAACGACAATGTGGATGAATGTGAATGGAGTTCTGTGCTTGATGTTTTAAAACGATAATTGCGTTGGCTTGTTTATAAAGGTCGTTGAAAATGTTTTTAATGGATTGAGTAAGTTGCGGCTATGTGAGTGATATGTTAGGAACTTGTTTATAGGGTGAAATATTAAATCAGTATTTTGTTAACGTTTCCGTTGGTAGCAACCTTATGAATCATAATAAATCATTTTTAGTAAAAATAAATTACGGAGACAGAATACGATGGAAATTAGTAGATGCTTTATGAACTTACCTACTGTCTTTATTTTAATTAGGTTTTTTTTATACAACTAGCTGATGGAACAAGCAGATGGCCCACCTGATGTTAAGTGGTAACCATTACCTATAACAAAGCATTGCCTCGTAAGTCACGCACGATAGGAACGTGCCCTACGATGCACTACCCTGCGTCCATCAACTTGAGATATACAGATGTTAAGCCTCATGTGCCTGTAATTACACCGGCAACCACTCTCTTCAAACAGAAACACAGCAACGCTGCTTGGCGGCAGAAAAAGGCGTGGTGGTAGTACTTCCCCGGACGAGCCCTTCACAAAGAGCCTAATAAAACACGCAATAATTCTACAAAAAGTATAAAAAGCACGGTAGATATCCCCTCCAATAGAAAAACACCTATAAAGTGTCAAACAAATCAATATGGCGGCTCTTTTTATAATTCAAATAACTTGTATTAGACTGATAGAGACTGATAAAGTATCAATATGTTGTCTTGAAAGACTAATAAAGACATGAGAAAACATTACATAGATAACACGTTCATAGCAAGTAGTACCAAATCACAAAGGTACTCAAAATGTTCGAAACCAGTAGAAACACGTTGGTTGTAAAAATAAATAGCATGCACATGTTTGCCAATGTTATTGTTGGAGCTATCAATATGGAGAAATTCTAAGGATCGCAGACCACCTGGGCTTTACCTAGCCGGAATATTTAGGTGTGAATTATTAATACTTTGTAGCCAAAGTTTTCGTAAGCCGGTGCTTTGTTCAAGTAAGTACCTATCTATAATTTAGTATAACATATTGTTTTACACTATGGAAATGTCCACTGGACTTCTTCGAACCGATAATAACGATATTATACCCTGTTATATAAACGTGTAAGTGAAATGAACTGCAGCAGATGAACACTTTAACACCTCTTATTTATTCGTAGAACACAGGTAAAACAATTTCACTTTTATTCTTCGCACTTGTTACAGATGATAGTATGTTAGCCAGTCAAGTTTACTCCACCAAGTCCCTTTCCAGAATGCCACATTTTTACAATCCTCTCCTTTCCCACTTTTTACAGTTCGGCAACTTACCAACGTTAACAATCCTACCCACCCACCTATCCGACCAAAGCTGCGACTTGGCGGTCAATTGACTGACTAAAAGACAGGAAAATATAAAATGAATTATGCTACTTCAATTGTAATCTAAAAAAACAAGCTTAATATTTACAAAATGAATTATAAAATTTGAAAAATCATTACGAGTTTAGTTGAGTGATTATTTTATTTATTGGTCGAGTGAACGAAGCTAACTATTAGGTTAAACTATAGGTATCCGGTATCTGCGTTGAGGCGTTGGGGTAAATGAGGTGAATGCGAGGATGGGTGGGAAGTCTTCCTCTCGAATCCTTTTGTCAAGAAAATCTATAGTTTTTAAATGATTAATTAATTTGTAAAATTATAACCTCACAAATTGTAATATTCTGAGATAAAATTCAGACATTAGTGTAAATAAAAAATCATTTCTGGCACTTCGCTGGGCTCTGCTGCGGCACGCTAATTGCTTTACTCGCTCGCCTCGTGTGTAATTTATATGATTCAACATAACCTAACTTTTCAGAGTCGAATGTGCCGTATCAAGTCTTTTATAAAATCTTGCAAACACTCTAATTGCAATAATTGATATGTTTGACTCGATTTTCTTTGAACGAATGCGGTAAGAAACATACCAAAAAAAGTGTTGAAAAAAATCTGATTGCCGCCAACAGATGTTACGCGTTTCTTTTCACGCATTTTTATCGTGACAAAATACAGAATTACGTTCCGTTTTATGTAATTTTATTTTGTTTTTATCGTAATTAATTCAAGGTGCATCTCCTGGATCCAAAAATAGCTCACAAGGTTTATGATGAACCAACCCCTAAATTAAAACCATAGTTAAAATCAGATACCGGATATCTATAGCCAACCCAAATATTTTAAGTTTACAGAATGATATAACATTTTATTATTTATTTAGTAAATAATCACTAATTATAAGCACTAACTTAAGCTTGATATTTTCACCCTCTTAGTTAGTTACTCATAAAGTTTGTATTAACTTCGCTAAGAAACTAAAGCAACACATTTTACCCTTTGAAAACTAAAAAGTTTTATCAGAAAAGCGATGTTTCTTTATGAACAAAAAACTTTCAAACTACTCGTTAGTTTATTAAAAAGCTAGGTAAGTAAGTGTGCATTTCTAAAGAAAATAATTAAGTTTAATTTAAACTTGAAAATTACTACAAATTTAACTTAAGTTAAAACATGTTTTGAGGTCCACGTAGGTACATTTTTTGTACAAATTATTATATTTAAAAATAACTTAATAACACACAAAAACTGTAACTTGTGTTAAATTCCAGGATACATTAAAATGAAACATGATAGAAGAATTAAAAGTAGTCTATGTAAATAGAGAGTTTGTTTTTTTTTCGTAATTGTAACCCTCTTTTTTTTTATTCCACACATATTTATCTATCCCCAATCTAAGCAAAGCTTGCAGTATGAGATCTAGATCGATGGTACAATGACATTATATACCTACTTATTTGTTGATAAATAGGTAGGTACTTATAAATATTATAACACCAAGACAGAGAACAAATATTACTTTACTCTTGATGGGGATCGAACCCGCGGCCTCCAGCGCATAAGACAAAGCTACATACCAATTGGGCTGTGAGGGCTGTGAATCAGTTAAAAGTGGTTTTAATTTCGTTTGTCGGTCTGTTCATAATTTAGTAGTTTTTCTTCTAATCATAGTTTACCAAAAACTACTTAGCTTTTATGCTAAGATTAGATTTGACAAACATTAAATACCCCACAAAGATGTGATTTGTATAATTTACAAACATAGAACCCACATAAAACAGCTTAGTATATCGGGCCTAACAAGCCTAGAGAACAAATTAAACTCCGGAACAAGCCGAAATGGAGGCAGACAAGTATATTAGTCGTCATACGAGGCGATAAGACCGCACAGAAATTTATCGCGTGATCCGAGAGTGTGGTCTGGCAACGCATGTAGCGTAAATGCACATGTGGGGATGTAGGTGTGTTTCTGGATGAGACTTCTCTGAATTATTTTAAAGAAAAATTAAAACAAAAATCGTTTATAAAAAAAATTGTTCTATTGTCTTTGTCGTTGAATCTTTATCCATGCAAAGATAACGTACAAACGTAAGTATTGGTCGTGGATATGTTTGTGTTGGTGCGTAGGAATGTACGTGGAACACATCAGGCTATACATACACCAAGAGTGGTAGAAAAGTTTTTCTTAAGAGTAGTACAGCTCTTTGTGGAGGGCTCGTCCGGGGAAGTACAACCACCGCGCCTTTTTCTGCCGCCAAGCAGCGTTGCTGTGTTTCGGTTTGAAGAGTGTGGTCGCTGGTGTAATTGCAGGCACTGGACGCAGGGCAGTGCATCGTAGGGCATGTTCCTATTGTGCGTGACTTACGAGGCAATGCTTTGTTATAGGTGATGGTTACCACTTAAAATCAGGTGAGCCATCTGCTTGTTCCACCAGCTAGTTGTATAAAAAAAACACTGCTCGCTTATATGTTAGTGAAGTAAGCGTCATTTTTCTTTAGTTTTGTGTAACTTGATCTGTATCCGTTAGTACGAAACCGCTAATACATTTATAATGAATTATAAAAAAAAAATCCCGTGCTTATACCAGACTAGCTTAGACCAGCGTACCCAGTTGTGCCTCAAACACTTTTATAGCGCAAAGCTGAGCGACGACCGTTTTTTTTGTCCTAACCAATATTGTTCTTTGTATTTCGGCTACGTTTTTGTGACACAAAATCAACGTTTATTTTTTCGATAAACTACAAAAGTTAATAGGTTTTTTTATGTGTACAAAAACATTTAGAAAATAAAAACATTTTTCTGGAAGACAATGCTTTAAAGCATTAAATTTTTAATGTGCAATAAAGTATTTTCAATCAATCAATTTTGTCCAAAACTTTGACTTTTGTACGTCCTCTCTATTATATCCTAATAATACTGTTGGTGTTTTAATGTTTTTTGGTCCATCACTTTAACCGATTGATATAGAAATTGAATTCTTGAATAGATTATGACCTAGAGTTGTGTATTCAATATTTTGTCGAGTTGTATAGTGGTTGGATGCTATAGTTGCAAGCATCTATTTTATTTCCAATATCACTTCCACGTACCATTACTCCACACAATCCCAGCTAATCCAAGGCACGCACGACCTGTTGCAGCTGGATAACTTCCAGTTAAGTGATATACAGTCAAATAAACCGCTTTAGTTATCATTTACATTTTTCAATTGCCGCTTTTCGTGCCAAGAGTGCGTTCTAAAGTTGGCTGAATGAGTGTAACGCTTGTTGCCACATTTGGTTTGTTTTCTTTTTAAATGTTTCCGTGTGAATTGAATTAGACGTTGCTTGTTCAGTTTTATTTGGTTCGTGAGTATTGTGTTGTTGTGAGTATTTGTAGCAAAGTGCTTTCGTTTGATTAAAAGCTTTACGATTTTTCGTTTGCTTATATTAAGGGAAGGGTTTGAAAATAATATAAATTGTTACACTATGTTGTAGGGATAAGATCTTTATTTAGAATATAACTAGTAGTTCGCCCCGAACTGAGATCTCGTGATGCGACCCGACGAACGCACCAAAACTTTGAGTAGGTGGTAGTCAAAGGCATGTCCAAACATAATGTTTGGACTTTTTTCTGACTACCCCTACTAACTTGGTACGGTAACCAAGTTTCAACTCTATTGGCCTATTTATTGAAGAGTTCCGTTGAACAGACTTTGGCTCCATCATCAGACGTGGTCGTTGTCATCATTTTATGAGAACTGAGTACCTCCTTAATTTATTTAAAGAAAAAAAAATAAGAAAAAGCAAAGTAACTGGCCGACCAGTATAAAAACCTTGATGCCAACGAAACTCTTAGAGATGGGAGCTCTTGGGTCGCTGGTTATCTTAATTTATTTTTTTTGTTGTATCTCAAAAACCGAGCGTCCCAGAAAAAAAGTAAAAATTGTTTTGGAATGTCCAAACAAAGCCCTTTCGTATGACATGTAACTTGATTTTTTAAGTCACTTTTTTTATTTTTGCTCCGTTAAAAAACCCCATATCTTAAAAACCCTTCATCCGATTTTACTCATATACTTACCAGTAAATTTCTCAAGTACAAGCTGTCGTCTTATAAATTTCATGCAGATCGGATCAACGGTTCGAAAGTTATGGCCAGACAAACATACATACATACATACATACATACATACATAAAATGCCAAATCGCCCAAGTTGAAACTAGAATCTTCGTTCGCTTCGCTCACTCGATCAATAAATCCAACAAAGGTTGATGCAAAGCCAAGATGACCAACCAGATTATTTAAAACATAAAATCTTGTCTCAACTCAAAAATCACGTGTGTGCACTTTACGCACTTTAATCTGTGCAACGTTTTCTTTACAAACTCATATTAATGTGGCTCAGGGATAGCTGCATTCTGGAGATAGATTTCTATCAATCTCCAGGATAAATAATACATTTTAGCACAAAGAGGAATTTAGTCTTGCAGACGAAATTGCGAGCAACAGCTAGTGATACCATTTTTCTATAAAACGCAAAAGTAAAAGCTTCATCGAAATGTTTTCACCTTTAATATTTGAATCTCCCATCCATATTTTAGGTTGCCACAACTGCATTATCCTAGAAGGTTCCGCATAATATTTTTATAGGGAAATTCTCCGGGACATCTCCAAGGGATTGACTCGGGGAACCGGGAGCCTGGATACATATGTTATCGGTACGTGTTTGTAAAATCATAACAAATACATACACACGTGACCTGCTTACTGAGTGCTCGTTTACGAAATGGAGACGAATTTCGAGTAATAGTTGGAGAAATGTAGAAATGGTTACATATATATATTTTTATCGTTTTCGTCATCGGTATTAGTAATTTATAAAAAAAAACATATGATTTTGAAAAAATTTAAATATAATTATTTTGACATTTTATTTCCGTATATATCCGTGTATATTTTGTATGTTCCATAATTGTTTCTTAAATTTCCATGACTTCTTGTGTTCGTTATATTGAAATTTAATTAATGTAGGTAATTGGTGTGCAACCGTTTCCTTAATTGTGTGTAAATAAATAAATAATAAATAAATAGATGAGAAGGTAGGTATTAGCGTTTTTCCGCATCTAAATTGTAGTTCCATGAATGTTTATGAGATAAATAAATGTATATCTTTTCATTCTTTTTTCTGAAATCGCGTGGTGCGGCTTCGATATACCACGATCATACAAAAGAACGGTAGGAACCAAGCCGTAAGTTTGTTGCCTGTTCTTCTAGGCTTTGGTCGCTTGGAACTGGCACCTAGAGTCACCTAGCTTTAAGACGTTTCAAAGTGATCCTTGCGATTTTATTAAATAAATACCTTTTGACTTTGACTTTGACTTTCACGTGATTTGGACTTGAAAATTGTTTAAGCTTCCGTAGTTACGCATTTCTTTTAACTCCTTTGCTCTGAGAAACATTTAATATTAATTTTTGTAATTAATTTTTGTATCATGGATTTATTTAACAAAAATTTGTTGAACAACTTAGAAACATACAAATAGCCACTAAAATGGTAACTGATTTTATTTCCTTACGTACATTCACTTCAATAAAGTGTAATGTTCAAAATGAAAAACGTAAAATATTTTTCACTGAACCATCAACCAAAACGCGAATTTACGTAATACTGAGGCAGCCTTTAAATTAACGTACAAAAAATACCATAGTGAAATTTTCTCCATAAATCATTCGAAGCGTTAAAATTTTATCTCAATGATTTATAATACCTACTTTTGTGTATAGGGAATGTTTTGCGACTGAAAAAATTGTATTATTTAAACATAATGTGGGAACGCTTGGAAGCTCGATGTGTTAACCTTATAATTTATGAATCCCGTTATGGGCACAAAATTTCTTTCGCTTGAATTATTTAATCTACTTTTCCATTAGGATTTTGGTGAAATGACACAATTTATATTCCGTGCGTAGGGTACAAGTCACGGTATAACTTTATAGAAAGATTAGGGTCGAGATCAACATTTAAATTCTTGGTTTGGAGTGTTCTGCTCTTTGTGTCGACCCGTTCTGCTTTTGTTTTCAACTTAAAATCAGTAATCACAAGGATAAATATTCAAAGAAAAGTAAATAAAATTTTATGGTAAGTAAGATGTATCTAGATTTATTTGTAGGTAATAAAAAGGCACTTTGAATGTTTTTGAAATAAAAAATAAATCGGTTCGTGTGATAAATTAGAGTTAAAATTAAAATAAGAAGACTAGTAATCAGATCAATAAGAGAGATCAATAAATATTAGTGGACTTTCCACACAGCACTGTATAAACCCAAACTTAGCAAAGCTTGTAATATATAGAAACCCGTTACCTAATAAAACACATACATTTTTTTTAAATACATATTTACAGTATAATCATAACACCTTTACAAAAAACAAACATAAAATGTTGATCATACAAATGTTTGTTCTTGGTGGGGATCGAACACACGGCTTACAGCGTAGAAGGCAGAACTACTACCAACTAACATTGGCACTTCCATTTAAGATGCCGACTACCAAGTTTACATAACAAAAGATTCAAAGATGTTAAAATGTACGAGCGTGGAGTTGCCTGACAGTTTTCAGTGTGCTGAGTTTCGTTCCTTTGTGGCACGTGCTAAAGTGGATAATTATAATTCATAAGAATAACACTAACTCTAAATTTTCAGCAGAGCACTTACAAAATGATTTATACCAGCGATTTAAATTCAATAGGTGGTATTCCTTTCACGCATTGAATAGAGTTTCAGCCGCTTATGTTTCAGTCATTATCCAGAATCGTTTCATGGCCCTAAATAAAATTACTTCACAAAATTCTGTGGGCACTGCTCGAATATAAAGTAGTGCTTAATTCTGTGGGCTGTGTTCTATATCATAACATGATTCAGCACTGCGTTAGGTTTGAGAGCTATTGAAAATCTAAAAAGACTTTTGTGCCAGAATTTCTTACCAAATATGGTTGGGAAAATGCAGTCATTTTCCTCAGAAAGCGATGTAGTCATAACTGCTATCTATTCAAATCAAGATGTAGTCTCAAAACTTCTAGCCCAACAATATTTGGTAAGAAATACTGACAAAAAAGTCTCGCCAACGACTTCACTCACCTCCTCTGTAAATAAAAAGTGAAAAGAAGAAAGCCTTTGCCCAAGAACTGCTGCATTAAAAAGTATGCTATTTTACGATTTTTTTATTTAACTTACACTGTCTCACAGCTGGGCAAAGAGACAGCTCATGCTCTTCCACTCCCCTCGTTTTTTTATTCTGTCCAGTTGACGACAGCATGATTGAGCCATAAACAATCAAATATATTAATAAATCAATATTTCAACCTCGCGCTTTTAATATTTATTGGGTTGTTTCATTTTCTAAACAATAAACATAGCTTTGGTTTGTATACAGTGTAGTTTGTTTACATTCTTTGTACACGATGCTGATGCATTCGGGTATATCGATTTTGACCCTGAGCTTCGCTTCATTTTGTACGCAATTACCTCGTGTTAGGCATACGATAACTTTTATGTCTTTATTCCACAGTAATTTTCCTTAATTATATTTTGTAGTTTGATTTGAATCTCAACTATATACCTCAATTGTGCAAAAATGTTTATGAATAGTTTTCTTTTTTCGTATTTTCTAATCAATGTATTGTCATACATAGTCTTATCCCGTTGCGAGTCTACTATACCTATTTAGTGTTTATTAGAATACTTAAAATCCTTTCACCACACTGTTTCGAAAGAAACTAGTGACACGACAAGAGAGAGAGTGTTTATTAGAAACATTTCAATATACGCTAAACAGGTATAGTAGGCTCATCGTAGCCTAGGTCTATATAATAGGTACGAACGGCCTATGTACTTTGTTACAGCAATTTTGAAAGTGTATTATAATTTGCCAAACGGCCTTGCACGCCACACAGCTTACACAATAAAGAATTTTTGTAAGTATAATGTAATGTATTATGTATTTATTTGTTTCATACATAAATGTTTTGGTAGCTTTGATAGCTTATTACGTTTGCGGTATATCTTAGAATATTTTATATCGTCATCTTCTTCCTACCCATAACCAACTTCAGTGAGGGTACAACATAGTCTCTTCCTTTCGAACCTTTGAGCCGTCATTTCATTATTAGCTATTTTTTTATCCATGTCATATTTCACCCAGTTTATTCATCATTTTCAGTTTATTCATTTTATTTGGCCTACCTTTACATAATATACAAGGTGTTAAAATACTTCTTCCGAAAACTTCAGGGGCCTAAAGTACTCATCAATATGAATAACTTTTTCTGTGGAACCAACAATGTGAACGCAAAAAAAAACAGTTTGTTTCATACAAAAGTTAAATACCTACCTGAATAAAATGTATGAAACAGCTGTTTTATTTTCGCGTTCACGGTGTTGGTTCATTAGAAAAAGTTATTCATATTGATGGGTACTTTAGCCCCCTGAAATTTTCGGGTGTAGTATTTTAACACCCTGTGTACCCATCCTCTCTTGGGTACAAGACCTCTTAGGATCTTTTATATAAAACCTGGAATTTCCACAATCCTACTATAAAACTCAGCGAACGCAAAAAGAAGTCCTAGAAACAATAAGAGCAAAAAGGTGTAAGTCAAGAAAGCTGCTTACCCCGGGCAATGTCCGTTTCTCATGGAGGGCCGACTGAGCGCTTGAAGCGCTTTCTGGGTTGAAGTATGTCAGGAACGCGCACCCTGAAACAAATGAATAACAAGATTAGAAGAATGTAAAAAAGTTATTGGTTTTACCAAACCGGATATGTTTCTATTCGAACCTTTTATAAAAATGGTTAAGCCGATACTTTTTTTTATTCTATTCAACTAGCTGATAGAACAAGCAGATGGCTCAACTGATGGCAAGTGATAACTATCACCTTTAACAAAGCATTGCCTCGTAAGTCACACACGATAGGAACGTGCTCTACGATACACTGCCCTGCGTCCATCAACTTGAGGCATACAGATGTTAAGCCTCATGTGCTCGTAATTACACCGGCAACCACACTCTTTAAACCAAAACACAGCAACGCTGCTTGGCGACAGAAAAAAAGCGTGGTGGTAGTACTTCCCCGGACGAGCCCTTCACATAGAGCTCTACTGCTACTCTTAAAATACTGCCAGCCTTTATCGCCAACATTCCATAATTAAATGAATTAAATCCCTGAGAAAAAACAACGGTGAATTTACTCGCCTGTCGCGTAACTAGTCCTAGTTTCACGACAGACGAGCGAATTTTATTACTCTTGCTTCTCGTCAACAACTATTTGGTATATGCCTCGTGTGGAATTCTCTTCAGCGCTGAAATTTGTAGGTGAAAATATTTGCCAAAACATTTCTGAAATCCCTATTCATTCGAAAATACAATTCCACATAATGAGAACCGTACGGTAGAGGGCGTAACGGTGGCAGATTACCGCGGCTTAGATACCGTCGACTCGGAAATAAAAGCGGCTAACTGCTAATTAGTGGCCGGCGATGCAAATTCAACCCCTGATATAGGTAGCTTTTGGGTTTCGGCTTTAAAACTAAATGTTGGTGCCTACAATGCACTAGTCTGTCTGCCTCTATCTGTCTGCATCTACCAAATTCAATTACTAATAAAATAAAAAAATTAAATAGCTTTATTTACTTACACAGTAGGAATGAAAAAAATAAAATAAAAATTGCTTAGCCTATCTTTAAACTTAAATAATATAGGTATACTTGATTACATATTTCAAATTTTGCTAATAGAAAGTTTAAAATAAATCTAATAAGTAAAAAAAATACTAAAAATGTAAGTGACAAAATACCTACTAACTATATGTAAGTGAAAGCTTCCTTCAAGTGCTTCCAGTCTGCTCTGTTCCTAGCCTTCCTTGACCAAAGCTTTCCCGCTGGTTTGACAATATCGTCGCACCATCTTTGGGGCGTCCTGTTTTACCCATTTTCCCGCGGACTACAGTTAGTGGCGACATGGGACCATATATTTATCACCATACATCTAGCCTTTGCAGGTGGTCTGCCAATTCAATTGTAACACTATCCTAATTTCAACAAAAACATTGGCAAAAAAAAAACAGTTTTCTTAATTTGAATTCTATAACACTTAAATGCAATTTTACTAAACTCATAAAGCATTGAAATATGGATGCCGACGCTTTGCTTCCCAACGAGTAGCACCCAAGCAACTAAACTTGTGACTCTTTGGAAAAAAAGCTCTCTGTTACTCGTTATAACTTTTGTTTTCAGTATTCTCAACAACTCCCCGTGGAAAGTACTTTAATTATGTCGAACTGATAATCGTCTCGTAATAAGTTACGTTGAAATTACCTAAATCATTTTTGATTTATTTTATGGGTTAGCAACAAAACTTGTTGTTAAATTTTTGTTGTTCTTCCGGAACGGACAAACTGTTAAAACTGTACCTAACTATAGCTATAACATATTTTTTGTACTACAGTTATACAATAAATTGATTTAAAAAATATAAAATTAAATTAAATGTTTATAAATAAATTAAATAATTTTAATATTACATTTCTGATTTCTGATAATAAATTTTGTTGCTAAATGACTGTATCAATTATTATGAACCCTGATCTGTCGTTAAACCCAAGTTAGTTGCTCTTTCCGATGGAGCTTCGGATACAAAAATAAAACCGGCCAAGTGCGAGACGGACTCGCGCGAATGGTTCATTATCTATAAAAACGGCAGAAAAATCACGTTAGTTGTATGGGAGCCCCCTTAAATATTTATTTATTCTGTTTTTTGGTATTTGTAGTTATAGCGGAAACAAAGATATCAACATCATATATGGAAATTTCAACTGTCTAACTATCACTGTTCATGAGATATAGCCTGGTGACAGACGGACTGACAGACACACAGACTGACAGTCGGACGGACAGCGGAGTCTTAGTAATAGGGTCCCGTTTTACCCTTTGGGTACGGAACCATAAAAAACTGCTTCACAACTTTGATCCTCAGGCACGGTAGATATCCCCTCAGATCTCCGAGTACAAACTCCAGATTCTTTGAGGTCGGATACAAAACTATATATAAATAGAAAACTAAACAAAAGATAGAAAACGATATATTACGCATAGTATCAATATTATCAATAGTCTTGTTTGCTTTAAGCAGTAGACTATAATACTGTAAATGCATATAAAGTTACCTAGACTGCATCTACTCACTTACTACTTCAGCTTCCAAACATTCGTGCAAATCACCATTCGGTAGTCAGGTCACGGCTCGGAATATCATTTCATTAGCTCGCAGCGACAGACAATATCATAACCATTGTATTTTATTCAACCGAGCTTTGGAAAAAGCAGACTAGGTGTTTGGTAGGGTTGTGAAAGATATATATAAAATATCTCATTGACAAACTATTTAATAAAACACTGTACAGAGGGTCGTTTAACACGTTCAGTGTTAGTGTATCATTTAAGATACACCAACTGGTAGTCTTTTCTCAGACCAGGGTATCGTGAAAGATACACGCGACATGTGTATATTCGATACCATGGGCTAGGTGAAGATACCAGTTGGTGTTTTGTATATGATACACTGGCTCTGAGCGTGTATAATTATCTTACAATGTAAGAAAACATCGTGAGGAAACCAATTATTATTCTGCGACATGTGTATATTAGATACCTTGGGCTAGGTGAAGATACCAGTTGGTGTTTCGTATATGATACACTGACTCTGAGCGAAACAACGAAATTCTAAGATTTTTTGTCATAATTAACTAACGGTGTAAGAAAACATCGTGAGGAAGGAAACCAGTTATTATTCTTCGACATGTGTATATTCGATACCTTAGGCTAGGTGAAGATACCAGTTGGTGTTTCGTATATGATACACTGACTCTGAGCGTGTTAACAACGAAATTCAAAGATTTTATGTCATTATTATCTAACGGTGTAAGAAAACATCGTAAGGAAACTTATTATTCTAGCAGTCTGTAACTTATGAAATACCCACTACTGCAAAATTTTGGTTATGTGCCAAATGTGATATTTGGACGCTCCTCTGACTACCTTAGGCATCCTCAAAATTCATCTTAAGTTGTTACTTCTCTTAGATCTTGATATCTACAGTGCCTTTTTTTAAACTCGAGCTTTCATATTGCTATGCTAGCGACTACTAAAACGGATAGAATTCAGGAAGACTATAATTTACAACATAATAACAAAACAACGTTAAATATAATTTCTAAGCCGAACAGACGAAAAATCACAACAATTTACACTGAAAGCTCAAAAATTATGAGTTGGCAACATCGCACCGGAAATGTATAGGCGCAGGAAATGAACCCGTTAGCGCAATCCAAGATGGCGAACGGAAGCGACCAGCGATTTATTCTCGCTGGACCCTGAGAGCGTGTATGAAACTTTATTGTAATGCAAATGTAATACTTTGCCTAGGTGAGATGAGACGGGAATTAGATTTATTCTTCCAGCACTTCTAAGAGCATTTTTATAAGGCACCTAGCATCTCCAAATTTTCTTCGAAACCTTGGACTCTCTTGTCTGGCTCGCGGAAAGAAATTTTGGAAAAACTCAGCGCTTTATTCATTATGTTACCAAGTAACAACAGCTACAAGTACTTTTTCCATGACTATCTTGCATTTGTAACAGTTTCTGTCACATCTGACAGTAAGTGTCAATTTGACAGCTGTCAGTCTTTCCTGCTGTGTCTAGTCTAATGTGCTAATAGTCAATTTGAAACGCTGAAAAATACTGGACTATATTTTATTTGACTGTACCAACTTCACTAGCAGTAGTTTGGAATAAAATCGGCGTATCCAAAAAGTTCGATTAGCCAGTCTAACAATTTGGAATATTTCTGTCCAAGCAGTTAGATTATCGAACTACTATTAGGACTGGATGGAATAAACACTACTTTCTTATAAAGTTTCATACATATCGATCGGGTCGTTACACTTTACGCTACACTTACACTTTGTCATACAAACAAAAATAAGATTTCTTTAGTACAATGGCAATGATTTTTTCAGAAGTGTGGAAAATCGACAAATGGTTTCAATTCACTCATAATGTTGGATAAAATCTTTAAATGAAGAAGTGAGTATACTTAAATACTATGCCCCGCAGTTACTTGATAAAGATGCAACGATGGTTTCATTGTTCGTCTTAAAAACTCAACTCTAAAATTAATCAGATGATTTCGATCCTTATTGCATGAAATATAAGGCTCACTTTTTGAAAAGTATAGATGAACATTGGTGGTTTTGACTCGAGTAAAGGAAAAGTTCACTTATAAGTTGAAATTGTTGCTCGAAATTAGTTTCAGTTGAATGTCAAAGATAGAGAAATTGTAACGGTGAGTTCAAGTCGGTCCCTTTGTAAGATGTTTGTTCATTGAACTGTACCATTTTCAAGGAGCTGTAAAAATTGTTACGAATTTTGTCTAAAACGTTTTATCAATGTTCACACAATTTAATAGTAAGTAGGAATATGTTTTTTTATACTTGGGACAAGAAAATGGCCCACCTGATGTTAAGACGTAACCATCTTTTATATCAAGCTTTGATTCAGAAGATAAACAGAACTCACCTCAAAAACCTTGGTACTAAAGAAAAAAACTCAGATCTAGTAATTGTATAATGATGAGAAACCTGTGGTTAGAGCCAAAAACAACATCGATATTCTGAAAACCCAATTCTGATGCTGACTGTACATTTTCACTCAATTAGAAATACAGTACTATTTGTAACTTATTTTTAAAATATTATGTATTTTTTTTACAACTGAAATGTAACCTGACTTAACTGGAATATTAGAAACGAGCATGTAAAATTTCATTCACAGGATTTCTTTCTTACTTTATTTTGTCCCACTTTTGCTTAAGTGGATTTACTCGTACCTGTTTTACTTCGAGACAAATGTAGGAAAAACTCCGGCCTTACTTTTAATATAATTTACTCCAGCTACGAAAACGTTTTCACTTTTATTTTGCTACTTAATACAGCATTGATTTATTTTCTTTCTTTTTCAAGCAATCCTACTAATATTATAAACGCGAAAGTTTGTAAGTATGAATGGATGGATTGATGGATGTTTGTTACTCTTTCACGTAAAAACTACTGAATGGATTTTAATGAAACTTTACAATAATATAGCTTATACATCAGAATAACACATAGGCTACAATTTATAAAGATATCGTATGAACTGTCCAAAATATGACGTGTGTCAAGTAAGTAGGAAAAAATCTACCATCTGCGAGCTATTCCGGCGTGCGCTGCCAAAACCGGTAGAGTTACACATAATATGTACTACGCCACGCTAATATAAGCTACTCGAAATACTAATCCTGCGCAGACGAAGTCGCGGGCAACAGCTAATATGTTATAAAAATCTGTATTAAACTTAGTGCATTATAAAAACAATTATTATTTATATTTAAGGCATAAAATATCAATTGCACAGCATTGAACAAAGTTATTTTAAAAACTAGTCAGTAGGTACACGGTTTATAATAAGGACACATTTTATATAGGTGTTCTAAAACTGTAGGTACGAGTGCCATACACTACCATACACAGTTCATTTCATTCTCATAGAGCTCCTTAAATTTATACCCCGCCCTCACTTTGGTGCCACTAAAAATATAATCCACTTCGAGCTGATCGGCCCACACTCGTATATTCATTTGTTTATGGCCCTGCAACGTTCGTGCCTACAATTTCTCTTTACCAGCCCTTTTAGGGGCCCGTGCCGTGAAAATTTCATGTTATTGAATCGTGCACCAATTCGTATGCTTAGGATATTGACATAAAAAAAGAAAATATGATCACAATAATCCTTTCACGAAGATGCACACAGACCGATTGAAAGAAAATAATCAATAGAAAAATACGTAAGTAGTAAAAAATATGAAAGTTAAGATTACTTGGCAAGTGTGATTCTTTCTTTGCTGAAATTATTACAATAAAAGCTTCTAGACATTTTATATAACAATTTTTATACCCGGAATACCGTTACTTTGACTCAGTTTACTTTTATTATTTTAAACTTAGCAAAGCTGTGACCAAACTACTTACTACTTATCCTACTTATCCTAATAGAACCAATATATCAGAAAACGTTTTGAGAAAATAAAATTGAGTTGATAGAAATTTTCAATTTATAAAATCGTTTCTTTGCGGAACCGCCTAAATACAGCATATAGGTCACTTTGAATTTCCCCAAACTCTTTCTAGTCTTAGCAATTTGCACATTACCTGAGTGTTTATATTTCCTTTCTGTGGCTGATTTGTTGGCCTTTTTTATGGCTCGCGTTTTTGTTAGTCTTTTTCACGGTGGCCCAACGTTTTTCTTGTTTAATTACGTAATAATACTATGGAATCCAGTACTTAGTTCGTTTTTACTTTGTTTTGTTTGATGCTGGCGCGATACGCTGAAGAAAAAATGGAAGTAATGTTTTACCAGTAAGTAATTACTGCAATTTATTTCAGAGAGTAAGACTATCGTAGTCTGTACTTATCTTTGATAATTACTAAGGCTTAAAAAAGAAACATGTGAAAAGGGTTTTGGTTGGCGAGTCACCCATTATTTCAGTTGACAGTTTTCTTATTTGAAACGTATAAGTAAGACATATATTATTATATATATTAGTAGAAAGTAGTTACATAAAATTAAATTGATACTCTCAATATAATTATTCCGTTTCAATCCTACCGTCCAATTCACAGCGCGACAAACGGGAAAGATCGAATGACATCTCGACCCAAAAATCACAAAAAAAGTAAGTTTTGACCTGAATATTTCTTGTCGTGTCACTAGTTTATTTCAAAATAGTGTGGTAAAAGGATTTTAGAGGCTCCTTTCGAGCACTGAATGACAACTAGTGACTATAAAAAAGCCAGTGCAATCCGATAAATGGCACGGCAGAAAATATATTTTATCTTAATTTAAATGAAGTATAAATTTTAATACTTAAAAACTGACCTCGGATCACTTTGGGCATTGCGGTACCTTCCTTGATACTAAAGGTTCTGTGAGGATATCTACCGTGTTTGGAGATCAAAGACATAATGCTGTTTCTGTTCTAGTTGTGGGTTCCATGTGGCATACCCACTGCCACTTCAACTTGCTTATTCTGACAGCTAAGTCAGTGACCTTCAATCAGATATTAGAAAATCTATAGGAGGACACAGATTTTCTAATATCTGATTCATTGACGTTGTGGAATTCCCAGCACATCTATCTGCTATCAGCCATAACCCGTTGTGTGACTTTTAGTATGTGTTTTTAGCTTATGGCCCATCTGATGTTAAGTTGTAACCGTCACCTATAACAAGACATCGCGTCGCAAGTCACGCTCGATAAGAAAGTGCCCTGCGATGCCCTCCCAATGCCATGCGTCAAAACTTAGCGCATACAAATGTTAAGCCTAATCAGCCTACGTTCTCCCACTGATGGGTATAGGCATCTTCTTTAGCACGTATGTGCCTATAATTTCACTGGCAACACTTTTCAAACGAAACAAAAAAATAGCATGCTGGTAGCACTACCTTCTTCCCCAAACAAGCCCTTCACGAAGAGATGTACGCCTAACATGGATAATGTGTCGGTTCATAATCGTAGTCGAAAAATCTAAAAGCTTCCCTTAGCTGCAAAGCTCCAGGGTGGGAACCGGCCATTTCGGCAGACTTAATCCGGCCGACCGGGTATTAGTATTCTTTCTGCGATGGATGAAAGCCGTACCCGGAATTTTTAGGTTAGTTTTCGGAATTTCGCAAAACTTTGTCAGGTCAGTTTTTTGGTGTAATTATACAATGTGTGGGCATTGTTATAGCTTATTTTATTAGTGAATGTCACTATGACATCATTGTGAATATGTATGAGTAGGACTATCGTTTTTTTTTTATGACGAAGTCTATTATCATATCAGAACCCATCTGATGTTACGCGGTTACCTATTTTGCGAGGCATTGCTTTGCTGTAGGTGATGGTTACCACTTAACATCAGGTAGACCATCTGTTTGTTCCATCAGCGTGTAGTATTAAAAAAACCGCGGTGTTCCGACAACATCAATTCAAACATATTTTTTACCCAATTATCTGAACAAATCTACGTAATAACCTGACCTGACCAAGCTACTAACAAGTGATTAAAATTGACGGCAAGGCAAATTGGAATTATTCACATTCAGAAAGACCATACAATAATTTAAAAACAATCTGTTGTCATACCGCTAACAAAATCTGTAGATAAACGGAAATGTATGTATTAAAGCTTTATGAAAGGTAGTAGAGCTCTTTGTGAAGGGCTCGTCTGGGGAAGTACTACCACCACGCCTTTTTCTGCCGCCAAGCAGCGTTGCTGTGTTTCGGTTTCAAGAGTGTGGTTGCCGGTGTAATTACAGGCACATGAGGCATTTTATGTAGAGGTATGTATGTATGTATGTATGTATGTATGTATGTTTGTCTGGCCATAACTTTCGAACCGTTGATCCGATCTGCATGAATTTTGATAAGTCGATAGCTTGTGCTTGAGAAATTTACTGGTAAGTATATGAGTAAAATCGGATGAAGGGTTATTAAGATAAGGGGTTTTTTAAGGGGGCAAAAATAAAAAAAGTTGCATAAAAAAATCAAGTTACATGTCAAATCAAATCAAAACGGTCTTTATTCAGTACAATCACAAGGATCACTTTGAAACGTCTTATATACTAGGTGAATCTATCGCCAGTTTCTAACAGTTATTGTCATATGAAAGGGCTTTGTTTGGACATTCCAAAACAATTTTTACATTTTTTCTGGAACGCTCAGTTTTTGAGATACTTACAATAAAAAAGTTAAATTAAGATAACCAGCGATCCAAGAGCTCCCATCTCTAAGAGTTTCGTTGGCATCAAGGTTTTTCTACTGGTCGGGCAGTTACTTTGCTTTTTCATATTTTTTTTTCTTGAAATATATTAAGGAGGTACTCAGTTCTCATAAAATGGTGACAACGACCAGGTCTGATGATGGAGCCAAGGTCTGTTCAACGGAACTACTAGTTTTAAAATATTGTTACCTTCATTGTGATCAAATTTAAAATCTTTTCTTTCACATAAGGTTTTCGTAGGTTAGGGTAGGCAGGTAAAATTATTATGCAGCGATAAATTTTTCTAGATCTTTTTTCTAACAGTTATTTCAATAACGTAGGTAATACGTTGATCTAATATACCGTACCCTCGAACCGTACAGGTTAGTTCAACGTAGGTCTCGAACCTTGTTTATTGAATTGGAACTTGAACTTCAACTGCAAAATAATTACTTTGGTATGCCATCTATCCCTTCCTTTTCAGTAAAACGAGTTAAATTACTCACGTTCTCCTGAGTCGCCACTTTGTGGGATTCTTTAGATCCAATAAAACACAAATATATTATTATACGAGGCTATGCCGATCCGCCCGGCGCGCCCGGTATCAAGCAAGTGTCGCTAGTATTGCCAGCGCAAGGACCCGACGAGGCTAGACGCCACAGTCCTGAACCTGGAAAATGGGCTTTTTAGCCCATCCCATTTGTGACCTTTCACAGGCTATTCAAAGTTTAGTACAATACGGTACAGCCAGAATGTGATTAAATCATATGCACCTAATTTGTTTTATTAATTAATTGGTTTAACAATAAAAATACGGTACATAAACTCAAGAAAACAGAACATGATCGATCAGGTTAATATTATACTTATAATTTTATACTTGTCAGCAAAACGAATAACATTGAACAGAACAGCTAACATGCTAAAGAGTATTATTATTGCACAATGGCCAGGAGGACAACCACGATCTTATAGCAGGATTAAAATAATATTACACTGAAATTTCGTTCCATGACCTTCATTAAGTAAGCTTACTTTATTATTGAATAGACAAAGCAGTTTTGTGATGTCACCATAAATTGTTCACCATGAGATGACTTTAGACAGCAAGTAATATTTTACTTACGTCAAATCTAGCAATCTTGAAAAAGTTGCTCGCGGTGGAAACATTATTGTTTTCATTAATTTAAATTTAAATAGTGCTAAATTATCTTAGAAATTAAGTAAAACGTGTTTATTTTCATAAGTTTTTATATTGAATCGATAGAACGCATTATTTACAGAAAAAACGTGACCTATATGTTAGAACTTGAATGTAAATGCGTATTTCGGAACGCGTTCTAGGAAGGTGCGAAAGTGATAAGGCTATACGAAAACAACAAAATCTAGGCCGTCTCGCTCTCTCATAGGGCAGTGATACATTAATCATTCGTTCTTTCACATCACTGCGTACGAATAAAACAATAATGTTTCTAAAGATCATGAATGAATGAAGAATGAAAATGCTTTATTGTATACCTTACAAACGAACAAAATATGAAACAAATAATAACAAAAAACGATCTCTTCCAGACAACCCTTGGACCGAGAGGAGCCTATAATAAGATGGTTGGTTCGGGTGCACCATAAAAATAACATGTAATAATAAAACAACATACCTAAATAAACTATCTAAATATACATAAATTATATTAAATCATGATACGAATCGAAGGAATTTTGTTAAAAGCTTGAAACAAAACGCTCCTGAAACGTGATAGTTTTGTTTGAGTTTGTGGTAGGCCTGCAGCATTTCGAAGCAAAACGTTTGAAAAGGCGTGTCAAATAAAATGTCAGGACAACTTAACAGCTCAGTCTAATTACATTTCATGACTGTCACGGCCGAGCTTTAGTTTTATTAGAAGTTATTAGTTAATGGGATAAACGTGTATTAGTTTTAGTTTATTTTTTACTTAATAAGACTTTTAATATCGCGTGTGGAGGAAGCTTTTTTTTTTACTACCTGCTGATCTCTCTCTCTTGTCATGTCACTAGTTTCTTTCAAAACAGTGTGGTGAAAGGATTTTAAGTGCGCCTCAAGAGGCTCCTTTTGAGCACTTGACACAATAGAACTTTTTAGGTTCTACGACATGCCGGTTTCCTTCACCGTTTGAGAGTACTGGTATTGTGCACATACATTTTTGAACAGAAAAACTCATTGGTGCACGACAGGTTTCGAACCCACGATCTTAGGATGGCGGGGCCGCTATCACTAGACCACCAGTGCTCCAAATCCTGCTGATGGGGCAAGCAGATGGTCCATCTTATGTAATTGGTAATTCTCAATAGCAAAGCTTGACAATGACATTTTGTGGAAAAAACGGTTTGCCAGCCTCATGTTGGGTACATGAGGCTGGCAAACCGTTTGTTCCACAAAATGTTTCTTCAAAACACAGGTATTGTTCAAGTTTCCAATGCTTATTTTTAATGTTATACATTTAGATAATTTTGAAAACAAAATCACAGCCTCATGTACTGTAAACACGACGCGAGCCCATAAGCCGCTATAAACTTGTACTTAAAAACACAATTATGGATAACATGATCCGCCTTACTTAATCCGGGCACTGCACATTATACCTATTTAACGGGATATACCAGGCCTCACTTTGACAGCTCTAAACAGCTGGCTCACTTTTTTGAGACGTACTTAAAAATCATTTCACCATACTGTTTTGAAACACTACAAGAAGAAGAAGCTGGCTCATTTTTTATTAACATACCTACCTATGGCACATCATTCGTTCAGGCGTGACTGTAAAAGTTCACCCTTTAATATTATAATGCTGAGATTATTACACTTGAATATGCGTTCTGAAGGTATTTTTTATGCGAATTAAATCTGTCAATATTATAAACAGATAGCATATTATATAAATACCAATATTGATGTATAATAATAGCGTTTTTATATAGTTTTTGTTTAATAAAAGTGATAACAGTGCTCCCATATAAAAAAACTTGGTATATTTGATGTACTAGGTATGTTTTAAGTACGAGTATAATACAGTACATAGTTCATACATATTTATTGGTAAGAATATTACATGTACAGTGATACTGCCGCCGTTTTGTTTGAGCTGCGACAGTGTTATGAGTCCCGGACGTAATCCCGCCCTAATTGTTGTCCGAGGAATGCCTTGAAAGTTGCTCCTAATTGCTGGAATAATATGATCCTCGGATTAAATTTGGTTTCGATAATTGCTCGCAGAAAATTTTAAATTGCAGTATGAGAAACTGCCTCCCCTCTTTTAGCAAAATGTAATTAATATGCTAATAAAAGGCTACTGCATACTTTTAAATATAAAACATTGCAGAAGTTTTTGTACCTAGAAATGAAAATAAAAAATTGGCATTTTTTCCAGCACAATTTAGCCCCAAACTAAGCAAACCTTGTGTTAAGGAAAGTATGTTATTAAATGATTTATAGTATAACACTCAGGCACAGAACAAACAACACGATGTTTGTCAGGGGTGGGAACTGAACTCATTGCCTACAGCGCAGAAAGAAAGTAATACCGTGTAACTATACACTGTATAGTGTTTTTTTTTTTTTTTTTTATACAACCAGCTGATGGAACAAGCAGATGGCCCACCTGATGTTAAGTGGTAACCATCACCTATAACAAAGCATTACCTCGTAAGCCTCATGTGCCTGTAATTACACCGGCAACCACACTCTTTATATAATCTTTATATTGTATTGTAGTTATACTAGAAGTGAATACCGTGTACCTATAGTAAACTAGTATGATCATCAGACACGCATTAAGGCTTTCTAATGATATGGTATAAAATGTTTGTGTCGATCACAATACACCGTAAAACCCCGATCGAAACTTTCTCAAAGCTCTACTACTACTAACTATTATGTTACCCAAAGTTTTAGTAAATCATTGAAGAAATTAAAAGAGTCATGAACCGCTTACCGTAAATAAAGTTTATACCTTCCTCGCCATAAACAACTTGGAACCGGAAGAGGCGGGCCGCAATAAAACCACCGATGGTGTAACGTATAACATGATCACAATCGAGATACCTATCATCTCGCTGAATTCGCACTCCTGTACCGGCCTAATGGAACCACGGGAATCAATAACTGCTGACCGTCTCATTACAGAACCCCACTTTCAATCAAATACCTTCAACCTAATTCCAACCCTGAGACGACAGGGGTAAAGCCCGAATTCGCGCAGCTATAAAGTTGTGGTTAGGACGTTTAATGGCGATAGTTCCAATAAAAGTGTCAAACTGCTATGTCCGCAAGAAAGAAAGCAGTGGACGTTTTATTGACTATCTAATAAAATAAAGGGGATTTTTTTCTTCGATTGTGTATGACATTTGTTGAATTTTTAGATCTATTCTTCTTATTATACTCAAGGCTAGATTGCCGCCATTAGTCTTCATGCCTCTCAACACAGGGTTACTTTAAGTATATTTACTAAAATAAATTTAAATTCTTAATGAAGCTTGGAGTTGGTTGGACTACCTACTAAGGCTATTTATTATCTAAGTAGCTATCAAGCTAGCCAAAACGAAGGTGGAATCTTGGAGATATATAAATATTGTTGCCAATTTGTTGCGTTACCACATTATTTGGCGAATAAATTGACCTACATTACCAAAATTCACGAAAAAACCTAGTCGCGGTAAAAATTTTAAATTCCCTCATCATTAATCATCCGAAGCGGCCGAAAGACGACGTTGTAGACAACACATAACAAACGGTCGGGTTAAGTGCATTCTCTGTCTCCCTTACTCGTATAATGCTAGAATGAGAGACGGAGACCATATTTCAATGTCAATTCCAGTGTACGGGACAAGATCCGTATTTTCCTAAACAAAACTTCGGTTTGTTGGTATTGAGATATTGGAAGCGAATAGAATTTACGTTTGCTGTGGGAATAGGTTTTGATGTACGATATACGTAGTAAACCTTATAAAGTCACTCTAAAAACAAAAAACGAAAAGAATTAATCAAAAAAAATCAAATCAAAAAATGTTTATTGACAAAAATTAAAGGAGTAGGTAGGCAATCAAACATTTTTCTTAACCTTTTAATACATTGAAAAAGCTAATACCTAATGAAATAAGTACCATGGTTTTCTTATGTCTGGTCGGAAAATCAATAAAGTGACTTGCTTGAATAAAATACCTTTTTAATTTTAAGCATAATACTATCCCAGTGACACCTACTTCTGAGTATAAGAAAATTTAATAATTAATTATTGGACATAACTCGTAATGAGATCTTGATCTTGGTGATATCGTTATTCGTATAAAATGAATAAATATTGGTGGACTTTCACACAACACTATCTAGCCCCAAATTAAGCATAGCTTGTAATATGGGTAATATCTGATATAATACTTAAACAAGTATACTTTTATTTGTCAATACATACTTAAAATATATAATTTCATCCAGGCAGAGAACAATCTAACATCTAATGTTCATCACACAAAATTGTTCTCGGTTTGTATCGAACCCACTCTCTGTTTTCAGAGATCTATTCATTCTGATTATCTCGTTCTGAGATCTAGTCACTTTGAGTTCTCTTGAGATGGGATGATAAGATCTCAATATAACGAGATCACAATCGTTATAATGAGATCTTGTCATACCGAGAACTTGTCATTATACAACGAACCAAACAAACAACTACGAACAACTCGAACAATGTAGGTAAGTACCTATTACTCGCAAAGCTGAAGGAACTATAAAACATAATAGGCCATGCGAAACTAGTAGCAATCTCGTTCGAATATGCACACCTCGACGGGTCTTCATTACCCGCCATTGTTTCATATTTAAAACGGGGTCCCCGGTACGCGCCGGTTGACCCGAATAGTACATCGATGATTTTGCATTATTAAAAAACTGTCTGTACTTTAATAGGAGGTTTTGATCGCGAGCGGAAAGCCACTTCACCCTCCAACTGTTGTCTCGTTGTCAACGTTATGTTTTTTATGTATATCCTGGCCTTCATATATTCGCTATGGGAAAAATCAAAGTTGATAAAGACTATCAATTTAATCTGCGTTTTAAGGTATCTAAACTGAGATAAAACAAGATTCAGATGTTAATAAAACTAACTGCACATAAAACTGTTAGCTTGAAATATCACCAGCGTGTGGTAACCATGTTAGTCATAATTATTATACTTTGTGTTCATGCCCCAAATTAGAATAGCTTTTAATTTGATGAGCATACACCCAAAAATACTGTTCGAACCGTTTTTAGCTAGATTGCAAATTCTTTTCGCGTTTTATTTGATGTGCAACTTTGAAAACCAATTGAGTTCGACTGTTGGTTTGGGATCCAGCTCTCTAATTTGCTGTAAAACTTTTTATTGTTAAAACCAGATTGAAATTCCGTAAAACATACAAAGCAATGTTTATTTGTTCGATGCTTTAATTTGATTGAATAGTTTCAGATGGCACTTCCTCGAAAGTCATTATAAAACGAACTATAATAAAATTATCATTATAAATAAAGGCTTTATGTGGATTGTATAAGGTTAAATGAAAAAGGTTTTTTTAACTTTCAATTATTTTCGCCGAATTTCACAACTCTCTAACCAGCCATTCAATAACTGTATTTCAATAAAACAATTAATATTTGTTGTAATCCGCAACCTGTCTTATTGATACGTTTATATTAATATATCTAATATAACATTATCAGATAATAATAACTTCTAACTTAAATGCCCAATAAAATAGTCATAAAAATTCAATGTGCTGCTCAATAAATAAACTTAAAAATGAAATATGCCAAAATTACGAGAATTTCTAACGCAACGCATTATTTAAAATTGGTGAGAAAAAAAACATAAGGAAACTTATGTTTTCGTGAAAAAAGCGATGAGAAAACCTTTTTTACTAATTCACTCAGGAAAAACAATTCCCAAGCGCACCCCCTAATCTCACTAACAGTGTGCGTTTACCTTCTCACGGGAAACTTTCTCAGCCGGATAAAGGAAACATTATGTAAATAGCCGCGCTTCATGATTAACTCCGGAGTGGATCTTAGCTGTTGTTTTAATATACCACGCGCCGGAACCGGAACGAAATAACAAACGCCAAAATGATTCCCAAAAAAAAACATGCATTTCAAATGTTTTGAGAGTGAATGAAGCGAAAGAGGTATGTCAGGATCGTAGCAAGTGGAAACCCTATGGTAAATAGGCATGATTTTGTCTCGTATGTTATGTATGTTCCTCAAAATCTTCTTATCGTATCACTAGTTCTTTCGCAACAGTGTGGTGAATGGATTTTCCTCAAGATATTTGCCTTCACTGTTTAAGAGTACGGTACTGTGCACATACACGCGTGTACAACGCTGTGTTTCGGTTTGAAGAGTGTGATTGCCGATGTAATTACAGGCACATGAGGCTTAAAATCTGTATGCCTCAAGTTGATGCAGGGCAGTGCATCGTAGGGCACGTTCCTATCGTGCGTGACTTACGAGGTAATGCTTTGTTATAGGTGATGGTTACCACTTAATATCAGGTGGGCCATCTAATTGTACCATCAGATAGTTGTAAAAAAAAACACATTTGAACAGAAAAACTCATTGGTGCACGACTTCTGAACCCTATGGCCTTGGAATGTGAAGGCTGGGCGGGACGAGGGACTACTACACTAGCACAGTGCACAGTACAAAAATCATATGACCAAATTACCCACCGCATTTTATCACCACACATTGTAAAAGTATATTAGTTCTCATGGTGGAGATGGTGATGGTGGAAAATTAAATGTCAAATAGTTTTTATTTATACTTCTTATATTTTTAGTAACGGAAACAAAAATCGTCAACTTCATGCTTTTAATTTAAGTCTTGTTCCAGGTTATTCATTGCTGAGAAATACTTGCTGCAGACAAGTAGACAACAAAGTCCTGTGTTGTTTTATCTTAAAGCAACAAAATCCTAACAAACGTCTAGCGGAAATTAAACCCTTGACAGCTCGTTTGCCTTGCACAGAAGAGAGCAAGACTTCACATTGCATCGCACTTAAACCTTACTCAAGCGGTGCGATATCATCCTCTTATAATCATCATCATCAGCCTGTGGAAGTACCTTAGGCCTTCCTGCAATATTTACGTTCCAACATAATAATCTAGGTGTTGCAGTCGAATAACCTAGCATAAGTTTTAATTGAATGCATACTTTTTTTTTATACAACTAGCTGATGGACCAAGCAGAAGGCCCACCTGATGTTAAGTGGTAACCATCACCTGTAACAAAGCATTGCCACGTAAGTCACGCACGATAGGAAGGTGCCCTACGATGCACAGCCCTGCGTTCATCAACTTGAGGCATACATATGTTAAGCCTCATGTGCCTGTAATTACACTGGCAACTATGCTCTTCAAACCGGAACACAGCGTTGCTGCTTGGCACAAAGAGCTCTTCTACTCTTACCAACCTTAACCTTACTCAAGCGGTGCGATATCATCGTCTTACAATCATCATCATCAGCCTGAAGAAGTCCACTCCTAGCCCTTAGGCCATCCCGCAATATTAACGATGTTTACGTTCCAAAGTGATACGCGTAAACATCATAATCTACGCGTTGCAGTCGAATGTATGCCTAGCATAAGTTTCAATTGAATGCAATACTTTTTATTTCTAGTCATTTATGAGTTTTCAATCTCTCTAAAAAAATGGAAACATCAGGCGTTAAAGAATATACTTTGTAGCAATGGAACAAAAATAAATAAATAAAGTCTTGTATAAAAAATTAACTCTTTTATATTGATAGTGTATATTGTTGTCGTAATCTGAGATACTCAACCGCAGTACTACTCAGTAGTTTGAAACGACTTAGAGATTTTTTTATTTAAGTACTACTTGTTGATGGAACATGTTGATACTCCATCTGATGTTTACCATCACCTATAACAAAGAATCACCTCGCAAGTCACGCACAATAGGTACGTGCCGTACGATGCGCTGCCCTATACGTCCATCAACTTCTGGCATACACATGTTAAGCCTCATGTGCCTGTAATTTCACCCGCAACCAAACCCTTCAAAATGAAACAGCAACACTGCTTGCCGGCAGAAATAGGCATGCTATAATGTTATAATTTTGAAACTGGGGTATAATAACACGAGTCAAGTAAACTGTGCAATTTCTGTTATCTCTTGGTGCGTGTCAAATCAACTTGTGAGTGTCGCGCAAAGTTTTCCCGATCTTTTCCTTGTTTTCCCGGTTGCCCGGGTAACATCGGATCTTCGGGGGTCGCCCGTCTAATTGGGTGACTCTCTTTGGGATTTCTACCTTGAACGAGTTTGGGGGGATTGATGATGACCGATTTAACAAGATTGGGTTTTAAATTAAAAAAGCTTGGCTGGATTTTCGTACGTTTCTACCACAGATTAAATACTTGTAACAGGTAGTTATATTTTAATTAAATATGGTATGTTGGTAAGGTATGTTATAATGAAAAAATAAATATTATATGTTAAAAAAAAACAATTGTATTCAAAACATAAAACAAAATAGCGTTGAATGAAGAACTTTTTTCTTCTATATTCTTTTCAAGGCAATAATTGGCATTTGGCTACATATAATATTAAAATTGGACTTAGGGCCGCTTGCACAACGAACGGATTTAATTGTATTTAGTTTAACATATTTACCATTATTTTAGTATATAAGTCGTTTCAAAGTGATCCTTATGATTGTACTGATTATAGACCGTTTTGATTTTGATTTTAACCAAACTAAACGGAGTTTGAGTTATGATTTATATTGTCTGACAGTTTAGTTAATCATGTTTAGCGGCTTATTTGTCAAGAAGTTGATAGTGGTTTCTAAATGCGATTAGTGGCTCGCTAAACATGATTAGCAATCGCTGAGCAAGTGGCCCTTATTTAATAAAGAAACCAGTCTGAAATAATTATCAAGCTTTTATTATAGAATTTATTAAACACGGGTTTCTAAAATAGTCGTGACGTTCAAACGGAAACTGTGAATTATTTATAGGCAGCTCATTTGAATTTAAATACTAAATTGTGGCGATTCCGGACACAATATTTCAATTATTACTTGACAAATTCACATATTCCTTGATGGGGCCAATTCACATATTATTTATTAAACAGTCAATTTACTCGCACTTTAACTAAATCAAGTGTCTAGGCTTGCAGGAAGGTTTGGGAAAGATATCAAGACTTGTATGTTATGTACAATACTGCGTATAATCACCTAATCTGCATTTTTAGCTAGGTACTTTAGGTTAGAATATTGGATAGAAAATTGTTATAATATGAGCGCGTGCGCGCGTGGCTGGGTCGCTTGGCTGAATAAAAGAGCGAGTGAATGAATGATGCCGCGCTGAACGGTGAATGTGGAGATGAACGACGGACGACGTTCCCGCTCCAACATCAAGACTTTATTTTGTCCTGTCAATTTCAACCTTGTTATGTAATATTAGGAATAATTTGTGGCAAACCCTATCGGCCACTGAACAGCCACAAATAAAAGAAGATTAGGAATAATTAGAAATCCTTTCACCTCACTGTTTCGAAAGAAACTAGTGACACGATAAGGAGAAGAAGACATAATTAGAGAACATTCAATTGTCTTTTATATTTTGCTTGGAATCAAAATAGGTCTCATTCGTTAAGGTCAAACATATAATGTGTCAATGGCAAAATTGAAGGAAATACCGCAAGTGCCATATTGAATTGAATTGAGAACGTTTGAGACAAATAAATAAATAAAAATAAAATATGAATTTAAGATTGGCCTTCTTATCTGTGTTTCAGCAAACAAGATGTTAATGCAAGTTCTTATTGAGAAAAATATCAACCCGCGTAATCAAATATCATTAAATCTCGTGCCCAAAGTTCCATTCTCAAGCCGACAACACTAAAATTAAGTACCTAACTTAAAATCCCCAATTTATCATCCAGACGTCTACACAAAAACCTAGCCTCACATTTTCATAAAGAGATCTACTGATAAGTGATGATTTATTCGTACCAGTTAAAACTAGCGTGGTTGCAGCGACAAAAACTTACTGTGACTTTAACCACGAAAACGTTGGTTATGGTCCTCTATTTATGGTGTACTCTGTGACTAAATGAATTGTATACCAGTTTTTGCTTTGATTATAGTATTACCATAGAAGGGTACCATAGAAAGTACGAGTAAAATAAAATTACAATCATAGATGTAAAATTGTAGAAATAAGGGATGGAGCTTTATTCTTGTAACGGGTTGACGAGGTAAAAGTATTACTAATACTATTGGCCCGCATCATTCACATTGTGAGGGAAAGGTGTTCTTCCAATCCCGCCACTCACGATTTGTGAATATTTTTAAAATAAATTATTTACGAGAAATTAAAATCATTATTTTCTCTGAATCACTTCTCTAAATCTCTGTTAACCAAGAACCAACTCCAAAATTCTTTAAGGATATATTAAGGGGGGTAGTCAGATGTACATTCTAATATAACATTTGTTTTAAACCCAAATTTTGCAATAGTTGATATGCACGCCCATCACCACTACTAGAATACTAACTGGTTTTCACTCCTTTTACAATTGAGAAGGCATTTTTCGAAGAGAAAAATCATTGTTGCACGACCAATGCCAACCAACTATCCTACCAATCCGTGTGGATTTGAGGAATGAAACACGACTGAATAGCTGGTAGCCGCTTAGTTACGCTGGAAATGCTATGAAGAGCATACCCATAGCACTTTAAAATTATCCTTATGCACCCTTCACGGTGCAATATTTATGAAATGAGCCCGAATAAATGAAGCTTGATGGTTGTATATTGCTGGGAGTAATCTTCATTAGGAGAGACGAGGTGGTGAAAAAATTAGGCCATTTTTTTGGGCCGTAACGGGGTTGCCTGTGGCATTTACAAAATGGAAATTAATGAATAGAAAGGATAGCGGGTATTTTTATAAGGAAAATTGCGTAATTCTAAAAAATTCTGTGGTAACTTCTTGTTTGCTAGATCATGGAGTAATTAATCATAAAGTAACTTTTATCTGTTTGGTTTTTATAAAATATTTTTCAAAGATAAAATTACAGCTTAAGTTTATTTTAATGATGTATATTTATAATGATGCCTGTGTTAGCTGTTGCCTTTGTTGGATAAGCACAGAGCGGGATATTGTTTTGTTTGAGTCTAGTATTAAGTTTTGTGTATTATCTCTTGGCACCTGGCGGGACGTGTAGCGACAGGTGGTGCAAAATATTGATGGAGTGGTGGCCGAGGACTGAAAAGAGAAGCGTCGAACGTCCAATAAGATGATGGGTCGACGACATTGTCAGCGACGTAGATGGATGATGATAGGCCAAAATTAAAAAAAAAACATAAAAAAAAGAACATGACCAGCAGTAAGGTTGCGTCAGGCTTCGGATGATGATGAGTATCTCTTGGCGATCCTAATAAAAAAATAAATATATAAACTGTACAAAATAGACGTGAAGTATTTTTGGAATCTGCTGTTCATTTCAAACGATCTATAGAGATACAAAGATATATAAATAGTTTTTGATATTTCCGTACATACCGCTTTTTAGTTTAAACTTATACTTTGATACAAGAAAATGAGAAAAAAAATCTTTAAAAGACACTGAAGCTGACATCTTACTTTCCACCGCTGTCTTAAGCTCAATCCTTCAAGAGCAGAATCGACCCCCGCTTATAATAATGCAGTGCAAGTCACACAGAATCGTCGAGCAAACAACGGCACAATGGCGCACGTGAAATGAGATGTCTCATAACAGCACGACGCGATTCCTAGTGCGGTGGACGGCATTCCGGCAATGTACAGTGTATTTGATATACTTATTGCTTCATTCACTCGTATAAACATATATCCGCTAAAATGGCTGATAAATCTGAGTGTGCTGACCACGTGACTATTTATTTTGTCTGTGACGGAGTTCTCGGCCACAGTGTTAAGTCTTCAGTTTTAGCTATTAGATATCCATGGCGGAAGGCCCTGGAGACTTGTATTACAGGTCTTTTAAACCTCTCTCGAGCTCCAGTCCCTTGCAAAGTGGGTACTGACATACCTATGTATAGGTATCTCGTGCCTACCTACCTGCTACAAAGTCCTACTATAAGTCCTACTGTACCACCACACTTTGCAAAGGAAATAAATACATTTTGAATTTGAAATAATAGTATACCCTATATGCTAAACTAGGCTATTATTATAATTAAAAGCCTGTAATTTCCCACTGCAGGGCAAAGGCCTTCCTGTTTTCCGATATTTTCTGATCTGAGACTGTGGACCTACCCTTAAAGTTGTATCTATTTCGTATTGGTTTGATTATTTAGGTAACGAACTATATTTCTTCTAAGTTTCGTCCTCGTCTTTTTCATCGGTTTATTTGTTAGAGCGGGATTGAGCCACAAACATTCAAACATTGTAACTTTCACATTTATATAGTAAGAAGTAGGATTTGATACCAAATGCGTCGGCTGTTCAGAGAATTCAACACGTGCGCCCACTCTGCCTCTGACAGATATTAAATTCGCATCGCGATTCCGCTAGATCCCACTGGCCGCTGTTGCGATGTGCTGTGTGTACTGTATGGCCCGCGCCAATAAAGAAACGAATCTAATAAAAGCTGCTGCTAATCATTACTTCCCACTCTGAATTACTTTTAATAGTAGTGTGCGAGTGAGAGGTAATGATTTTAGATTTGTTTCTTTACTGGCTAATGTTTCAGCTTGTATGACATAAATTTCGTAATGTAACTTTGTGGTTTGATAAAATAAATCAATATAACAGTAGTTTAGAACGAATGAGATATGTTTTATTTCTTCTGTCAACAATATCTAGTAAATCTATAAAATTTTATTTAAAAAACGAGTTTTTCTTAAATTGTCTGTCAAAATGAAGGACAGGTGTCAATAATGGAGCGCAGACTTGTAAGTCAATTATATTAAGCTTTTATTACAGGTGATGGTTACCACTCACCACCAGATGGGTGATGGATGGTGATAGATATTATTCTCTTAACAAGTATGAGTTCAAAATGTTATAGGTAAATTGTCGTGTAAATGTTTATTGTATACATCTTAATGCAGCCGGCTGTACAAGTTTGACTTAATTTAGAGCTACAATGTGGTATGTAAAATGACCGCCAATATTTATTTATTATGTATCATCCCTGGCAATTACCACGTAGTTATCGACACGGCAGGTTTTACCATTCAATATTTGATAGCCACATCGATAACTGCAATTATACGAACAGCCATAAAACCGACGACAACGAGCTCAATAGAGCAATATCAATGACGTCGGGAATCAAGAATTACACGTTTCATCAGTTACAATAAATACTAGCCCGGTTCAAGTCAAACATTACTCGGTGTGTCACTCATTTTGTGTGGTATAAGTGTGGGCGGGTAAAGGCCAGATGGAGACGCTATTTTTTAAACAGTTCTTTGCCCATTGGTTAGGAATAGCAATAATCACAGAAAAACAGTTTAAAGTTCAGTCTTATTTTACATTGACAGTTCCTTTTAGAAGATATCGAATTACATTCCTGACTTAACGGTGTTTAATTTGAAACTATTTGAACCTCACTTGGCGTCTAAGAAGAATTGATCTATTATTACATAGATAAAATTAATAAATACTGGTGGACATTCCACACAGCACTATCTCGCCCCAAACTAAGCCAAAGCGCGTGATATGGGAACCAGATAGCTGATAAACTACTTAAATACTATTTTGTAAATACATACTTATAATATTATATAACACCCAGACAGACAACAAACATCTATGTTCGTTCATCACACAAATGTTTGTGCTCGGTGGGGATCAAACCCACGGCCTACGGCACAGAAGGCAGAGCTACTACCAACTGAGCTGTGAAGGCTGTCATTGATCTTTAATTTTGAGTTGTAGAGCTTTTTGTGAAGGGCTCGTCCGGGGAAGTACTACCACCAGGCCTTTTTCTGCCGCCAAGCAGAGTTGCTGTGTTTCAGTTCAAACGCAGGGCAGTTCATCTTAGCGCACGTTCCTATCGTGCGTGACTTACGAGGCAATGCTTTGTTATAGGTGATGGTTACCACTTAACATCAGGTAGGCCATCTGCTTTTTCCATCAGCCAATCCTATATAAAAAAACACATGCGGATGCAGCAAAATGTATTTTCAGTGTGAATTAATTCTCATTCTCACTTTTCCCTTTTACCTTTACATTGAAGTGGTTTTACCAGTGATTCGTTATTTGTTGACTTTCAATGCGCATAACCAAATAATGTGTCCGCGAGCTACTCTACAAGGTATGACAAAAATCATAACCCGCTTTATCCTGAAACTTGAACCACTAACCTCACCCTAAGTAATTCACCCCACCCGTCGAGGGGTGATTACCCCTTTATTACTCCCCCGTGCGGGCCTTAATGCATGGCACTATTACGCTACGTGGACTAATGCTTACAATGTATTTTTGCAAGATATTCCTATAAGCCTATGCGCTTATGAAACTCTTCCTGTATGCTATCCGTTTTTTTTATTGTTTGAACAAGTAGTAGTACAACACTTTTACAACTTTTTGTTTGTGATTGGGAACAGCTCATCACGCGTTTCAATTACATTGTAGTGCGGACCTATTTCTGCCCTCAAGCAGAATTGCTGTGTTTCGGTTTGAAGGGTGTGGCTGTAATGAAATTACAGGCACTTGAGGCTTAGGATCTGTATGCTTCATGTTAGTGTACACAGGGCAGTTCATAGTAGGCCACGTTCTTATCTTGCATGACTTGCAGGCACTGTTTTTTTATAGGTGTACCACTTAACATCTGGTGAGCCATCTGTTTATTCTAACAGTTATAACTTTAAAATTAACGATTACTTGTGCCGGGTAGGAAACAACTAAAAAAAAGCGAAAACCAAAAGAAAAACAGAAAGCGGAACAACCCAACTAAGCTATGAAACCAATTAAATCCAAATATTTTCTTTATCTACCAATTACACAATTTAATATTTATCACTGTACTGTGTTCGATTTTACTGTAGCATCCAGAGTAATAAAAGTGAAATCTCTGAATAAATTAAACCTTCAATGAGTTTCACCGACAGTATCCACTGGAATCCAGTTCATGAGTGCAGGTGTCATCCAACAATGAACTCTGTTCAAGTGGCTCGCCAGAAATTGAGGAATCTTGAATTTACCGTAACAAAGAGTTGTAGTTACAATGGAAGTGACACAATTTCTCATTCAAAGTCAAATTCGTCCTTTAACAAGTTTATTATACATTGCTTAAATTTTGTTGGTGTTCATTGGTGAAATTAAAGGCACATGAGGCTTCATCTGTGCCTCAAAATTGATGGATGAAGCAGGGCATCGTATCTTATCTTATCTTTATCTTATCTTGCGCAATTTGCAAGGCAATGCATTGTTATAGTTGATGGTTACCACTTGACATCCGGTGGGCCATCAGATTTTTTCTATCAGCAAGTAGTATAAAAGAAATTTGCTGCAGGGGATTTACGTAATAAGTCACGCATAAGTTAAATATGTGAATTATTTTATTAATTATAATTATGTATTTTAGTAGCCTAGCCCTATACTTTAAATTATATACTGAAATACTATTGTTTGAAATAAATGAATATTATTTTTATTACTCCTTATATGAGAACTTTCATATTCTAAACAAACTATGTACTAAAATGCTGTCTCATCTATTACAATTACCTCTTTACACCCCAGCCTTGCCAGAGCAAATACAATTCGAGACAACGATAAGTGGATTGGGCCGGTTTCATATTGCACCCCTGTTTCAAATTTAAACACTGTGACATGAATCTAGAACTATCCTGTAGTTCTTTTATCATTGTAAAGGCGGTTTGACTATCAGAGTAACATATTAAATTTATTTTTTTATGTCTTTGTATTTCTGTAGTCCAATATATTTGAATTCGTAATTTATGCATTATTACAGGCTTATCCAGTTGAATTTTATAAATATAAATTGTTGAGTTTAATTTGGAAAATCAAAGCGTTTTTCGTGAGACATATTTTGTTTAATTAGTCGTTTTTATGCTTCATTTTATATTTCTATGAATAATTGTGCGAGCGAGAATGTAAGGCGTCAGTAATTTTAGCCTATTCATAATCACGTAAAACAAATAAATAATAAATATTGGCGGAATTTCTTTTATTTTTACTTTCGGAAATTTTTATACTGAGTTTTCCCATCATTTATTTTTGACTTGATTATGAATGATTGTATGTTTTTATTTAGTTATTTTAGGTAATGTAATTTTTTTTCTGATTGTTGGTATACCACCAAATTTGTACCTAGTTTTCCATAAACAATAATAACTTTATCTTTATCTTTATCTTGATCTTCTTCACAGCTTTATCTGGCCCCAAAACTAAACACTGCTTGTATTATGGGAACCAAATAGCTGTTATAATACTTATATGCTTTTATTCTGTTAATACATACTTATAGCACAATAACACCCAGACAAAGATCTCAGCTATCTGGTTCTCATAGCTTTGCGATCAGGGCTAGATAGTGTTGTGTGGAAAGTTCACCAATTATTTGATCTACATTCGCTTACCTACATAGAACGTTATTTATAAGTGGTCGACGTATAGCCGTCACTTATCCCGGTCGAGTGGCTCAGGTATCCTCGTCCCCGCAATTAAGCACGAGACGATGGCACTCCACTCAATGGGTCTTGGGTGGTTCGATATTTTCATCTGCGTAGTTTGAATTCTAGCGTGAGTGTAGTGTGAATTAGGTTTTTTTATGATAAAGGTCCAATGACATAAGTTTAAACCTTATTTTATTTGGATCATCATAATCAGCCTGAAGAAGTCCATTCCTGCACATAAACCTCCACTATTATACATTTCGAGGAATGTCAATTTTTTTTATACAACCAGCTGATGGAACAATCAGATGGCCGACCTGATGTTAAGTGGTAACCATCACCTATAACAAATCATTGCCTCGTAAATCACGCACGATAGGAACGTGTCTTACGATGCACTGCCCTGCGTCCATCAACTTGAGGCATACAGATGTTCATACACTCTTCAAACCTGTAGTAGTCTGTAATTACACCGGCAACCACACTACAAATGTTAAGCCCCATGTGCCTGTAATTACACGGGCAACCACACTCTTCAAACCGAAACACAGCAACGCTGCTTTGCGGCAGAAAAAGGGGTGGTGGTAGTACTTCCCCGGACGAGCCCTTCACAAAGAGCTCTACTACTAAAAACTTAAGGAAAAAAGAGTAGGTATTCCAGCAGCGACGGAGGGCGTGTCACGGTTACTTATAACACTGTAAGCAAGTGCCAAGTTTCATAATTAACGTGCCTCATACTGCCCCAATTAGACATCCTCAAATGATCTACCCAAGATCCTGTGACGATGTTTAGTGACCAGGTGATAACAGATCCTAAAAATATTTATTGTTGACGGAATCGTCAGCCGAGCCAAGAATAAGACCCTTTCTACATCACATTATTAAAAAAGTCAATTTACATTTTATTCAGGAGCGTGCTGTTTTTGGTGTATCTCTTTTCCTCAAAAAATATATTGCCCTGTTCTCCCCACCCCCTTCCGGTGACAACAAAGGTATTTTATTTACTTCTGTTCACCTTTTCTGTATTGTGACACAGATAATGTCATATTCTTTTTTAAGAGGCTCCGTATCGTTACTTTTATCAGAAAATAGATGTGAATGTTTTTGCTTAAATTTCCATATTCTGGGCACCACTTTTTGATAAAACACACACAATTGATAAAAGTCAACATCAAATACATATTTTAACAACAGTCGCTAGCGATTATAGTTTGGAAAAAATCATGGTAGAATCACAGTTTCTGTAATAATAAATTATTCAATGAAATGAAGTACCACTTGAAATTACTACTACTGAACATTTTGTAATTAATTTCCAGCAAGTGTAACAAAAATATTATTTCCGAAAGCTTAGACCAGACTTTTGAGCCATCTTTTCGATCATTTACTGCCAAAAAGTTTACAAAATTGGTAAACCAAAAAAACATAATATTTTTATCATTTTGGAAAATTTTAACACCCATCTGTAGTAATTTTGTTTCGATGGGGCCTATGTTGCATTGCACGTACCTTCTTATATTAGGAGTTGTTGTTTTACACCCAGCTTAAAATATTCTTTGCAAAGAGCAATATTTAAATAAGCCGAGAAAGAATCCTTCCATTCGACTTCACCCGCAATCGGTCGACCATCAGAATTCAACCAATAAAATGGCTGAAAAGGCTCGTCTATCTTCAAATCGGAGAAATTATAAAATGGGATTCCATTTGAGTTTTAATTCAGGTGGGAATAAAATCCAGCCTTTGCGCCCTGACTGGGAGGAGAGGAAGAGAGAAAGGGGAAGGATAATTGAAATTTTTCTTAATCCCCCGAGCCTCGGTTCACAAAATGTTTGTGAGTTAGATGGATAGATTAATGTTCTCGTGCGGTTGTTATTATAAATTAGATGGTTTATTGAGACGCTTTTATGTCGGGTTGGAGTATTAAAACGCAGGTTTTCAATTTATGTTTTGGTTATAACAAAAAAGGTTTTTCATTTTACTGCTTCGGGGTTTTGTAAATTGGGTAGAGTAGTTTTAACAAAGGACTTTGAAAAAATTATAAAGAAGAGCAAATTGTTCTTGTTTTTTTTTCACTGAACTGTCACTTACGTTTTATAATACGTGAAATTAGTAAAAAGAAGCTTAATTTATTTATTTATTACATTAATTGTAGTTGTAAAAATTACAAATATTTTTTATGGGCCTTTAAAAGAAAAATTGTGAAACATAAATATAGAATATGTTTTTCTTAGTTTGGGACTGGATAGCGCTATGCAAAATGTCTAACAATATATAAGGCTTAATAATAATTTATTTACAAAGGCGATAACAATGAATACAAGTATTTACAAAATTCATATTTTATACAAGGTAAAAGTATATTGTGTGTTTGAAAACTCTTTTTTTTTAAATGATAAACAAGAGAATGACTAAAATTCACAAACCAAATAAATCTGAACTTATAGGATTTTAGTTGCTTTGTATTTATGTTGAAACGGAGACTCGTCGGCTGTGTTTATATGCTGTGGCTGTCGTCATGCGACCGGGGTTTACGGGGATCGAACGTTATTGTTAGTTATAGTGCTAAATACTGTAAACTCTACAATCTGTAGAATCATAATTCTAATCTTATATTTTTTTATTTTACCCTCGTTTTTATAAGGACCTGACCTTATGTTGCAATTCTCAGGCACGGCTGACCCTCTTAGATATCTAGGTAGGTCCGTTTGTATTTCATTTCATTTATTCAGTAATAATTATTTTAAAAATTATATATGAATATCACACTAAAAGAAACACAATTATTATAATTAATTTAAATCTAACAATTAACAATAACAATAAAAAACAAAAATCATAGTAAATAAATAAACAGTTCATAATACAATACAATACAAAATCATTTATTTATGCCAATATAAGATCAAATAAAAATAATCATTTAAATAAAAAATAAGAATTAATAAGTTAAATGTCATGCTTATGTGTCATAAATTCATACAGTAAAAACTCTTCTTCAGCAAAAGTTAAACTTACTAAAAGTTACTTAAAGTTGTCTTAAATATGTTTGGACTATGAATGTAAAGACATCCTGAAAGGCCAATGCCTCTCGGTCAATACCGAGTAGGATTTGAACCGAACTGCAGACCATGAAATAATTATCTACAGAACATGTTTTGGTAAGTCAAACTGGAAGAAAAATCGTTCTTCCTGGAAATATACAAGGTGTTCCATAAGTTGTGTATATAAACTTCAGGGGGCTAAAGTACCCATCAATATGAACAACTTTTTCTAAGGAACCAACACTGTGAACGCGAAAAAAAAAACAGCTGTTTCATACATTTTAGCCTGGTAGGTATTGAACTTTTGTATGAAACAGCTGTTTTTTTTTCGCGTTCACAGTGTTGGTTCCTTAGAAAAAGTTGTTCATATTGATGGGTACTTTAGCCCCCTGAAGTTTATATACACAACTTATGGAACACCTTGTATAAGCATCAGGGGCCTTATGCTCACTTCGACAGAGATTATCTCACGTTAGAGATGACGTCATATCTCGTTTAATAACTCGTTGACCTTGCGTCTCGCATGAACTTTGTATGAGAAAATTGGGGAGTTAGATAGTGAGAATGGGGATAAATAGTTATCGAACGAGATATGACGTCATCTCTAACGTGAGATAATCTCTGTCGAAGTGAGCATAAGGCCCCAGGCAATGATGATCATATTTATGTTTATCTAAAATACAGAAATAGACTATCCTAACTCAAAATAATACATACATGTGAAAAATAAAAACTCGTAAGAAAATATGGTTCGTAATGTACGTTACAAACAAAATTCTCACTAAATACCCCCTAAAAAAATATGCTATTCAGGCTTCCAAATTACTTCACTGGCAGCATTCGCTTACACGAAAAAACCTCTTTGTAATTAACGTAGCAATTACGTCTTTAGTAACAAGACCCGACAAACTGCAGTTTAATTATTGAAGAAAAGCAGGATGTTAAAAGACAAAATCTCGCGAAAGCAAAAATAACATGTTAAGCTTGCTGTATAAATGCGTTTACATTGATAAACCTTCCTCGGCCATACCACATTTCCCACTCAGTATTATAAACGGTGGTCTAGTGAAAGTGGCCCTGATTTCTGATTGTAAGGTCGTGGGTTCGAATCCAGTCGTGCACCAATGCGTTTTACTCTTCTAAAAATGGATGTGTCAGTGACCATCGGCAAGTTGTTTAAAATGAATGAAACATTTAGAAAAAAAAATATTTGCTAATCTTAATATATTATATAAAATGCTAATGTTCGTACGTGTGTCCACGGTTTTCTCTATGATCCGCAACTTCGATCAACTTCCCGTTGGGATGGCAAATACCCCTTGGTCTCCTGGTGTGCATGAGGGAGTTTGGTCGCGGTGGGTGGAAGAGGGTGGTTTTGGGTGGCGAAAATGTGGAATAATATATATCTGTCCTTCTCTAACTATACATGTTAGAGAAGGACAGAAAACTTTTGTACAATTCTTAAAATCTCGGGAATCTCGGGAATGATCTAGATAGTTCCAGAATGTGTGCAACTGATGTAATCAATCTAGAAAGCTATAAAACTTTCTGGAATGATCTAGAAAGTTCCAAAAAGCTGTGCAATTATTGTAATCGATCTAGAATATTTTAGAAAGCTTCTGGAATGATCTAGAAAGTTCCAAAATGTGTGCAATCGATAAAATTGATTCGAAATGGTCTAGAAAAATCTAAAAATTTCTGAAATGATCTAGAATGTTCCAAAATGGTTGCAATTGTTGTAATCGATCTAGAATGTTTTAGAAAGCTTCTGGAAAGATCTAGAAAGTTCCAAAGATCTACAACTGTTAAAATCGATCCGAAATGTCCTAGAACGTTTTAAACATTTCTGGAATGGTCTAAAAAATTCAAAAATGCCTTTATCTGTTAAAATCAATCCGAAGTGTTCTAAAAAGTTCTAAAATTTTCTAAAATGATCTAGAAACTTCCAAAATGCCTACTACTTGAAGATCAAAGTACGAGTGAACAGTAATTAGACAAATTCAAGTAATTTCGAGAACGACCGAACTATTTGTTATGTTTAGAAAGTGTAACAGCTCGAGTCAGTGCCAACATCGACACAAACCTTGCTAGGTTTCACGATGTTGTAAAGTGAATACTGTAATTAGTGATTTTGGTAAATAAAAATAAATAAATAATAATTTGAATATTCTAGTGTTTTGATAAGTACTAGAAATTTCGATATTTGACGATATATAATATACATGCCAAAATGCCTACTACTTGAAGATCAAAGTACAAGTGAACAGTAATTAGACAAATTCAAGTAATTTCGAGAACGACCGAACTATTTGAATATTCTGGAGTGTTTTGATAAGTACTAGAAATTTCGATATTTGACGATATATAATATACATGCGATGCGATGTATTATAACCCGAGCAACGCCGGGTTTCGCTGCTAGTATTGTAATAATCAAAATATTCCATCAAATTATAGGACTTTCTTTCCTATAATTTGATGGAATATTTTGACCTCATCTAATGCTTGCTTCATGATTTCAGAGTTTTGTTAAGTTTTTAAAGACTAAAATTTACCACCTTAAATTTTATTGGTAAGTAATATATAATAATTTTGTACGTTTGAAATAGATAAACTCTTCCTATTCCTATTCCTGTATTAATTTTAATACATTTATTTGTACACAGTTACGCTATAAAATGTTTTTTTTTTTGAGATAGCTTACCTTTTATAGCATTTATGCTGAGTGGCGGCCATTTATGTCACTTACTTTTCATGTCTATTCTTGCTTTTTTTTATGTACGTGAGGCACAAATACATGATTTTGTATTGCATTGTGTTTTGACTTAATCAATTTAGTTACAAAGCCAGACTGTATGTTGCACTAATGAGTTGGCACAAGACACAAATAGCCAGTAATTTCTAGAGCCAGACTTAAAGTTAGAAACACTACTCGTTGACCTTCCATCGAGCGGATTGGGCTGATTGACCGAGACGTGGCGCGCCCCACTTCGTGCTTTTATCGAATCAGTTTTCTAAAGAAACTTGTTATTCTAAAGCTGAGGCATAAGCAAGTACCTTACTTAGCAAAGGGCATTCAGAGGTCAAAATTCTCATGAATTGTCTTAAGACTGGATTTTTCTTGATCTTCTTCTTGTGGTGTCATTAAACTTTCAAAGTGATCCTTGTGATTCAACTTATTAAATACCTTGATACATAACTTTGACTTTGACTAGTTTTTATTGAAACAATGTGTTGAAAGGATCTTAGGTGTGCCTAAAAGAGGCTCATTTCGAGCACTTCAACATGTTTTTGGGCTCTTTAGGTTCTACGACATGCTAGTTATCCGATGATTTCCTTTTGAAAGTCCTGGCACTGCACACATACATTTTTGAACAGAAAACTCATTGGTGCACGACTGGCTTTGAACCCACGACCTTAGGATCAGAAGGCGGGACCACCACTGGACCACCATTGCTCTCGATAATATTTTTTTTTTTACAGGTTATTACAATTTGTCGATTTATTTGTAATGAAATATGGATACTAAGACTGTAGAGTTCAGAAGATTCGACCACGTTTTGTTAGTGATTTATATTTTTGTCCAGTACCTACTAGAGAGCAATTAATTTGTTCTGCTTGCTGAAGTTGAGAGGGCTTCATAGACTATTCAATACGTTTCATAGATTTTACTAAGTGGTTACAATGACTAGAATGGTAGAGAATGAAGCATTTTTCATTTCAAGGGCTGTTGTGACAAGAAGTCCTATTACGATTGTGAACTTATATGCTCTCGTGATACGATTCCTTTTCGTCTAATTTTTAAATTGGATAATTGAATCACTGTATTTTAGCATACTGCCTCAGTTCACCCCGGGCAACCAAAATTTGTTGTTTGAAAGTGCAATTTCTCTTTAAATTAAAATAATAGAAAAAAGCTGTAAAACACAATTATATAAGCAAAAAGTAAAAGCTACTTTCCCTCATCAAAACTGCACAAGCATACTTAATTCAAAGCCTTTACAAAGGCGGAAGAAGGTCCAAAACGTTGCAAGCTGAGGTAAACAAAACCCCGTAAAAACAAAGCTCTTTAAACTAGCACAGTCATAACAAGTAGACTCCATTCCGCAGACCTTTATCATTGTACCAATTTATTTAAAACTCAAAGTCATAAAGCCTTGATACAGCTTGCTTAAAACAAAACAATGTAAACTTTTTCGCATAAAGCCTCTCAAGTTGTAAGTACTTTTAGTTTTTACAGTTTAAGAGTAAGGTCTATAATACTTGACTGCGTAAACTATGACCGCCAGTGTTGTGACATGCCGCCGCGTCACGTGATAAATACTTACTGCCGGTTTTTGAAAGCTCGATCAAAACAAATCGGACGTCAAGTCACTTGCTGTCTCTATCTAATTCGGTAATAGCTGAAATGGCGAGTGATTTGACATCTGATTACTTTTGATCGAGCTTTCAGAAACCGGCCGAAGGTGACGCAAAAACCAACACATTTAATAGACATAGTATGTTTTGGTATGCTTAGAAGATTATCGGCTGCTTAGCAGCACAACATGTAACTTTATTTTGTTATGTAACTTTTTTATTTTTGCCCCCTTAAAGAACCCCATATAACCCTTTATCCGATTTTACTCATATACTTACCAGTAAATTTCTCAAGTACAAGCTATCGACTCATCAAGTTTCATGCAGATCGGATCAACGGTTCGAAAGTTATGGCCAGACAAACATACATACATATATACATACATACATACATAAAATGCCAAATCGCCCAAGTTGAAACTAAGATCTTCGTTTGCTTCGCTCACTCGATCAATTACTATCTCGTGGTATATATAACTGCATACCAAGCATTTATACTTATTATTGTCTGTAATGCCTTAAAATTAAATTAAATTAATCACAAAAAATCAACTGCAGCATGGGTATGATGCGCTGCTCGTGTAGCAATCAAATGGTCTGCAGTTACATTCAAAGTCACGTGGTTGGAGATAAGAAAGAGAGTCGTAAATACTGCGGCACAGCGCAGTCGTGTGTAAGAACCTTAATGCTTTCAAAGATACGTAAAACGAGATGGATATGAGCTTGGGGTTAAGCCAGATGTCAGTAAAAGTTTTACAGTTTTCTACATTGTTGTATATTGATAGTAATGCAACGATTTTGTTGGATTGTTTGAAAAGTTCAGTGAATTTGTTGAGAATGGTAAAATGGTACTTTTAGCAATTTATTATATAAAAGTTGCCTTTCGGTTATCAGAGTCTTAATAAGTAGTTTAACATAAATCTATAGAACTAACTTTATGCTGATAATAACCATGTAAGTTTTCACCTAAAATTACTTATAAATTACTCCAGGTTTCCTACATTACAGCCTTCACAGCTCAGTAAGTAGTTGCTCTGCCTTCTGCGTTGTAAGCCGTGGTTCGATTCCCACCGAGAACAAACATATTTTGTGTGGTGAACAAAGATGTTTGTTCTATGTCTGGGTGTTATTATATATTATAAATACGTATTTACAAAAAAAAGTATATTATGTATTATATCAGCTATCTGGTTCCCATAACACAAGCTTTGGCTTAGTTTGGGGCTATATAGTGTTGTGTAGAAAGTCCACCAATATTTATTTATTTATTACTTATGTATTAGCACTTACCCTTAAGAGAAACATACGACTAGAATACTATCTTGTTTTAATGAACATTTAAGGTTACGACAATTAAGGTTTTTTTTTTTTTTTTTTTTATACTACCAAGTAAGCTGACAAGTAGGTCGACATTCGTTTTGTAATAAGTACGATTTTCAGATTATTGAAGGATGCCCGAGAGGTTTCCAGAAAGAACGATTGTGCCTTCTTCGCCCACTGACTTCTAGCGACCTTTCCTATCTCGTCAATCCATCGGGTGAGAGCTATACTTGGATAGATAGATTCATTTATTGCTTCACATTACATGCTCTTATGAGTAAAGAACAGTCATTAACATGAGTTCAGCTGGGCGCTGGGCACTTTAATATTGTAGTTATTAAGCTATCCTTTTACCCTACACCGATGGCATCGTGAAGATCGCGGGAAGTCGGTGGATGGAGAGGGCTCAGAATTGTTTTTAAGAGTAGTAGAGCTCTTTGAGAAGGGCTCGTCCGGGGAAGTTCTACCACCACGCCTTTTTCTGCCGCCAAGCAGCGTTGTTGTGTTTCGGTTTTAAGTATGCCTCAAGCTGATGGACGCAGAGCAGTGCATCGTTGCACGTTCATATCGTGACTTACGAGGCAACGCTTTGTTATAGGTGATGGTTACCACTTAACATCAGGTGGGCCATCTGCTTGTTCCATTAGCTAGTTGCATAAAAAAATTTTTTTTTCCTTTAGCGTTTCTACAAACTCTGGCACAATATATACATTTTTGAGGTAAAAAATCCATTTGGATCAAAATTAAGACCGAGAAGAAAAGCGTCGGACGTCCAGTAAGACGATGGGTCGACGACATTGTCAGCGTCGTGGGCCGTAGAAGGATGAGGGTAGCCAAGATCGTATAAAATAGAAAGAAGAACATAAAAAGCCTATGCACAGCAGTGGGCCAAGTCATGGATGACGAGATGATATTTTTGAACCGGAACTGTTTTTTTGCAAAACGTTTATTTGCAATTTTTCATAAGTATAGTTGGTTCTTTTATATCTTTAAAAAATGTTTTATAATGTTTAATGTAGAATTTGTTTTGTTGTCAGACTCTTAACTGTTAACATTATTTTTCTTCTTGGCGTTTCACTATTTTTTTCGAAAGAGTGTGGTGAAAGGATTTTAAGTGCGCCTCAAAGTGGCTCCTTTCGAGCACTTACACATTTTCTAGAACATTATTATGATGTAGTAATCTGGATGTTATAGTCATGTTTCAATTCCACCATACTATGCACTAACTAGGCTCCACTTGAACAAACTTAAACCGAGATTTAATCAGACCGCGATGTAGTCTTATGTGCTATCTAGTCAAGATGTATTCTCAAAGCTTACCCCTTTGTAACAGGTGTGCGAATTTTAAACTCTTCAATTGATGAATGCTATACATAAATTGACCAAAACGTCATCGAAATTGGAAAGTAAACAAATATATTTAATGTAAAATGAGCTTTATTGCATTGATTTAGATTAGTATATGGATTGTTTTCCACCAACTACAAATTGTCATTTAATGTAAAATAGGCTTTATTACACTGATTTTAAGTGGTAAATGGCTTGTATTCAACCTATAAATTAAATTAGTAACACTCGTTTAAGCTTTCGTATACCTCTATATATCTGTTGTTCAATGAAAATCGTTGAAAGCGTATTTGACTGATTTCTTTGTATGCGTACTTATTATTAGACTATAACTTATAGGTACAAATATTAAAAAAATACATGAAATATCAACACTATGGTCTATTTTCAGTCATAATTTTTGGGTTCCTACAGTTTAGACGTACAAACGGAAGTTCTATTTTCAACAAATGAGTGTTGAACTAAATATATGAAAATTGTCTAACCAACTAATTTTATTTTATTAATGAACTAAATGACAAAGCTTCAAAGGCAAAGTCGATGGTGACTGATGATATTGATTGATCCACTTTCTACACAAGATCAAGATTGACGACCCATAAAATTAATAAATACCATGAGTGCGGTTGCCGGTAAAATGGCAACATGAGGCTTAACATCTGTTTGCTTCAGGTTAAGGACGTAGGGCAGTGCATCTTAGGGCATGTTCCTATCGTGAGTGACCTACAAGGAAATGCTTATAGGTGAGAGTTACCACTTAACATCAGTTGGGCCATCTGCTTGTTCCATCAGCAAGTTGTATTCAAAATTAATTAAAAGACGGTTGGAGTAAAACTTTGGTTTGATAACACTAGCATATTCAGTGCCGGAGCGCCATCAAAATTGGAAAGTATGAATAGAGTCCATTTGGTTCGGCCACAATACAGCCGCAATGATTGCACTACACTCTTCATCATTCGATGATCGATATTTTAAAAATTCATTCATGAAATTTTATCGCTAGAACCAGAATATTACAGGTTTCAACGCACCAATATCCTCTATTATTCACAAACCTGAAAAACATGGTTTTAGTTTTATTTCACGCAAAATTTTACAAAACCATAATATCCAATATTTTTTGCAACAAAATCTATCGGGCATTTTTAGTAACAAAATTCATATCGGTAAATTCGGTGGTGATATAAAAAAACCTAGTTTGTTACCCAAGTTTGATCAAAAACAACTAATAAAAATGACGTCGAATTTTCAACGTTTTCGCCAAAAACGTTTAGGCATTTTTGTAATAAATTGAAAGGCAAGTGATTGATGGTTCACTGAGCGTGTTCAAAATAAAAGCACCAAAATGAACACTGCTTCAAAGAAGTGAACGACGTATAAATATTAAAAAACAGTTGGCTACAGCTGGATCTAAAATAGAAGGGCCCTTTGTGAAGAGCTTGTCTGTAGCAAGCACCAATGCTGTGGTTTGAAGGGTGCGGGAAAAACGCAGTGCAGGGCAGGGTAGGGCACGTTCATATCGTGACTTACGAGGCAATGCTTTGTTTTAGGTGATGGTTACCACATTACATCAGGGCGATCTACTTGTTCCATCACCAAGTAGTATAAAAAAAAGCCTCATGACTTTGACCATCAGATTTTTTAAGGTTGTTTATTGATTAATAATATCAAGTATGACATTTCTAAATAATTGTATTTATGTAATAATGTAATTTGTAATGTACCTGTAGATTTAATTTCAATTTTATTCTTATTTGTGTGTTATATTTATGAATTGTTATTGTAGTTAAGTATTTAAATTGGATTTTATGTAATGTACCTACTATATTGTGGACCCGTGTAGTCTGAAATAAAGAGATTATTATTATTATTATTGAGGCAGTCAGAGGTTCGTCTAAATATTATATTTGGCACATACACCGTTGTATTTTAAAGAACTTTACAACAAATACAAGAACTACAAATCACTTATACTTAGTTTGAGTATAGTTGATTTGTATATCACTTACAGATCACAACTAAGAAAATGTCATTGTTTTAAATATTATTTTAAATCAAGATGTAGTCTCAAAGCATCTAACCCATAATTATCTGTAAGTATTTTTTATTTATTACAATTTATTTGACTGAGACACGTAAAGCTAAAAAATGTGTGAATTATGCCTATCTAAAGACTTCAATTCACGAATGTTAAAAAAATATTTGCAAAAACCCGGCGACATAAAATCGCGTAATAAAAAACGTCGTCTCGCGCATCGTTAAGGAAATGAGTTATACACATGTATACTCACAATCATGTGAGATAGTCGTACATTGGAAGGATTTCAAAATATTGTATTTTTTAATAGTATAAGTATGTTAAAATTGTGCAATAAATTGACAGTGTATTTTAGATAAAAAATACTAGCTGCCGTACTCACTCATAAATATTTGCTTGCATAATTTTTTTTAAGGCGGTTTCTCTTTTCTGGGTTAATTTATGTTGTCTACCCCGTTCCCAGTAATTCATTGGGATAAAAAGAAGCCTATATGCTAATCCAGATTACGAACTATATATTTTCTAAGTTTCACTGTTTCAGCACACGCGATTGAGCTACAAACATCTAAATATCGTAGCTTTCGCATTTATAATATTATTAGCAGGAAGTATAACTAAAGATAAAACATGATTAATAAAACATGTTAGTTATTTTTAGCCCGTATGCTAAAAATAACTAAAAAACTAGAATAAAAGTTCTTAAGATGCTACAGCCTTCTGCGCTGAAAGCCGTGGTTTCGATCCCCACAGAGAATAAACATTTGTGTGATGAACATAAATGTTTGTTCTCTGTGTATTTGAGTGTTGTAAGTATGTTATAAATATAAAAATATTATGTTGGTTTGTGTACGCTTCAAAAACTCAAAAAGTTCTGCACCGATCGAGCTGAAATTTTAGCATGATATATAATCCGCATCAATGATTGTTTTTATACCATTCAATCACAATGTGCCATAGCGAAGCGTGGCAGAGAACCGCTAGTATGTTATAAATATGTGTTTGTGACAGAATTGTTAAGGTCACAATAAATACCTTTTTACTTTTTTTACTTTTTTACCTAAAGACATGATGTCATGATTTGGCAATTTCTACAAGAAGGCAGTCCTTGTTATGTTACGATGGCTACAATGAGTTGCAGTCAAGTCAACGTAACCTTCGAAGCAAAGAAACCATGCATGAAAAGTTAAATGTGCGTTGCGCTTTACTAGAGATGTGTGCGACGCCGCATCGTTCGGCAAGCCGCAGCATTGAATACTCGCATTTTTAATTATATGGACAAATTTAATAAAGAGATTACATTTGCAAACTTGTTCATTTAAGATTAATGAGATACGTTCAAGAATAAAATGAAACGCAGTAGCTAATCCTTACTTATTGCATTTCATTTTATTCTTTAAAAATTCTCTGGATTTACTGGGATCTTAAAAATTCAAAGGACAGTAGGAAGATTGAGTTTAATTGTAGTTCAAGGCAAGATAAAAGCTCATTAAACATAAATTGGAATCATATTATGTAACCATAGTGCTTGCTAATTCCACCTGTAATGTTCTACCTACCTATTGTGTCCATAATAGTAGATTACAGCCAAGTACAGCCTAGGGCTGTAATGCATCAAGTGCAGCCCGAGATATTTAAGCGCACGAGCGCAGCAAGGGCGCCTATAGTTCGAGGATGCAATTGGTGCTTACTCCCGAGCTAACTATTCTGCTTTACATCTCGATTGTGAGGTAAGTAGAAAAAAACCGGCATTACAAGAATAAACAATATTTAAAGTAAAAGTTTTCTATTCCCGCCTTTTTTCATTAAAAAGAATCAAGTAAAGAACTTTTTAATTTTTTTTTTCAAGATCGAAATTGAGCTTCGCCGTTCGATATTTAAAATGGATGACTATTATTCTCACACGAAGGCAAGGCTGAATAGCAAAGCGACCTCTTTGGTCATTGGGCGGAATGCATGATGTCTATTGCCAGTATGATGGTTAGATGTACGCGAACTTTTTGAAAGAAAGATGTGTTTTTTTTTAATTACTTTCCGCCCTAGGGCTTTTCTAGCTACTTTATTACCCTAGAGCGCTAATTAGTCACCTACAAGCCCCATTTGGAGGTAATAAGAACCTACTTACTGAACATGAATGATGTAAATAATTTTTTCATTACATATTTCACTTAAATTAAGTCCTACATACCATGTAAACCTAGGGAATAAGCATCTCACACAATAAAATAGGTTCATTTAGGTGCAACAAAGTATTTTTTAATTAATCAATATTCCGAAGGTTCGCCAGAATCCAGCTAGTATCATTATCACTTATCTATAGCTATCTATATTACTCGTCCTATCTAACCTATTTTTCATGATACCCACTTATCTGTGTTTCAAATTACCTTGTGAAAATATAAGCCTAGCCACACCAAACGCGGTCAGACCGCGGCACACCCCACACAGGTATACACTGTACAAGTAAACAACAATTGAAGATAAGTCACACCGAATGCGGTACGGTGCGGCTACCGCAGCCGGGTCGTGTGAAGAGGATCTCTTTGTCGCCGCTAATCATTTATACCTCTCACACGAATACCATACTTAGCTATAAGGGCCCTATTTCACTGAGAGACGGTTATAATATGGGTTATACGATAGCGTGATTGATTGTGCAACCGTGTATTAAAAAACTCAAAGGAGGCAAATTTGACGACCTGAACATAGATTTTAGAGGTTGCTCCACCAGCGTGCCACCAGTTACATCCCGATGGAAACTATACATGCTGGTTTTACAACCATCGTGCAACCAGTAACATTCCGTTGACGCGTCAATGCTGGTTACCAGACCTAGACCCAGCTATAATTAGTTTTTTTTTATAAATTGTATTTACGTGAGGCATAAATAAATGATTTTGTTATGATAAGCTACCGTGCGACCACCAGATGAAGTACCCATAGTTTACATTTTGTTGGTTGCGCGACACACAGTATGTTATAGACCCCAAAAAAATGACATCCTCGTTTTCGCACACAAACCGATGGTAGTTTCTATTTTGAATGCAAGAGTAGAACACCCAAGTGCCAATTATGTTTAGTTTAGGCTAAAAACAATTTCAAAGTTGACACTATTTTTTGGCCGAAAATCCGAAAAAAAAATCTAGTTCTAAAAGTACTACAGATACAGAAAAAATCACGAAACAATATTTGATAGGATTAAAAAGGCGCATCCGATGCAAGTATTAGTGGCCTTATAGCACATAAGGAACCACAGTTATTAATACTTTTCAAAAAAGATCCTTTATTTTTTTTCTTCGGATTTGTGTCGTATTAGCGTCTGTTTTTTACATAAATCGAAAGCTCTTAGTATACACTATTTGCAATAATTTTATTACATTTTTATCTCATGGAATTCAGAAAATATCTTAAATTTAAATTTTTACTCAGGGTTACCCTTTGCTTCGAAAACATTGGCCGAAAATCTGAGTTTAACTATAAATAAGAGTAGGTACTAATTTTAATTTGGTCTGAAATCAAAGTTAGTTTGTATTAACTATTCTGAAATCTATTTACTAGGAAATACACTCATGGACATAATATGAGGAACGAAACAAAAAAGAGACAGATCGGAACTAAAACAAATTTATTGTATGTTTATAAAATTTATATGTGGCATTTTATTAGTTTTTTTGCCATTTTGAATGAAAATAAAACTTACTTCAGTGAAAAACAAGATTAATCAACAGAAGTCTTACAAATTATGTTTTGAGTATTTTTTTTTTATACAACCAGCTGATGGAACAAGCAGATGGCCCACCTGATGATAAATGGTAACCATCACCTATAACAAAGCATTGACTCGTAAGTCACGCACGATAGGAACGTGCCCTGCCTTGCGTCCACCAGCTTAAGGCATACAGACGTTAAGCCTCATGTGCCTGTAATTAACCCGGCAACCACACTCTTCAAACCGAAACACAGCAACGCTGCTTGGCGGCAGAAAAAGGCGTGGTGGTAGTACTTCCCCGGACGAGCCCTTCACAAAGAGCTCTACTACTCTTAAAAAGTAATCCCTTCAATCATTACATTGAGAATGTGTTTGCTTTGTACATAAAGGGGATTTCTTGAATTTTAAATGCAAAAATCAAACAATTTCAATAGGCTAGTGAAAATAAATAATAAACGAAAAAACAAATGAAACCCTGAAACAAAAGATTATTGAAGTAATTATATTTTCAAATTAAATTTTCTAGTGGCTTTAATGTGGCTAGTGTGTACCTAATAAGAATTTAAGAATAACAAATTTCCAGTGATGTTTAAGATACCCTATACAAAGTATCTGAAATACTAGATGCAAGATACTTTGAAAAAAAAAAGCATTTCAGATACCAGATACAAATAATTTTCTAAAAAGGTATCTGATTCAGATACAAAATACCTATCTTTCAACAACTTTTTAAAGATTAAATACTTTTGTAAGAAAACAACATTTCATTGAATTTAAGTTTATTTGTTCGAGAATACATCGATCAGCCAAATGTGACAAGACAAAATATGAAGGTATTAAAATTGAGACTTTATATTTTAGTTGAGATTTGAGTAAAACTAATTCCTCAAACATATTGTCGCTCATCTTCCTTCGATGAGGCTTCATTATCATTCCCCCAAAGGAGAAGAGTCGCTCCACAGGGGCAGAGCTGAGCAAACAAGTATTATATTTTAGGATTTTTTTTTTAATTTTAGGATAGGTTGCGTTTGGAAAGAAAAGCAGCGAAGTTCATTTTAGTAAAAGTATCTTAGGGAACAAAGTATCTTCAAAATACTAAGATACCCGGAAAATGTATTTAAATATAAGTTACAAAATTAAAAAAAATTAAAATAATTTCAAATACAAGATGTATATAGGTATTTTGTATCTTGTATCTGTATTTCAGATACTTTTATCTAAGATAAGTCACATCACTGCAAATTTCAAAGATTGAAATATTTTCTAAATATATCCATGACTGTACCTTGTACCATCTACAAAGTTGGTTATAATATAATCATATTTGATATTTCGTCTAGGGTCTAACGTGTGATGAGGAACGATTACAAGAGCCTAGTTTGAAGCAAGATTTTTATGCTTCCTGAACTTTATAATAGGGAGGGTAGAGTGGAAATTCCCTTTCATTCGCAAAAATATACAAAACTAATAAAAGGTAAAATGTTAACCGAAATTGAAGGTCAAAATAGGTATTTCGGTCAAAATATTTTTTGTGACAGCCCTGATGGCCGAAAATACCGAAAACTTTTTAAAATTACTTTACTTCCGAATTCCATGAGATAAAAATGTAATAAAATTAGTGCAAATAGTGTATACTAAGAGCTTTCGATTTATGTAAAAAACAGACGCTAATACGACACAAATCCGAAGAAAAAAAAAGAAAAAAAGATTTTTTTTGAAAAGTATTAATAACTGCGGTTCCTTATGTGCTATAAGGCCACTAATACTTGCATCGGATGCGCCTTTTTAATCCTATCAAATATTGTTTCGTGATTTTTTCTGTATCTGTAGTACTTTTAGAACTAGATTTTTTTTTCTGATTTTCAGCCAAAAAATAGTGTCAACTTTGAAATTGTTTTTAGCCTAAACTAAACATAATTGGCACTTGGGTGTTCTACTCTTGCATTCAAAATAGAAACTACCGTCGGTTTGTGTGCGAAAACGAGGATGTCATTTTTTTGGGTTCCATAACACACTGTGCGACAGGGTTGCCAAGCCGTGGTCTCTCAGAGAAATAGGGCTTTTAGTGGGCGAGTGAGTACATTTCTTTTTATTTTAGATATTTCCACAGATTACTATGTATCCCCAAACTAAGCAAATCTTGTACTATGGGAACCAGATAGCTGATATAATACTTATGTACTTTTGTTTGTAAATACATTCTGTCAAAAATATGTTATGATTAACGGTGCTTTTTGATAGATTAGTTTCGTCGACGTGGATCATACAACCATACCTGATAAAGGAGATTTGTAAAGGCTCAATATAGGCTCCGACATCAAGGCGGCGGGCTCTGCAAAATAAACGCGTGTGCTGCATTTTCGTCTCTTTGAACATTAAATATCGAAAATTCACTTTTTAACACTTCTTCCACTTTACACTTTGGTCTCTGAATTTTTGAATTATTTTTTCCTGTACATAAAAATGTTAAGTTGGTTTTAAGCTACATCAATTATTTTTCATATTATTTTCTTAAACAAAGTAATATTCTTAATTATCATAAATATTCATAAATATCTTTCTGTTTAGGGGCATAATATTACAAAATATTTTAATTAAAAATCATTTAGCTACTCGATAGACATGAATTTTGTACACGTTGGCCTTTTTCATATCTTCTCTCTCTTTGTCTGTAAACCAAATCCTTTTCTTTATCTCATGAGAATCCAAGCCATATTATATTCAGATACGATGTGTTTTGAACTTTATTCTTAAATTCGCAATTGAAGAATAAAAAATGTTTCTATAAAAAAAAACAATATTTTTACCTTAATAAATATAATGATAAATTATGAATGGTTTCATTAAGGCCAACTTAGCTTAGAAGTTGGTACCAGGCACTAACCTAACTTATTGAGCAAAAGCCCTGTTTCAGGCACTTCAGTGTCCCGTAAATAGGGACATGGGTAAAACGTTGCCTGACACATTATAAATCATCCACAGTAGATACAAAGGCCTGTTTACTTCTTTATCATATTACTAGACTTCCCACTTCACGCTGCGCATTCAAATCTTAATAGCTATAATTCAGACTAACTTTTTCCACAACATTACGTCTTATAGCATTTATCTTTCACCGCCACTAAGAAAACTTGACATTCAGAGTATCAAAACTTTTAATTTGATTTACTATACAAGGTTTGGTTTAAAACAAGTAACGGTGAACAAATCATAATGGGAAATATTAAAAAAAATATATATTTGTTAATATAAAAATAATAAGAAAATAAACACTAAATTTTAAGCTACATTCAGAGAAAACCTATCACACGTAAGTGCTTTCATAACATTACTTCACCACGCATAAAGTATAACTAGAGTCTAGGTAAATGAGGTACCAAGAAGCCATAGAACGCACAACTTCACTAAAACGTCATAAGATTTTTATTTCACTGAAACTAGGAACTGTTAAAATTGATGCACTACATAAAACCAAACACTGCATCACTGATTATTTGACATTGCCTATTTTGTTTGTAAAACTTGACAAGCTTGTTACCTTAAATGTCTTATTACATGACTCCTAAGCCTCATTACAATCTTTCCATTTCTTAGCATAACTTAGAAAACACGAAAACAATCATAATTTTATAATGCTTAAAACACTGATTTAACCTACAATACTAATAATGTGTTAAGTAAGTTACTTGCGACGACCCGCCAAGACACTTGAAATTATTGTTTTATAAGTCTTGGACACATTTAAATAACTTTATCTTAATTGAAATCTTATGAGGACGGCACTGGGACGCTCTTTTACTGGAAAACGTTCGAATTTTCTTTTGAGAATATTTTTCGTAAAAAATTGTGGTTGGCGTTATTAGTGGCATTATTTGAATCTGTAGTAAAAGTAATGACACAAAATAAAATAAAAAGGTTTTTTTTCATCACTTATTTTGATATTTTGTAACTATCATGCATTTATCAATCCACTATTAGCTCAAAACAGTTTTTCAGATATTATGAGCGGCTCTCAAAATATAAAATAATTAATTTCCCATAGCATATCAATTAGGATTCTTACTTATAAATTCAAAAATAATATTAAAACACTAAAATTCACTATAAGATTTTCATTTGAACACTGTCTTTGTTCTTATTTTCTATTGCTATCTGTGCTTATTTGAACACAACCAAAGTTATAAACTTATAATTAACAGTTCCAAATCCAATAGAAGTTTTAGGTCAAGTGTAGTTAGTACGTCTATAAATCTAAGGCAAACTTTCAAGTCGGTAGGCTGAGATAGGCCGTCAGTGAATTTATTCGGTTTTACATCCGAAAGCCGGTGAGCTCCTATTTTATACGAGTTTGAGGTTATTTTAATGTTCAGTCACGTGGGCTTTAAATACATTTTCGTTGAAAAATATTTACTGTTGTAAAATATAAGATTCACTATGTTTACAGCGAATTATATATTATGGAAACTATTTTTTCTGATTACAATTAAAATAATGTGTTATTAATTATTTTATTTGTTTGTTTACATTCTATAATTTCTTTGTATAGATGGTACAAAAATAACAGAGAGCCTGATTATTCTGTCCTAATTTTATTCTCGACCAATTCACTGTTTACAAATGGCATTCGATATTCGTGACGCGAACTTATGAATCACGAGATAATGTCCCTGTCAAATTCTACGAAATCGAAAGTGAGTCACCAACGTGTACCAAACCCATGTCTGGCTTCAGAAATACGTACCTCCACATATCAGTGACATCTTCAGAGGTAATTTTGTTTTATAACGTTCCTAATTAAAACTTTTAATTACTCTAATCTTATCTACCCTAGCGCTCTAACTTACGCTCAAAGCTAGTATTTAGGCATGAAGGCAATGAATCAAACATTTGTACTGGCGATATATCCTATGCTCTATCTATATCACTTTTAGAATTATTTTTAAAATGGCACTAAAAAGACACGTTAACAAATGCCGGCTGTCAACAAACGCACATTAAAACACTTATAGTTGAGAAAATGAATACATCAAAATTGGAAATAAATACACCAAAATTGGTTTGTGTGTGAGTTTTATCATAAGCGTTGTGACATAGTGTTGTTTACGCGAGAATCGCGCAATGCCGGCAGGCTGGCGGCTTGGCTTGGCCGACGGCTTGAGACTGGCCACGGAGGCACAAGTGACGTCAGGGCATGAACATATAGCGCCGCGCATGCGTGCCACCTCGTGTGACATGGCCCTTATCAAAACTTTGTGATAGTAAGTTTAGGAGTTGGGTAACTGGTGGTGGCAGGTTTTTTGCAGAAATTCCTGATGGACGAGAAAGTTGGTGTTATGGTTTTGTGTGTGAAACTTTACAATAAAATTATACTGGGTAAAAATTGTGAATTCCGTCACATATATTTCTTTTGTCAGTTACAAATAAAAACTATACCTAATTCTAGTCCTATCTAGCTCTTTGTAATCAGATAAATAGTGAACTAGCACAAGGCCTACCTGGTATTAGGTGGATACTTACCTACAAAAAAAACGTAGACAGATACACTGAAGAGTAAAACACAAAAAGAAACTATGAAGATAGATAGATAAAAAACAGTAATTCATAATAAAAATACAGAAAAAACATAAATTGATTACAACTCTTTACATGGCAGGGGACAGCCGGCTGACCCATACTGGTTTAATCCGTGTGCACCAGTTAGCTGAGGAGTTAAAAACTAACAAAGACCGAAAAAATAACAATATAACAAAACAAATAACAACACCTAACCTACATGCAGGCTGCTCACCATCAGGTTTATTAATCTGTTTTACATACTAAACAACATTAAAATTGAAGTTTCCGGTTTGAGGGTACGCGGCAAACAAAAGTGAGATATCCGGAACGACACACTAAGGCCTTAACCTTAAAGCACCCTAGTTTGTGTCGGGGATTTAAATACCTTTTATGATCATCCTACAAATTCTTCATTTGCACCATAAAACTTTTGAAACTATCATTGTTATAAACATTATTTTTATTGAAAACAGTACATAATATTTAGCAATATTTTTACAATCCAACCCACAAATCAAAACCCTGGAGAATACAGCATGGGGTTCTTCAAAAAAGGCGTTCTAAAACATTTAAAGGGTCATCAACGCGCGTGTGACACCTCTGGTGTTGCAAACGCCCATAGGCTACGGTAACCGCTTCCCATCAGGTGGGCCGTACGCTTGTTTGCTACGCTTGTATACTACCTAGTAAGGTAGTATAAAAAAAACATAGTAAATAAATCGTTTTATATTAAAAAAAAAATACACCATACATAATCTCTTGTATTACAAATTTATACATACTTCTCGCGGTTCAAGTTATAAACTTGTTGTTCTCGTAAGTAGATCAGATTGTTACCAACAATATATATAAAGAGACAATAAACGATTGTAAACGAATGTTAAATGATAAGAGTAGTAAAGCTCTTTGTGTGTGGCTCGTCCGGGGAAGTACTACTACCACTACTATTTTTGCCGCCAAACAGCGTTGCTGTGTTTCGGATCGAAGGTTATGGTTGCCGGTGAAACCAGTTAGTGTTCTAACAGCGGCGATTGGCTTGCATTTTGCCACGTATGTAATACCCTACTGCAACATTTGTACTGCGAATATAATTGATGGATACCTTTGCCTACCACTTTAGATATAAGATTTAAGAGTAGTAGAGCTCTTTGTGAAGGGCTTGTCCGGGAAAGTACTACTATCACGCCTTTTTCTGCAGCCAAGCAGCAACGCTGTGTTTCAGTTTGAAGAGTCTGGTTGCCGGTGTAGTTACAGGCACATGAGGCTTAACATCTGTATGCCTCAAGTTGGTGGACACAGAGTGCATCGTAGGGCACGTTCCTATCGTGCGCGACTTACTAGGCAATGCTTTGTTATAGCTGATGGTTATCACTTAACATCAGGTGGGCCATCTGCTTGTTCTAACAGCTAGTTGTTTAAAAAAATAATATATATATACTCAAATAATATTAAGTTCAAGGGGATATCTACCATGCCTAAAGGGTCGTCAGTTTCTGATTTCTGATTTTATCTATTATTTTTCTCAACATAATCCTAAAACTCAACCCTTTTGTAACCCACTTTGTCTTATCAAAAACTATATAACATAACTATAACTATATGACCGTGACCTAGCCGGTGAAAATTGAGTCCTTACCTTTACATTGCCACAAAGAACATTTTCACCCTAAGCATACATGACAATACAACCTTTCGTAACATGCCAGTGCAGGCGTTATTACATGCCGCGTAAGACTATAATCGCGTGACAGTAATGATGTTGTTGGAAATAGTAGAATGTTGGAATAAGCTGAAGGTATTTTAAGTTATTGACACAGCTTATGTATAAACTTGTTGTGTAATTAAAAAATGGGATACTCTTTAAGGTTACTTTTCTATTAAATCTAAAAATCAGTATCAACGAATTTAACAAAAAAAAAATTTCCGCGAGAAGCTTCTCAGTCAATACAAAAAAAATCTTTATCAACACATTTTTAGTACATTCTCATCAATAATAAAAGTCACATTAGCAATCGTAAAAAATGCCGTTACCTTTGAAAGCAATCGTTTAGAGCGTTAAAGATCGAAAACAAAACATAAAAATATCTACGTCTGACTGTCACGTAAAGTGTCTAACTAAACGGTTAATAAAATGTCTACAGCTGCTACGGCGTAGCAGGCGTAGCACGTTGCTACGATAGTTGAGCGAACCTTGAACGTTAAAGGTGTACAGACATCTAAATATAGTTTTGTTTTAGGCGTATTTTTTCTTTAAGAACTGTTCAACAAATCATATTTTTTTTTCGTAGAGAAAAAAAGTAGACATGAACAAAGTCGTAAATTATAAATCTTGAGTATTTTTCTTATAATCCTTTAGCTAATAATTTTTACTTTAATTTAATTAAACGACTGATTGTTTTTATCTATCGCAATAGAATTGGTGGCATTGTAAGTCAGTATTAGTGTAATCATTTTTTATTATCATTATTCTGAGCTACGAGTAGTAAGCACGCGCGATAATTTAAAACAGAAACAACTTTACAACATTGATCTGATTCAGGCACGGTAGATGTTTCTTAAATTTTTTAGTACCATGTTTCAACTTCATTGCCACTTCAGCTCGCAGAATCAGCAAGTTGAAGTGGCAATGGGCAAGTCATATAGCTCGAAGGACTGATAACCGTTGGGGAATAAAGGTTCTCGAATGGCGACCACAAACAGGAAAACGAAGCGTGGGACGCCCTCCTACCCGATGCTCTGACGACATTGTCAGGATCGCGGGAAGTCGGTGGATGGAGAGGGCTCGGAATCGTTCTTCCTGGAAATGTATAGGGGAGGATTATGTCCAGCAGTGGACTTCTTTAGGCTCATGATGATGATGTTTCAACTTGAGATTTTTTATTACTAAGGGGTATTCAAAGATATGTCCAAATATAACATTAAACACACATCTACCCACATTCTGCAGTAGTTGGTATTCCATACAAGCCCATTGATACATGCAAAAAAGTGCTATCAAATATAGCACTGACATGTGCATAATTTTTTCGAAGGTTAAATTGATTGATACACGACTGGATGGATTCATGACCTTGACCAATTTAAAAGCATGTTTAAATATTTTTCAACGCAAAATAAATAAATAAATAACACAGCCACACAGCACTATCTAGCCCCAAACTAAGCCAAAGCTTGTAATATGGGAACCAGATAGCTGGTATAATAAACTTTTTTTATTTGTAAATAAATACAATATTATATATCACCCAGACAGGGAACAAACATCAATGTTCATCACACAAATGTTTGTTCTCGGTGGGGATCAAATGTCTGTGTTATGACTGCAGTGGGATTCGAAGCTGCACTCCGAAGCTCCAGGCTGACAAAAATGTCGCGGAAGCCTTGCCGCTGTCTTTTATTCCGGGGCGGGTGACAGTGCGGAGGGGGGGGGGAGGTAGCATCTGTCTCTTTCTCTCTGAGTTCTTGTCATTCGATAGTGTTATAGCTGACACCCAATCCAGCCCTTCATTTATCTTTCCAGTCTGTGTACTTGGAACTATAAATAGGCCGTTGTCACATAAGACTTCGGTACGCAGAAAAATGTGTTTTGTGTTAGTAAGTTTAGATTCCTTTACAGTTTTGTATCGTTTTTATCGTCAAAAAACACACCTACATTTAATTGACATATTATGAGGGTGACAGACGTGGTCAAAAAATTTGTTATCGTACCTAATCAATATTTTAAAAACATGTTAGAATCAACAAACATTATAGTTTGCTAAACCTTTAAAATGGTATTAATCGTAGTACGAGTCGGACTCACGCACGAAGGGTTCTGTACGATTATCTTATTAAATTATAAAAACGGCAAAAAAATCACAGTTCAAACGGTCCAACAAGATCAAACAAATCAAACGGCAAAAAAGACAGACAGACGGACGGACAGCGTAGTCTTAGTAATAGGCTCCCGGTTTACCCTTTGGGTACGGAACCTTAATAAGCTAACGACCAGTTTAGAACCTGATCTAGGCACGTTAGACATCCATTTAAACTGTAGATAAGCAAAGTTTCAAGGTATTTAAAGAAATTATTATTTCAACACAATAACAAAAAAATACTCTCTTGCGACAGTCATCATCATCATTACCCGACAAACTTTTTAAATTAATTTAATTTAGTCTTTGCCATCCACTAACTTCCCACAATCTTTATAATGTCATCGGTCAATTAGTTCACGGCGTCCTACGCTTTGTCTTACGGTTCGTGTATGATGTTAGTATGATAGTATTAAGGTACGTGGAAATAGCTGCCTGTCATACGCCTACGCACGCCCACGCATTGGATGAAAGCCAGATTTATATTACTATGTGAGGGACCGCATATTAACGAAAATAATTTCTGCGCGTCATTTAGTTTGATAAAATCTATGATTGATTTTCGGATGAAATGAAAATTTATCAAATGAAATATTTTATTCTGTCAGAATTTTATGATGACCTTTATTCTTCATAAAACATGATAACCTCACTAAAATCCTACCAATACATGCTTACAAAATTATTTTACTACACACAGTAAGAGTAGTAGAGCTCTTTGTGAAGGGCTCGTCCGGGGAAGTACTACCACCACGCTTTTTTCTGCCGCTAAGCAGCGTTGCTGTGTTTCGGTTTGAAGAGTGTGGTTGCCGGTGTAATTACAGGCACATGGGGCTTAACATCTATATGCCTCAAGTTGATAGACGCAGGGCAGTGCATCGTAGGGCACGTTCCTATCGTGCGAGACTTACGAGGCAATGCTTTGTTAAAGGTGATGTTTACCACTGAACTTCTGCTTGTTCCATCAGCTAGTGGTATAAAAAAAACACAGATACAAATCAAGCTACACAAAGGCGAATAAAAATGACATTTTCTACAAGGACATAAAAGCGAGCAATGTATGTATAGCCTGATACGGATCCGTGTATGTGTACCGCAATTCAAAGACATCTTGGGTATGATGCCATTTAATATGGCACCATCTAACCCAAACATAGCAAAGCTTTTACTATTACTATTATTATTAATTATCTCTCTCTCTCTCTCTTGTCGTGTCACTAGTTACTTTCGAAACACTGTAGTGAAAGGAATTTAACGTGCGCCTCAAGAGGCTCCTTTCGGCACTTGACACATGATAAAGAACTTTTTAGATTCCACAACATGCCTGTTTCCTCACGATGTTTTCCTTCACCGTTTGAGAGCCCTGGCATTGTACACATACATTATTGAACAAAAAAACCCATTAGTGCGCGACCGGTTTCGAACCCACGACCTTAGGATCAAAAGGCGGGGCCGCTACCACTAGACCACCAGTGCTCTACGGATGCTAGTTAAAAATGCTTTGAAATACTTCGTTTATAATCAAAGCGTATAAAAATCATTATTCCCATCGACACACCCTAAGCCTCCATCATTGTGTCCTATTCCTAATCAAAACCGGACCCGGTACGTGGTCGTACTATAAAACGCACTTCCTACATTGGAACGCTACGCATAACACGTTAGGCTTGTGGTATACAGTAACATATTACGCTTTAGTATGTCATAGCTTACCAGCTGCTTTGTTATTATTTGGTGGCTTTACTCGTTTCTGTAATTATTTTGTGTAATCTTTAATTGAATGAATGAAAAACATACACCATACAGAAAAAAAAACACAGTTAAGCATGAAAAGTATGACGGGTTGCCTTATAGCTTAATATCTTCCTGACAGTCAGGAATTTTAATATTTTGTATCTTAAGATAAACTTAACTAAACTAGTGTATCTTTTTTTTTTGTTTTTTATACAACTAGCCTATGGAACAAGCAGATGGCCCACCTAATGTTAAGTGGTAACCATCACCTATAACAAAGCATTGCCTCGTAAGTCACGCACGATAGGAACGTACTATGCACTGCCCTGCGTCCATCAACTTGAGGCATACAGACGTTAAGCCTCATGTGCCTGTAATTATTATTACACCGGCAACGACACTCTTCAAACTGAAACACAGCAACGCTGCTTGGCGGCAGAAAAAGGCGTGGTGGTAGTACTTCCCCGGACGAGCTACACACAAAGAGCTCTACTACTCTTAAAGTACTGAATTATTTATTAGTATTACTAAATTCAGTCACTATCTACTATCAAGTCTAAACCAAACATAGGAATAATACCAGACGTATACGTGTTTCTGTGATCGTGGGAAGTCAAATCACGAAAATAAGTTGAATCAGCGAACTAGAATAGCGATGTGAATGCCACCATGAGATGGAATAATATCAGCTTTGGTAAAAAGAGAGTTAAGAAACTCTTCACACAGTATTAAAATAATGAACTTTGAGTTTATAAAAGAAGTGGGGCCGAAAGTACCGCATGTTATGTTACTTACTAAGTCAACTTTAAATATTTTCCTGACCACTACAATCTGTGTCTTTTTTAGTTTATTTCGCTGTTTGTGGTTAAATGTTGCCGTAACGGCTTAGCCGATTTGGATAAAACAATAAACATAATTTGTTTGTGGCTGGAATAGCAAATTTGACGCAAGCGGATCAGAATCTTGATTTAATAAAAACTTAGAGAAATTAGAGGTAATTAAAACAAATAGAAATAATTAAGATACTCGTAACTAGAAACGCTAGTAACTTTATTTTGTTAATTGATTGCGAGATAATTCAGATATCTTACCTAGATTCGCCTTGTTTATAAGACGTGTCAAAGTGATACCTATATTTTTCTCTTATACTTCTTCTTCTTGTCGTTTCACTAGTTTCTTTCGAAATAGTGTGGCGAAAGGATTTTAGGTGCGCCTCAAAAGGCTCTTTTCGAGCACTCTTACTAATAACCCGTTTGATAATATTTTTATTTTTAATCATAATTCATAATATCAATTAATATAAATAATATACAAAATTACATACAAGTACTGTACAGCATTTAAACAACACTTATGGAACTTCTGTGAATTCATAGAAATAAAAACGTATTAAATTCTATTAATTTAATTTATACTCTCAGAGCACTTCCCAGAAGTTTCGTGAAAGCAATTCCGTAATTGATACTTTATTCCACATGAAGCAAAAATGAAATTTGAAATTTATTATTTTCTAATTTAATAACTGAATACCATGATCGCGTCTCGAAGATGTCTGATTACCGTACTGGAGTGAACTGCTAATCTCCAGCGCTTTCTCTTGACAGCAATTAGAATCACATCGCAAAGAGTAGGAGTTTTAAGAGTAGTACAGCTCTTTGTGAAGGTCTCGTCCGGGGAAGTACTACCACCACACCTTTTTTGCCGCCAAGCAGCGTTGCTGTATTTCGGTTTGAAGGGTCTGGTTGTCGGTGTAATTTCAAGCACATGATGCTTAACATCTGTATGCCTTGATGGACGTAAGGCAGTGCATCGTACTGTACGTTCATATCTTACGACTGCGTGACTTACGAGGCAATTATTTGTTATAGGTGATGGTTATCACTTAACATCAGGTGGGCCATCTGCCTGTTCCATCAGCTAGTTGTATAAAAAAATACTGACATCTACCTTTTTTATGCTGGTCCGTTCATCTAGTTGGGGATCTACTGCGTGCACGCTTTCCCTCTACGTAACAGACGATAACCCGCATTTGAAAAAGTTTTACACACAATTTTACAAAAAAAATAATTGATAAATTGTGTTACTATTTGTTTACCCAATAAAATGAATAAAAAAAAGCCTTAATGCGTTAGTAACATAAAAAAATCTTTACCATAGCTTTCAGTGGTGAACAAGCGATGGAGGGTAATTAAGTAAGGCGGGCCGTTGATTGACGGACGGCTGATTGCGCCCCGACCCGTCCGCAATGATCTCTCTCCGCCATGATTCTATATCTGTGGCTTCTGTGAGCCAAATTGTTATTTGTGCGGCTTGGAAAATCAATCGAAAACACTACGCAATTTTATTTATCAGCTATTTGTAACCCATTATGAAAAATATCGACAAACTCATCAATCCACTTTTTAGCTACGTGTAAAACCGAAACAACGTCACGACGATTTGATCCGAAAGCACGGTAGATATCCCCTCAGATATCGCTGTACCAAGTACCAATATTTTTTGTGGATGTTTAAGATTTTAAAGGATGTTTTATATACATTTTGCAGTAGTTGGTATTACATATGTGGCAGGTTGAAAGCCTATCGCCGATGCTAGAATTCTGACTAGTTTTCTGACGATGTTTATTTTTACCGTTTGAGAACACTGGCTAAAAGTATTATTGATATTACTTCAAAAAAAATATGATATTGGTGCAACGAGCTCTGAAACAGTGAGATAAAATATCGTGAGTCTAAAAGCCGTTGTAACTAAGGAGATGGATGAGTGTGGTTACCCATATTTTTAATTTACTATACCATTTATTTTTTGCCTATGGTTTTTAATACTCAGTATTGTCAGTTTTAGGCTTTTCAACTGCCAATATTATAACATGTTAGTCAGGCATATTTCTGAATAAAATATTCGCCGAAAAACTTCAACGAAAAAAACTTCTATGTGAAGAAAAGAACAAATAAGCGCCTCCGCTTAGAAAAACGTAGGCAATTGACCCATTTCATACCTGTGAATTGAGCTACGGTTGCTCTGCCTCTACGGATGGTGCTACGAGTGCTACGGTGCTACGACTCGTAGCAATCTCCACAGGTCGAAAAGACGTGGAAGGATTTTGATAGCAGGGAAATTTCCATTTATAATACCTTCTCCCAGGCTTGTTCATAAAGTTTGCCTAGTTTTAAAAGCGTTTCAAAATATAGTAACATTTAATAAATTATGCATAAAGAACATAGCGGAACCGGTGAAGTGAACTAATTTATTTTTAACCTTTTTGAAAATAAACTATTATTGAATTGTTTCTTTTTTTATACATCATACCATAAAGTTGTACTGAAATCTTGTGTAGCAAATTGAACTGTAGAATTCAGAGTTTTCTTCATATTTGAATGTTTAGTACCTCCGTACACGTGGCTTTTAAAATTTACGCTTGCTTTCCAAGTTGCAAGCTATATCTATTCCAACGTTTAATCTCTGCTATCACCTACATCGTGAAAAATCCATTCACACAATATAATATTTTCGCAATAATAATATTTTAGTACTAGAAGTATTAGTTCTAGTAAATCATGCTTCTATATGCTACTATCTCTTCTCTATTTGAGCGTACCTACTTTGTTTGTACGTTATAAGCTTCCTTTTAGAACAGAAATATAATTAACCTATTTTAACATAACCGCTTAAGGTATGCCCCTGTCTTTTGACCTTTCTTTTAATGCAAACTTTTTCAACGTTTTTCCATAAATAAATATGTATGATGTAGCTTCGTTTATCGGTGTATGAGTGGGAAGCCTTATGTAAATCTAACGCCACACATACATGCATAATTTTATTGACAAAATTGTGTGAGTGCGTACTGCTCAATTTTGAACTTTACGCTGTGGGGATAGAGGCTGGCTCGTTAATGTAAAAGCGAGGTGTTTTTAACGAACGAGTAGGCAGGTTCAAAGAATATTGTAGCGAAAAACAAACCTAAAAAATGACACCCCGTTTTCTGCTCGATTAAACGAAAACTGTTGCTTAAACGAGCGTATTGTTGTACAGGCTGGAACTCTTGATAGCCGGGTGGAATGTAGGTTAGAACCTAATTCTGCTGTGAGGAGATAAATTTGAATTTCAAAATTGCTGCGAAGATTGGAAAGTTTTTGCTGAAAATTTTGGTGCTAAGAAAATAGGCAAATCTTTGCCCAAAAGTAATGGAAATACTAAGCAAAAAGGTATAACAACCAAAAAACCATTGATTTAAAAAAAATCTTATGTTTATTACAAAAAACAGCCTTACGACTTTAGGCACGGTAGATATCTCCTCAAAACCATATTACCAAGCACCCGATTAAGATAATTTGAGTGGGGTAGTAAGAGGGACGTCCAAATATTACAAATAGTACAAACCTAAATTTTTCAGTAATTGGAATTGGGGTTTCACAATGTGAAATGTTGCAATTCCATTTCCACTATCAAATAACAACATTGTTACTATAAATAAACTTATAAACATGAACAATTTGTTACTAGTTTCTCCGGCCCTTGAAGGTTCGTCGTATTAACTCCAAATCACGAAACGCCATTAAAAAGCCCACTGCGACAGAAACGTCACGTCGACACTGACATTACGTCACCACTTAACCCTTTCATTCCGTTGGTAATTATCGTGACCCAAGTGTCATTTCGTCCATTCCGGCACAAAAGACCCTATATTTTATGTTGCGAAATTCATTTGAAAGAAAACAGCGTTCCTTTTCCAAGATAATGTCCTTTTCAGGGTCGTATTTGAAAAAGCGAGACAATATTATTTGTATACATTTATTCTGAGGTACTAAGTGACAATATTTGGAGTTTCTTTTTATAATAATGTAAATCAGACATTAAAATCATGTTATCATAAAAAGTACATATAAAACAAATTCAAACAAGGATTAAAAATGTGATTTTGTTATCACACAACAAATGCCTAATATAAAAATCAACAAGCCTGTGCGGGTGGTCAATTCAAGTAAAGACTCCCTTGGCTTCATTGTGACCGTCACCCTGTACCTTGAGTCCGAGTTATTTTTTCGTTTTTTTCTGTATTGCAAGCCTGGGTTTTGTATAGAGCCAAAAGAGTTTACAGCACGTCTGATTGAGGCGTTTATCGAATCTCCATACAAGATTTGTACACCATACAGACAGAAAAATAAACAAATCTCAGACTCGTAGTACAGATACTGGTCGAGGGTAAGAAAGTGTGGAACAGCTTGTCAACGCCATGACTGAGGTGTTTCATTACGAACACGACTTTCAGTAATGAAGAACACGACACATAACAAAACAAAAACTACTTTACTACTTTTATACCCAAGAATGGTGTACACCACATGTGCTTTCACGAAAAGAATTTATCAGTTTTTTTCTGCATTACCGATATCTAATGCAACCCAACTATAACAAGAGTAAACAAGCCAAGCCCTGACTGTCCCTACGCTCTCTGGTGTTATTAAACTTTACGTTCACTCTCCCCTCTCATAATTTCACCCTACTTATTGTAATTGCTTTTTTAGGTAGTAATAATGATGGCTGGATTTTTGCGTCGGAAAGGAATTTTGATTCGTTTTTTATGGTCGTTAAAGTGCGGAAATCGTCAAAAGTCAAATGGCATCAATAACAGTAGGAATGAGATGTTTTTTCAGCGAATGCCACGACATTTTAGCAAGAAAGCTTTTAGATAATTATGAAATGTTTTGAAATATTCCAGTCATTTACGTTAAATTATACAGGTACAGTGAAATAAACTAATCTAGCTAGTTTATATTTGAAAAGAGTGTTTTTATTTTTTCGCATGACTATTTGCTTCCCGTTTCTGGCAGATGGTACATATGGATACAAATCAAGGTACACAAAACAAAAATTACGCTTACTACAAAGATAATAACATAAAAGCACAAGCAGTGAATAAATAAATAGCCTGATGCGTATCAAAGTCAAAAGGTATCTATTCAATAAAATCACAAGGATCACTTTGCAACGTCTTAAAGCTAGGTGACTCTATGTGCCAGTTCTACGCGACCAAAGCCTAGAAGAACAGGCAACAAACTTACGACATGGTTCCTACCGATCTTTTGTATGATCCTTTTACAATGTAATAATATAATATATTATTGAAGTTTAGTGAGGCGTAGACATACAGAAAAAGGTAAACATAATCAAATTTATAAGACAGCACACGCTACGCCTCAAATTAATAATACCTAATGCATAAATACAATCTATTAAATCAGAGAAAAATTAAAAAAACACACAATAGTAGGTACAGTACAGACATTGCAGACATGTTAGCTGCCGATGGGCAGAGCGACCGGGACATCGGGCCACGCATTTTTATCAACAATATAGCTATCTAAAGTATAATAAGCTTTACTTATTAGATTATTCTTAATGTACACTTTAAATTTTCTAATAGGAAGCCCAGTGGAACTTTCTGGAAGTTTATTATAGAAGCGTATACCGTTCCCCTTAAACGAGTCATTTACCTTTTGAAGTCGAAATTTTGGTATACATAATTTGTTTTTATTTCTAGTGTTAACGTTATGTGCATCACTCTTTTTCTTAAAGCTATCTATGTGTTTATGAGTGTATAATAAATTTTCATAAATATACTGTGAAATAAATAATGGGTATCTAGATTCATCTTTAAGACGTTTCAAAGTGATCCTTGTGATTTTATTGCATAAATACCTATTGACTTTGACTTTGACTTTGACATTTGATACCGGTAAACTAACAATCAAAACAGTTGTTTTGATTACATTTTGAGTTACATTCACGGTTATTTTCTACCACGTACTTATTTAAGCATATTTTTTATGCAAGATGGCGTTCAACGTCCACTAGACAAATAAACAACCAATCCCGATTACTCACGCAAGCTGCACTGAACACAAGCCACTGTAATCCCGTTAAAAATAAAACATTTTAGGCTTACGTATGTAACCGAGCGAAAATACAACAAAACCGAAATAATTTTTCAATTCCCGCATGCAAGAACTACTCATAACATGTTTTGCAGCTTTTTGTGTGCACAATTTCACTTTGCCACAGTTTCGTAGAGGACGGTTCGTTCTACAAGAAAAGGCAATCTCCATCAAGTTTTAAAAATATTGTTTATTGAGATTTTAGTACAATATGACTTAGAGCTAGCATACTTTGATCTCGCGCTCTGGACCTTGTCTCTAGTTGTCATGATTTTGCCCGCATTTACAAGATTTATGGAATAAATAAGAGTAGTAGAGCTGTTTGTGAAGGGCTCGTCCGGGGAAGAACTACCACCACACCTATTTCTGCCGCCAAGCAGCGTTACTGTGTTTCGGTTTGAAGAGTGAGGTTGCCGGTGTAAGTACAGGCACATGAGGCTTAACATCTGTATGCCTCAAGTTGATGGACGCAGGGCAGTGCATCGTAGGGCACGTTCCCTTCGAGCTTGACTTACATGGCAATGCTTTGTTTTAGGTGATGGTTACCACTTAACATCAGGTGGGCCATCTGCTTGTTCCATTAGCTAGTAGTATATATTTTTTTTTTAATTTAAAAGGTAAAGTAACAAAAAGGGTGCAAAAAGCTATAAATGAATGCATTGAACCAGTGATATACTTATAAGCTGTGCTCAGCTTTATTTTGTACCGTCGTCGCACGCAAACTGTTTTGACTGTAGGTGAAAAATTTGTCGCGGCGGGTTTTTATTAGTCGTTTTCTCTTCGAGCGAATCGCGAATTCCATATTCGGTGTTATACGGTGTGGATTGCCCTTAATACTTGGCGAGTAATGATTTTTGAGCACGACATTACTGTTATGATGGATGAGAACAATTTTCTGTTCGCTTGTAATGTTTTGTTTGTTAGTTAAAGAACTTGTGAGTAGGTTAAGGGGTACTCCGATTTATTGCTGCATATTAGAACTGTAAAGCTGGTTATACACGCAAAGACATGAATGCTAAGCACTAAGCTCTAGAGGCAATCAGACTACCAAGGGTAGGAGAAACTGAATGAGCCAACTAGGTATACTACATATAGCTTTGTGCTGTGGCTGGGTATCTATTGTATGGAACATTATCAGATCTATAGCTATGTAATAAGTAACCCCGGTTATTTAGTAAGTTTTATATTGGATTTGAACCTTTTATTATTCAAAGGATGTCTTATTTATGATACACGTACACAAAACTTTTACTATATTTTTTATTTTAAGCCTTTTATTACAGATACATTTTAAGAATTAAATTATATTTTACACTACGACATCGACACTATCTGTTTGCCCTTTTTGGCAAAGGCCTTGTCCAAGCTCTTCCACTCTTCCCTATCTCTAGCTATCCTCGTCCATGTTTTCCCTGCAGTATGTTTAATCTCATCCTCTATTATTCGAGGGATGTCTTATTTATAATACACGTACACAAAACTTTTACTACAAGTAGATATTAAATTAGTAGTAACACACAACCAGCCAAATATTTAGCTTAAAAACTGAAATTCAAATTTTTTATCGTATTTTTTCTTCACACCTCGCCACTTACATTAAAAAGGCAAATAAAAAGTAAATGGGCTATAAATTTTCGCTTAAATTTCGTCACGCATAAATAACTCACATGTAAGTCTTGCGTTTGTTTCGCCATTCGTCACAAGCAACACATCACGTGACAAAAGCGCACGATACGGGATAAATGCACTTTTCGTTTTTGCATTTCAATTGTATATTCAGAGCTTATTATGTAAAACTTGATATTTAAGTGTACAGTATGTGCCGGTTAGTTATGTTGCCTTTTAATGCTGCTGTTCTTAAAAACCGTTTTTTCTTTGACATTATTATTTAATAATAATAGTTTCCTATTTTGTTCGTTTATACATTAAAGCATTTTCATTCATTCATTCATTCAATAGGTTAAATACCTTTTCAGAATAGATCATACAGAATGTTTTACATAATGTAGTAAATGCAACATAGATGCGATGTGTTAAAGAATACAATTTTTGTTGAATATACATACTTTATTACATAATTGAATATACAAATATAATATTTTTGGTCTTTATTTTTACGTTAACTTTTGATCATTTTTGTTCTTTTTAATTTTATAATTATATTTGTCGAGTGACACACAAAAAGTTCAACATATATATTAAAGATTTGATAATCTTATTCGATTAAAAATTATATTTGTAATCGAATAAGATTACAGAAAAGTGATAAATAATTTTAAATAATTAATTCTTAAATTCTGTAATTTGTTTATATTTTATTTGAACGAACACTGATTTGGATCAATTGAGCTATCTCTAGATTGTTCGCAACTGTTTTATATTTCTGTATTTTTAACATTTTGAAAATACTTGTTTTTACTGTAATTTTCTTTGTAAATACTTACATTCAATGTGATTTTATTTATAAATAAATAAATGTTATATGAAGTCACCTGAGTCAAGGCTGAATTTTGACTATCAAGTCAAAATTATTTAAGCAAGTATTTGAGAACACCATTTATTGTGATACCAATATATGCGATCCAATTTTTTATTTGTCCATTTAATTATGTGATTTTGACCTTCTGACTTGATGAAACACACCTGTCAAAATGACTTTAGGGCATGCCTATGTTAACACAATCCCACAAGGTATTTTTACCCCGACTTTGTTTTGATGACTTGCATTAATTCACTGTGATTTATATTTGCTTAGGTTTTAGGTCATTAATTAATTTGTCAAAGAAGAAACAAACAACATGAAAAGCATATTTTATATGGTGCAATAATAATTTATCTTTCCTAATAGTAGTACTCGCAGGTATACCTATATAGTTTTTTACGCACGTTCATTTGTCCTAATATCAGGTAGCCTTTCGAATCCTAAAAGCTATAGGTCTTTTTCATTTTATAGCGGGTTTATTAGTTATACTGGTCACTGTCACATTCGTGTCAATGAAAAGAGATGGCAATAGTTTTATCAGCTAACTAGCTGTTACAAAACCCACCATATATTGCCACGAAAATATGTTTTTTATATTAGCTTAGTATCTTATAATTACGTACGTAACCATAGGTAGGCTATACCGTAACGAAGAAATAACGAGGCGTAAAATTACTCATTGAAAAAGAGTTGAAGTTTTATCGTTCTTAGTGACCTCCATTAAAAATGGCATAATCTACACCTTCAAGCTTGAAAAATATTTTTATTTCCTTCAGGAAAAATGCAGAATTTTAATCTTCGCATGTCGTGACCGTTACTATTTTATTGTTGTTATGATTTTGATGAACTGGCTTTACTCCTTTGTAAAACTGGTTGTGTATGCAAGTAAGCCATTCATTTTGATTTTATTGCATAAAAATGGCGTTGTACAATAACTCACGTATACAAAACCTTTTCCTTACTTCCACAACGAAATATAATGTAAAATTAACGCCGTTTACACGTTAAATTGTTGGCACGGTAGATACTCCCTCAGAACTTTTGGTACTAAATACCAACTTGCATTTAGTAGACGTAACAACCGTAAAACGTGAATTATAAATAAAAATACTAGCATATTAAATAGTTGATAAAGCACCAATTAGGTTCTAATATGAATGAGAGTAAATGTTGAGGGTATTATGTTTAACCGCAGCGCTTTGATTCAAAGCTTTAAGTAATTTACTCTAGATTTTAATAGCTCATAAGCAACATTGCTTATTCCAAAGAAACAAATACATTAAAAAAGAAACAGTAAATCATTAAAAAGAATCCCGGTATTATGAAAAACGGCAAACAAAAATGACGAATTTGCGCAATAAAAAATGATTCAGTATGATAAATAAATTATCCAAATGAAATTCTTTAGTTTCTTTATTTTATACACATTCTTTTCCTTTCGTTTTATATTTCATATTTTTCACTTGGACATGTTTTTTTTTTGCAAAAAGCTCTGTGGAATAGGCACTTTTATTTATTTATTTATTTATTTCCAAAAAAGACCTCGTACAGACCACTAACCTATCTAAACTTAAAATTAACAATACGTAGGTAATAGGTATAAAATAACATTTTTATAATATAACTGGTGGCTGGTGGCCGAATCAGATTTGCAATACACTCCGAACTAGTTAAAAAACTGTATCTCGGAGGGTAGTACTCGTCCTCCTCGCGCGGTAACAATTGCCGATGCTTGACCTTGGTTCAAACACTTATATTATTATTATTATTGTTTATTTTTATTCTTATGGTATCTATCGGCTGGCTTACATCAGAGTTTTTCAAGGTAAGCTCTGATAAGCCAGCCGATTCCAGCTAATCATCATTTAATTAACAATAATGAAAAAGTTTCAGGAAAACATACGAAAGTAAAAGTTTTTGGTCACGTTTTTATGATTTCATTCGGAAAATGCGATTATTTCCCTTTAGGGTAATTTCTCAATGGTAATTTGAGTTTAAGTACATGAAAATGTTTTATACCCATTAAAAATAATAAAAAAACTTACCCTTGTGCATGCCAGTGTGTTTGTCCTTGAGCACGGTCAGCTCATAAATCTTCCCAAACTCCTCAAACATTGGCCTCAGATCCTCCTCCTCAAGATGACGAGGGATCTGGCCAATGAATAGTTTCACAGCATCCTTCCCGGCGCCGGGCGGAGCGCCGGTGATCTCAGAGAGCGTTAGCGGAGAGGAAGAAGATCGCTTCTCTTTGATCTGATGGTTGTGGTTGTGGTTGTGGTGGTTGCTATGGACGGGCGTGGCTGGAGCCGACTCCATCATCGGCGTTGGAGGCGGCATACTGATATTGCTGATTGGAGCCTGCATATTGTACCCGAACAGGATCGGGTTCACACCGAAATTCGTGCCTACCAACATGACTATCACAGTTACTGAACACTAAAAATCACAATTTTTGTACTATTAGTTCTTATAAATATAGGAGTAAATTCGGTTTTTATGTTAAAGCTGTATTTGTGAGGGCGACGGTGGGGTGGGATTTGAGAGTGTGCGTGCGGCGCGCGTCTGTGTGCGTTCCTCTCAGTCACCCCGTAATGCGTAATATTATCGATCCGTATAGTAACTGTTGTACACCGTCGGCCCCCGTTTTTCTCGACGCGAGATTTATTTTATGTTTTTACACTTAATTTTTGTATTTTATGTTTGTATTTTTTTGTACACTTTGTTTTTGTTTGATATTTTGCGGGAATTTAGGCAGCTATTTACAGTTATTTACAACACACTTGATAATAACAGTAAAATATTTGGCACGAAATTACGTTTCACAGTTATATTTTTGAGCGGTGTTTCTTTTAGTTTGCTCGCGTAAACCGCGGCGCTGCTTAGGGCGTTATCAAAATAATTTTCACACAAAAAGTGTATAATGTTGGTCAATGTTTACACTTGTTAAACGCACGCGGCACTGTTTACAAACAAACCACGATAAACACAAGTGTTTTTATTTTTTTTTCAACTCACCAATTTAATGTTAGCACACACGATTTATCACTCACTATCCAGAAAATTTATTTTGTCATCAAAAAGTTAACGCACTCATCCAGCGGCGGAAAATTGGCGCGCAAATTATTGCACTCACTAAAATATATTTACACTTAACTAACTTACTCTAAAGCACGATACGACGACGAACTATGACGTGACGCACAACGAAAAGCACAAAACGACACGAACTAAATGAGACAACAAATTTGCCGTGTTCCCGTCTTTATGCCTACATGTCCACTAACCTAAAATTCCCTCCGAGTCCCCTCATAGCGACGCCATGGGGGAGTCTCGAGTCTTGATACGATCCTCCCTTTCGCTCACCCTCGGTACATTTAGGTACGAGTAAATTCGCCCTGTGTGAATAGGTTGATTATTTGAAATTTCTTGTTTAGCCGCGTCTTGTGTTGACGCGTCTGTCGCATCTCTTTGTACTTAAGTTATGTTAAATATTCCTTTAATTTAAGACAGTGATTTTATTCGTTGAACTCAATTTTACTGAACTACGCAGCTTCACCGAGTCACTGTTATTGTGATGTATGCGCAGTTTTTCCGCGTCGGTCCCACTTGATTTTTATCTTAATTATACTTGAGGTTTCACGATTTATGAAGGATATTTACTGTCATTTTTCCTTTTATTTATTAGACATGAAAAGAAACAAAAAGAGAAGTATATTTATTATGTTAAAAATATAGAGTTCCATTTTTTAAATTGTTTTGTTAATATTTAAATATTTGTGCGGTTCTCAGAGGACGTAACGTAAACCTGGTTTCAACTTTTGATGTTCCACGATGGTAGAATAAAAACTTTTAGGTTTTTACCTGAATAAAGCACATTCGTTACATCGAATTATTAATACGTACAGCTTAAGTCCGCAGACCTTAAAAAACTTTCTGTTGAATAATTTAGAAAACCGACACGCTTAGGATCCTGCCGTAAAATGTAACACAAAATTCGGTAAAAGCTCTTCAATGCTTCGGTCGGACTATAATTCAAGTCCCGAAAATAGCGAGGGGATGGCCCCACCCCTTACCCCCGCCCCCGCAGCTGCCAACCTCAGTTGCGATGATTTTCGCACGCAGCTCCTAATGGTTGTTTAGAAAAAAAATGAAAGGAAACTCCCCTTAAAATTTCCGGATGTTGGCCGTGAATTCAGAGTTCTACAATTTACGACTTTCGAGCAAATTGCTTATTGAAAATTATGCGGGAGTGTGATCATGAATTTACATTGAAATTGTTTTGTAAACAATATTTTATGACCGGTAAGTATATCAAGTAAAATGTAACCTTTTAGAAAATTTTAATATTCTTTTATGTACTTTAATGAAAATAATATTTTAAAAAGCGCAAAAAAATAATTTGTTTTTATTTTATTTTATATTATCATCAACTTTAGATAAAAATATGATTTTTTCTTGTTTCCATACATTTAATACTTTCCAATTATAAAAATAAGTATTTGGAAAACGTAAAAACCGATGAATAAGAAGTGATTCTAGTAAGTTACTTATTCATCATAAATGCAACAAAGATTTAAAGGGCTTATGCCGTTATCTCAATATAAATAAATAAATAAATTCATATTTGTGGACAGTTCACGCAGCGCCATCTAGTTCCAAACTAAGTAAAGCTTGTAGTAAGGGTACCAGGTATTTTATAAACACATAAACTCATAGTCTCTCAATGAGTAGTAGCTCTGCTTTTTGCGCTGTTGGACGTGGTTTCGATTCACAGGTAGAATAGCATAGATTTTTTTTTTATAATTACTCAAAAGGAATATAAAATTTATATCAGCTAGTTTCAACACAAGCTTTGCTTAGTAGGACGAGATGCTATAGATAGTGTTGTGTGAAATTTTCATCAATATTTGTTTTAATTTAATAATAGCAAGCTCCAGCGGCTGTTAAGCCACAACGGAGGCCGTAGGGCAGCCTCAAAACTCTGTCACCAGAGTTGGTCACTAGCTCATACAAATTGACTTTCTAATATGTGTCCGGGAATTTCGTCGGGGCTCATTTTAGTAGTATTTAATGTTTAATAACGTGGTGTCGTGTTTCAAACGTAGCTGAATTCTGAAGTTTCCTGCGGTTTGTATATTATACACATTTCCATATTGCGAGTTTTGTACTGTGAATTGAATTAATTGTTTGGTTTGATGACGAAAGATATAAAATTAAGCCTAAACCTGATAGATTCTAAGTGAATTGCCCAAATTATTGCCTGAGTTGTACTCCTTAATCTGTAAATTTTTATGTCAGTTATCTGGTCCTCATAGTACAAACTGTGCGTTGTTTGGGACTTGATGGTGCTATGTGAAATACCTGTACTCCATAACTTAACATGTTTTTAATTTAAGGGCACCTAAAAGGGAAACAGATTTACCTTTATCATTTTCACTAACCATTTATATTGAATATACTATGACCTAATTTGCTTACAAAAAATATTCCGAGATTATAAAATAAAATACTTGATAGTAAGAATTTTAATTTTTCCCTAGTATTCAGGGGAAAATATCTTACATAAAATTCTTGAATGCTATCAAGAGAAAATAGACTCCGCTCACGGTGTTAAAAATGATGGGCTAAATAATTGTTTCTTCTCATTTGTGACATCGAAATTAATATTAAAATCGTAAAATCTTTATATTAATAGTTACAGAGTTTATTTTTAACGATTATCATAATGAGCGAGTGGAAAAGATGGGAATGGAGTTGGAAAAGAGTTATACTAACAGCGTTTACCTATAATAAACTGATTAAATGCATGTAGCATTTAAATAGATACATAGTCCTTTTAATGAAATTATTATATTGAAATTTAATTTTAGTACAAAGATATTATAGTGATTTCTCACTTTAATATTATATTGCATTCTAAACAGTTTCATCAAACAAAGGACCTACATACTATGAAAGCTTATGACGTAATTACCTAATTACCGTAATTACACCATAAGATTTTAGATACAAAAGAAACGTATTCACGAGTTTCATCGCTAGGCACGGTAGACTAATATGTAAACCGGCAATGCAAATAAAAGTTTTTTTTATCACTTAATAATGATAAAATCAATTAGGGTAGCTTATAATAGTTAGCAGCTAAGCCAAATAATTTGTTCTTGCCTATTCTTCTAGGATTTGGTCACAAGGCAATGGCACCTAGATTTACCTAGCTTACTTAGACGTTGCAAAGCAATCCTTGTCATTATAATGAATAAGGGTAGTTTTTTATTTGATTTTTTGTTTTGGGATGAGTATTATTTATTTATTTCGTGTTAATGAGTATCATTTATCATTCTTTTTCTTGTCGTGTCACTAGTTTCTTTCGAAACAGTGTGGTGAAAGGATTTTAAGTGCGCCTCAAGAGGCTCCTTTCGAGCACTTGACACATGTTATAGAACTTTTTAGGTTCCACGACATGCCGGTTTCCTCACGATGTTTTCCTTCACCGTTTGAGAGTACTGGTATTGTGCACATAAGTTTTTGAACAGAAAAACTCATTGGTGCACGATACAAAAGAACGATAGGAACCAAGCCGTAAGTTTGTTCTCTTTTCTTCTAGGCTTTGGTCGCGTGAAACTGGCACCTAAAGTCACCCAGCTTTAAGACGTTTCAAAGTGATCCTTGTGATTTTATTGAATAAATACCTTTTGACTTTGACTTTGTGCTTGTAATCTAGACGGGTAGATTTACAATTTTAATTTGCATAGCCAGAAATAGTGCAAAAGTCAAAATCAGTATGAGCTTAGATCATTTTGCTAAAAGGTTTCCTCGTGTGAATATGACTGTGATGCTAAATAAATAGTGTCGTATTTACAAAATGTAGCAACATTGTGGGGCCGCCTGCGGTTTGTATCTCGTTGGCTCCCGCCGTTTGGGATTGTACACGTGGAGAATGAAACACTTCGCTGGTTTTGTAGAACATTTTGCACAGTATTTTAATACCTATATGCTATTTATCTATCACATTTTGAAAAACAAATATGTGTATATTAATGTTGTTAATGATGTTTTTTTTTTATTGTATTCGCAGTCATTATATCATTGTTTTTATATATTTTTTATCAATCAAATAAAGTCAATATTAGTATATATAGTCAAATAAATCATGTTTATAGAATAAAATGGTTTAATAGTTAGACTTGAATTAATTGTTATTCGCTGACAGATTTAAAATTAATTAATTTGTGTGCAAACTGGACTTTACTAAAATAAAAACAAAATGTGAAACCTATACGTGTAACATAATACCCCTATAACCCCGGAAGCAGGATATTCTACAGGTCATGGCGAACAACTTTAGTTATAAGACCTTTGAAATTACGAAGTTTTTCATTCATGAAATGCATCTTAAAATTTCCTCCAAAATGAAACTAAAACATGACGCAGCCTTATTCACAGCTGTTTTCTGACCTTTAATTGTGAACTGTAGATAAAATAACGTATAAACGCAAATAGCGTATGTACTAAGGTCACGTACACATTATCAGGATTGTTGCAAATTTCTGAGACAATACTATTTTTTCTTTTGTATACGGAACAAGTCAAAGTATTCCAGTGCTTGGTCTGATCTCTTGGTCTTTAGACTTATAGGGGTATTATGTTACACGTTGTATTTAAGGATTACTTACTATTATTGCTTAGATAGCTTTCACAGCTCTGATAGTTGTAGCAATGCTTTTTGTGCTGTAGGCCGTGAGTCAATCCGTACCGAGCAAACATTTGTTTAATTAACATAGAAGTTTGTTCTCTGTTAGAGTGTTATATATTATAAGTAGGTACGTATTTACAAAGATAGTGTGACGACATTGTGAAAGTTTTGGTCAAGGAAGGCAAGGAACAGAGCAGATTGGAAGCACTTGGAGGAGGCTTTCATCGCCACGGGTGGTACTTAATTATAGTAATTTTTTAAATATATAATTAACTAAACCTATATTATTTAAGTTTTAAGATAGGCTAAGCAATTATTTTTTTAATTCCTTCTGCGTAAGGAAATAAAGCTATTTTTATTTTATTTTTATACGTATTTACGAAAAAGTATGTATGTATTATAATCAGCTACCTGACATAGTACAGCTTTCCTTAGTTTGCACTAGATAGTGCTTCTGTGGAAGGGTCAACAAAATGAATTTTTATTTTTTATTTATTATAGATCTAATAAAAAAGTTTATAGTCAAAGTCAAAAAGTATTTATTCAGTTGAATCGCAATGATCACTTTGAAACGTCTTCAACCTAGGTGAATCTCGATACCAGTTCCATGCCACCAAAGCCTAGAAGAACAGGCAACAAACTTACGGCTTGGCTCCTACCGTTCTTTTGTATGATTATATTTAATAAGTATAATATCGGCTATCTGGTTCCAATAGCATAAGTTTCGATTAGTTTGGGGCTAGATAGTGCTGTGCGGTCCAACGATATTTATTTTATATTTTTCACTGTAATTATGGGGCTAAATGGTGCTGTGTGTAATGTCCAACATCATTTTGTATTTATTCACCGTAGTAATAGCACTAAGCACTAAGTACAATTTAGGGTATCTTATTCAACGCCCCTAACAGTACCCATTGTTACGTACACTGTACTGTACCAAACGCCACCTAATTGATACATAGTAGCGGCAACCTCTGTGGCTACACCACTTCCGCGCTAATGCGGAATACGGCTACGAGTTATACTCAATATTGCTACGCTATATGAAGTTAGGGCACTAGTATTTTAGTGGTCCCAACATATCTAAGGGAAATACTGTGCTTGGGGATTGCAATCGCTTCTGGTTCGGTTCGGTTGCAAATTTTAAGGTCTTGATTTTACTACAGTATTGCACAGACTGTCAAAGTCTAGCTTAGATATCTGAGGCTTCAATAAAATATGTGTATGTTATAAATGATATTTAAATGTTATTTTAACAGTGAGCAATGTTAAAGTACTAATAAATTTCATTGCATTGAATTTCACTTTGAAAAAAATATGTGCGACAAGACACTTTATTTTGAAATATTTACTTAATTTTTTAACTATTACTGTTATAATTTTTGCGACCAATTTTCCATACTTTTATAATCTCCATCCAAAGGTCGTCTGGAAGATATCGCTTTCAGCGATAAACCCGCCTATAGTACTATTTAATTTTATATAATTTTTAAGAGAACTATTGTTCAGTTTGGTGTACAATAATGTATTTTCATTCCGTCATTCATTCATACTCTCAAACGGTGAAGGTAAACATTGTGAGGAAATCAGTTAGTATTTAGTTAGCACGTATGGAATACCAATTACTGCAAAATGTGCACATAGCCACTTACTTAGACATACCTTTGACTACCCCTCTTAGACATTCTCAAAAGAACCTTGGGTTGGTTCTTAGTACTAAAAGATCTGAGGAAATATCAACCGTATCCACGACTTTGATCCCCAGGGATCCTGACCTGCAGTTCTTGTTTTAGAATTCAGTTAAAATTATACTATTGACAAACAAATGCTGTACTTATTGTGGTTGACAAATGGTTGATGGACCACGCTGCATCTATTAATAATATAATTTTATTTTCAAAAAGGTTTACATTTTTACATTTTTGAGTTTTATATATATTTTTAAAGTAAACATAAAATTTAGGTAGGCTTGGGTAGGTTTTAATAAAGTTTTAAGATGCACTCGTAAACCTTGCACAGTCAAGTGTTTGACTCCTTGCTCTAACTAAGTAGAAAACTTGTGTTTAAGCGCAATGGACCACTGCTATGGCTATTTGCAGAGCATAGATGAGGTGCTCTTTAAAAAAGATCAAGGTTCTGCCCAGCTCTGACAGAAATCAAGACTTGACACTTGACACATGACATAACGAATCGCTTTTTCACGCAAAATTGTCTAAGCAATAGGGATTCGTTTTCTGGCATTTTGGGAAGCAACATAGCTTTTTCATTTTAATTGTTTTTCTTGTGTTATTTTGAGATGTGTTGTGTAATTTCGGTGGTATTTTAACCAACATTACTTGAGGTCTTAGCACAAAGTGTAAGCATTTGGAATGAAAGTGTATTATGTGATATCCTGATTTGACTGAAAATGTTTCGAATGTTTTGAAGAAAACCGCCACCATTCTCTTCAAAACAAATGACGGCCGACTTGACTATGGACTGACTTGACTAAAAAGTATTCATTCAATACAAATCACTTGACACTGGCAAGATTGTCTGTCGAATGACAGACAGGAGCCATAAATGGAGAGAAGAAGAAGAAGTCTAAGCAATAGATTCGTTTTCTGACATTTTGGGAAGCAACATAGCTTTTTAATTTTAATTGTTTTTCTAGTGCTATTTTGAGTTGTGTTGTGTTATTTCAGTGGCATTTTAACCAACATTACTTGAGGTCTTAGCACAAAGTATAAGCATTTGGAATAAAAGTGTATTATGTGATATCCTGATTTGACCGAAAATGTTTCTTCAAAACAAATGACGGCCGACTTGACTATGGATTGATTTGACTATAAAGTATTTAATACAAATCACTTGACACTGGCAAGATTGTCTGTCGAATGACGGACAGGAGCCATAAACGGAGAAGAAGAAGAAGAAGCACATGCAATATTCATAGTCCGCTTCAGAAACAAAACGAAATTAAAACGACCTCCACCTACACGAGCTCCAATCTAAGTGTTCCTGGCCGAATCAGTGCCAAATTCACGCCTATCAGATGTGATGGTTGCGCACCCCGTTATAATATCGCAAGGGATGGCTCCCTAGCCACCATTCTGTTGAACGTACGTTCAAAGTTACTGTTATTTGCACTGTGGTACAGCCGCTGGCTACTTTCTGTCTTGGGATTTGCTTATTACCAGGAAAAGACCCTGTGTACATTTTGCCGAGCAGTAAACACAATCTCAAAAGTCAAATATTAATTTGGTTTATTAACATTTTTGATTTGAGATTGATGAAGCAAAATAACCCGTATTGAAAATATTATAAGGCCTTGTTACAAGACTATCTCAAATTTCTCGCTATAATATGATAACCTTTCTCTCACATAAACTGATCAAGATTGCACAAAAAACTAAAATTGAACACTGAAACTGAAGAAAAACTGAAACAGCTTTTTTTTTAATACAACTAGCTCATGGAACAAGCAGATGGCCCACCTGATGTTAAGTGTTAACCATCACCTATAACAAAGCATTGCCTCGTAAGTCACGCACGATAGGAACATGCCCTACGATGCACTGCCCTGCGTCCATCAACTTTAAGCCATAAGTGCCTGTAATTACACCGGCAACCACACTCTTCAAACCGAAACACAGCATTGCTGCTTGGTGGCAGAAAAAGGCGTGGAGGCTTCATGACATTGAGGCCCAGGCACGGTAAATCCAACTAACCAACTTAGAATTCTTTGAGGATATGTTTAAGACATCCTTTATTGGCACATACCCACATTTTGCAGTAGTTGGTATTGCATACGTGACAGGTTGCAAGCCCATCGCCGCTGCTAGAATACTAACTGAGAAACCAGTGTTCTATTTCAGTGACAATAGAGCAATAACTTTATTCGTGAAGAATACAGTTGAACAGTTCCCTATTGCTACTTTGATGTAGTACTATGAACACTGTTTTGCATTTTAGGAGATTGGTTACAAGAGAAGTCGTGCCATATTTGCTCTGTGGTTCTGCGCATGGGTCTCTGTGGTTAGCTAATGTCTGACTCTGAGATTTGCTTTGTAAGAAAACTGGCTTAACTTTGTTGAGCTTCAATTGCATAATTTTAGATACTCGTAGTACAAAATACTTAAAATATATTTCGGACGTTCAGTTGTTTTTTTAGCAGCTAATGAGCTGCTAAAAAAAACTAGTCTAGGTGTACAATTATGTATTTAAATATAATAAAAAATAGAAGTAGAGAAAACTCATCTGCCTACCTAAAGTGATGAAGTAGCTACTTACTATATTTTTTTAAAGTATATCTGAGCCCTAGGCCTCACACTAGGATTCCCTGTGTCGAGAGGTCTAGTCCCTTCCTTTGATTAGAGATAAATGGTAATGAAGTGGTTTAGATACATAGTTGATACATAGTTATGGCCAGTTTTAAACGAGCTTCTAGATAAAAAACTGAAATACTCTTAAATAAATATGTAGAATCTACAAAAAGAATACGTTTTTTTTGATCGAGTGAGCGAAGCGAACGAAGATCTTAGTTTCAACTTGGGCGATTTGGCATTTTATGTATGTATGTATGTATGTATGTATGTATGTTTGTCTGGCGATAACTTTAGAACCGTTCATACGATCTGCATGAAATTTGATATGTCGATAGCTTGTACTTGAGAAATTTACTGGTAAGTATATGAGTAAAATCGGATGAAGGGTTTTTGAGATATGGGGTTTTTTGAGGGGGCAAAAATAAAAAAAGTTACATAAAAAAATCAAGTTACATGTCATATGACAGGGCTTTGTTTGGACATCCCAAAACAATTTTTACTTTTTTTTTTTGGACGCTCGGTTTTTGAGATAAAATAATAAAAGTTAAATTAAGATAACCAGCGATCCAAGAGCTCCCATCTCTAAGAGTTTCGTTGGCATCAAGGTTTTTCTACTGGTAGGCCAGTTCTTTTGCTTTTTCTTATTTTTTTTTCTTGAAATAAATTAAGGAGGTACTCAGTTCTCATAAAATGGTGACGACGACCAGGTCTGATGATGGAGCCAAGGTCTGTTCAACGGAACTCTTCAATAAATAGGCCAATAGAGTTGAAACTTGGTAACCATACCAAGTTAGTAGGCGGTAGTCAGAAAAAAGTCCAAATATAATATTTGGACTTGCCTCTGACTACTACGTACTCAAAGTTTGGTGCGTTCGTCGGGTCGCATCACGAGATCTCAGTTCGGGGCGAACTACTAGTAATAATGGGTACTAGCCCTCTGAAGTTTTAAGTACAGGTATTTTAACACCTTGTATATTGTTCATATTTTGTTTATTTTGGTACCTTCGACTTATAAGATGAGCTTTAGTAAAAGGAAATTACATTATCGGGAAAAAGCTGATGTATTGAGGACAAATCATAGAGTTGCAATTTCACTGTCAATTTTTTTTTGATCGAGTGAGAGAAGCGAACGAAGATCTTAGTTTCAACTTGGGCGATTTGGCATTTTATGTATGTATGTATGTATGTATGTATGTATGTTTGTCTGGCGATAACTTTAGAATCGTTGATTCGATCTGCATGAAATTTGATATGTCGATAGCTTATACTTGAGAAATTTACTGGTAAGTATATGAGTTAAATCGGATGAAGGGTTTTTGAGATATGGGGTATTTTAAGGGGACAAAAATAAAAAAAGTTACATAAAAAAATCAAGTTACATGTCATATGAAAAGGCTTTGTTTGGACATTCCAAACCAATTTTAACTTTTTTTTTGGGACGCTCGGTTTTTGAGATAAAACAAAAAATATTAAATTATGATAACCAGCGATCCAAGAGCTCCCATCTCTAAGAGTTTCGTTGACATCAAGGTTTTTCTACTGGTCGGTCAGTTTCTTTGCTTTTTCTTATTTTTTTTTCTTGAAATTAATTAAGGAGGTACTCAGTTCTCATAAAATGGTGACGACGACCAGGTCTGATGATGGAGCCAAGGTATGTTCAACGGAACTCTTCAATAAATAGGCCAATAGATTTGAAACTTGGTTACCATACCAAGTTTGTAGGCGGTAGTCAGAAAAAAGTCCAAAGATAATGTTTGGACTTGCCTCTGACTACTACCTACTCAAAGTTTTGATGCGTTCGTCGGATCGCATCACGAGATCTCAGTTCGGGGCGAACTACTAGTATTATTATACTAACAAGAAAACCCAACAAAATTCAACTCTAAAGAAACATTTCACCGGGCCCTCTCGAACAACTAACAACCTTCGCTGGAACAAACGAGCCCACCCCATCGCAGTTTCCCCATATTCTATACCTTCACAAATTCGACATAAGTAGGTCACCTACCCTTTGTTCGGTCTTTGCAACACAGAAGAAATAACAGTATCGAAGTATAAACATTTCTCTTTGATTACCAATAATATTGGTTTAATACTCCATTTTTTTTATACAAGTAGCTGATGGAATAAACATATGGCCCACCTGATGTTAAGTGGTAACCATCACCTATAACAAAGCATCGCCTCGGAAGTCACGCACGATGGGAACGTGCCCTACGATGCAGTACCCTGCGTTCATCAACTTGAGGCATACAGATGTTAAGCCTCATGTGCCTGTAATTACACCGGGAATCACACTCTTCAAACCGAAACACAGCAACGCTTTTTAGCGGCAGAAAAAGGTATGGTAGTAGTATTTAGGTCCATTGTTTTATGATATTACAAGCTGGTGCCCGCGACTTCGTCTGCGCAGGATTAGTCACACAATATCTTTATAAATTGTAGCCTATGTGTTATTCGGATGTATATTATTGTATAGCTATATTATTGTAAACTTTCATTAAAATCCATTCAGTTGTTTTTACGTAAAAGAGTAACAAACATCCATACTTACAAACTTTCGCGTTTTTAATATTAGTAGGATGCAATGATTAATACGCAGGAAATTCAAAATACGGGCCGTGAGTATAAAAACTGACCATGATCTGATTAAGACCACGATAGTATATTTTTTTTGTATGAATATTTGATTTTGATTACGTATTTTGAACCTTAACTCATTAAGATAAAGTAACCTTTGCAATAAAACTGATTCGGAGTGTCATGAGCCAGGTTCAGTTCTCGCGACCGCAACTAAATTTACATTAATTTTTAGAGTTTCTGAAATAATGGAAGGGGAAAAATGGAATTTAGTTGCCAACTAGCTACATTGATAAAGTCATTGCTGGAATGTTTTCGAATGGTGGAATGAGGGGAACCCCAAAAGAAAATAATTATGAATGTACTTCCGACACTTTAGAACAGAGGGTTTGTGAAATTCTTGCTTGACTTTAGAATAAGGTGCACGGTGTAAGTTGTAGGTACTGTATTATTTGTATGTATGATATTTCAAGACTGAAGTAGCATAAAAAAAGAATAGTTTATAAAAAGAATACTCATGCAGTATCTAGTATCGGTAATCAGGAGCAAAATATATGATTTCTATTCGAGATTTCTAAAGATTCAGAAAGTCAGAAGTCAGCAAAAAAAAAACAAATTTACAAAAAAAACTATGTAACCAAATTGCTAAACAAAAATAATCAAAAATAACTTAAAATTTCCAAAAGAAGACAAAGAGCTTTTATAAAAGTTATTTAAATAAAACAAATCAACGACTGTAATCTTAATGGCGGACTAATTAAAATGCCCATCAATATGAAACATTTCCTACGATAAAAAAATAAAATCACACCCTTTACAACAGGAAACAATGCCGTAAACGGAACAGTATGTACATGTCGTAAAACAATTTTTACAACACCCTCTATCTAATTCTTAATAACCAAGCTGTGGATAGGTACTTTAGTTGTCCAGTACAAATCATGGGGGTCTGTAAAGCATTTTTTTATTTCAATAAGCATATTTCACAAGCTCACGGGCTTATTTCACTGCTGGTTAATAACTATTGGCTACATTCACATAGATAATGTTATAGGCGTAAGAAAAAGCTAAGGATCCTGCCTGTTATTCTTGGAACTGTATGGGGAGAGGCCTATGTCAAAACCACCAATGTATCGTGAAAAAAGTTCAACTAATAGGATCAATGTTGTCCAGAAAATTCAACTTTTACAAAAAAATATCAAAGTTGAAATAACTGGAATTTTTTGGTACAATAAGTTCAACCAGTTGAACTTATTGCACCAAAACATTCCTGGTTGAACTTATAGTTGAACATAGTGGAACGGGTCATTCCTGCTAGTCAAACCAGTGTGACAATCTGGTGTAACCACGTGTCCGCTGAATAATGATGATGACACTATTAATGACAACTGCTAATGTACCTCTCGCTCGCACATTTCAACATTTTAAATGATGTTATAGTATATACAAGTAGCAGTGGGTCTATGAGTATCCATGTCTCGTAGACTACATTCGCTAGCGGTTGTTGTAAAAATAAAAACCAGCCAAGTGCGACTCGTACTCGCGCACGAAGTGTTCCGTACCATTATCTATAAAAACGGCAAAAAAAATCACGTTTGTTGTACGGAAGCCCCTTAAATATATTTTTTTATTTTAATATAATAATTTATTTTTAAAGTGAATATAACTAATTATTCTGTGAATATTTCAAGCGTCTACTTGTTGACGTTATCAATATCGAGCAAAAAAGAGCAAAATAAATCACGTTTGTTGTATGGGAGCCCCTTTAAATATTTATTTTATTCTATTTTTTATTATTTTTTGTTATAGCGACAACAGAAATATATCATCGGTGAAAATTTCAACTGTCTAACTATCACGGTTCATAATATACAGCCTGGTGACAGACAGACAGACAGACGGACAGCGGAGTCTTAATAGGGTCCCGTTTTACCCTTTGGGCACGGAGCCTTAAACGACGTAAAAATGATTTACCATTTTTTAAAACTGCTAATGTGGAGTGTAGTTCGGGAAAACTCGTAGTAGACCGACAGTACATACCAGTTATGCTCACAAAGTTTCTCTATTAGTCGCACTAGTTTTCGTGAGGAGGAACCATAAAAATCCTGGAAGCTTTAGTGGAACTATAATTATATTTTAGCAGTCTTGATAATTATCTTAAGTTATTATCGCAATTTACTGAAATTTGAGCCGCTATTTAATATCAAAATGAGTCACACTTGAATATTTAACGGGTAAATGCAAATGCATTTATTGTTGCCCGTTTAGGGTTCTGTTGTCAAAAAAATACTTTTTGATCACTGGCCCGTCCGAATTTTCATGTCTGTCAACATATTTTATAACCTTTTATAGGTATTTTATCATCATATTTAAGAGTAGTAGAGCTCTTTGTGAAGGGCTCGTCCGGGGAAGTACTACCACCACGCCTTTTTCTGCCGCCAAGCAGCGTTGCTGTGTTTCGGTTTGAAGAGTGTGATTGCCGGTGTAATTACAGGCAAATGTGGATTTAAAAAAAACAACCTCACTAAGTTGTCGGTCAAGAACAGCATCTCACACTTCGTCTTCCAGTTCGTGGTTCTGGTTAGAGGATTAATATTATACTCTTCGTAGGTACTTATTTAGAGAATTTATATACTCACTTTAATTATCAAAAACCGTTTAAAAAAAATCAGGAAAAAAATGACACTTAGGTACAAAACCATACTAATATCGTGCTCAGTGCAAATGAACAAAGTAAACCGAATCTGATTCTATAGAAAATTCTTCAACTTGTTAACTTCTCAAATAATAGCTTTTGTTCTTAGTCAAACACATTATGGAAAAGCAAGAATATCTAACGTAAGTATCTCCATACTTAAAATAAATGTATCTTAAATTACGTTTACAGTAATAAAATATTTGTAATTGACAGGGTGACAGACACAAAGTGTGGATGAGCGCTACAATCTGTAGCAGAACCCCAATCCACGTAAGCCGAGTGCCACCAACCGGTTCAAGGCACGCGCATCTTGACGCGTGGACAACCCCAGGTCGTTGAACCGTGGGGTGCAAACTTAGGGTGATCTCAGATCACGTGATCGATCTTTTTTATCCCAATAAAACAGATTAGGGATTTGGTGACGTAACAGGTGACAGACTTAAACATGTCTTGTTCCGAGTCTGAAGCCTTGTGTTATCTTGCCATAGGATATTACGCAGTTATGAAAAAAAAAAACGCCCTAAAGTTTGGGTTAAAAGTTGGATTGAAAAAAGGCAAGCTTTGTCACATGCCGAGTAAAAAATATAGCACGACGACGAGCCGCGAGCCAGGCTCGGCGGTATTTAAAACCGTGGTTTTGCAATGATACACCGGCGAGCTTTACCGACGAGCCATAAAACCGCGGTCTTACTCGTCCGTCGTTCAGGCCCTTTAGTTTGTTAGACATCAATTTATTGTCATCGGCTCAACATGACACGACAATGTCATACAGTCCTCAGAGGACTTGTTCTGTGTGGCAATGCAAGATTCATCATCAGGCATGTTGTTATATGATTTATAACGTAAAATTTTAACAAATACGTTCACATTGCCGTACTCCGAATCGGTAAAAGAAAACATTCTATGGAAACGAATATTAAATCCAAACGCATAAATTAAAGTGTTGGTTTAGTGTGTTATCGGTTTCAATAAAACATATTATTTTATATAGTACAATGAACACTATTTAGCATATTACATGCCATTTACATAAATATTAATCTGATAATTTACAATTGGGTTCAATCAAATTCATGACCACGTTAACCACAAATGATTTGAAGTTAGTTCGCAAATTGGATAGCGAATATTTCACTGAGTTATATGTTAAAGTAATAATCTCATTAATGTTTTGTTTTTTATATTAAGTACTTACTCATAGAACTATCAGATGATCCAACTGATATGGAGTGGTAACTATTTTCTATAACAAAGCATTGCTAACTATTGTCTACACGCTGTTCACATACGAGTACGTTAGAATCATACCCTACGATGCACTGCCCTGCGTCCATCAACTTGAGGCATACAGATGTTAAACCTCATGTGCCTGTAATTACACCGAGAACCACACTCTTCAAACCGAAACACAGCAACGCTGCTTGGCGGCAGAAAAAGGCATGGTGGTAGTACTTACCCGGACAAGCCCTCCACAAAAATCCCTACTGTACTATGATATACTAGAATGTTTCAGTAGAAGAAGGGCATTTTGTAACTACATTTCTAGACAGTATACCTATGTCAATATATTACAGAATACCAAACGGGTTATGTACTTACTACAAAATATATTATATGAAAAGCAAAACAAAGAACGGTATTGTCCCAAGAACTCCTCCCTATTAAAAGTGAATGCAATATTTTAACCCAAAACAATACGTAGGTCAAAGGGTCACGCTACACGTAGTTGCATTCAAACACTGTGCTGTACCAGCAGTGCCTAGACATTTATATTTGTGATACTGAAGTATTCCGTGTAGCTTGATTCTTTCCAAAGCTGGTGAATGAGCTCGACGTCACAGTCTATTTTATTCGAATGTGTTGATCGAATCATCTCCATCGTATTTAAAAGCACTTGGAGACGAATGCGTGCGATGTGGTTAAGAGATCCGTAGAGTCGCTATTTGTACTGAAAACCCTTTCACAATGTAGCAAAATACGAGACGCTTTTATGAAAAATAATTCTATTAAAGAAATGCAGTAGATTTATCCTCATTTTGTTAAATTCTTTTGTATGGAACTTTTATTACTTTCACGTTAATTTTTTTATTAACATATTCGAAAGATGTTTTTCTATACAACGTGTAACATAATATAAGGCCAAAGACCAAAAGATTAGACCAAGCACTGGAATATTTTGACTTGTGCATAGTTTGAATACTTCGTTTTCGAAATTTCCATACATTAGTAAAATTAATATTGTCTCGGAAAATTGCAACAACCCTGATAATGTGTACGTGGCCTTGGTACATACGCTATTTGCGTTTACTAATTAGTGGCAATTCTGTTACTTATTTTATCTACAGTTCACAAATAAAGGTAAAAAAACAGCTGTAAATAGGGCTGCGTCATGTTGTGTTAGTTTCATTTTGGAGGAAAGTTTATGAGGCATTTCATGAATGAAAAACTTCGAAATTTCAAAAGTCTGATAACAAAAGTTGTTCGCCATGACCTCTAAAATACCCTTCTTCCGGAGTTATAGTGGTATTATGTTACATGTTGTATATTAGACAAATTTCAAAGGTCTAATTTTGAAAAGTCAGTCAGTCTTAAGTTAAACCAACTAAATAATTAGAAAATATTCGTTATAGTGTATTATGTACTCATTTTAACTTGACACAGTTAAGTCGTGAGTCATGATTAGATTTATCAAACGTGCTTAGAAAAATTATAGGTATTATTAGGTATATATAGGTATTATTTTTCACCGAAATCGGACACATGAAACTTTTTTAAGACGCTTCAAAATTTTACTTTTGTCCCCTCTACCCTTTCTACAGTTCATCCCCAAAACTGAGTGGGAAGAGTAGGGCTCGGCCGGTGGGGAGCTTTATTGATTTCCTCTATACTTATCTTAGATGTCGTAATACTATCATCACATTTACGTCACCAAGTTGTTTTCAATATCTAGATTGTATTATGTGTGACGTAGGCGTAACAATCTCATTTCAAGACAATCAGCGTTACAAGTTATGTCTAAGTATAATATAATTTCAACATGAAACTTTAAGATGAGTAATAATTCACGAGCAGACAATATTTTTTTATACAATTAACTGATGGAACAAGCAGATGGCCCACCTGATGGTACCATCACAAAGCATTGCCTCGTAAGTCTCGCATGATAGGAACCGTACCCTACGATGCACTGCCTCCATCAACTTGAGATGTTAAGCCTCATGTGCCTGTAATTACACCGGCAACCACATTATACAAACCGAAACACAGCAACGCTGCTTGGCGGCAGAAAAAGGCGTGGTGGTAGTAGGTACTTCCCCGGACGAGCCCTTCACAAAGAGCTCTACTACTCTTAATAATAAATATAGGAAGTTTCTGTTGGAAATGATTCCAGGGATCATAATCCCCAGGCATGATAAATATCCCCTATGACCCGAGTATACCTAAGGAGGGAAGTCTAAGGTACCTCAAATATAAAATGTACATCTACATTTTGCAGTAGTTGGTATTCAATACGTGACAGGTTGCAAGCTCATCGCCGCTGCTAAAATCATAACTGGTTTCACGATGTCTTCCTTCACCGATTAATAGCCACACATCACACCTTTTTCCCAAGAGATTTTTTTTTACGTCTAGAATTGAACGTATGACTGTGCACTCGGAAGACTGGGTTACCCCTGCTATACCATTGGTGCTCTCCTATTAAATACCGCGGTATAAAACCATTAAAAGATTGCAACAGCCAGACAAAGATTTAAAATTCATTTCATAAGGTGAATTCTATTTGAAAAGGTGACGGAGTGGAATGAAATACGAATTGTGAGGTATCGGCGACCGCGACGGCGCGATACGATCGAAAAAATGAGGCATTCTTTATAGGGTGACTAGGGATGGAATGCAATTTCCCTGAGGTTTTCCATTCGGAATAAAGTAGAACAAAAAATACTTTGAAGACAAAGACGTGAAGGTTTTATTTATGAAAAAACGTAATCGATGAACACTTCATAGTAGTCACAAATTATCAGCACAGGTACTGACATGCGCATATTCTAAACATTTCAAAGCAAAGCAAATATGTAATATAACAATCGTATTTTTTTTTCTCAATACACACTTATTATATTAACACTCAGACAGAGACCTAACATCTATGTTCATAACACAAATGTTTGTTCTCGATGGGGATCGAACCCACGGCTTACGGCGCAGAAGGCAGAGCTACACTACAGCCTACTGCGCTAAAGGCATAGAACCAACTGAGCTATGAGAGGCGAGGCTGTCTAAAGAGTTACCAATGACACGCAAATGAATTTTAGGTCAACAATAATTTGAACACAAATTGTTTTTTTTTTTTTTATGCCATCTCGAAATGGCACTAGGTGTATCTGGTTCCCCTAACATGATCAGGGACTTTATTTACTAATAAGGAGGTAAGGACAAGGTTTACTTTTATTTTAAAAATATACCCCGTAGGATAAATTACCCTTTTTTCTGCGGGTTCTGTCTGCCTTATACATTTTTTATTTCTAGCTTAGCTTATATCTATAGTTCTTACAATATTCTTCTATTTTAATATAACAATAACACAAATTGTTTAACTATATAAAACTTTAAAGTTACTGACTGAATTAAAATCAACACTCGGCTTAAACCATAAACCCTAAAATACACTTTAAGGTTATTTATTACGCAAATAATCTGTTGGTTAATAATGAATTTTTTAATAATAAAAATATTAACTTTATTTTAGACTATTTATGTAAATATGCAAATTTGGTCCATATTTTAATTTTAAACTTAACAAATTAAAAAACACTGATTGTCTGTATTCCGAAGTATTTTTGTGTGTTGCTTTTGTTTGGTCGTGAATCGTCTTATATAAAAAAGTCTTTCTCTTTATAAGAGCTTTCGTCGCAGTTTAATTGGAAAGTCATATGATGCAACAGGGGATGAGTTTTAATAAAAATAGCTTCATGCCAGTGAAGTCACGCTGTATTCCACCAGTTTTTCAACAAAATTGTACTGATAATCAAACAAATAAGTGTGGCAACAATGGTCTAGTAATTTATGTAAAAGCGCAGCAAAAAGCAATTCAACACCAAATGAAATTTACAAAATGAGTCGATCGCTCAAGACGATAATATCTTGGAGTAAATGGAATGAATTTCAGTTTCAGTCGGGCCTTCACTGTACTAAATAATTTATTTTACAGTGCCGAGAATGGAGGCGATGTAAAAATATGCTGTCCATAACCAAGTCTGGAAGTGGGTTAGGTCAGACTTGACAAAAGTATTTGTTATTCAATAGTAGATCAGCTGTCTACTTGTCTATTCATACTTTTATTTTTACAATTTGATCTTTTGGTTAAGGCGAATGGATACCCCGATAATAGCGGCACTACATATTTTATTTAATCATTACGTTATACAAAGGAATTATCAAAAATTCGGACCGCGCGTAGACGATACCTATTACCAGCTTTTTTTTTTAATGTATCTGTAATAGTTTTGTTTTGTGTTACTCAGTCAGATACCTTGTTTGGAGAGCTTGGTGGCCACCAATAGGAACTAAACTCTTGAAACAAGTACCTGCCTAAATAATACAATTCATAACTATTACAGATACATTAAAAAAAAGCTTGTGATAGGTATCGTGTACGCGCGGTCCGATTTTTTGACAATTCCTTTGTATAACGTAATGATAAAATAAAATATGTAGTGGCGCTAGTATCGGGGTATCCATTCGCCTTAAGCTGCCAGAGATCATAGACTTTTGTATTTATGCTAAACTATTTACAGGTGGAACAAGTAGATGGCCAACCTAATTTTAAGTGGTAACCATCACCTATACGCACGATAGAAACGTGCCCTACGATGCATTGCCCTGCGTTCATTTGATTGAAGTATACAGGTATTAATGTCACTAGTTTCTTTCGAAACAGTGTAGTGAAAGGATTTTAAGTGCGCCTCAAGAAGCTTCTTTCGAGCACTTGACACATGTTATAGAACTTTTTAGGTTCTACGACATGCCGGTTTCCTTACGATGTTTTCCTTCACCGTTTGAGAGTACTGGCATTGTGCACATAAATTATTGAACAGAAACATGTAATCGATAAGTCAGTTACAAACATAAGCTTCACTGGAAGTGTCCGAATGGGGGCAATTGAGGTTCAAAAAAATTTACCAAGAGTTTTTAGCATTTAGATCTTTCAGACTTATAAAATTTGAATTTTCGGCTCGAATGAGCTTTTAGTTTGCTATCGTGCTATTTTGTATTGTTTTAAAAATAAATAAAAGCTGTTATAACAAACAAACTTGTCGATATTAATAGACAAAAGCCCTTAACACTAGACTAGCTAATTTTGGTACCAACGTCAAAATAACAGAAGCAAAACAAAGTCCTTTCATACGGAACGGGCAGTGGAACAATCTCCTATGAGAGCAATAACGCGATACGAAGGGTCGTATCACGGCATTCGGTATCTTCTAAACAAACGCTGAATGTCAGAAACTGGGCGCTTTTACACTGTAAAAAGTAGAAGTCATTTCGTAATTTTTTTGTAATGTAATGTCGTGGCGCTTTGGTATCTTAAATAAGTAAACAAAGCGGGATTATAGAAGCCCCCACAACGATTAGTAAAACTATGAAGATGGCCGGTAGCTGTTTATTGCTGGAATTATCCATTCTTATATTTATTTTTATGTATTGGTTATTTCGCCCGTAATGTGTTTTTTTTTAAGTTAGTTTCTCTGTTTTTTTTCTGTTCAATAGACTTTTTCAGACACACTTTGCCTCTCATTCAAACTCGATTGCATGGAATCTTGCGTTATTCCTAAACTTCAAATTAAATTCCCTTCAAAGTGATACTTGTGAATTAATTACATAAATGCCTTTTGACTTTGGTATGATGATAAAAGCTATTACACTTCGGTGTAACTCAACAACTATTCAGATGTTGGCGATATAGAGCGCAGACTGCCGGAGGGCGGTATCGCGAATGGCCAGGACTCTACCAACTTAAGCAAAGTGCTTCTTGAAAGCACTTTTATAATGTAGAGATGATTATAGTACATGGACGTCTAGAGATTTGATCGTAACCGTTTAAGATTGTGAAGGAAAATAAATTGGTTACATTTTTGTTTTGAACCATACAAGAATATGACATCAAATATAATTTTAGAAATTACAATGCTTCCGGACAATACTTTAACGAAAAACGGCAACCATAATTTGTAAGTTCCTTTTAATCAAAGTCAAAAGACACTATTTTAAGTAAAGGCCATATAATATTATCCATAGGCTTGGTCAAGGGTTGAACTGACTCCACTGCCCATGACTATGACGTAAACAACAGTTTCGAAATAATGAGACTTGCAAAATATGGTTTCATTTAAAGTAATTTTTTTTTGCACTATTCTAATAAAATTTTAACTGCTTCTTTTTATGATTTTGGAAAAAAAAAAAACCTAGCTAGAAACCCCTGTTAGTAACCCCTTTTGTACATGAATATAGACGGCCAAATAGTCGACATTTTACCCAAAAATACGTTACTAAAAATACCGCTGCATTCGTACCTATTTATATACATAATATCAGTTAAAAACCTTAAAACCAAACGTTTCTTCCGAACAAAGTTTCATACCATGAATCAATAGCCAGTGGCTACAAGCGAAAATTTCCCTTTTTCCGATTTATAAAAGCCAACAGCGCGTATTCCCATTGAAGCACGCATCTTTACCCGCGAATTCCCACAAGTTATTGGCAGCGTTTCACTAAACGGTCCGACGATCAAACGAGTTCATACACAGGTTATAGGTAACAGCTAGAACGTTTTAGAATGGTACCCTATATATAACGCGCGTCAGTTAAAAATACCTTATTACGACCACGCTAAGAAACGAAACAAGTCTTGGGATTGAAAACTTGTTTGGGTCATAATGATATTTTTGCTAAACCTTTCTAATGTTTTCCGTTTTTTTTAAAGAGATTCTTCATAACTACATTAAGTCATTTTATACCTTCAAACTAGACTAGATCAAGCGACGACTTGCGCAGGGTGGCGGGCGAAAACTGGATGGGGAGAGCCGGAGACCGGGCTCAGTGGCGTGCCATGGGAGAGACCTATGTCCAACAGTGGCCTGCAATAGGTTGATGATGATGATGATATTTTCAAAAATGTCATCATCACCTCTCACTCATACACTATTGTTGATAATAGCTACCTTTAATTCGTATTGGTGAAAGGTATATTTTGCTAGGTTTGCACCGTCATTTATGATTCGTTTATTTGACGTCTCTGAAGATATTGTCAAGATTGCAGAAAGACGGTGGATGGAAAAAGATCGAAATCGATCATTTTGGTTGATGGGGTAAGGCCTATTTCCTTCTTCACGCTGATGATGGTTACAAAATAAGTGAAGTATTTCAATGTTCCATCCATATTTGCCGATTTGAATATGACCCCATGGGTTCTACTATAAACTTTACTATAAACATTAAGTTTTATTTTGCTATCGATTGTACCAGCTGTTCATATCTCAATCTGTGTATACCCGATGTAGACACTCACATTCCCTTGTAATCAATATTGACCTTTTGTTGGAAAACTTTGGTTGGAAGACTGGGCTAGCTATTTCCTTAAAGCTGTGTATTTCTACATTCCGCTGGGTCACTGCGGCTCACATAAACACTTTTGTGAGAACCATAGGCCGGTAATAAAGATAGATTAATGCCGTCCCTTCTTCAGCACAAGTACTTAAATTAAGGAGACACTGTCTTTGCTGAAATTTCTCAATATAAGTTCAAGTTTTTCATTTATTGTGGGTTAGCATTTGACCGCATTTCTCAAAAAAACATGATCAAAATTCAATTTTTGTTGAATCTTTGTAATGACATTTCCGAAACTTTATTGTGAAGTATTTCATTATTAACTGCATTTACTTAGGTAACTTTTTGTGATTATGTTTCCATCCAATTTCTCGATCCACATTTAAATGTGCGATCGAGAAATTGTTTGACAGTTATCTGTGTCTTAAGAGATAATGCGGTCGACGGAATAGAACGCTCACCTAGAAGACATCTATTTATTCTCTCTTTTAAAAACATCCCAGTGATATGTGTACGTAAAAACAGACGCTGGTAAAGAATTCCACGCTTTGGCTGTCCGCAACATAAAAGTTGAGGCAAGCGGTGCGTGTTGGTGATATGTCAACCATGTATGGATGTCTTGTTTCCGTGTGTCTGGTAGTCCAATTATAGAATGGGGATGGAGGAACTCAACTGTAGAGTTTCACTGTACACTCATGTTATCGTAATTGAAAAATAATAAAACAATAATAATAATAAAATAATAATAAATAAAACCAACTGGTGCCCGTGATTTCGTCTGCGCAGGATTAGTCACACAATATGTTTATAAATTGTAGCCTATGTGTTATTCTGATGTATAAGCTATATTATTGTCAAGTTTCATGAAAATCTATTCGGTAGTTTTTACGTGAAAGAGTAACAAACATCCATACTTACAAACTTTCACGTTTATAATATTAGTAGGATTAATATCGATGAAGCAGATCGATAATCAAATTTATAAAATAAACATTAAATTTATAAACTACCTGCAAACCATTGTATCAATAGATATTTAAAATAAATACAAAGTTGTAACTTAAAATAGCGTACCAAACCTTTATAGTAATCTTGAACTGCTTATCGATCCATATGGCACCCAATCACTCTAAAACAAAGAAAAAGAGAACTTAAGCTTTTACTTATTCCCCACCATTTTCCACTACCATAAATCCTCTCACTGAATTATTTATTCCGCAAAAGCTACCGTCCACTTTCAAATGCTCGCATAGGGCTCATTCACGGTAAAACCAGGCTGCCTGCATCGCGTTCGTTTTGTTACTAAAGACCTCCGGAATAACGGGAAACTATCCGGCTAGATGTAAAAAGTGCGGTTTGATAAATTTTATTAATTATCGGGGTTTTAAATATAGTTGGGGAAATTTATTAGAATATGCGATGTAATGATTGACAGCCTTCACAGCTCAGTTGGTAGTAGCTCTGCCTTCTGCGCCGTAGGCCGTGGGTTCGATCCCCACCGAGAACAAACATTTGTGTGATGAACATAGATGTTTGTTCTCTGGCTGGGTGTTATATAATATTATAAGTAGGTATGTATTTACGAAAGAAAAAAAGTATATATGTATTATACCAGCTATGTAGTTCCCAAATTACAAGCTTTGGTTTAGTTTGGGGTTAGATAGTGTGGTGTGGAAAGTCCACCAATATTTATTTAATAAGAATAGAATATAATAAATATTTATTTGAAATTTTAATAACCATTTTTTTTTATTTAGTGGCTCCATATTAAACATTATTAGATATACTGCTTACCTACATCCTCATCGTGGCAATTAAACATCGGATAAAATAAACATTAAAACTAAATAAACAAGGTTTCTACACAAATACAGCCTTAAGCTTAGGGATCGCATAGGGAAGGCATCGTCCGTTAATCTATCTTTATTACTATCGTTTGATGGCGATGAATTCGCACAAAACAAGTGGCTAGAGAAAAGTGGAATAAAAATAGCCCTTTTTGTAAGTGATGAGCGAGCACAGGATTTAAATAAATAATAAATAAATATTGGTGGACTATCCACACAGCACTATCTAGCCCCAAACTAAGCCAAAACTTGTAATATGGGAACCAGATAGCTGATATATCCTTTTTTTTATAAATACATACCTACAATATTATATAACACCCAGACAGAGAACAAACATCTATGTTCATCACACAAATGCTTGTTCTCGGTGGGGATCGAACCCACGGCCTACGGCGCAGAAGGCAGAGCTACTACCAACTGAGCTGTGAAGGCTGTCAATTTGCCAGTACATAAAGCGAAATTACCACTACTTATGGATGACATTCACAAGTCTGTTTAGAATAAATGCGAGTGGTTACAATATCCTTTGATAATGTTAGAGATAATCTGTCATTGAATGGCCGGGTAAGTGAGAAAAGTCTCATATTTTAAATATATTATGGAATTTAATATTGCTAGTAGGTTCGATAGTAAAAGTATAATTTGTGAATTTTGTTGTGTACGTATCTATCATAATGTATTAGTAATGTTGCTTGAAATTTTAACATACAAATTTAATTTTCGTAGCTTTTACATACAGTTTTCATCTCTCTTGTCGTGTCACTAGTTTCTTTCGAAACAGTGTGGTGACAGGATTTTAAGTGCGCCTCAAGAGGCTCCTTTCGAGCACTTGACACATGTTATAGAACTTTTTAGGTTCTACGACATGCCGGTTTCCTCACGATGTTTTCCTTCACCGTTTGAGCCTAATGGTTAAATGTACACATACATTTTTGAACAAAAAAACTCATTGGTGCACGACCGGTTTCGAACCCATGACCTTTGGATCGGAAGGCGGGGCCGCTACCACTAGACTACCAGTGCTTTCATACAGTTTTCATAAAACTCTGATTTTGTTTTTCTTCCTAATAAAATGATTCCAACTCTGAAATTTCCAAACTTTTTCGACCTTATACGTATAACTCGATTTATTCCGTAACGGCTAAGCATACTACACTTGACAGGCCAGAGATTTATTGCCCTTATTTTTTCCTGTGAGAAAGGTAGTTTTGTTTATCTTGAAAGGTTATCTCAAATGGTGTAAATAACGAAAGTATGTTCAGATTAAGATAAGGTCTAATAAACATCTCAGTCAGAGTTGAAAAATAACTGTTGTTCAAGCTTGTTTTATTAGTGTGGCTTGTATATACCTATAGCCCCCCTATAGCCCCAAGTAGGTTGCTATGCTACAAGCTTTTTAAGAGTAGAAGAGCTCTTTGTGAAGGGCTCGTCCGGGGAAGTACTACCACCACGACTTTTTCTGCCGCCAAACAGCGTTGCTGTGTTTCGGTTTGAAGAGTGTGATTGCCGGTGTAATTACAGGCACATGAGGCTTAACATCTGTATGCCTCAAGTTGATGGACGCAGGGCAGTGCATCGTAGGGCACGTTTCTATCATGCGTGGCTTGCGAGGCAATGCTTTGTTATAGGTGATGGTTACCACTTAACATCAGGTGGGTCATCTGCTTGTTCCATCAGCTAGTAGTATCAAAAAAAAAAATTTTAAAACGATTTGTGAAGGTTGCGGAAAGTCAGTAGATGGAGAGAGCTCAGAATCGTAATTCCGAAAACATTGCCTCGTAAGTCAAGCACGATAGGAACGTACCCTACGATGCACTGCCCTGCGTCCATCAACTTGATGCATACAGATGTTAAGCCTCATGTGCCTGTAATCACACCGGCAACCACACTCTTCAAACCAAAACACAGCAACGCAGCTTGGCGGGAGAAAAAGGGGTAGTGGTAGTACTTCCCCGGACGAGCCCTGCACAAGGAGCTCTACTACTATTAAAATAACAATTATGTTGAAGTAATATGCTAAAAACAATGCAGTACATTTTAGTATCCCTGAAAGCAGATACTCTTACCTTACATTATTTTACACAACAACGTTTGATAGTAATGCACGCAAACTCATTTTTACAAAGGTCATCATCACATAAAATTCCTTTTCTTTCCTTTGACTTTGTATCTCTTTTCCTTATTGTAACCAAATTCTCGCTTTTTTGAGAACCCATATCATTATTCCACTTTTGTTTGTCATAATCAGGAAAGCCTTTGAAGGTACCGTGGAAATCCAATTTCTTTGTTACACGAAAATGCCTGGAGCATTTTATCTATAATATTATCTCCGGAGGAATACACGACTATAGGTATGAGTGAGTTAGTCGTCATCATTATCCAAGGTAGGTTGATAGCTCTCATAGCTCAGTTGGTACTTACTCTGCCTTTTGTGCTGTAGGCCGTGGGTGTTCCATTCCCTACCGAAAACAAACATTTGTGTAATCTACACTTCTACACTAATATTATAAAGAGAAAAGATTTGTATTTTTGTTGTTTTGTTGTTTTGTATGTAACGAATAGGCTCAAAAACTACTGGTCCGATTTCAAAAATTCTTTCACCATTAGAATGCTACATTATCCCTGAGTAACATAGGCTATATTATATTTTCAAAAAAATCAGGGATCCTTACTAAAACTCTAATAATGTAACCCAAGGTGGAAAAAGAAAACCTTACATCGCGTGCGCTGCGAAAACTATTGATGATAGAACAAAATAATGTACTACAATTTTGTAGAACACGTCATTATCTACAAAAAATGTTGCGACAGCATATGTCTAACTATTATAGTTATGTCACAATAAGTGTTCTTTTATTATAAAAAAAGAATTGAAATGCCGCCGCCAGAAAAGGGTCTTTATTTGTACCTTGGTATTAATCCTTATCCAAATAAATCATTTCATAATTAAGACGGTTTCAATACCTATAGATTACTTCTTAAATCTTTCAAATCGGACATTCCATTCAAAAGATATGACAAAATTAAAAATGTTAACGGGTCCACGGGTCACGCTCGGGGTGCGATTTCACTCACTCAAGGAGAAGCGCGTGCAAATGTATGAAATAAGTAGACGCGAGGCTCGAACCCACGGTCTAAGTTTATCCTAAAATGTTCAAAAAATTTATGACCACCCATGCGAAGCTGGGACAAGCCGCTAGTAAACATAGATTTTTGTTCTCTGTCTGGGTGTTATAAGTATAATATTTATGTAGGTATTAGGTATAATCATTTGATCCAAACAAGTTTTCCTTCGGTTCATTTATACGAAACTTGGTATTGCAATAAAAGTACAATCACGTGGAAAAGCCTGATTATGTGCAGACTTTACCGAGACAAAGCCATCTATTTACCAAACAAATTGTAGCAGCACCACGCCGCGTGTGATACAAAACTCGGTGGGTGTGACCATTCCATTCCATTTCCTTTGCCACAGCTCACAATACTTTAATATCTGGTTCAATTTGTATTGTACTTATACGAAAAAGACTATAAAATAAAATATTAAGCCATAAATAAATTATTCTGAATGTTTAACTTAAATGTTTATTGTCGTTTTTAAAACATAAACAATTGCAAATGTTGCAAATACCCTAAACTCGTCTGGAGCTGAAAGGAAAGTATCATGCATGATAGACACTCAAAATTAAAAATCTATAAAAAAAATCCTACTTTGTGCCTATTATCTAACGTATCTTTTGACCCATGCTTCAAATGACCTTTCACTTTAACTTTGGTAACATTTGACATGAGATGGTAACCTTTTACCATGAAATGCAAATGTTTTTTAGCACTGCGGTTCAAATCGCTTGTGGTGCGAAACGACCACAAGTAAAGACCCGAAAAAAACTGTCTCTCCTAATGGAAAATGGTGGATTGTTTTCAATCTTAAGACCTAACACGTTAGTAGCACTTATTCCTCAGTCAAATTGACGCTAGTGACTCAACCACAACATCTGTTTACTGTACTCTAGTTCTGCGATTTCAGCCCTACACGGAAGGGGATGCTCCCAGATGTCGCTAGAACAAATTATTTACTACCCTCCTTTTGTACAAGTTTCGCACTCCATATTTGTGAATGAGGTTCCTGTATTAAGGTGAATAAGATACCGGGTATTTTATTATACTCAGAATTTTGTGCGTCTATATTTGGTGCAGCGTACGTGGTTTTTGGTAAACTAGGTACACAATTTGGACGGTGATTTGTCTTGGAATGGAAAAGGCCTAATGTGCTTTTTCGGGACTAGCTTGATGGATTCGGGTAAATGGGAAATCAATTTTATCCCGAGGGAGATGTTTGTCTCATCGTTTAGTTTAGACATGTTTGTTATTTGAGGTTCCATACGAAAACATGGCCCTGAATTTTTTTACCAGTAATTCAAAACTTTTCCGGAAAATATGGCAATCTTTTTTTCTTTTAATATAACATACATATTTTTCTGTATGTTTTTTCGATTAACAATTGAACTTCAATTAATTGACAATTAAAATAACAAAACATTTTAGTGTCAAAAAAAACGAACGCACAAATCGCAGTCTGCAATAAACACCGCCATTTAAACCAACACAACAAATTAAACAATAATGATTTAAAAATCTACAACACATTTCAATTAAGAGTCATAACTCTCGTCGTGTAAAATAAAAGTAACGACCACAGGGTGAAATAAAAACCCATGTTACAGAATACTTCATAGTAGCAGATGAATTCACTACGTGTACTACATGAGATTCTGTGGCTCACGCGAGTAATCATCATCATCAGCCTGAAGAAGTCCACTGCTGCCTCCTCTATACATTTCCAGGAAGAAAAATTCTGATTTAATGTAAAAAACTGTAAAAACTTTACGACTTCATTCTTCAGGCACGGTAAATGTTCCCCAAACTAAAGATTTTTTTTCTTTTATATATGGATTTTTTCATTATATAACTAAGAATCTGGTTTATAAAAAAATAGGTTTACATTCTAAAATACTTATTTAATGATAAATACACAAATTTTCTTAAGATTATCTTTCGATCCTAAACGCATTTAAATTGAGAGTGAGTCGGGAAAAGTCATAGCCAAAACATGTTTATACAATTGAATCACGAGGATAACTTTGAAACGTCTTAAAGCTGGGTGAATCTAGGGTCCACGCGACCAAGCCTAGAAGAACAGGCAATAAACATACTTGGTTATTTTTACCGTTATTTTGTATGATGGGAGTGATAGAGGCCGGCACATGCAATGGAATTAAAAAGTCTGGGCGAATCTGACCAATAACAGCTCGGGGACCGCCGGTTGGAACAAACGGACATAATAAAAAACTCACCTACATGTGTTGCAGGATTGAGTGCAATGACCAGAGCTGGAGTTATGTTTAATATGGCTTTTTATATAGAAAATACGCTCTGTGCAACATTTCACTTTTAAATTACACTACGACTTGTTTAGTACAGCTAAGCTATACAAGTGCGGGTTTGTTTTCCAATGTGGGACAAAATAATTGTATGATTTATAAATGTTTGTTCCTGGTTTGGTTGCTTCCTATATAATATAAATATGTTTCCTATAATAATGTAATTTCTTATATACCTATAAATAGAGTTTCAATTTTAATTTTATTTGTGTGTGTTATTTTATTGAATTATTGTTGTAGGTATTAAATTAAATTTTATGTAATGTTCTATGGACCCATGTAGTCTGAAATAAAGAGTTATTATTATTATATTTTTGATGGCATTCATGAAACAGAAATTAATTTTAATTTCTGTAAGTTCTGTTCTGTGAATATAAGTTTAAATTATTTTTGATAATAGTATTATTTATTTTTAATATTTAATATACAAATAGCTTTAATTTTTATTTTGAATCTTTAAAAATAATTATAACTGCGTAGCACTATTATAAAAATTATGGCGTTAGTAGGCAGTGGCATAGAGGCATGGTAGAAAATAAAAACTAAAACTATAATATAATTTATGAAATCATTATGATGGAATAACAACTGCTAAATGTAGGTAAGTGCCAAAAGTTATTTGGACGTACCTTAGACATCCTCAACGAATCTTGAGTACATGTACAGATTCGCGGAAATATCTACCGTGCCTGGAGATTAACTTCATGAAGCTCTATTTCTGATAACCTCACAATTTTTTTTTTATACAACTAGCTGATTGAACAAGCAAATGGCCCACACGATGTTAAGTGGTAACCATCACCTATAACAAAGCATTACCTCATAAGTCACGCATGTTAGGAACGGGCCCAACGATGCACTGCCCTGCGTCCATTAACTTGAGGCATACAGATGTTAAGCCTCATATGCCTGTAATTACACCGGCAACCACACTCTTCAAATCGAAACAGTGTTGCTGCTTGGCGGCAGAAAAAGGCGTGGTGATAGTACTTCCCCGGACAAGCCCTTCACAAAGAGCTATGCTACTGTTGTTGATAGGGGATGCTTCTCAGAAATAACTCCAGGATTATTAGTTACTTCAGGTGTACTCTCCGTTTCTTAATAACAAGGTTATAAATTATGAATATAATGAAAATGACGTGTCGCCGCTTGCTTGCCGATGTTCGTGAGTAGAAATGACTGAGTGCGCCGGCGGCGGGTCGCGGGTATGGGGGGGGAACGTAGGCAGGTTTGTTTTACTAAACAGCTACTCTTAAAAAAAATTACTTACTAAATAATTACTCTTAAATTATAGTGCAAACATAACTCGGTCGTAATGTTAAACGCATAAGGCTCATTATTGCCATAAACTAATTAAAAGTTACGAGTATTTAAAACTAAAAAAATATAAGCCATAGTAAATACCGTCATGCCATTTGGATGTATTGAACTCTTTCACAGTTTTCCGCGAATTTTTGGTAGATTGCAGGCTTTGTTCGTCTATTTACATAAAACGCGTTTAAAACAACAGAAAGTGCACACATTAAACTCGCATCGCGCGGGTAGAATAACGAATAACCAAGCACATATTTGTTTTCCATTAATCCAATAGTATAGTTGGCGAGGTTAAAGCAAACAGGCCATCTCCACTTTTGTTGAACTTTGGTTTTCTCGTATCTCGTAACAGACGGAAAATACGATCTACATGTATTTAAAAAACAGAATCAGCTTCATGACTTTGATCCCCAGGCGCGGTAGATATCCTCTCAAATGTCTTATTACTAAGTACGTACTCCATATTCTGAGGATGTCTCAGAGGGGTAGTCAGAAGTTTGTAGTATTTAAGAATACTAAGAGCTAATTTCACCATACTTTGTTAGTTACTAATCAAGGGTTAGCTTTGATTCCTAAGCACGGTAGATATCCTCTCAAATATCTTATTACCAAGTACGGACTCTATATTCTGAGGATGTCTCAGAGGGGAAGTCAGAAGTTTGTCGTATTTAAGAATGCTAAGAGCTGATTTCACCATACTCTCTTAGTTACTAATCAAGGATTAAGTTTGATTCCCAGGCACGGTAGATATCCTCTCAAATGTCTTATTACCAAGTACGTACTCAATATTCTGAGGATGTCTCAGAGGGGTAGTCAGAAGTTTGACGTATTTTTTAAGAAATCTAACCTTAGTTGTCAAACGCGTACATTTTGAGATATTTAACGGCCCTTTAATCCTTTGTTAATCTAACACAGCATGGTAAAATCAGCTCTTAGGTTAAGAATGGGTTAACGGATTGATGCGATAGAATCCTTTACGCATCCTTAGGCCGACTACAAAAATATTTGTTTGAGTACGAAAACTAGAAAATAACACATTTTCGGTAACAAAACTTGTTCGAATCAAAATAATATTTATGTTGAAAAGAAACTTGGTTGTTTGCGATTTTGCATTATAACATTCAGTAATGTATATCTTCGAAAATGTATAAATGTGCTAGCGAGAAGTAGCGGCGGCTAGCGGTTGTCAACGTCTTAATAAGTCTTTCATATGATGACAGACAACGATAGCAGAGAGCTTCGTTTAACCATCAAGCAACGACTCATTTTACTGCTAATGCTATCGCTTTACCACCGTACTCACCTTTGTTTATGATAAGTAATTTTCATAAAAATGCGTAGCGTTTTATTGATACGACAGTCTAATAATGAGAGGCACATAATCAGTTGCAAAAGAGGAAATCGCATCGCGGTCGCCATTACACGTAAATTGTCGCGACTGTTTGCGACCGAGTGCGTTTTAGTGCCATGCGATTGTAAGGGCTGGTACTCAATGCGGTAATGTCTGACAAAACTTTAGTGACGGAAATATTCAGATATTTGTTTCAACTGCTTATGGTTAGCTTTGATTCTACTTTTGTAGTATGAACAGCCAAAGAGATTCTTTCGTTTTTCCGAATGCTTATAATTTGAATGGTTTCAAGAGAAGAGTGAATAACTATCTTCAAGGTAAGCGTGCCGCACCATAGAGTTTTCATAGTTTTTCAGTTTTCAAAGTCCTTATCCTACTAATATTATAAACGCGAAATTTTGTAAGTTCGGATGGATGGATGGACGTTTGTTACTCTTTCACGTAAAAACTACTTAATGGATTTTAATGAAACTTTACAATAATATAGCTTATACATCAGAATAACACATAGGCTACAATTTATAAAGATATTGTGTGACTAATCCTGCGCAGATGAAGTCGCGGGCACCAGCTTGTTAATAATATAAATAAGGTCCGTGAAATTAATATTTAAAAAGTACTTTGTTCTAGTGAAACTGGCGTTTATTAATTATGTGATGATGACTTTAAATCAGCGATTAAATATAATTAACGCACAACATTTTATTCCCTAACGTTATAAGCTCGGTAATACATTATAATTTTCACTGCCTTATTAGCCGTTACGTCACAGGCTCATAAACAAAATCCATTCGTTCATTAAATGTACAAGATGAGTTTCCTTGATAAAGTACATTATAAACGCGCCCCTACCTTTCTTTACTGTTTACTTTATACGAAGTAAAAAAAGTAATTTAGCTATGATGCCTTTATTACGGTCCCTTCAGACGTATAGAGTTATGACCCTTCTCATTCCCTTAGATAGCCCTTTGTTTCGAGGCATATACTTTATGTAGGCCTTGCCTTTTTTACGCGTAAACTTTTTCTATGTGTCGTAACTTGAACATGTTGTAAGAAGTCTGTTGAGACTTTATTTGTGGAAATTTTAAGGTCAGGGCTCGTAAAATGAATGAAAAGGAAAGATAAAAACACGACTTCCCTTTAAAACATTTTTTTGCTTGGAAATAACATCAAACATTTAAAATTCTGTTTTATTAAGATTATACAATGCATTTTAGACGAAAGAAGAAAATAAAATATATTTGTTTATTTTACCAACACATACAAAAACAAGCAAGTACTCACCTACATAGAATACCATAGGTAGATAAAAATAACTAATAACATGAGCAAATTTACTTTTTAATTTATAGGGTATGTACATTAGTACCTACGCGTTGAGTGGGAAAACTAGACTCCTCGCAACATGATAAATAAATAAATAAAATAAAAGTCATTTATTTCAGGCACGATTAGCATAAACTAGACCCATATCACAAGAATGTAGAATAAAAATACAAATAAAAAAAACAATGGTCACAATAAAATTATTGTAAAAAGTCAAAATCTAACCTACATAATTTTGTACACAAAATCACTGACACTGGCAGGACTCCCTATCCTCTAGATGTGAAAGTGTCACGTGACTTTAAAATTAGTTTTTTTAAGTCACGTGACACTTGCAAAGCTTATCATACTTCAAATGTTTCGTTTTCCTTCTCATTTAGATAAATATATTCCCCCAAGATCCCAACTCGTTCTCAATTGGTAATTCATAACAAACCCAACTTCCTGTTTTCAAACAGCCTCTGGTATTGAAAAGCGTAACACGCAAACAACAAAATCGAATATTTCTAGTACCTATACCTGTTTCCAATATTTTCCGACACGTGTTAGGCCTGTATTTGTAAGATGATAAGGTTGAAGTTTGCATGTTGAGGTGTCGGGTTGGGAAGTTTAGTAACATTGACAATGGGGGCCCGCGTACCGCCAAAATGTTTTGAACAAATATTCATTGGATGCAAATCCACCCGGCCAGTTGGGATTAGAAAATTGTGCGCAGTATCTATAGTCCGTGTGTGCAGTTCGTTTTGCAAACGTTTGCCGTGTTTTTGTGAAAAATACAATCCGGTACGTGGATTACGCGGAAATTGGTTCGATGCTCACTTGCCATTACTAACTCTGAATAAATAAATAGAAATGTCTATTTTTTGCTGATCTGTAACATCACTTTTACTAGCATTCTCCCGACGGTTGTAAAAATTATTTACATAAAAACAACTAACAACTGTGAAAAATACACAAATCACAATCAACAACATTTAAAAAAGTTATAAGTTAAAAATTTATAATTGTCTTTATTAAAATGAAATTATTTATAATAAAATAATTGTATCATACAATTTTAATAGTCAGATGGATAAAAGGTTTTGTTTATTTCACCGTAAGTTTGTTGCCTTTTCTTCTAGGCTTGGCCGCGTGGAATTGGCACCTAGATTCAACTAGCAGATTTTCGTGATTCAATAGAATAAATATCTTTTGACTTGACTAGACTTAGTTTCTTTTTTTATGATGTTTTCTTATTGCACAATATGGTTGATGATAATAATTATGGTTAACAAAAAATTTTAAGCGCGCTGTAGAAACATCTTCGTTAAAAGCATTATGGAGGTCAATGTCAAAATAGTTTTACCCTCTCAAAATATTTCGATAACATAAATCATATACCTTAATATAGAGTGTCGGTTGGAATTCACACCCGCACCCCCGTAATGGGGGTAAAGGCTTAAGGGTTGTTGTAATTAACATTTTTATACGGCCGATTTGCATATTGCCGTGATAACTTAATGAATTTAAATTTATTAAAGGTTGCGTCGTGTTGCCCTCACTGGGAGAAGGTAAAAGGGTTGATTTTAATAATGAAATAATGTACTTCTATGCTAAAAATAATTACTAAAGAGGTGAGTGGAAGGTGGTATCAAAATATTATGTAAAAATACCAGGCCTATGTTTTTTATTAAAATAAAAACAGTATGTGGAATATTTCTGTCTGGGTGCTATGGTGTATAAGAAGTATGTATTTACAACAAAAAGAATACCTGAAAACTTATAGAATACATATTTTTTTTTTAATCATCATCATCAGTGGGTGGAAGTCCGCTGCTGGACACAGGCCTATCCTATAACTATACATTTCCAGAAAGAACGATAATGAAATCATATGCTTCTGTTTTTTTATAAATACGTACTTTGAATACAAATTTACCACCTAGACCAATTTATTTTCAAAGTTTGTATAAAATCGTTTAACGATTCCACTAGTATGCCTATAGGATCATCATCATCATCATCAGCCTAAAGAAGTCCACTGCTGCACATAGGCCTCCCCTATACATTTCCAGGAAGAACTATTCCGAGCCCTCTCCATCCACCGACTTCCCGCGATCCTGACAATGTCGTCAGTCCATCGGGTTGGCGGGCGTTCCACGCTTCGTTTTCCTGTTCGTGGTCCCCATTCGAGAACCTTTATTCCCGAACGGTTATCAATCCTTCGAGCTATATGACCTGCTCATTGCCACTTCAAGTTGCAGAATCAGCCTATAGGATATTTTTTTTATTTTTTATTATAGTTTAAGAAGTATCTTAAACTATAATAAAAAATAACTACATATATACTGTGTCTGGATAAGGAGTACCTTATCCAGACACAGTATATATGTAGTCCCTCGAACCTTTTAGTCAACTCAAGATTCTTTTAAGTATATCTAAGGAAGAGTAATCAGAGGTACGTCCAAATACGGTTTTCTATACTCGACAAGGAAGAGTTGCAAGCCCATAGCCGCTGCTATAAAACTAACTGGCTTCTTCATGATAGTTTTGTATGACAGCCTTCACAGCTCAGTTGGTAGTAGCTTTGCCTTCTGCGCCGTAGGCCGTGGGTTCGATCCCCACCGAGAACAAATATTTGTGTGATGAATATAGATGTTAGCTCTCTGTCTAAGTGTAATTATAAGTATGTAAGTATTTACAAAAAAAAGTATTTAAGTATTATATCAGCTATTTGGTTCCCATATTACAAGCTTTGCTTAGTTTGGGACTAGATACTGCTGTGTGGAAAGTTTACTAATATTTATTTATTACAAGCTGGTGCCCGCAACTTTGTCTGCGCAGGATTAGTCACACAATATCTATCACTAAATTGAAGCCTATGTGTTATTCTGATGTATAAGCTATATTATTGTAAAGTTTCATAAAAATCCATTCAGTAGTTTTTATGAGAAAGAGTAACAAACATCCATCCATCCATCCATACTTGCAAACTTTCGCGATTATAATATTAGTAGGATTTATTTATTTATCTTACGATCACTCCCACTATCTCACTCGATGCTCTCAACGTTGATTCAATTTCATGTTATTCCTCTTGTTATTCTCAAAATCATGTACCGAAAGTATTTCACCTATAAAAATATGCGAAAGACGTTGCAGTAAAGTTTCAATCGAGTTTCAAGCGACAAGTAGAAAGTTAGGGCTCCAAAGGTGCACGGACCAAGTTTTATTGTGCGGCACATACTGACTTCACTTTTGGCAGCGGTTTGCCTGAAATATTTTAAGTTTTAGAAGTGCTATGAAATACTCTTATGCATAACATACGCAATTGAAATACAAGAAAACGGTATTGCCAGACTTGATTAATTTTTTTATTCCATATCTTAAATGCCAAGCAGTCAGTTTGTAGAAACGGCAGATTAACTATAAATATTTCTGTCATTGATTTTAAAGTATACATGGAAATAATTATTGTTCTAATATTGTTATTCTGCGATGGTAAAACCTGCCATAAGAAATATTAAATCCATTTGTTATATAATCTACATACTTACTTTAATATTACCATCATTTATAAAAGCGATAAAAGATAAGTAAGCAGGTGGCCCATGTGATTTTGAGGATATCTCTATTAGCATTGAATTATCTAACGTAGCACTCCCACCATAGACGTGATCTATGTGGCATTGCACTGCGTCTGTTATTCTTAGACAAAAACGTGTTGTCTCTTATGTCTGTAATTAAACTGGCATCCATATAAGAAACTATCAATTCGAGCATCACAACTTGGGAAAATTATAACATAAGAAAAATGCATTAACCTACGCATTTAAAAACGATTATTTTTAAAACTTGAAGGGCACATTTACAATGTTATTATGTTTTGCACTAAATTCCGACCAAGACCACGCTCACATAACTTGATCAAGATGTAAACTTACTCAAAATATATAAAAATTATATTCAAAAACAGAGTCGCCAAAAACAACCCACTTTATAAAAACACAGCAAAGACGTTAGAGAAAATTGTTATTTAAAAGTAACCTAATTTTCTTATGAACAAGTGAAAAATACAATTTTGTCGGAGCTAGTTTCTTTATCAACAAGCTAGAGTACTCCGCTGAATGTAGTCTCGCAAACTAAAAGTAAAAGTTGCTTATGAAAGTTACCAAAGTTCCGCTCATTTACATTTTTCTCGGGCTTCATCTCGAAACCCGCAATGCAGGTGGAGTAACTCTATCAGAGTCGCTGTAACTACAATTAACATGCTAATAAACCGCGGGAAGGCTCTACCATGTTAACCGTAAATGTAGTAAGCTATAGAAGGATAGTCATCGTTGATGTAAAGGCAGTCATCGTAGAAACTAACGAGGCGAACGATAAACCTAAGGCGTGTTACATAAATTTCAGTTTTGCTAGATTTGCTCGCGTGGCTACACGTCAGGCTACACACCTTATACCCATAACTACTCTACATATAATATCAGAAAATTGTAGGAAAGGGATGGCGCGATAGTGGAGGGCACGTTAGTGAGGGAAACGAAATAATAACAACATATCGCACCCTCGCACGCTTCAACTTCAAAGTCTAAACTTTTTCGACTGATGCGTATGCATGTGTGTTAGATAGTAAACCTTTACTAGATACAGACAGTTGCTAGGTAACGAAGAGAACAATACAACTAGTGAAAAACAATGGACTACAAATAAAATATAAAATTATAAACCTGGTTTATTTCTATGTTCTGACATGGTAGCAGAGCGTGGTTTACAATGTGTACTTCAATAAAAAGAAGCATAGAACATTAACACAAAACTATATTTGCTCAATACGTCGCAATATGATGAATAGTTAAACTTCCAAACTTTCGTTTTATTTATTGGTAGGATTATGTTTGAAATTGATTAAAGACTACAGTTTGTAATAAAGTTTCTTTGTAAGAAATTATCCTAGCGTACATTTTTTAAGTAAAGACTGATCTTAGCTTTCTATAATTTAAAGCTGTATAGAAATAAGTGAATAAGTAAAGCGTATAGTTTTACTTCATTTTGCAAAAAAAAAAAACGTTTGTGTTGAACGTCAGAGGTCTTGATAAAGCAACCAAAATTATACCTTCTCAACTTTTACTCAACAAATTTGCTCAACTTAAATACTTACAAGACTTCTACCCCTTATTGTTGTACGATATAAACGTTACTTCTTCCGCCGCACGCTATAAGAGGCTAGATTTATGAACAGCAATAAAATTTAATTATTGAAGATCGCAGTGATAAAGGCTAGAGTGCCGTGCGTGTATGAGTTACCTATACGATTTGTAATAGTTGAAGGCTTGAATGGTGCGTTAATCTAACGTGTTCCTTCCCTAGTGAGGGAAAAATAAAATTCTAGATGAAAGCTACCGGAAAAACCAATCGTTGTTCAAAAAAGTAATCTCAGTGCAACAAAAGATACGCCAAAGTTTTGAAACGCATTAAACCTTCAGAGCATTTTCCGGAGATATTTTCCACTTTATAGAGCAGTTGTCAGACATATCCTAATATTATATTTGGCATAATAATATGTAATTTTTGCTCTGTTTTATATTCTAAGTTTATCGGAATCAATGATTTTTTTCTTCAGATTTGTAATTGCACAAAACTTGAACTGAGTAATGTTTACAAGCTATTATTATAATCTCCATTCTTCGTTAAATACGAAGAGTAGTAATTTTACCAGGTAGTAACTTAATCTACTAGGTAGTTTCGCTATACATTCGAATGAAGCTATTCATACAACAATGATTGAACTCCACTTGTGAAGTTCGTTTACTCATTATTAAAAAGCCGTATTTTACACCGCTTCGTAAAATCGAAATAAAACAAATAAATTGCAGCAATTACAGCACCGCAATTACTTACACTTCGGGCAAAAAACCGTAATTGAATGCGTATGGTTTACGAGACATTCGTTTCAGTCATTTATCCGTCCGGTCATTCGGCCGTTTCGGACGCTCACCCGAAATCCGTTCCGGCCTGAAATGACTGACAAGTCCCGAGCACAGCCCATACTGCAGTTAGGTAACTTTATAAAAAGTCCTCCAATCTCAAGAAAACAGAACGTATTAAATTTCACTTGGTATAAAGTGATGCAGTTGGTATTTCAGTAAACCAATCATTGCATTCTCTCCCTGCAAGTCCTCGTAGTTTCAATCAGAGTCCATCATCAGCAAGTCCGTTAAAAACTTGGCCAAATGAAAGAGCTTATCATTACGAATATCGAGTTTTTTATGAGAATTCAGGATTTCGTTTTGGGAATCCTAGCAAATGTAGATATTAAAGCTATCTACTTTTGCCATATATTTTTCTATATAAATATAATATGCCGTGAGTTCGATCCCTATCGATATCAGACACAATTTTGTGAAAAGATCATAAATATTTGGTCTCTGTGTGAGCGTGAGTGTAATATGTTACAAGTGTTTATTTACACATAAAAAGTATATAGGTATTAGATCAGATATCTAGTTCTGACAGTACAATCTTAGTTTTGGTTCTAGCAACCAAATGCTACCAAATGCGTGGAATGTCCACAAATTATTTTAATTATTATTATATGTATATATATTGACAGCCTTCACAGCTCAGTTGGTAGTAGCTCTGCCTTCTGCGCCGTAGGCCGTGGGTTGGATCCCCACTGAGAACAAACATTTGTGTGGTGAACATAGATGTTTGTTCTCTGTCTGGGTGTTATATAATATTATAAGTATGTATTTACAAAAAAAAGTATATATGTATTATATCAGCTATCTGGTTCCCATATTACAAGCTTTGGCTTAGTTTGGCGCCAGATAGTGCTGTGTGGAAAGTCCTCCAATATTTATATTTATATATTATGCTTGTCTATCTTCAATCACCGGCTGAGAGAGCACTGTGGTTTAGTGGTAGCGGCCCCGTCGTGGGTTCAAAACCGGTCGTGCACCAATGAATTTTTCTGTTCAAAAATTAATGTGCACAGTACCAGTACCTACTCTCAAACGGTCAGGAAACCGGCATGGAGTACCCAAAAATTTCTAAAACGTGTTAAGTGCTCGTAAGGAGCCTTTTCGCGGCGCACTTAAAATCCTTTAACCACACTGTTTCGAAAGAAACTAGAGGCACGGTAAGATCTTCATCTTCTTCTTTCAATCACCGGCTACGTAGTTAGCTTACTGTGCAGCTGATGAATGCTGTGCCGACGCTGCCAGTCCCCAGAGACGACACGTGCGAATGGACAGCAATTTTGGCAACACGGTGCGTTGTTAACTTTGATTGTGCTCTCTCATTGATTTTTCCTTTTTTTTTCACTTGATGAATTGGGTCGTGGCTTTGGCAATAGCTAAACGTTTTGGCGAACGGTGATGCGGTGGACTGTGCCAAAAACTAGATTAGAATTTTTACCTGGGACAAGAAAGGTTTTGCTAAAAAACTAGACTTATGGTACGTTCCAATGTTTTGCGTTCAAAATATCTTGTACTAGCTCCTGTTACTATTACAAGTTACTTTAGTATTTACTCCAAACTAGCTGCCGCCTGTGGTTTCGTTCGCGTATAGTAGTGATTGCTTAAATTTATATTTAAGGCGCTTTCCCTTTAAAGGGTTCGTGGATTTTTAATTTCTCGAGATAAAAAGTTATACGCTAATCTAAGTTACGACCTATATTTATTCTAAGGTTCACTCTAACCAGTTCAGTGGTTGGGGCGTGATTGAACTACAAACATTCAAACATCGTAACTCTCGCATTTTGATTCGTACCTATCACATCGATAAGATTGTTTATTAAACGCTTTACACAGTATTTTTATTTAGTTTTTTTAAAGACATTATTTTGGTCACTAGTAGTCGGTATGTCCGGTCAAGTCTACGTACGTAAAAATCCTACAGAATTCACTAACTTCATAGTTTGACTGAGCTAAACTCCACTACGCCCGCGCTCCTAATAACACTTTCAAAAGCGAATTTATCACAATCCCAAATCTAATCCTATCTACGCACCAACAACTGCCCCATAATTCAAAAATACACTCCGTCAGTGTCATCAAAACTAGCCGAACTGCGAAGTGGAGACATTTCATCTAATTCCAAGCGTGGACAGAGTAGCGAAAAATAATATCTATTGCAAATGAAGAATGTAGTCTCAATAATGTAATAAGAGTAGTAGAGCTCTTTGTGAAGGGCTCGTCTGGGAAAGTACTACCACCACACCTTTTTCTGCCGCCAAGCAGCGTTACTGTGTTTTGGTTTGAAGAGTGTAGTGGCCGGTATAATTACAGGCACATGAGGCTTAACATTTGTATACCTCAAGTTGATGGACACAGGGCAGTGCGCGTTCACATCCTGCGTCACTTACGAGGCAATGCTTTGTTATAGGTGATGGTCACCATTTTACATCAAGTGGGCCATCTGCTTGTTCCATCAGCTAGTTGTATAAAAAAACTATAAAGTAAAATAGTTACTTAGATCATGTTGTTGTCATGTCATTCATTTGACATTGACGTGAAAGTTTCTCTTGCGGACCATAACCTGTCACCTGCAATGGCAATTTCCTAAGTTTTTTATAGATTTTTAAGGCAGTATTCACCTCTATATTTGCCTTAGAAGAATTTCCTTATCCTACCCCGCCATCCATCATGTGACAGCGGCCGAAGTAATTCAGTAGCCGCTATAAATCTCAGGAACAACGCAACATGGCGGAATTAACCGCGTTGATCATCGGGTTATTGTTAATTATTGATATGAATATGATTTGTGGATGTAATTTGATGATATAGTGATAAGTTGAGCTAATAATATTAGTGTGTCATACCTTAATATAAAAATATTACACAACACAATAATACAACAAAATATAACACCACTCTTGAAATCAAAATGACTTAAAAAAATCCACGTTCTAATTAGTTTTTTTAATGTGTAACTGTGGTCAATGTACAGTCTAAAATTATTAAAGACTTTTAGATTCTAATCGAAATTTAACTTCCAAAGGGGGCTGGAGGCATACACTTGTGACCAAAATAATGAAATCGAAGCGGGCATACATATATACAAACATACATACATATATACATACAAACATAAAATCACGCCTGTTTTCCATAGGGGTAGGCAGAGACCACGGATTTCCACTTGCTACGGTACTTACATACCTCTTTCGCTTCATTTACTCTCATAACATTCTTCATACATTCTCGTCGGTTTAGGGTACTCTTAACCTGGCCCTTCTCTAGAACGTCTGCTATATGATGGAGATACGTCCGCCGAGGTATTCCCCTCCCAATGGTCCCATTTAATAAGAAGCGGGCATTTAATATGAAAAAACACAAAAATAACAATCTCAAACTCAACGTCAATTTACTTAAATTAACGTAAACGTAAACTTGAAATTTGAGGAGTACGTAGGTCTTATGGCGTAGAGTACACCTCTACGCCTAAGAAGGAGGGATTTTTGGAAATTCAACCCCTAAGGGTGTAAAAAGGGATGAAAACGATTGTATGAAAAATTGTATTCCTTGAAGCTACAAACTTGAAACTTGGAATAGATATACTTCAAACCAAAAAAATAGGAAAGGCATTTTTAGTTTTTCAAAACTACCCTTAATAAGTGTGCAAAGGGTTAAAAAGCTTGTATGGGAGATTTTTGACCGCTGGTCCTATAGACTTGAAATTTAAAGAGTACATAGGTCTTATGGCGTAGAGGTTTACTAAGAAGGGATTTTCGGAAATTGAACCCCTAAGGGTGTAAAAAGGGTTGAAATCGTTGGTATGAAAAATTTTATTCCTTGAACCTACAAACTTGAAACTTGAAGTAGATGTACTCCAAAGCTAAAAAATAGGAAAAACATTTTTAGTTTTTTAAAACTACCCTTAATAAAAGTGCAAAGGGATGTCAAAGTTTGCATGGGAGTTTTTTAACGCGTGGTGCGATTGACTTAAAACTTGAAGTAAATATACACCACAATAAATTATTTAAAATCACGTTTTCAATATTTTAAAACTACCCCTGCAAAGTAAAACTACCTCCTGAACAAATAAGTACATATTTTCCGTGTAAGGTTGTCTTTGTTGTATTTGGCAAGGTTTTGAGTCTGAGTACATATACCTACCTACCTAATATAGGTAATGGCCGTTTATAGGTATCTCTTATACCTACGTAGGTATTTAAAATCCTACCCTAATTATATACAAATCAATGTGAAAGTTACGATGTTTGGATGTTTGTGGCTCAATCACGGCACCACTTCAACGCGTGCGAAGCCGCGGGAAGCCACAAGTAATAAATACCTATACATATTTTATGCCTGAAAGACATCCTTTAAATGTAAGCCAGGGTAACAATCCGTTGATCTTTTAATTTAAGTGGTATAGTATAAGGGAATTATTTTTAAAGCGGGATCATTAATTCGTAAAAAAAAGGATACAATTAATAGCTGTACGATTTGCAGTTGTCATGAATAAATCCACTTTAATTTAAATTAATCAATGAAGTTTGTAAATTAAATCCTCTTTAGTGTGTTATGATACTGAAAAATGTGGGTAAATAGACGTACCTTCGAGACATCTTCACATCCTCACATGCTCACATGCTCACATGCTCACATGCTCACATGCTCACATGCTCACATGCTCACATGCTCACATGCTCACATGCTCACATGCTCACATGCTACATGCTCTCATGCTCACATGCTCACATGCTCACATGCTCACATCCTCACATGCTCACATGCTCACATGCTCACATGCTCACATGCTCACATGCTCACATGCTCACATGCTCACATGCTCACATGCTCACATGCTCACATGCTCACATGGTCACACGCTCACATGCTCACATGCTCACATACTCACATGCTCACATGCTCACACGCTCACATGCTCACATGCTCACATGCTCACATGCTCACATGCTCACATCCTCACATGCTCACATGCTCACTTGCTCACATGCTCACATGCTCACATCCTTACATGCTCACATGCTCACATCCTCACATGCTCACATGCTCACATGCTCACACGCTCACATGCTCACATGCTCACACGCTCACATGCTCACATACTCACATGCTCACATGCCCACATCCTCACATCCTCACATGCTCACATCCTCACATGCTCACATGCTCACATGCTCACATGCTCACATGCTCACATGCTCATGTGGCATGAGGCAGGAACTTCAAGTTGTCAGTTAGTACCTGTTTCTTCTGACAAAATTACGTGGCTCAAGATTGTTCCATGGGAAAGAAAATACAATTTATTTATTATAGATGGTGCCAATCATATCTATTTGTAAGTATTCTATAGTAAACGTGCGCGAGCGAAGCCGCAGGTAAGAGCTAGTGTTTATATAAATGTAAATTGGATGTAGACATTCCACGCAGCACTATCTAGCCCCAAAGTAAGCAAAGCTTGTACTATTGGAACCAGATAGCTGATATACTTATATAATTTACTATTTTATTGTAAATATATACTTATAATACAATATCACACGTGGAGAGAACAATAATCCATCATCATCATTGTTGAGGATCTTTGCATGGAGTGGTGAGATGTCGTGGTAGAAAAACACTTTTTAGGAATATTAAAGAGTTAGGTAGTAATACCGTTCGATTGCGCGTGGACAACGAAGCTTTCCGTGTCGGGCCAACAAACCAACTACCTTGACGTATGTCAGCGCACAAACGGGCGGTAGACTTCGCTTTATTTTAATGTAAGGTAAGTACAAAATATTTCTACCTACACTTTATAATTAATTGTTTTCTTTACTTTTTTACTAATATTTAATTTTGTTATTTGTTTTATTTTGATTTCAGGTTCGCGAGGCGCGTCGTCTACATTCTCCGCCCAGTGTCACGTCAGGGACACGGATTAGCAACCGGAAGCAGTGCCAAGCGAGTAACAGGTCGGACTAACACTCCAGACTTGGTCTTTATTTCTACAGTGCGTATACGATGGTCAGACCCAGGCAACACTTTTTCTATGATGCCCTTCGGCCAAGTGTTTCTCGGGAGGTTAGGGTCGACTATAACCACCAGGTCTCCTGCCTTCAAGTTGACTCCTTCTTTGTACCATTTTTGTCTTGGCAATAGGTCAGGCAGTACCTCTTTGATCCAGCGTTGCCAAAATAGGTCGGCTAGCCTCTGTGCTGTTCGCCACATCTTTCTCAAGTATAGGTCTCCGTCATCAAAGGTTCCGGGTACTGGTAAGTTCGAAGATGAACCAAGTAAAAAATGATTTGGAGTTAGGGCTTCCATATGGTTCGGGTCGACGCTCACGTGAGTTAATGGCCTGCTATTTACTATATTTTCTACTTCGGCGAGGAGAGTTATTAGAGTTTCTTCGCGGGGTGCCCTTTCTTTCAAAATAACTTTCAGTGAGGTCTTGACGCTTCTAATCAGGCGTTCCCATGCGCCACCTTTATGTGGGCTCAACGGCGATGAAAATGACCAGGCTACCCCACGATTGGTCATTTCTCGGTTGATGCTGGTCTGATCCAGGTCTTCAAATGACTTTCTAAGTTCCGCGTCAGCGCCTCTAAGGTTAGTACCATTGTCTGAATACATTTGTTGCGGCCACCCTCTTCTGGATGCCATTCTTCTAAGAGCCATGATAAATGAGTCTGTGGTCAGCGATGGTACCACCTCAATGTGCACAGCTCGCACGGTCATGCAAGTAAACAATACGCCGTAGCGTGGTTCTCGGCGCCGGGCAACTGTTATCTCCATGGGGCCGAATAGATCTACGCCGCAGTGGGTGAAGGCGCGCTGATGATGTGACAGTCGTGCTGCAGGTAAATCCGCCATTCTTGGTACGGATGGTAAAACTTTTCTCATTCGACAGTACAAACATTGAGAAGCAACAGAGCGTACTGTGGGTCGTATGTTTAGCAGCCAGTAGCGCTGACGAAGTTCGTTTACTACTATCTCATTATTCCCATGTGCCGATTTTTCATGGTAAGTTTTCGTTATCAGTCGAGCGATGTGGTGACGTCCGTCTAATATGATGGGTCTCTTAGTGTCCAAGCTCACATTTGTTGTGGCTCCTACTCGTCCACCAACTCGGATAATGCCCCACTCGTCTAGGTACGGCGTCAACGTGCGTATCCGGCTACCAGGTTGTACCTGTTTATTATTTTTCAACAAGTCTATTTCTGTAGAAAATGATTGCATCTGCGCGTAGCGAGTTAATAATCTTTCTGCTCGCTGTAATAATTCTGTATCAATTTCTTTTATACAGGTCCTTTTAAATTTTTCCAGGAACAATAGAACGGTAGCAGTACTTCTCAAAAGACGAAGCCACGACGAAAACTTCTCGGGTACCGGAACAGGTAAGTTAGCGCTCTCAGTAGCGTATACATGGTGTACCATTTCTAAGGTTTCTGTATTAATTTTTATTTTTTCTTTTTCAGGTGCGGTCGTCATCCAGGAGCTGTCTTTCTCGTACAGGAAACCAGGACCTTGGAACCATTCACAATCTTTGTGTAATTTATAACTCATGTTTTTTGTAGCTACATCTGCAATATTTTTATCAGATCGTATGTAGTGCCATTCATTCATTTTGCTTAACTCGTCAATTTCTCCCAGTCTATTTGCGACAAATGTTTTGTAATTGCGAGTATCGTTTTTAATCCAGTGTAATACAGTCATTGAATCAGTCCAAAAATATCTTTTACTCGGTTGTATTCTGTGTTCTTTTTGTATAACATCGGCGAGGCGGCATGCGAGTACAGCACCCTGTAGTTCTAGCCGAGGAATAGAATTAGGTTTTATCGGTGCAACACGGCTTTTACTTGCGATGAATGACACGCACACATTTGTGTTATCTGTGTGAACGCGCCAGTAGGCTACAGCGGCGTATGCGGCGGGCGATGCGTCACAGAATAAGTGTAGTTCTATTGTTTCGCTTGAACTCGCTTGGTTGTTAAATATTTCGTCACATGAAACTTGCTTTTTAGAATGAAAGTACCATCTTGGTATACGAATATCTTTTATTTCTTGTAGTTGAGACATCCAATCACGAAAAATTTCAAACTGTTTTGTAGGTATTTGCTCGTCCCATTTTATCGTAGACTTCCAGGTATCTTGAATTATTATTTTAGCCTTTATTGTGAACGGCGTCAGTAAGCCATAAATGTCGAATATAGACATAACAATGCGTAGAAGTTCCCGCTTTGTAGGTTTTTGTTCGCATGTCAATATTTTATCTGGGATCTTTTGCAGTGAGAGGTTGAAACCAAATGTGTCGGTTTTAGGGTACCATAATAATCCGAGAGTACGTTCGCTCAGATTATCTTCTTCGGTTTTGAAGTTCACGACGGAATCGCTCAAAGTTTCTTTTGGTATATTTTGACATACTACAGGTTCGTTGGACGTCCAATTTCGTATCTCGAAGTTGCCTTGTTGGTGTATGTATGTGACATCTCTCATCGTCTTTAGGGCTATGTCTGTGTTATCAAATGAATCTATGTAGTCATCCATATAATGGCTATTTATTATAGCGTACACAGCTTCGGGCATCTCGTTGGCAAATCGCTGCGCATTCAAATTTTTTATATGTTGCGCTATGAAAGGGGAACAATTGGCGCCAAAAATCAGTGACGTCATTTTGTACTTTTGTATAGGTTCGTTTTCGTTCTGGTTGTCTCGCCAAAGAAATCTCAAGGCATCTTGGTCAGGTTTTTTTATTTTCGTTCTAAGAAACATATCTTTTATGTCACCAGTAAGTCCGATTATTCGTTCCCGGAAGCGTAACATGATGCCTAGTAGGGACTCTAATAGGTCTGGACCCTGGAGTAGGTAATCATTTAAACACTGACCACCAGAAGTAGCAGCGGCGTCGAATACAAGTCGCAATTTTTTCTTATTCGGGTTGTCGACTCCAAAGTGCGGTAAGTACCATTCTTTCGTAGCTCTTTGGTTAGTTTCATTAGACTCGATTTTACAGGCGTAGCCATTGACGAACAAATGTTGCACTCTTTCTTTGTATCTTATCGCAAATCCTTGATCTGATGACATTTTCCTTTCTATGAAAATGAACTTTCCATTTTGACATTTTCATCTTTCCACGGTAAGCCGACCTCCCATTTCCCGTTGATTAATTTTGCTGATTTTTCAACGATTTCTATGGCTTTCATTTCATCTTTATTTTGTCTCGGCTTATTGTGGACACCAATGCTTTCGAACATAAAGGACTTTCGAACAATTTCATGTAAGCACTCGTCATTCTCAGAGTCCGTGTGTATCGAACCGCATTGACGATAACAATAAATGCATTCATTTGTATTTACGTTTGTGAGTGTATGGTCCGATGAAGCATCAGCTGTGATCCCACAGGCGCCTGTGTGCGTGCCCACCAGTGGGATGGTGCTGGCGGCAGCGCAGGTGCAGGCGTGGCGGGGTAGGCAGCTGGAGAGCGAGGCAAGGGAGCGCCTCGGTTGATCCACCGTTATCATTGCGCACTCTGACGTTGAACTTGAAGTTTTACGTTTTAATGGGCAAACACCGTGCACACACCAACCTAGCGGTGTGAGTGTGGCACAAGGTTCATTTTTGCTACGCATTATTGTTTTTATTGGCGCGATAAGATGGTAATTGTCCTGACCAATTAATAACTTTGGTTTCACATTTTCACTACACGAAATGTAACTGTTCACATTCTTTAAATACGCATAGTCTTTTATTTTAATGTTAGATAATTTTTGTAACGGTAAATTAAGTTCATTTATTTTTCTTGCACTAAGTTCGAATGAGTCATTGTTTATGTTTGTTATTTGGCACTTAATTTTTTCACTTTCACACATAAGTTCCGAGTCCCACGCACCACGAACACACAGGGTTTGTTTTTGTCCATGTAACTCGACACTGTTGGCGATATCAGCTGATATCAAGGATACCGTCGCGCCGTCGTCAAGGAGGGCATGGGTACGGATCACACCCTTCGGTCCGTGGATGTTGACGGGTACCACTTTCAAAAACACACACGATTTTGAATCGTTCATCGCATGAGTCACAGTCTCGTTATTCACTAAGCAGTCACTATTCACTTTTTCAACTTTATTGTCATTGTTTATCGCACTATTGTCATTGTTGGTAAGTATTTTGTCACTTTCAGTTTTTTCACTATGTACACTAGCTTTGAGTTTCCAGTGTAGAAGACGGTGATGAGGTAGCCCACACTCCTCGATGGGGCAGGAAGCAGCAGAGCAGGTGTCACGGCTGTGAGTAGCAAGTAGGCATTTATGACACAGGTTATTGACCCGAACGAAGCGCCATCGATCCTTTGTCAATGCTCGTTTGAATCGTGCGCACTCAGGTAGCTTATGACGGCTGACCTTACAGAACTTACAGCTGATCGTTTCGTCACGCTTAACACCGAGTAGAACGGACTGCGGTCTTCGCTCTTCGGGCTTCTTACGGTAATCTGATTGACTTTGTAAATGAGTCAAACCGGCGGCTGATATTTTATTCGCTTCATTGTATAGAAATTCAGCTAGCATTTCTAACTTAGCTTTTTCTATGTTGCAGTTCAAGCTGTAATAGTCGGCCCATTTGTTGATGAGTGCACTAGGGCACTTAGCGAGCACAGAAGTAACCAGCTCGGGACTTCTTAGGTAATCAGTTTGTTTCACTGCTTTTGCTGCGGCCACGAAGTTTTTGATTTTTATTGAAAATGATACAATTTCGTGGTGGTAGTTTTGCGATAGTGGTGGTATTTTCTTCAGTTGAAATGTAATTTTGTGTATTATTGTTTCAGGTCTGCCGTAGCGGAGTTCGAGCGCTTCAATGATGGTCTGCGGAGCCGTGGTCCCGATGAGAAGTGAAGAAACTGTTTCTTTTGCTTCTCCCTTTAAAGACTTGCGTAATCTCCACATATTTTCAGCATCACTGTACTTACATATTTTTGTAGATTCATCGTAAGGAAGTTTATATGCCAGCCACTCGAGAGGATCTCCATAGAACTGAGGTAAGTCTTTTGATGTAGCAAATCTTGACATTAATTGTTTATTTTGCAGGTTAGACTGGTGAATGGCGCTAACAAGGTTTTGCATCTGGCTGCCGTCGCCTGCTCCGCCGCCGCTGGCGCCGTCCGACGCGCCGTCGCGGTCCGCGTCCGCGTCATAGTTTTTTATGTTTTCAGCTAAGTGACTTTTATCTAACCACTGTTGCACTTTTCCGATTGAGTCTATTTCGGTAGGCTGGCATAAAGAACTGCGTCGGCTTTTGGATGTACTTTCTAATGCCGCTATTTCCGCAGCTAGCTTTTGTTTAATTAAAGACTTTTCTAGTTGAGCGTTCTTTTCAGCAGCTTTTCTTTCGATTTCAGCAGCTTTTCTTTCGATTTCAGCCATAGCCTTAGCGGCTTCAAACTCAAGTAGCTTTTTTCGCGCTTCTATAGACTTAGCGGTTGAGTTAGAATGTTGCTTGGAGGAAACGGGATGTAAACTGTGGGCGCTTTTCAGACAATCGCCTTCAGTTTTAGGTCGTGTGATGACACTAAACGCAGTTTCAGGGTTTCCCTTTTTCAATATTTCCGACTTTACGTCGCGCGCCGGGTCTTCTTTCATCATGAGTTCCTTTTTCCACGCACTACGTGTCTGCACCGTTGTAAGATGGCGGCTGTCTCGCGGTGGAGTGTTAAACATTTATGCGACTTCTACACAATGTTCCACGTATAATCCGGCTCGAAGGACTTTGTTGAGGATCTTTGCATGGAGTGGTGAGATGTCGTGGTAGAAAAACACTTTTTAGGAATATTAAAGAGAATACCGTTCGATTGCGCGTGGACAACGAAGCTTTCCGTGTCGGGCCAACAAACCAACTACCTTGACGTATGTCAGCGCACAAACGGGCGGTAGACTTCGCTTTATTTTAATGTAAGGTAAGTACAAAATATTTCTACCTACACTTTATAATTAATTGTTTTCTTTACTTTTTTACTAATATTTAATTTTGTTATTTGTTTTATTTTGATTTCAGGTTCGCGAGGCGCGTCGTCTACAATCATCTTCCTGCCCTTATCCCACGCTAAGTGGGGTCGGCACAACAGGTTTTCTTCTTCCACTCTCCTCTATCATGCGTCATCTCACTGTTCACTCCTTTCTTGCTCATGTCATGTTTCCCACAGTCCATCCATTTTTTCTTTAGTCTGCCTCTCCTTCAATCAGAGAACAATCATCCATATCTCACACAAATCTTTTTCTCAGTGTTGAGCGAACCCACGGCCTACAGCGCAGAAGGCAGAGCTACTACCAACTGAGTTGAATGATAGTATATATTGTAAACAGCCAGTTTTATCTCTATATACCCCTATTGACAGATCCGGTCACAGTCGGATATGCCCGACAATAACCCGCTAAGTGCGCCTACCGGATGGACGTTTTTACGACGCTGTATAAATTCCATGTCGTTATTTACTTTTTGAGGGTGTCGCGCGTCTGAAACCGCCTTCGGGTTATGCGTTGTGGTGTACCGTGGATTTACGATGTGTGATAAAAATTGTCTTGGATATACAAATATGGTTCACAAAAAATTCAAAGTGTAAAAAATACCTTTTGACTCTATGGACATAATATTGTGTTTAAAGAATCCAAAGGTATTTTTTTCAATTGAATCACAAAGATTTTTACCCCAAAATCTTTGTAAGAAAGACAATTTTTTTTAATGTTTATTTTCCAAATGACTACTATTGTAAGCATTATACACACAATTATTATCACCATTTAATTATTATTATTAGTTTAATTATTATCACATGTACCAAAACCTTTGTAGAGACAAAATAAAGACAACAAAATCCCTGAAATAACAATACTGACGCCAGTCCACTACAAATTATAAAAAAAGGAATCCTAAAAAGTCCAACGCGGCAAACCCACAGGCCCGGTCCGAATTTACGTGCTCGGTAGGAGGTCGTAATCTCTTCACTTTTAACTGTGTTGCAGTTGAAATGTGGCGATCACAGGAATCCACGCTAGTTCTGCCTGTTAGTTGAAATAAGCTTATATTTATTATTACATAAGTAACGGAGGTCCAGTTTGAGTGACACCGCCTTCTGATCGTAAGGCCCTAATCTGGTAATTGTAGATAAGAGTAGGTAAACACTATAAAAAATTAGTGTTTTTATTGACTAGTATTTACGTGGAGTGGTTTTAAAACCAATACAGACTGCGACCCGAAGCACAGTAGACATCCTCTATTGGTACTTTATAAGTATAAAAACAATTGAAATAATAAAAGCGTGCCTTTTATTATTTCAATTGTAAATCGTGCTAAATGTAATGTTGGACGTGCTCCAACATTACATTTAGCACGTGCCCACAATTTGTTAGTCATTAGTAGGTTTTCCATACGTGATTATGTTGTAAGCCCATTAAAAAGCATTGTGATAGCGCACATACTTTTTAAAAGAATGAATTATTTGGCCATTCTGGCTTCGAAGTTAAAGTAAATATCAGAGGCGAAGTTGATCTCTATACTTCATTTTTCAAACATATTGTATTTCTTCTACTTTGTAAACCAAAATAGCGGTCTACTATAGCTACTCCACCATACCTATTATGTTTTGAATGCGAACGGTACTTAGGCATTAAATCATCGAAATTCTATTGAAACCTAATTTGGGTTCGCTTTGCAATGCATTTGGGTGTAAAATCAAATTATGTTGGTTATTTCGGTAGTATCCAACCTGGATCTGGATAATGTTCGGTAATTTCAGGGCACAGTGAAAATTTCCATACGATAGTATCGTATGTTTGATTATAAGTCGATTGAACACCAGCGGTAGGAAGCCTCATCATTGGCTTCGATAGGATCCGAGACACACAGGTCTACGAAAACGCAGAACCAAAACGTTCATCTTTTATGTGTTTTATAATGTTTATAATAATAATGACAGAGTAGTAGAGCTCTTTGTGAAGGGCTCGTCCGGGGAAGTACTACCACCACGCCCTTTTCTGCCGCAAAGCAGCGTTGCTGTGTTTCGGTTTGAAGAGTGTGGTTGCCGGTGTAATTACAGGCACACGAGGCTTAACATCTGTATGCCTCGAGTTGAGTTCCATCAGTTAGTTGTATAAAAAAAAACGCCTTCACAGGTCCGTTGGCTGTAGTTCCACCTTCTCTATTATAGGCCATGGGTTCGATCCCCATTAATAACGAGCATTTGTGTAATGAACATAGATCATAGATATCTGTTGTCTGTCTGGATGTTATTATTTATTTTAATAATAGCCCACAATATGTACCTACTGTATCAGAATTGCATAAATTGCATTATGCATGTACCTTTTTTTATATAACTATCTGATGGAACAAGTAGATGTCCCACCTGGTGTTAAGTGGTAACCACCATTACCTCGTAAGTCACGCACGAAAGGAACATGCCCTACGATGCACTGCACTGCTTCCATCAACTTGAGGCGTACAGATGTTAAGGCTCATGTGCCTGTAATTACATCGGCAACCACACTCTTCAAACCGAGACACAGCAACGCTGCTTGGCGACAGAAAAAGGCGTGGTGGTAGTACTTCCCCGGACGAGCCCTTCACAAAGAGCTCTACTACTCTTAAAACCTATTCCATATACTTATCCATTTCAAATTAATTTACCTGTCTATCTTATTTTACATAATATTTATTCGTGGAAACTTAAAACCTATTTCAAACAAACAAGTTAAGGTTACTTTGGCTGTTACTAACAAGCGTTTCAAAGTTGTAAGCGTAGCACCCGTGTCATGTTCCAAGCCATCAAGCTCAGTACACCGCTAAGGATATCTTATGCCACATGCTTGCATAATATTTAAACCATGACTCATGTTTCAAGCCATAGACGCCCCTATTAGTCGTGCATGCAACGGGCGCATGCAACCTTACTGTAAGGACGGCCCGTATTCACGCATGCAATCGCTGTTTGTGAAGGTTATAACAAAAGAACAAAACATCTTAATAAGAGATATTTCAGTACTCAATTTTTTTTTAATCTGATGTTGCTACATCTAAACAAAAATTTGGCATATTTGCATTTCCTCCACTGTTTTTACTTTACTAACACCATGGACTATATTGTTGTCTGAGGAAATAAACGAATTATTATTATTACTTCTTGAAAAAAAAAGTTAATATTCAATAAATCACAAAAACCACTTTCCAAATGCCGGTTAGTGTTGTTGCATACGGAAAATATCTACTGATCTATAAATAATTTTATAAATATTTTTTCTAATAAAAGTTCCATTGTTGCACAACCAATCGAGCACACAACTACACGATTTGCAAGCTATAAACGTACGTGGTAGTTTTGATATGTCTGCGTCAGACCGACCCGCACCCAGATCCCATACAAAATGCTTCTGACGTAGGTATTTTGATATGTTATGCCACTTACAAAAAGCGCACGGATACTGTGTTGTGAGGGCTCATTGTTACACAGTTTATCAGAGATCAAGGAGCTTCATAGTCGCGAATGCAGTCGTAGATTACCGAATAGTTACTAGCTAGCTGAATTACAGTTTGATTACTGAAACGCTGATAAGCTTGCCCCTGAACTATTGCTGCAGGTGAAATTGATTAGGGTTGCTTTCGAATAGGTATTTTGTTTAAGTCACTTTGTATGTCTACAAGGACTTAAAGCTTACATTGAAAACGAAATAACTATTCTACGGTAATGTAGGTAGTACTAATTCAAATAATCCATAGTGTTCTGCTCTTTTATTGTTTAGAAATCCTCAACCATTTTGGGCTGCAAGAGATCTGAGGCTATGACTACCGTGCCTGTGGCTACAGGCATGAGCCTGTTCTAACCTTGCTCGTATTACGTTATTAAGGAAAAAGTATTCTATTCATTTCATAATTGTAATAAACGCATTCAATAAGCATTTCATAACTTCACTGTTTCTACTATCATTCCCGCGGCGAGGAGCCAAGACCTACCTAGGTACCCTCTAGGCCTGCTATAAACCTATTAAAAAAACTGTGGGTAAAAAAACGTAACGCGGTATTTCAAATATTCTCGTCTTAGTATTTGTAATCTCTCTCTCTTGTCGCGTCACTAGTTTCTTTCGAAACGGTGTGGTGAAAGGATTTTAAGTGCGCCTCAAGAGGCTCCTTTCGAGCACTTGACACATGTTATAGTACTTTTTAGGTTCTACGCCATGCCGGTTTCCTAACGATGTTTTCCTTCACCTTTTGAGAGTACTGGTATTGTGCACATAAAATTTTGAACAGAAAAACCGGTTTCTAACCCACGACCTTAAGATCGGAAGGCGGGGTTGCTACCACTAGACCACCAGTGCAGTATTTGTAATCAAAAGTAGAGATGGAAATATTTAAATCTCGCACGAATAGCGTTACTCCAGGGATAGTAAAACGGCCCTTACCCGTTTCGTCAATACTTAAACCAGTTTATGACGTCAAATCAAAATACCGGGACGCGCTCAATCATACCGAATCCTACGAGTCCCGAAATACCTTCAAATGACAGGAGTACGTGGAAGTCCGTCACGGCTTACGGGCATCGAGGCCGTAAATCTGTGAAACTATCTGCAGTACACTAGATGTCTGGAGAGCACTTAGTACTGTCCTAGAGTTTGGTAGGTGGTACAAGATGAAATAAACAGTTTCTTGAAAATTAACTGTTAGGTACGAAATGAAATCTGAGAAAATAATTGTAAAAAATATGGTCTACAAGCGGTAGCGAGTTTGTGATACCGCTAGCGCAGTGCGTGGCCACAAAGCGAGCGATAAAAATGAAAAATCAGCGTTAGATTAACATTTCAAATACCCATCCATTTCGTACTAAAGCCCTCTGTACTTTCCGGTTAGTTCGTACTGGTTAGACGCGGTGTAGGAGGTATGTATAGAATTTACGTATTGATACTTTTCGTACCACTTGCTGGTGGAACAAGCATAACAAAGCATTCCTTCGCAAGTCACGCACGTTATTAAAACAAGCCCTAAGATGCACAACCTGAGCCCATCAACTTGAGCCATCTGTCTGTAATTTTAACGGCACCCACACCTTTCAAACAGAAACACAGCAGGGCTGCATGTACGCTGCCGTGGCGCTGTGATGCTTATAATTCCGTCCATTAGTCATATCATTATTGTAAACAATAGTTACTTGATGTATAACGACGCTATTAAAAATTTGTTTTTGTTTGGAGCGTGGTTAAACAATACGCTTTCAGCCTATGTTTTAAGCGTGGACTACACAATCGGCCATGCCGGTTTATGCGCTTTTTAGCGCCTCGGAAAGAGAAAACGACATCTTAGGGCAGCAGCTGCGCCGAGACCCCTCGTCGGCGTTTAGTTGCCTGTGAATTATTTTTCTTGCGTTACACACAGATACGGTTTTGAGATAGAATTTTACCAGAAAAATGCAGCTGGAAAGAATTTTTATACCGTAAAACTTCCGCAACAAGATTTTTTTGGAACTCTTTTGTGGAGTTTTATGAATGAAATTGTAATGGGATACAACGGTGAAATGTATACGAGCATAACACTTCCACACATCATTATTTATTGCATAAAATATGTTCAAAGTTAAGGACATACTCGTCAATCCAAAACACGCGTCGCAATGCCATCGCTCACAATATCTCAAATTCTAAGCGAAGTTACTATAATTCTCATCATTATAATTGTTTAGCTTTATTAAAGAATACTAATTTCACATTCACTTAAAAAAAATAACAATAGATTTTGCTCACAAAATTGAATACGGCAGCAAAGGCATACTAATTTACACATTAACATGTCATCACACAATGAAATGAATACGATTCCGCTGAACTAACGGAAAATAGCGCACTCATTCACGCACGGTTTAGCAAATCAGTCAGCATCACGAATATTTGGCGATGCGAGTGTCAGGCTTGAATATTCAATCGATAGTGTCAACTATGCCGAACACGTCATGGAAGTATAGTTTTGCAATGATAAGCTATTTTGTTAAACTGAACCGCTGTTTAGAAATATCTAATATAAGGTTTACTGTAGATATTTTATTGATCTTTCGAGCCCTTGAGGATGATCAAACATTAGTTTTTTTGTTGAGAAGATTTCTTTAGTCTAATAGAATCGTAGAATATCAATCGCTATCAACGCACGCCAGTCATCTGATTTGGCTACCACTGGAAACATAGGCTCGTTTCCTAAAATTAACAAGGTTCGAATGCAGTCGTCAGCACAGGCAGTGCGCACAAAAATATTTCAAATGAAAAAACCTTAGTTGCACGACTATATTTGAACCCACGACCTTAGGATCGGAAGAGTCACTACCACGAGACCGCCTAGTCCACACGACCACAGGACCCTTATAAATAAAAGTTTCATTTCAAATCTATAATGCAGTTCTATCATTAGTATACATTATTCCATATTAAAATAACGCAATAAAATCGCAAAGACGTTGCCTGTTTAAAATAACAGATGACAGTCCCATGTTTTATTCATTGCCGACTCGGAGGGAAAGTTCGTCGGCCGATAACTTTGAAAGGCGGCGGTGTAAGATGAAGTCCGCGGTAACGCCAATTTACATTTTAATTGGTTCTGGTATAGAAGAGAAAGGCATAGAAATCATCTATATCATCCATCATCTCAATTTGCCGTCACCATGCTTTATTTTTCGGCGGAGCCTTATAATACCAAAAAGGGACGAATTGCTACCAATGTAAACGTCATCTCAATATCTCGAGGGACGAATCGCCCATATACCCTCCTAGTTTGGGTACTAATGTTGTCCAGTCAGGAATAATGTCTTAGTTTTACTAAAAACCCAAATTAAATTATAAAATTTTATAATTTCGCTATCATTAGCCCAATAGTCTGTATGTTTTATTTCTAACGTGGTTATAAAATTGCAAGATCCATCATATTTTGTTTAGTTAAACGATGTTCATGCGATGCATAAATTAAGTGGTTTTTCTTACCATCAACTATAATGCCATATATTATATTAGGTACCTAGGAGTAAATTTAATATAAAAAGTTTTACTCACTACATTAATTGTTGGAAGGTTCGTCAGATGTTCAAACTAGCCTGAAGCTATCGATGATCCTTCTATGCCTTCAACTTTCACACTTTCATCAAAACCTCGCAGTTTTAACACAGTTTTTAATTATAGATTGGAGTAGCGCTGGAAATAGTAGAATTAATAGGCTCGATCAACGGTTTTATGAGGCGTCTCATAAAACTGAAGTATAAATAAGATAAAATAATATCTGTAGCAAGCTTATAATATGAGCTAGCATGCTACGCTACATGACGGAGACGTCAAGGCATGGTTTTGCATCTACTGTAATGCTGGGGAACCCTAAAAATATTAACAAAACATGCATTTTTATTCAATTTTATTTTTTCGTAAGACCCATCTACGGATCAATCAGACTGTAGGTACCTGATCCAATTAAGGTCCTACCTTGCCTTGCCTTGACTTTGCCATAAGTAATAATTCACTGCGTCTATTATTATGGATTGCCAACCTTCGTTTTTTTTTTTAATTTGTAAAACCTTTCTCTCTTCCTTGAAAAACTTATAATTGAATTTTTTGATCAATAACAGGATTTTCAGCTCTTGGAAAGTCCGTAAGTTTTAGTCTCCCGTTTTTTGTAATATGAACAGTAGTGACGTGTCTATCGAGCTCGTCTAAGCTCCTACTTTGTGTTCTAGCGTGGAGTGCAAAGCATGCAGACCGCGTGCTGAACAAATCCGATAACTGCGATCGCCGAATCGATTCCGCCGACGCGATTACTGACGAACCAGAGCTGAATCTTTGAGTAGGTACCTCTGACTCCATGTACCTTACTTAGGTTTTATTCGATCTTTAGATTTTCAGCTGCTTAGGTAGTCTATGTATGTGTTATCGAATTTGAGACACATCTAAAATCATAAAAGTTATAATCGCAGAGCACAAAAATGGTTGTAAACCTACAAAGTACTTTTAACCTAACGTCGTGGAATTGACGGTTTATTTTTATTAGTTTGTATCCAATATTCATATTATATTCTCAGTTATTGGTGTTTCACAAAATGCTAAGGCGTCGTTTATGCATATTGGCGAATAAAGGAAATGTGATGAGGATATTACCTAATACTACCTTTTTGTATGGAATTATTATCCACAGGGCAACGATATACGTCTAAAACGTCGTAACAAAATCGTTAAAATCAGCGCCACATACGAAAATGTTGAAAATAATTACAACTGCAAAATTAATAAAAAAACAAATCGATTATTTTTTATTACAAACCCGCATAAACAAAACCTTTCTCTAACCATAGCCATAACAATAACGGCAAAAACCAGAATCCTAACAGGCACTAAAATAAACAAATAGATAAAAAGCGAAAAGGGGTTTTGCGGCAAGTGTCCTCGAAATCACGATTCAGCCCTTTGCGATTATTCGACTATTGAGTTTAGGGTCGTCGCTGAAATTCAATAATCCACACAACGGTAAAAACGAAATGGCCAAAAAGTATTGAGGTCGCTCGACAAATTTTTGGACGCTGAATGTTTAAAACATACCTGATGTTGGAAACACTAAGGTTTTTTAGATGTAATCTGTGCTATGTTCGTTCTTCTTCCAATAGTACTGTGCACACGTCTTTCTATAATTAATAATATAATATTTCGCCAAGCGCTCCCGTATGTTAGAATCTTTCTGCCTTTTAGGTATACCTGAGATAAAGAACAATCATAATTCTGCCTGTTCCTTTACGATCCACTTGTGACTGGCGCCAGAACTACCTATATTATAGGTAGTTCTATATTATAGGTAGTAAAGGTCCTATAACAACGAAAATAAATATAAATGAGAGCACTGGTGGTCTAGTGGTAGCGGCCCCGCCTTCCGATCCTAAGGCCGTGGTTTCGAAACCAGTCGAGTACCAATGAGTTTTTCTGTTCAAAAATGTATGTGCACAGTGCCAGAACTCTCAAACGGTGAAGGAAAACATCATGAGGAAACCGGCATGTCGTAAAACCTAAAAAGGTCTATCACATGTGTCAAGTGCTCGAAAGGAGCCTCTTGAAGCGCACTCAAAATCCTTTCACCACACTGTTTCCAAAGAAACTAGTGACACGACAAGAAGAAGAATGAAAATATACAGTCAAGATACTGAATGAATAAGCCTCCCTCGTATTTGGGGAAGTTTTCTGTAGTCACCACTGGCAGGTGGATTGATGCACTGTTTGTTGGTGTTAATATAATTGAATATAGCTAATTTGTGATGACATAAATGAATGAATGAACATTTTTTTGTGTAGAATTGAATTTATTTTCGAATATTATATAAAAAACTAATATTTTTTTATAATCATATTTTTAAATTTCGTAGTAGATCGAAAATTAAGTAGAACCAACGTGTTTTCTTTCCAAAATAGTGAAGCAACTAATTTACCAACCGTACAAATAGAATCATCGGATAGTTGGTTGGCGAAATATGTCCATAATTAACCACCTGCCTAACATTGACGGCAAATAGATGAGCTCGGCTGGCTAATTCGGTGTTGTGAAAGGAATTTGATGGTTCGTTTGCCGTATTTATGTAACCAACATCAATGACGTAACGACGATACCATGATTTTTAAGGGGACTTTTTTTTATCGCTGACGCGTTCTCTATATTAACTTTCCTCTGCCTCTTTCAGAAATCCTCAAGTATCAAAAAGATCGTATATTATATATTAGACAAATAACGATCTTATAATTACAATAAATCTATATTAAGTTATCTGGTTCCCATAATACAATTATTGCTAAATTGCTTGTTTAATGGCCACCAATATGAATTATTTATTATTTAATTATTTATCGAGCCTAAAAATCTGTCGTACGTCCAATTACCTATTGACACCGGCGATGGACTCTACAAAACTCAAAATCCAAATCCTCCTTGATAATACCATTTTTTATAGCTACGTGTTCTCAATATGCATATCAAGCATCGATCGAGGTCTTAGATTTAGATTCCATAGTAAAGAGAATAATATACTTCCTATTTTGCACTGGTAATTGAATTTCATCAATCTCAATAAACCCAAAGCAAACGATGGTATTAGCAGACGCCAGTCGGCACCGATTTGTAATAGACATTAGAGATATGTCGCCGGCGAGCCTACCGCAGATGCCGGTTAGCTGCTACGTACGGATAACAAGAGCAGGCAACACTGATTTACCAACCATTACCAGTCCTGCACTCTTAGCACTAGTTTGGATATTTTAGAACGTTTATAGTGAGGCTAGTGAGTTGATTACGAAAGTAAATAAATAAATAATGGTGGACTTTCCACACAACACTATCTAGCCCCAAACTAAGCCAAAGCTTGTAATATGGGAACCAGATAGCTGATATAATACGTATATACTTTTTTTTTGTAAATACATACTTATAATATTATATAACACCCAGACAGAGAACAAACATCTATGTTCATCACACAAATGTTTGTTCTCGGTAGGGATCGAACCCACGGCCTACGGCGCAGAAGGCAGAGCTACTACCAACTGAGCTGTGAAAGTGTTTTAACTGACGGTAAAAATGTTTTAGTGCTTTGAGACACTACACATTCAGATAAGAGTCAGATTCGGTCACTGTTTTCGACATGTCTAAAGTAGAAATGGAATTATTTTAGTACTAAAGGCGAAAGCTAAGTTTCCTCATCCGATGCAATTGTGGAATGGTTTATAATCCATATAAACTTAATATGTATTATGTATGTCTAGCAGTAGTTTACTCGAGATGACAAAGTATGTGCTTACTTGTTATTGGTTTGCAACACAACACAAAAAATCTGTTGTTAAGTTTTTTTATAATATAAATATCGGCTAATTTCACACAGCACTATCCAATCTAAGCAAAACTTTGAACTGGGAATCAGATAGCTGAGATGCCTACTTTTTTTTTGTAAAATAATACTTAGAACATAATTATATCACCCAGACAGAGAAAAACATCAATGTTCATCACAGAAATGTTTGTGATAGGGATTGAACCCACGACCAACAGCGCAGAAGCCAGAGCCAACCAACTTAGCTGAAAGGGCTGTTTTGCAAACTTCCCGCCTCTATGCGCCCTGGCAATCTAGAAAAGGAGGGGGAGCAGCAATTAGGACCACAATTAGAGGACAGTATGTTTCAGATTACAGGCGCATTCCGTTTGGCGGAATAACAAAGCTTGCCAACTAACTATTAAGACGTTGCCCATTTTACGACTCAACTGTTAACTTTTGTTCAAATATTACTAGGCTTGAAGACTATGTTTAACAGAGAAATAGCATTTTAATGCGATAACAATATGTGTTTAGTGAAAGGTTGATAATGCAGCAACTGAAAGACTTGTAATACTTTGTGGATATCATATTCATAAGGATCAATAATGAAATATGTAATTGAAAATACTACTGAGAGGAAAAATAAGTAACTGTTTAAAGGAACAAAACGTTACACAACTTGAGAAGTGCCCAAAATATCCATTTAAAAAAACAAGAACCAACTATGGCAAGTTTTTTTATTTTAATTTTCGCACATGTGTAACATTGCCACAATTTAGACTACAACTATTTTTATTCCACTAGCTTCAAACGCCACATTTCAAAAAAATAAAATACTCATCAGTACTAACTGTTGAGCGATATTTTATTTTTAAATTAGAAACAGTAACGAAAACCTAGTGTCCGGTCCCATTCGATTATAATAATAACTACGTCGCCATTTTTTTTTTTCAAATCTACTTATTTCTTTTTGTTTAGCTCGATACGAACAATCATTGTATTATCTTGGGATAATTAAAAAAGATCTAAATGCATAAGACTAAGTAAAAAGTTTAGGATTAGTGTCTAACAACTACAATTTAGATCTAATTTTTCTCTAAAATTTGCACCGAATTCTCTCGTGGCTTTTTCAACCGTTTCCTTGGTTGAGTGGTTTTAATATAGCAAAGTAGATACGTCCGCCCGTCTGTGGTTCAGCAAACCAGCGCAATATTTTTGAATTTGTTACGGAGAAGCGACTTAGCATATGAATATGCGAAGGATTGTATTGTCCAATAGGAATATGCGAAATGGCGGCAAAAAGTCTAAAGAATATTTTATGCAGATCACTTTTCATTTGGAGCTTGGTGGAACATTGGCAAGACAAGTGCACTCCAAAAGTATATGTTAGATAGTTGTTGTGTTTTGTAATAGTAACTTTTCCTACTTATTTCATAGATATAACGATTTAAGTCAAAGTCAAAAGGTATTTATCCAATAAAATCACAAGGATATCTTTGAAACGTCTTAAAACTATGAGAATCTAGCTGCCAGTTCCATGCGACCAAAACCTAGAAGAACAGGCAACAAACTTACTGCTTGGTTACCGTTCTAAGGAGCTGACAACCGATAGATAGTTTCCGTACTTAACCAATCTTGTAGATTAAAATTTTTTGAAATGTACGATTGAGAAGTTTGTATGACGGTTGTCTGCATCTTAAGATTTTAGGTATAACCGTAGAGCATTGCAACAAGTTTTTTTAACCTTTCCGTGATTGAATTTTTATTTAAACATTCTACAAGCGCTCAACATTTTCTCGTTCCAAAAACATTTTAAAGCAAACATTCTTATTGCAGAAACATAAGTTTCCATTCCTTACAAATTCGCTTTCTTTTAAATTCTTTTCTGGGTTAATATAAGTAGGATCCAGTTGTTTTGTAAATAGCATTTATCTCTGTCGAAAGAAGGCCTTTTCGTAAATTATTAGCCTCTGGGCATCATCCCTACACAGTTAGCATATTGAAGGGATAACATAATATATCCTTTGTCTTGTTAATAAGGTACGGAGTTCCCTGGAAATTATTTTGCTTTTAAATATTTGAATCAATCATCATCATCATCCACAGTCCGACTTCACCCACTGCTAGGTATATAGGCCTGTCTTTGTATTTGCCACTGTTGATAGCACTATACTAGTCTCAGCCAACTCTTGCCTTCGATGTTTGTTACTTCATCTGCCTATCTTGTTTCAGGACGACAGGCACTTCTATACCCAGTTCTTGGATACCATTCAGTAAGCGTTCACTCCACCTGTCATCACCTCGCCTCGCCAGGTGTCCTACCCAGCTCCATTTCAGTTCCGATATACGATTCCCAACGTCTTCGATTTGAATTAATAAAAAATAAAACAAATTGATTTAATTGAATCAATGAATAAGTTAAATTAAAAACTAATTGAATTTAAATACCTACTACAAAAACTTTGGAAGGAACAAAGAGACTATTGGTCAACTCAGCGAGTTATGACCTAGATTCAACTAGCTTTAAGACATTTCAAAGTGATCCTTGTGATTTAACTTAGCTAATGCCCATTAAACTAAAAAGCAAAGCCATGGATATCTGTTTAACACCCTGGCTTACCTATGCCTGCCAAACATAGCCAACAATAAAAAGAACGCTAGACACACTGAGAATTTGCCAAAGAGGAATAGAGAGAAGTTTTTTAGGTATCAAGATCAGATACAGAGTCAAAGACTAGGGGAAGGGAAGGAAAGAGTAATTAGGAGGAAAACAAGAACCAAAGCTATAGTGAAAAGAATGCCATGCATGAATGACACCAAATAGATGGTCCTAAATCGTCACCAACTGGATAATAACCTGAAAAATAAAAAGGAAGACCAAAAGATGGAACCAAGAGATTATAAATGTGGCTGGAAGAGTATGGGCGATCCTTGGAGGAGGCTTATACCGCCGAAGGTGGTCCATACATAAATATATAAAAGGTAACTTGTAAATAAATAATTTAGTTTTTTTTTTGTGTGTGGAAATAAAGCTATTTTTTTTTATTAAGCATTTTGACTTTGATTGATTCATTTTTGCCGTACGTTACCAAAACTGTAGCTTTTATAAACAGCTATCAAAGCCTCTATCCAAACATTCCTCTCCACAAAAAGAAAATAGTTCAACAAAAACTCTCCCCGAAACCGCAAAGAAACCAATTATTCCCAACTTAACGCCACAGCAATCAGACCACCAAAGCGAGAATCCGTGGAATGCCACAGAAAAAAGATTCGCGAGAGAACAAAGATTATTAAAAAAGCAGACGGCCGGTACACGTTCAATAAAATCCGCCTGGATCCACACACAGCCATCTAAACAGTTAGGTAACTACATATCAAGGCAGGTACTTGACGTGTATGATCTGTGAGGCAATTCGTTAACACATAATATTATGTTGGCCATGTGTTTGGCCCATCTAAAAGTCATCAGTCTGAAGAAGTCCACTGCCGGACAAAGGTCTCGCGTATATAGAATGTCTTCCGCGCTCTTTAAAATATCGTCATTCTATATAGAAAAAAAAGAGAGAAAGAAAAGTTCATCGATTAAAGTAGTTCAAAAAAACACTTGCCACAAAAATGATATTTTGATCCTATCTAAATTTGCCACCAAAATAGTACAAAAACTATAAAAAGAAAGTTTTTTTCGATTGGCATCTACAAAAATGTTGAAACCTCCGTGCGAGCCTTTGCTAAATCAATTCAATATTTTATTTCAGACCACATAATAAGTCTATAAAATAAGTAAAAACACAACAAGCAACATAATAAAAAACAAAATACACATCATTCATACAAATAATCCAAATAAACAACACTGCTTAAGAGAACCGCATATGCGCTCTCGTCCAGTCGGTGTTTAGCCTCTCTGCAATGAGGTGTAGGTAATTGGCACGTCTTTGAAAATCTTGAAAATTTCATGATATTTATTCATATAAGTAAGGAAACCAACAACCTTATTTGGACTGTGGCACGAGTCGGCCACCGGCTCCCATTCAAAACACCAAACAACATAGGAAATTAAAATGTCTAGTGGAAAAATCGCTGTGTGTTTTCTTTGAATATCATGGCAATAACGTTTTTAGTGGGAATGGAATGAAAGAATTAGACGAGATTTAATGATTTCTTTTGACCCAGAAAATATGTATCACTGGAATTTACAATTATTTTTTATGTTAGTGGTCTAGTGGTAGTGACCCCGTCTTCTGAACGTAAAATCGTTGGTTCGAATCCGGTCGTACACCAATTTTTTGATTTTTCTTTTTGAAAAAAGAATGTGCGCAATGCCGGTGAAGTAAAACATCGTAAGAATTTTTTTTAATATTCTAGATGTGGGTGATGGGCCTACAACCTGTCACGTATGGAATACCAACTACTGCAAAATGTGGGTATGTGCCAAATGTAATATTTTCTAACTATCCCCCTTAGATATCCTCAAGGAATCATGAGTCAGTACTTGGTACTAAGAGATGTGAAAGGATCGTGCCTAGGGTTCAAAGTCATAAAGCTGTTTATTTTTTGTTTTATATCTTAAAATTGTTTTAGATTAATTTGTGCGCGCAAACATAAAAAGCAATAAATTGTTTCAGTAAACGCTGACCATGCTAGTAGATAACAAAACTGAACGTGACACTGTGCATGACATCCAGCCAAAATGTATTTACAAAATAATAATGTAAACAGTGAACAAAATGCGTGTTTAATTTGGTTCAGTGGTTTCGCGACACGAACGGATCATCACGCTGTAACCCGAAATCCGATATCCGAGTATCGGGTAAATAACAAGTGTACGGCCTAAAGTAATGTTCTAAGGAAAATATACAAAGTCTAAAGTAACAAGCACGGTATCGGTCGTGGCAATCTTTCTTTAAGCGAGTTGCTTACTGGTCGTTTTTTGTTTTGTCTACGTTTGTGTGCGAGTTCATATCTGGTGCATAATTGTTCATTTGCATAATAGCCCCCATAGTAGAGGACTAGGGCTTATACTATTTTTACCCCGATTATGAGAAACTTTACTAATGTTTTTTAGTATAAAATGTGGTAGTGGTAGCGGTAGCCTTACGATCCTGAGGTAGTGGTTTCAAATCCGGTCGTGAACAATGAGTTTTTCTGCTCGAAAATGTATATGCACAGTGCCAGTACTCTCAAACGGTGAAGGTAAACATCGTGAGAAAACCGGCTTGTCGAATCTAAAAATTTCGAAAACATGATTGTGTCAAGGGCTCGAAAGGAGCCTCTTTGAGACGCACTTAAAATCCAATCACCACACTGTTTTGAAAAACTAATGTCACGACAAGAAGAAGCATAAAATGTGTAAAATTGTTGAAAAGAAAATACGTCTGTATTCGCTGAATTTTTTAAAGCTATTACGATGGTTTATGGGCTAAAATCTGCTGCGAGCAAATTACTCAGCCCATATCAATAACACAAATTTTTCAACTGTTCAACTGCAGTCTACTAGGTTGTAGATTTAGACCAAGCGTACAATATTTATGCAGTCTGTGGACTAAACTCTACATTTCGGCGATATTCCCACCTCCGAACAAAACCATTGACACTCACAAACAACGGCCGCTGCAGGCAAAAATTTATGGCTTTTGTTTTCTCAGGATAGTTCTGTTACTTATTGCTCTATTGATTTATTGCCATAGATTTGTAGAGGCAATGAAAAATTTCTATTGGCCGATGATTTAAAAGCCAGAGGTAGAAGTTGCAATTTATGTGCAATTAGAAAAGTGTTTTCGTACTGTTTTTCGGAGGCAAAGGTCTGATGGATTGCGAGTTCTATTCATTTGGACTATTGACATAGACATAGACAATCATTTATTCACTACTGAGCACACAACATACTAAACATGGTAATGAAATATACTTTGATAGCTTTCACAGCTCAGTTAGTATTAGCTCTGCCTTCTGCGCCGTAGGCCGTGGGTTCGATCCCCACCGAGAACAAATATTTGTGTGATGAACATAGATGTTTGTTCTCTGTCTGGGTGTTATTATATATTATAAGTATGTATTTACAAAAAAAAGATATATAAGTAGCATATCAGCTATCTGGTTCCCATATCACAAGCTTTGGCCTAGTTTGGGGCGAGATAGTGCTGTGTGGAATGTCCACCAATATTTATTTTATTTATTTATTATTTATACATTATAGGAAGAATAATACATCATAACACAATAGAAAAAAAGGGAGAAAAAATATAATTACAGAACAATGTTAAAACCTACATGTTTAAATATGAGGTATGCTACAGCAAATATGAGGTATGCTATTGCGAGTGGTTTGTTATCTACCTACTATCACTTGTAAAACATATTAGTTGATAAACATATGAAGTAGTTGGTCGATTCTGAATATCGCAGTAGTAAAAACTGTGTCGCAATTTACAGCACCCGATCAAGTTATTAAGTAATAACATCTGCAACCCAATTAAATCAAAAATGCAGGCTTGGTAGACTTCCTCTCAGATTTCTCGGTACTTCACTAACAGGGATCTACTTAAAATTATTTGAGGATGTTTCTGAGACACGTCTCATCATTCACATTTTGACGCATGCCAGAAATACCTGCGAAGATTAAACCTAGAAAAAAAGCCTCGTCTGTTGGTCTATATTCCACGGTTTACGTCAGATGATGGTGATACAAAACAAGATTTTGAGCGAATCGACTAATAAACAAAACTAGAAAGCTTTACTACTTTTTCACAGTCTAATACCACCGATCCAACTTACGGAAATCGAATCGCAACACAAAAAGGTGGGAACGTGCGCGCGGCCGCTGAATTTCCTGTATGTAGCACTGATTAAATTTGCACGTGGACGTTTGCACGTGAATGTACCGGCGCGGTGAATGGTGGATGCGACTGTACGCGGATTTTTCACTTCAAATGTGCGAAGATTCTGGATTCTGGGATAAAGCGAGGTTTAAGGTAATTGACGCGTTTGACAAAAAGTCAAGGTCAGTGAAGAAAAGTATTAATTCGTTTCGCTTTGAAAATTGAGAAAACTAGAAATTCGCTCTTTCCAATATGAAATAGGTGAAAGAAGCTGTGCGAGAAATCACTAGTTATACAAGGTGTAAAAATACCACTCCTAAAAACTTCAGGGGGCTAAAGGATCAATAATGAATAACTTTTTCTAAGGACACACACACTAGCTGTGTGTGTGTTTTTTTGAGTTCACAGTGTTGGTCTGTGAACGCAAAAAAATAGCTGTTTCATGCAAAAGTTCAATACCTACCTGGCTAAAATGTATAATAAAATGTATGTTCATTAGATAGCCTGTTTTTTTCTCTTAAAACCTTTTATATTGATACATTATTAGTGTGTACCTATAGAACAATGTCTCATGAAAAGTTGGTCATTGTCGACCACTTAGAAGAGAAACGATCGAGTGGAAGATTCCTAACCAGATGGTCTGAATAGCTTTGAGACAGACCTTTGAAGAGACGTCATTCTAAAGTGTGGTGCAAATGACTAAGGATCGGAGTTGCTAGAGACAGGTCATCTACACCTGCAGCATGAGACCTGGTTGATCAAAATCATCAGGAAGGAAGTACCATCCAAAAAGAAATAAATTAAAAATAAAATGAAATAGGTACATATATTTAACACACACATTAGAGGGAACACAGAACAGTGAAAATTACTAGGTAAATATAAATCAAAGAAAAAAAATTATACAAAAATAAACAGAATTTATCAATTTGACCTGCTCAGTGCTTCGTGTCAAGTGCTCGAAAGGAGCCTTTTGAGGCGCACTTAAAATCCTTTCACCACACTGTTTCGAAAAAAACTAGTGACCCGACAAGAGAAAGAGAGAGTGCCTCGTGAGGTGAGATTGAAGAATAAAAACGTCTGCAAGTAATTCAGTGACAAGGAATCAACTATGTTTATTTATATGCCATCACTTGCTTCACTCAAAGCAATCAATATACGCTCAGTGGATAGCAAGCAATCGATTAGAAGCACCGTGAGACGGTCCTTAATCTGGCGAGTAGCCATCATCGGATTGAGACATAGCCCAAACTAAACACACCATTCATATTAGGTATAACTATAACAGTCAGTATGTATAACAGTCCACCTCTTACGATCAGTTTCTTTAAAGGCGTGCCTTAAGAGGCTGCTCAAGATGATGCCCGATATGGGTAGACTGTTGGATCAAAATTACCCTCTGTAAGATTTATTTACAAAGTTTTACAATTAATAATTCTTATTCTTAACTGTAAGACAACTTCTCTTTCGCACATTTTAATATGAATTTGTATATATAAAATCATTGAATATTCCGTTATAAAATCACCGTTTGCACCGCTGAACATATAATTATGAAAAATCACAAATCGTTTCCCGCCATCTCACCAGCTGATGTTAAGTGATGATACAGTCGGCCGACGGTGTTGTACGCTTATCTAGAAGATACCTATTTACTATACTCTTGAAAACATCAAAATTATGTGTTTGGAAAAACAGACACTCTTTGACTGTCTGCATCATGTATTCCATGAAAATTATCCTTAAAGCACACCTAAATATATATTCAATACCATACATGTACATCAATTGTCAAGAATTGTTGATTCATCATCAGTATAATGAAGCCCACAGCTAATCATCATTATCATATCATCATCGTCATAAACAGCTCACAATAAGCCTTCTCCCTCAGACGCAACTTTTGTCGGTTTTTGGCCTTTTACATCCAAGACGTACAGTAACAATCATAGCATATTACATATTACATACATACATAAAATCACGCCTTTTCCCACAGGGTTAGGCGAGACCACGGATTTCCACTTGCTACGATCCTGACATACCTCTTTCGCTTCATTCACTCTCATAACATTCTTTCATTCGTAACATTCTCATAACATTCTTCATACATTCACAGCAATTAATTTTGCTATTAATTGAAATATAGGCCACTACGGGTTAGTGGCTTATCCTACTAATATTATAAACGCAAGAGTTTGTAAGTATGGATGAATGGATGGATGGACGTTTGTTACTCTTTCACGTAAAAACTACTGAATGGATTTTAATGAAACTTTACAATAATATAGCTTATACATCAAAATAACACATAGGTTACAATTTATAAAGATATTGTGTGAATTGTCCAAAATATGATAAGTGTCAAGTAAGTAGGAAAAAATCTACCATCTGCGCAGACGAAGTCGCGGGTATCAGCTAGTATTTCAAAATTATATATAGTTAACCAGCTGTGTGTCAATTTAAGCTGCGTATTGGGGTATTCTGGTAAACACAGGTATTGTGTTTGCTCTCTTGCCTTGGAAGGTCTTCAGGGCACAATGGTTCACTGATGGATCAATGTCCTTAGTCTTGGAGCTTCTTAAATTAAAGAGCATTACCAAATCAGAACGTAGATACTATCAGTATCTACTAAGACTGTCTTGTTTTCATTGAAAACTATAAGAATGCCTCTGCCGCCAAGCAGCGTTGCTGTGTTTTGAAGAGTGTGGTTGCCGGTAAAATTACAGGCACATGAGGCTTAACATATATATGCCTCAAGTTGATGCACGCAAGGCAGCAAAGCGCATCTTAGGACACGTTCCTATTGTACGTGGCTTAAGAGGCATTGCTTTGTTACAAGTTATGGCTGGGGAGTAAAAAAAATACGAACTAAGCTGTGAGCAGCTTAGTTGGTATTATTTTTAATTAAAGACATACGATTTTTCCCTGTAGATAATAATTTCAAATTATGCGATATCCCGAGATCGCTATCCCTGTTTTGTGGCCATAATTTTTAGAGTCGCTCTTGTTATGTTGTAAAACTTTAGATTGAGACTGCCAAAACCTCATAACACGGCACTGCCGACAAGCCATAAACCTTCAAAACTGCACTAAATGCATAATAAACCGCCCTTATACAGAAAACATTGAATTTGATGCACGCCGACCGTCGCCTATAAAATTAACAATTCTTATCACTGTCTCCGTCGTAAAATCTCGTATAGCCCACAGATTATGAAATAGCTACTGCGTAACTCGTATCGGACAGATGATAGAAGAGTTAGAATTTCGTATGAACCACAGAAATGATGACGAAGCTATAGAGTTTTCATGCGTTTAAATAATCCAGTTGGATTCATCTTGTATTCTTTTTTCTTTCAAGAAATCATATTCATCCTTATAAATATCTCACAAACTTTTTTTTTTAATTTTACACTTGTTTTAGACTTTACTTTAGGTTTGAAGTTTGATGATCATTAAAAATGTCTAGCGATCGGTCAGAAAATATTTTTTTTAAAAAAACCTGCTGTATTGAGAACCTTCCTATTTAAAGTCTTATTAAGAGGTTCAAAATCAAATAAAAAAAAATTTTTTCTTAAAACATCTTTCAAAAACAAGTCGCTATAAATCACAATAAAGTATGTTTGAAAGTAGACTGACGGGGAAAAATAAAAAGGCAGCATCCAAAGGCATAAAGCTACACATTACAGCGCCCAGTGATAGTAACTAGTATTTAATCTATGTGGCAGTAAAGTCAGATAGAACTGAGCAACCCATATGAAGTTCGCATCTCGAAAGATTACTGTACTCAATTAAGACTTCAGCTTGTTTTGACATTTCACGAGAAAAACCCGTCAAAAATCTGTAACTTAAGTTTTATATTAACTAGCTTGTTTTCAAAAATATTTACACTAGTATCTTTCATATTGAGCATTTAAACCCATTTCCAAACATTTAGCGTTAGCTGGTGAACTTCTGGTACGATGTTGCAAAAGTTTGCTTTTTTGTAACAATTCAATAATTTAGAAAACTTTGCATCTGAAATACGTCATAAAAATAGTCGTCATGGCTGGCAGCGCATCAGCCCCTCAATGGTGACCACTTACCATTAGGTGGTAAAATAAATGTCTGTCTATGTCTAAATGTCTGCTAACCTGCCAGCTAAGGCACAAAAAAAAACGTTTTAAAGTCTGAGATATGTGAAATAGTGTAGAAACTGATAATATGACAGCCTTCACAGCTCAGTTGGTAGTAACTCTGCCTTCTGCGCCGTAGGCCGTGGGTTCGATCCCCACCGAGAACAACCATTTGTGTGATGAACATATATGTTTGTTCTCTGTCTGGGCGATAATATTATAAGTTTTTATTTATAAAAAAAAGTATATACCTCTATATATTATAATCAGTTATCTGGTTCCCATATCACAAGCTTTGGCTTAGTTTGGGGCGATATAGTGGAAAGTTCACCAATATTTATATTTATTTTATTTATAATAATAAAAAAAAGTGCATAGGTATTACTTGCAATGGCATTGCTCAGCTTCTTCTGATCACGACTGTCAGTAGTATTATTTATTCGGCACCACAGCTATAAAACGAAGGCTTTCCAATTTAATGATCATTTAGAATGATAGTTGCATTTGTGGGATAGGGGAGTTATTTATGTTGACAAGTTGTATAGTTGTTACGATGCATATTGCTATCTTTCGAGGCATCGAAGTTGAATGCTTCTATTTTTTGTCCATCTCTATGCTATACCTTAGTCTAAAGCGTTTCGGCGGTATAAGGCCACAAATTAAAATGACCACTTATAATTATGTCCTATTACTTACAATGTCCTGTTCTAAACATGACCATTTCTAACAATACCTTCGTCTGGTATTACCTACCTTGAAAAATCAACATATCTGGAAATGACCACTTTTCTATATGATCAAATTATAAATTATTCACTTACTCGTATAAAAAAACAGTTTTCCGATAATCCATGTCATTTAGTTACCACAAGTTTTTTAAATGGATAGAAATAATATTGTATGCTGAATTCATCCAATGCAGACAGTTTTTTTGTAAACTTTTTAGGAATAACGCATAACGCATCGGCGTTCTCGTAACCTTTTTAGATTCACTTAACTACAACTTGTGAGTGGTCGAGCTTTGGGAATTCATTTCTCAGTGTCAATATCAGGTTTAGGTACCTAGTTGTTTATTTAGATAATAATGAAGTATGTATAGGTCTATAAGTTATCATATTTTCCTTGAGTTACTATACCGCCGTCAATTCTAATTAGTCTATATCCTTCCAAGGAATAAATCGATCTCTACCTTGCCTGGAAGAGATCGCTTTTAGCCATATTTAGCCCATTGTTTTGACTTAACACTGTATTATGTTTCTGCGTGGTGAACACTAAAGAGTAATCTTAAAATATCTGCCCGATTCTTAGATAAAAGGCTACAGTTTTGTCTTTGATTTAGACTGGCAATAAAAAAAAACAAATAATACTCAATAATAAAGATTAGAGTTCTAATTTGGTACTCACAAGCGTGGCACGTACCTAACACTTACGCATGAATAAGATAATATTGCGATGTAGCCCAACTGGGGGAAGAAAGTACAACTTTCCCAAGTCACGGCCACAACTCACGTGGCCTTTACCAATCAGTAGGACGACAAAACGAAATAGAAATAATGACAATTTAAATAATAAATAGAAATAAAGAGCACCGTTAGACTGGTGGGAACGACCTCGTCTTCTAATTGTAAGGTCAAATGCCAATAGGTTTATCTCTTTGAAAATTGTATTTTTCAAACGGTGAAGGAAAACATCGTGAAGAAACCAGCTAGTATTCTAGTAGCGGCGATGGCCTTGCAAGTTGTCGCGTGTGGAATACTAATTGCTAAATGTGGGTATATGGAAAATAATAATATTTGGACGTACCGCTGACTATCCTTCTTAGCCATCTTCAAAAAATCTTAAATTGGTACTTGGTATTAAGAGATCTAAGGGGAAATCTACTGTGCCTAGGAATCGAAGTCCGAATCGAAGTCGTGAAGCTGTTTCAGTTTCTTTTTTTGAGAGCACTGGTGGTCTAGTGGTAGCAGCCCCGCCCTTCCGATCCTAAGGTCGTGGGTTCAAAACCGTTGGTGCACCAATGATTTTTTTCTGTTCAAAAATGTATATGCACAATGTCAGTACACTCTAACGGTGAAGGAAAACATCGTGAGGAAACCGGCATGTTGTAGAACCTCATAAGTTCTATATCATGTGTCGAGTGCTCGAAGAAGCATCTTGAGGCGCACTTAAAATAATTTCACCACACTCTTTCGAAAGAAACTAGTGACACGACAAGAAGAAGAAGTTTCTTTTTCTCAGTTTTTAATAATCACCAAATACAAAAATGAAAACCATCGTTCATTCGACTAATGAGTTGGTCGACTTCTTCAGGGATTTAAAAAGAACTTGAGAATATTTCCAAAGTACCTGCGGCGGCGGTCGCTTCCACTGTTTTGTTTTTGTAACCGCAGGAACTTTTTAATGTTTATTTAGAACAAAAAGTTTTTAATCACATTTTTTGGTAAAGCAGTTTCAATGATAAAGTCTTCAGATTGCTTGGAAAGTGCTTGTTCAATTTTGTTGCTGCGATGTGACAAATTCAGATAATTTAAAACTTTTAAGTGCTATTCTTCTATTAATCTCTCAAACGGTGAAGGACAACATGCATCGTGGGGAAACCGAGTTAGTATTTTAGCATGGGGTTGCGATCTGTCACGTATGGAATACCAACTACATAGAATTTTTAGTGTGTACTGCAAAAGTGGCTATATGCCAAATGTAATACTTGGACACACCTCTGACTATCCCCTTAGACACCCTCAAAGAATGTTGAGTTAGTACTTAGAACTGAAAAATCTGAGGAGATATCGACCGTTGCTAGGGATCAAGTCCTGATGCTGTTTCTGTTATAGTTAACTATATTTTTTTCAATGAGGAACTTGATGGCATTTTTGCGTTTATTTTAAATTACCTATCTAAACTGCGAACGTAACATTACAGCGATTTTAAAGTGTATACAACAGCGCTGTTTAAACAAGTCACAAAACTTTTTCAAAGCTTGGCTGTCCCAGTAATTGGGTTTGCCTGTCCAATTCCGCGCGGCTTTCTGCTACGATGAATAGCCTCCTTACAAAAGCGGCAATGGTCACTGCCATTTCGTAGAACGTTTTAAAGAGCCTGAAAAATAAGGTTGGAAATGTTTTGGTATTTTGCTTCAACAAATATTAAGGAAAATGTGGTCACTTATTTAAATAATGTATGCTTTTAAATCTTATTACCTCGTAAAGATGGTGTTTAAGGCGACGCCTCCAATTAAATGCAATAACTGCTTCCAAACAACAATGACATTATGATATTTAATAACCACGTCTTGGAAAAGCGATACTAAACTAGTTAAGTAGGTAGCTATTTTTTATACTACTTGCTGATTGAGTAAGCAGATGACCCACCTGATGTTAAGAGGTAACCATCACCTATAACATAGCATTGCATCGTAAGTCAAGCTCCATAGGAACGTGCCCTACGATGCACTGCCCCACATCCTTCAATTAGAGACAAACAGATGTTAAGGCTCATGCGCCTGTAATTTCACCCGCAACCGCACCCTTCAAACTGGAACAACAAAGCGGCTTGGCGGCAGAAAAAGGCATGATGGTAGTACTTCCACGTACGAGCTCTTCACAAAGAGCTCTACTATTTAAAATGTATAAGTATGTTAGGTACAGCAAAATCATTTACGTATTCTTCCAAACAATAAAATGCACTTAGCGTAAGTGGTATTAATCCACTATTTGAGCAAGTTTCGTCCAATACTATTTGAGCTTCGTTTAATAGAGTCAGGTCCGTTCCGCATTATGTAGAGATGTAGAACACAAAGGGGCATGTTGCCCGTCAGCGGGTTTCCGTGCTATAACATGTGTGATACATAGACGTAAAGAATGACAAACTCAACCCATTTAGAAAAAGACACTATACCTTAAATAATATGAAGGTCTCCAAAAGAAATGTATTATGGCGAGTTCAAAAGAGAAGTGGCAAAAGCTCGAAGAACTGACAACCACTAGGGAATAAAGGTTCTTAAATGGCGATCACGTACAGGAAGACGCCCTCCTACGCAGCGGATAGACGACATTGTGAAGTTCGCGGGAAGTCGGTCGATGGAGAGGGCACAGAATCGTTCTTCCTGGAAATGATTAGGGGAGGCCTATGTCCAGCAATGGACTTCTTCAGGCTGATGATGATGATGATCTGGTTTCTATTGTACAAGCTTCTCTCAGTTTGGAGCTAGATGACGTTTTGTGAAATGTCTGTCAATAATTATATTGTTGTCCATCTACAGAGATGTCAGTGTTAAATCTCAATGCCTGTTTGCCTGAAATTGCACCGACACTTTCTAATAAGAGCACAACAATGTGAGCATTATTTTAGCGGCAGATATAGGTTCCACGGTTGTATTTTCCCTGATAAACTCTCAGTGCTTTACTACTAAAGCCCAGTTATGGGCATTACCCAATCCAGCATAAAGGCACGACAAAGCGAGCATCATTTGAGCGGCAGATATAGGTTTCACGGTAATATTTCTCCAGGTGAACTTTTGCTCAAAGCTTGGCTTGCTGCGGCATCAATATGTAGCAGTAGTCTCATGCCGCCCCTGGCGCTACTAAGCCTGCTTTAATAATGTGGACATTCGACTCATAAGTCGCTGTTACCGGCCGAGTCCTGTCTTCTCGTATTGACATAAATGGGTAACGTGCCTCGCTTCTGTTACTAGAATTTCTGTTTGCTTTTTGTTTTCGCAGACGTAGAATAGAGGCGATACGACAAGTTTGAGATGGAATTTCTATTGTGCATAGTGAAATACGTAAGAGAGGGTATTAACAAGCACATTGGACATAACAATTATAATCTGAGTGCTGGACTATAAAACAAAAGAAAGATATCCGACAAGTTCATTCTCGTATTGACATAAATGGGTAACGTATACCTAGGTTCTATTTGTAGCATTCCTGTTTACTTTTTGTTTTCACAGACGTAGACTAGAGGCGATACGACAAGTTTGAGATGGAATTTCTAGGAATTTCGTGAAATGCGTTTCGGGAAATTTGGAAATGATAATTACGAGTACATGAGACTTAAAACTTACTTAACACAAAGAGTGACATGGTCGTCGTGTTCCGTGAGGTGATGAAATTGTTATGTAATCAAATTTGAAAAGGCCTTTTCCGTTCTAGCATTAACCGTTCAACATCAGGTAGGCAATATGCTTGTTCCATCAGTTCCTGCGTAAAGCAGGTACCTACTCATAATTATTTATTGTTTGTGTTTGTGAAGTAAGTGAAAAAAATGTTTTTTAACTAAAAGTGTGGATTTATGGATTGCCGATATCTTCATAAATACATTCACAAAATTCATAATAAAAATCATCAGAAAAAGTTGAAACAGTTTTACGACTTTGATCCCTAGACGCGGTAAATATCCCCTTAAAAATTCATAAAGTTCATCACTATCGAAAAATATTAGTTTTTAGAATAGCTTCAATCAAAAACACTACTGTTTACTATGCAAACAACCTATCAAAACCACAGACAAATTCCACCTTCCATCCTGTGTACAAATAGTGCCAATAAAAAGCAATTAAAGTCGGCTCGGCGCCTGAGGCAGATTTGTCTACCGGCAGAGTTCGGTAGATAGGGGAAGCCTGGGGAAGCCGATCAAGTTTGCATTTTAGGAGCTCTCGCTGTAAAGGAAATTGATGTTTGGGTTTATTGGGTGATCGGATTTTATAAATCAACGATAGTGTAGCAAAGCGAAAATGCAAGGAAATAAAAGTCAAATATATTTAGGTCACATGCGACTTCTAAACTTCACAACTATTAAGAATTCAAATAAAATAGGATAAATATAATTAAGTTCAACAATAAATAAATTCAAATGACAAAATTAACTTAAATGAAAATTAAAATCAAAATATAATCACGGTAAATAAAGTTAGTTGGTTGATACAATTAGTTGGTTGGTATTTAACCAAATCATGTTTTTTTCAAGGAATTTATCGTAGCTTTTACTTTTGTATTCGAAACATCCGTAAATTTACGAGTGATTTACTTTAGACCTGAATTTTCTGAACATAAGCTAAATAAATATCAAATACCTGCGCTCGCACGTGGTCCGAGTCGCGACGTAATTGCATTGCTTGTCTGATAGAAACATGTACTGTTGCGGGAAAATTGAAAATACGTTAGTATTGTAGAAAAAATCACCTATTTTTGTACCTCACTTTGTTGCTCAATGCGTTAGGTCAGAACAGCGGCCAAGGGGCATTTTTTTAATTATGTCGTTAAAAATCTTGAACAAATTAAGTACCAATGAAATGAAAACTGTTTAAGAGCACACATTAATATGATATAAATAAAATAAAGAAATACTAAATTATACAAAATATTAATATCAATTATTAGTGTGTACCTAATATAATACAAGGATGATGTTGCAAATTAGTCCATACATGATGCGAATTAACAGCAAACTACGCTGATCTTCTTCTTCTCTCTGTTTATGGCTCCTGTCTGTCATTCGACAGACAATCTTGCCAGTGTCAAGTGATTTGTATTGAATAAATACTTTTTTGTCAAGTCAGTCTATAGTCAAGTCGGCCGTCATTTGTTTTGAAGAAAATGGTGGCGGTTTTCTTCAAAACATTGGAAACATTTTCGGTCAAATCAGGATATCACAATACACTTTTCATTCCAAATGTTTACACTTTGTGCTAAAACCTCAAGTAATGTTGGTTAAAATACCACCGAAATTACACAACACAGCTCAAATTAACACTAGAAAAACAAATAAAATGAAAAAGCTATGTTGCTTCCCAAAATGTCAGAAAATGAATCCCTACGCTGATCTTCCGCTGGGACCTATTTTGATGACAATGAGTGGACAATGGAAACTAAGCTATTAACTAAAGTATTCAAATTAAATGCAAACGAACAAAACACGGTAAAACAAGTAGAAAGTAGGGAACATTCTGAAACTAAAATCGATACTGAGTTAATTATGATGGCTTAAAATTTCAAAATTATATATTATTTATAATTTTTTATTTATTTACAATATTTACCGCCGGTTTCTGAAAGCCCGATCAAAACTAATCGGATGTCAAGTCACTTGCTATCTCTATCTTATTCGATGTAATAGCTGAAATGGCAAGTGACTTGACATCCGATTAGTTTTGATCGAGCTTTCAGAAACCGGCGGTAAGTGTATATTCGAAGCTAGCTAAGCCTGATAGCCATTAGCATTAAATAAATCCGTCTCAACTTTAGACTTTGTCAATTACACATTAGGGTTTTTTGTCATTCATTTAATTATTAAGTGCGAGACTTTTTTTTAATTCGTGGCTTACAGATATTTTCCAAAAGAAAGAGCGGTTGTTTTCTCTTCAGTACTTTTGTCTTCCCTTTCCTCCTGACATTGTCCAAGAGAGCCGTGTTTGCGCGTCTTAGTTCAAACAAACAACTGTGAAACGAGCTCTGGTAGTGTAGTAGTTACACATCAGCTTTCAGATTTTTATCTAATAAAGAAGGATTCGAATTGAACAGCAAATAACAGAATTGAACAGTAAGCAGTGTTGTTAAGCCTAAAAAAATAGATACATACGAGAAAATACAATAAATTAAAAACATAGGTACATATGATTTTCTTCAGTATTTTCTTATATAAATTTAATATTCACTTAAGCAATGATTTATTAGATTTCGTTAATATAAACAAAGATCGAATAAATCAATATTCATGAACATTTGACACGACGCAGTAGATGCACCTATATCAGCGGTCAAAAAACAAACCCATCTCTTTCGCAAAAAATATTTGAAACCGCCCAGCTGATTATGCTTAGATCATTATCCAGTTCAACGCTGTAGTGCGCAGGAAAATAAGAGGTTTCAATTTTTCAAAGATATTTGTCCAGAAAACTAAATCCCGACCAGCTCATGTTCCCGCGAACATGCGAGACACACGGTCACGTAGACTGCACAGCGATGTAAAATCGTTCGTGCGTGTCACATCGCAGGCTTCCATTTGAACGGTTCGTAGTTGAAAGGATACATCGCAGATTGCACGGTTGTGAACGTGATTGTTGTAAGACTGAGGTATTGAAGGGACGCAGATCGAATTTTGATTCCATCGTTGTTTAAATTGGATTTGGATCTTCTGATCATTTATGTTTATTTGTGCTTTGAATAAATTCAAACCCACATTAAATTTAATTTAAACCCACAACTACACAATCACGCTTTAAAATTACGTTAGGAAAGAACTCATGCTTTTTATATAAAAGTGTCGCCGGGGAATTCTTTATAAATATTTTATGAACATTTCTTTTTACTGAAAAAAACCTGCAGTGTTTCACTCTATCGAAAAGAAATTCACCCCAGTCGATAAACAGCGTCGGGACACGTAACATTTTGCACGAAACTTTCGCCTAACTTTGTTTTTGGCAAGCGCAGCAAAAACTTCCAAAGTTAGCCTTCCCACATGTCCGTGTATCGCAGCATCTGGTACGTCTCGAACCTGATCCTGCTCGCTTTTTTAATTAATACCACTTCGAACACTCGCGCAAAAGAATGCTTCAACTCATTAAAAGTTTTAATAGCATTTGACTTCGCTGCAACGAGAGTGGCAAGTTTTAGTGTGTGTCAAAAGTTTTCGGCTACAAAATGGTTTCGAATCACAAAGAAATAGTGCAAGTTTCTTGGCTTGGATTATGGGAGTTTTTTGAATTTATGTTCCAAAAAGGTTACATACGTTCGTCCGAGGCGGGAACGGACGCGGCCTCATCTTTCCTAAAGAGACAATTCAAGAGCGCTGCTTGTTTTTTTTTCTAACATTGATGCTGCCTGTGATAATTGCATTACTTCACAAGTTCACCAAGAACGTGCCTCATCAGACATTCAATTGCACTGAGTTGCACACTCTGAGATGTAAATGTAAAGTCTCATGTGTACGACAATCATCACTGCTTGGCAGTACTTCACGAACTCTGATGCCATGATTAGGTCATTGTACCCATGACATTGAAATTATTTACAGAAAAAAATCTATATCAGGTAGTCTGAAGAAGCAATTGCGTGCAGTGAAAACTTGTAATTTCTTGAATTTTGACAGAACTCGGTCCGTTTTCATCTCGTGCCTGGCACGAACCGGACTAGTACGAAAAGTCCTCAAGTCCATTTGTATAAGTCAATGCCAGACTGATTTATTAAGATTAGAGTAAAGGCCACTCACCGCCGTAATGTGGCTTTTAATCTACTTTTAAAGTGTGGATTGTGATTTAATGCGGGCGTTTCTCACATTTTCAATTGTATGATTCATGAGGGAGAGGAACGAATATCTACTGCAATTCTATGAATATCCCATTTATACGAGCTACAAGTGAAAACGGAATGATAGAAGTAGCCCGACGATTTGATCCTTAGGCACGATAAACGTCCCCTCAGATATCAAAGTTACAAGTACCAACTCATGATGAGATGTATTGTAATGTATTTAAGGGGGGTAGTCTGAGGTACGTCCAAATATGCACATAACTAGATTTCGCAGTAGTTTTTATTCTATACGTGGCAGGCTACAAGCCTATTTATATTAGAATACTAACTGGTTTCCTTCCCGAATGAGAGCATTAGCAATGCCCACACAATTGGTAATCGGTGTAGTAGGCACATGAAGCTTAACATCTGTATGCCTCAAGTTGATGGACGCAGGGCAGTGCATCGTAGGGCAGTGCATCGTAGGGCACGTTCCTATCGTGCGTGACTTACGAGGCAATGCTTTGTTATAGGTGATGGTTACCACTTAACATCAGGTAGGCCATCTGCTTTTTCCATCAGCAAGTTCTATAAAAAAAACAATGTCAAAACTTCATTAGTAGGTATACGGTCGGATTCAAACCCACGACTTGCAATCAGAAGGCGGGGTCAAACCTACTAGGCCACCGTTGCTCATAGCAAAAAGAAAATCAAAAGAAAACTATGAACTCATAGTTTCTATTAGTAAAAGTACTTACAACAAATTACTATAAATGCCGTTGACAAATTCAATAATTTAGTTTTTCAGTAACCATTCTTATTAAACTGTTTTGTATGCTTATTTTAGAACGCAAACTATTACAGAAGTTTTGTAATGATTCATGCTCTGAAGTGATGCTAATGAAGTACAGACGGTTTCATGAAATGCATTGTGTTAGCTGGTTAGCGGAATCGTGGCGTGCCGCCATATTGACTTCAAGTCTTCTCATGGTAAACGTCTAGTAAATCACAAAATATTAATTTCACTCAAAACTGAACTAGCACTAAAAATATATAAAATATTTCTTTACCTTGTCTATTTTTTAACAATACTGATTCTTTCCTCGTTTCATTAGATCTGCGTAGTTTTATTCCTGTGTTTCCCTAATTTAAAATTATTGAATTTTTATCAAGATATAAATAACGAATAATGGCAATCGTACAATATTCACGGGTATAACTACCGCGCATGGGGATGAGTCATGAAGCTATTTCCGTATTTTTCTCATTATTAAATACAATAAACATAAATAACACACAAACGCTCGGATTAAAAAGCCCCGCAAATCTTTCCATTACAAGCCTTACGAGGTAACACACCATAATACCCATTTGCAAGCGAAATGCAAGTCCGCCCTGCGACCTCATTTATGCAGCTACCTTTAAATCGAAAACCAATTACGGAAAAACTCCACACAAGTGCACGCATACGATGTGTCGCACGCACACACGCGCGCTATCGCAAACGCTACGGATGTAAAGTTCGTGGAAAGGAATAATTTTAGCTTCATTTCAGTTGGATTTTTCTCGAACAATCTATGGGCGCAATGCCTGTGCTTTTAGTCGGTGAAAGAAAGCATTGTAAGTAACCCAATAGAGTTAGGAGGCGCGAAGCATTCTAGCAGTAGCGATGGGTTTGCAACGTTATGAATAACCAATCACTTTAAAATGTGGGCAAGTGCATTAGTTAAAAGTCCTTCTAAATTTGGAAGTAGGTACTGGGTCTAGTACATAAAATAAAGAAACATAAAAAACAACTCACATGACCCTTCGGATGGAAACACCTTTGGATCATTGGATTGAGGACAGAGTGGAGGTTTCTTAGTGCATCCAGCATTCGCATTAATTACTACCCATAGTGTCCCATTGTTGAACAAATGTATCCCCCCATTTCAGATAGTCTCTATACGATCATGAGCCTTTATCCGCCACTCCTATAGGCGTCCAACTCATCCCGTCATCTCATGAGTGGTCTGCCGCGACGCCGGCTAGCTGTATCAGGGCACAGTGGTTTTGGCACACGGGTCATCCGGCATGCTATGAATTATAAATAAAATAAATATAAATATTGGTGAACCAACCACACAGCGCTATCTCGCCCCAAACTGAGCCAAAGCTTGATATGGGAACCAGATAGTTGATATACCACTTATATACTTTTTTTTGTAAATTCATACCTATAATATTATATAACACCCAGACAGAGAACAAACATCTATGTCACACAAATGTTTGTTCTCGGTGGGGATCGAACCCACGGCCTGCGGCACAGAAGGCAGAGCTACTACCAACTGAGCTGTGAAGGCTATCAAATCAATATTAACCTTTTAATAATATCGTATCTAGTGATGTGTATATTCGCAATAAGAACGTTTAATTAACACGAGTGACAGCGGCGCGAGAGCTAGCTGGCGTGCTGCAATAACAATACACGTGTACCCGACTGTAAATGGGACTTGATTTAAAGGGACTGCAGGGTTTATCTTTATAAATACCACGTGTACAACTGTACACGTGTCACGTGATCAGGGTACAAAAGAGCGAGGCAAATTTATAATTATTAGAATAGAAAATGTTTATTTTGGTCACAAAAATAGAAATATAGAATCAAACGAACTTACCTGTAAGTGACGTTCGATGATTATTAAACCCTGTGATTCGCCCGAGAGATTACACATTATAATTACTTGTAGTAGCACGCATATGTGCTGCCACCATACACAATTTTAAAGCAATAAAATAAAATAATATTTTGTTGTGGGTACTCATACACGTTGACCCTAGCGGTTATCGTCAGCTATTTCGTGCCTTATGGGGCATACTGAAAATAACGGTATATATTTTTTATATAATAGGGTCAGGGTGGGTGTGTAATCTCTCGGGCGAATCACAGGGTTTAATAATCATCGAACGTCACTTACAGGTAAGTTCGTTTGATTCTATATTAAACATGTGATTCGCCCTTCGAGATTACACATTATAATTACTTGTAGATGTTGAAAGATATACACGAAATAGGTCTTTTGAATAATAAGAGACTTTTACATTGATTATTTATTGAACTAAATAAGTTAGTCTCACAAGCGTATTCTAGTAAAAATACAATAATTCCAGCATTTGTTTTTGGAAACAATTTATTCCCTGTCCGATAAGGTGGACCTGCAAAGAGAGCGCGCAAAAGATTCAGTGGAACTACTAGATACCTCTCTATTGTAAAATTTAGCAAAAGCTTCCGAGTTGCCTGTCCAACCGGCTGTCTTTTTTATGAGATCTATGCTTACGCCGAGCCTACGAGCCGCAGACGTTGAAGCATGTCTCGTGCTATGGGCGCTGAATATTGCTGTGTCTATTCCGCTCTCTTTCAAGGTCTCCTTAATCCACCGACTTAGAGATTGTGAACATACACTCTTGTAAGGCTTTTTTAAACTTATAAACAAGAAATCACAATCATAATTTCGTTTTTCAGCTGACTTACTTAAATAACATTCAAGTGTTCTTGCAGGACAAATGGCTGGTTTTTCAGCAAAGTATGGCAGTGTTAAAATAGGCTGTAATCTATTAATCGCAGAGGTTTTAATCTGATCCGATATTTTAATAATATACTTTTCATTATTAATTTTACAAATATTCATAATTCGTACTAATGATAGCGTTTGGACTCTGTGTGCTGTCACTAATGCTAAGATAGTTGCTAGTTTTTTCGATAGTTTATCGAAAGAAAGATCTTCATTAGGAAACCAGTTACTTAGGTAATTTAATACAATCGCAGGGTCCCAGGTGACATTGTATCTGGGTAGAGGAGTTCTTAATTTATATACGCCTTTCATAAAACGTTTTATAACGGAACTGTTCATAATTTCTGATCCTAGGATCAAGCTTAGCGCAGATTTAACGCTGTTGATTGTACCATATTTACAACCTTTATGATATAAGGAAAACAGATATGTCTGTACCTGAGTAACTGTAGCTTTATAGAAATCAACTCGACTAGCCGTGCAATATGAAAACCATTGTCTTAAACAAGGATCGTACTGTTTTATTGTACTATCGGCTAGCGACGCAATCATCACGTCTGTGGCCTCGGAAGAGCTGCCTTGGTAGACAAACGCCGCCCTGAGAGAAGCCCGGCAACCAGGGTAAGCTTCTGCTGAAGTTTGTGTTCGGAGCTGTAAGGGGAAGACAACCATTTTTTGTCAGGTGAGAAAGTTAAAGTGTCGGATATCAATAGTTTTTTAAATAGTGGATACCACGGCTGAGAGGGCCATAGCGGCACAATGACTATTCCTTCACCTTTGTCATTCAAAATTTTTTGTAATACTCTCAAAATTAAACAAAATGGAGAGAAAATATAAAAATAGCAGTGTGACCACGATAGTGTGAATGCGTCAATAGCATATGCTTCTGGGTCTTTATGCCAGGAGACAAATTTGTGACATTTTTTATTTAATCGGCTTGCAAATAAATCTATTTCAGGTTGTCCAAAAAATCTGCAAATCTTTAAGAACGCTTTATCAGTAAGCTCCCATTCTACGTCGACGTTGATACGTCGAGATTCTTTATCAGCAACATAATTGTCAGTGGAGCTGATATAAGACGCGAAAATAAAAATACCGCGCTGTTCACACCATTGCCAGATCCTGCGACTTAAGGAATTTAGATGTGGAAATTGAATTCCACCCATTCTATTTATGTAAGAAATGGCAGTGGTGTTGTCTATACGGAGTAATATCTCACAATTACTTAAGTCCTTTGCAAATATCTTTATCCCAAAAAATGCCGCTAGTAGTTCTAAATAGTTAATATGATGAACCAGTTCATCCTGTGACCAATGGCCACTAGCTGTCTGGCCAGAACAGCTGATACCCCAACCCGTACGAGACGCATCGGAGTAGATCTCAAGGCAGTATTGGCCGGAACGTATTGGAGCGCTACACGTATCGATATTTGCCAGCCACCAACTAAAATCCTCGCTTAAAGAGTCCGGTAATGATATGTATTGATCATAATCGTCCCGTTGCTTGAGACATAAAAATTTTGTTCTTTCAAAATATTTTGTATGCAACCACCCATATTTCATTGCTGGGCAAATGGAAATAAGCAAACCAATTAGATGAGCAAAGTTACGTAGCCTACATCTTTTCTGTTTAGAAAACCGCAGTAATTCCTCTTTAATTTTGGATTTTTTATTACTCGGTATGCTTATTGTTAGATCATACGAGTTAAAGACAAAGCCTAAAAATGCAATTTGCATACAAGGAGAGCTTACGCTTTTCTCTAAATTGATCGTAAATCCTAATGATTCGAGCATATTTCTTGTAAATATAAAATCTGATTTGCAATCTTCCCAACTGTGGGAAAATAATAATAAATCATCTAAATAAATAACTGACATGATCCCCTTGCTGCGTAAAAACTGCATTACGGGACGCATAAGTTTTGTAAAAATATATGGGGCTATATTAAGCCCGAATGGAAGAACTTGAAATTCCCACAGTTTGCCTTGCCATAGAAAACGTAAATACTTTTTGTAATCATTATGAATAGATATAGAAAAATAAGCGTCTTTAAGATCAATCGAACACATATATCGTCGCCGTAGAGCGAAAAGTCATTAAATAGCTTTTTGGCCTTTTGAGATACGAAGCTTTAAAGTTTTACAAACGAAAAAAAAATATTACTTGGATATGGTTTATGATATTGCTTATTTTAAGGTCTCATCTTTTAGACAATGTATAAAGGGTTATGCATAAGTCACAAAAATAAAGATAAAGTTGTGTTTTTCAGAGATAATGATGAAAAACTAAATTAGTTACTTTTTCCCCTCAAATACTTGACCGAAGTTTTAGTTATTGATTTGTTAAATGGAGATGGTGATTTTTTGCCCACGTTCTGATTCTTATAAAAGATAATAACTTCATTTAGTTAGAATAGAACTAGTTTTTGGAAATTCAAAAGGTGTTTCAGTACATAAATCTGGCTTATTATTTTTCAATTATAGCTTATTTTATTAGATTATCAAGACGATAGAGTAAGTATTTAAAAAACAGTTAGCAATGATTTCTAAGATTTATTGAGAAAATCACAGTAGCATACAAAAATAGACCAGGATAAGCACACACAACACTGAATTATGACATTCTTAGAAAAAAGCAGTGTTAAATTATAGCAAATTAATAACCTGATCAATTGTTTAATAAGGTAACATTCTAAACCATTCAACATTCTAAATTATGCACCTTCACTTTGCTCTGTAGCATCTGCCACCAACAGCCTATCTATCACGCCTTTACTGGTAGGTAGAGATAGATACCAGGCATTTAACTCTTGAGGAACAATCCCTTTGCGACAAAGACCAATAAGATATTTTTTTCTTGGTTTCTGAAATCGGAAGAGAAGCCCTTCTTGGAGTCTTCCTTTTTTTTTTAATTCGAGGAACTACGTACTTTCTAATTTTTTTGAAACACGTTTCATTCGGAGTAAGGCTCTTCGTGAGTGTAGCGGAATTTAAGGAAATTGCTTGTCAAATCACGGATGATTGCTTTTCAGCCTCATAATTTTCTTTCCATCTTTATCCTAGCTTATGTTTATGGCGAACTTTTAATTCATCGCTCTAACAACAAGCATTTTATTATAGGTCGATTCCTTGACTACATAAGAAGGTGCTAATTCTCGGTGGCTCTTCGATGGAGCACGACACATGATTGACTTCCACTCAATAATCGAGTAAACCGGCCTATGTCTTTGCTGTTTTTCAATAGCACTATGCATTAAGCCTTATTTCATGTATACCTAGTATCTTTATAGTAAATGGCACCTTCCTGATCCACCAGTTTATTGCACTATTTCTACACTACCTCTTTGGCTTGACTTCGTTCCAGGTTATGCAGAATGCTTCATTAGGAGATTTTGCTGTATGAATTGTGTTACCCTTACACATTTCTAGGGAGAACGATTCTAAGCCCTCTTCATCTACCGACTTCTCGCGATCTTAACAATATCGTTAGTCCATCGGGTAAGAGGGCGTCCCACGCTTCGTTTTCCTGCTTGTGGTCGCCATTTGATAATCTTTATTCCCCAGCTGTTGTCAGTTCTTCGAGCTATATGACCTGCCTATTACCATTTCAACATGCTAATTCTGCAAGCTATGTCGGCTACCCTGGTTTTCTTACGGATTTTATTATAGCTCTCCATAGCCCGTTGTGCAACTGGTTAAAGACTTTCGTCTTGAGGCTCTGCGGTATCTGTGACGAGAAGATGTGGTGTAACTTCCCGAACTGCCCCTCCGAAATGTTTAGTTGCGAACATTCAACTTTCTTGTATAGTAAAGGATTCTAACACCACAAACAGGTATGTGCAACGTTGATTGCATGTCAGTTGTAAACATCAGATAAATTTCGTCGTTAATAGACCGCTGTTTGTCAAGTTATTTGTCAACTTATGACACATTTTTTCTCGCAACCTGAGCTATCGGTCGAGAGTCTTAGAAGAGTAGGAACAGTGCATCGTAGGGCAAGTTCCTATCGTGCGTGACTTATGAAGTAAAGTGGGCCATCTGCTAGTTACATAAAATAAGTCTTATAAACTGTTTCTGTGCCAAGTAATCCTTAGTTTTCCAGTAGTCTTCGCAGAGTTTAACTCTTTCTTCTAAAAGCTAATTAAGCAAAGGTAACGGCATTTTAAGTTGCATTTCACAGGTCTAGGCTTCTTTGCGGGGATGGTATTTCCCCTTTTTCCCGGATAAGGTTAACATTTGCTTATGAGTTTTAGCTTAGTTCTTTTTACATTTACTGGGATCGCTTTTCTTCCAACGCTTAGAATCAGTCTTAGCATTTGCAATGGGAGCGTTGGATGCAGATGTGGAGTTTTGCTGTACATCATCGCGAACAGGAGAACTGGCCACTGGTTGGATACCGCTTATATTAGAATACGGACTCTTAGGCACAGCATCATTTTCTTCAACAGGGGTGAGCTGGTCATCGATGTCCATAGCGCGTCGCCTCGGTCACCGCAAGCACCCCGAATAAAAGTCACCACTCGCTCAGGTGGCGATTTCGAAGACATAAAACTCATTAAGTGGCGTGCAAAAATCACTATGCAGTAATAGACGTAGGGACATGTTCTTCGAATAATCATCAAAATATAAGGACGACAATTCGAAACAGAACTTTGCGTAACTAATAATAGGAAATAACTGAATAAATAGGATTAATGATTTATCGCTCAAGGCTTCTATAGTGTAAACTATTTGAAACGTCCATCGATTAGTTACTAAGTGGACTTAGTTAATTTTCGCTTACATATTTTGTGTCGAACCATTCATTTTAAAACTAATCAAGTTACTTTAGTTATTTTGAGAATAGATAAATATTAGCTATGGACTGTTATTTAAAAGGGGAAAAGTAGTTAACCCGATTTAGGTATAGATTTGTAAATACTTCTATGATGATAAAAATATTTAAGTAAATTAGGTAATTTTCCACTTACTTTTGAGGCTCAAAATATAAAATTAACGATTTTTTGCACATTCTAAAACAAAAACTATAATACCTAAGGCCACGATCATAAGACTGAAATTTGCAGAAAAAATTGGCGATCTTGATGATATATTTAACTAAATTTGGCGATTTTGCGACTTAATGACTTTTCGCTCTACGGTGACGATATGCATCCTTTGATATAAGCCGCATAGCCGTTCTATAATCTTCAAGTTTGAAGTGAGGTGCCGATATGAACTTATTTAATTCTTTAAGATTTAAAATAAACCTCTTTTTTCCGTTACTTTTCTCAGTAAGAAAAATGCCAGAGCAAAATTGGTCATCGCATGGCAAACATTGTTTGATGGCACCTATGTTAGCTAGGTGTGTTATCTCCATATTGGTATCAAAAATTTCTTTTTCTGAATGCGGCTTATTAAGAGGAGTCCTATATTGATGAACATTATCTGAGACTGGAATACGTAATCCTGACACCCAAGATAACACTATAGGATCAGATGTAACCTTTAACCAGTTTTCATAGAAAAATTGGAGTCTACCAGCCTGAGCATCATTGGTTAGCGGCGCCTGGTCTGCTGCTGCTGCGGGCGGGCTGGCCGGCGATGGGGCGCGGGGCGGTAAGACGTCGCCTGCGGCTGCCTGCGCCCACCAGACGTCGAGCTCGGCCTCGTTGACGCGTGACGAGGTTGCGGCGGTGGCGGGCCCCTCCAGTTTAAAGCCCGGGACGTAGACGCTTCTGGTTGTCTATTCCTGAATGGTGTCTTGGGCTTAACCATAGGTGGCGCAGCTTTCATTTCAGCACCCGTCTTGGAAATGGCTTTCAACGATCGTAGTTTCTCGGAAAGCTCTGCGCCAAAGAGCCATTGGTCTCTTTTCAAATCTTTAATGTTATCTTTGACGTTTTTGCTTAAGCCTGACGTTAAAAACTGTTTGCGAGTATTCGTTTCGGAACTATGTAAATGGCACAATAAGCGACCTGCGTCGCTGAGTAGTTTTAATGTCATGCTAGCTTGATTGTTATTAGTCACAGCTTTGTCATTTAACATATTCGTCATAAGGGTGGCTAAGCAGGATATGACACAGGCTAGATTCTTTTGCTTGTCATTAAGAATACCATCTCGCTTGATGAAACTTTCATTGACCGCCGCCTTAATCTCCGGGTTCAGGAGCGGAGGCAGTGCAAGCTTCAAGTTTTCTGGTACATCATATGATTTCAGTATATCCTTACAGGTGTCATCCTTCAACCCGTTCAATAATATTTCCGACCATCTGACAGCAATGTCGTTATGTATGCTGGCGCTAAAAGAATCTTCTTTTGCAGGCTCATCTCCAAGAATATTTAAAATATTCTTGTCTAGAGGTACATCTGCAATGACTTCTGGCTGTTGATCCGGGTCCAATGCGTCCATAGTCATAGAAGGGATAGCCTCTTCGTAGGTGGTATCTATAAAAGAATATAAACCGTTGCAGTTTAATACTGCGTAGGTGTGCGTACTTACGCATACGTGTAGGTATTATGTTGGTTTATTAGGCTCAGCAATTAACCTTACAGATTAATCTGAAGAGCGAAAACCATTTTATTAAATTACGTAGGTAATGTATGACCTAAGTTGTGCGTGGAAAAAAAAAATATTCATGATATAGCCTTTCAGACTATATTCTAGAATAATGTAGGAATAACCAAAAATACCACGATCAGCCTTACAGGTTGAACTGAAGCATTTAAAGGTTGGTATGACCTTACAGATCATACTCATTTCCTCACTATATGTTAATAACCACAGCTAGGATTTATACAGGAGTATAACCTTGTCCAGATCAACAAACAAAATATAGGCATACTATTTGTTTACCTTGTGTTTGTTCAACCTCCGAGCACCAGACACTATCCGCAGTTTCTTCCTCGACAAGATTTTGTTCCTGGACTGACGAGCTTGACGATGACGAAAGTCGTTTACGGCGAACTTTTGCCATCTTTCGTTCCAACTTCCTCATTTTCCTTTGTAAATACTCTTCTTCGTCCTTGTTTTTACGTTTCCCCATGTCTTTTGCTGAAAATTGACACTAAAAACACAAAAAACTTCAAAAGAACGAGAAATATACGTGTACGATGGCCGCGACACAAAACGTGTATGAGTACCCACAACAAAATATTATTTTATTTTATTGCTTTAAAATTGTGTATGGTGGCAGCACATATGCGTGCTACTACAAGTAATTATAATGTGTAATCTCGAAGGGCGAATCACATGTTTAATAACGACAAAAACAAGAATGACGAAAACAGACAATAAACAGCTTTTAAAAAAACCTCTTGATTGAGCGAGAAAAGTGAGCGCAGACTTTCAAACAACTTGACCGTTTATCAGATGTGCATGGAATTTGATGAGATCATATTTAACGGCCCTTTAATCCTTTGTTAATCTAACAGAGCATGGTGAAATCAGCTTTTATGTTGATATACCTCTAAATATGAATTAAATCGGTCATAGGATTTGTAGGATGTTAAAATATCAGGGTCTGAAAAAATATTTAATACAACTAGTGGTTCAACCCGAACAGAGATCTCGTCCATTCTACTTGCTGATGGAACAAGCAGCTGACCCCTCGTGATGTTAAGTGGTAACCATCACCTATAACAAAGCATTGCTTCGATTCACGCACGATAGGACCGTGCCCTAGGATGTACTGCGTCCATCAACTTGAGGCTTACAGATTTTAATCCTGCCTGTAATTTCACCGGCAACCCAACTCTTCAAACCGAAACACAGCAGCGCTGCTTAGCGGCCGAAAAAGGCATGGTGGTAGTTCTTCCCTGCACTTATTTCGTCTGTTTCAGTCTTACATTAATGCCAGACGCAATAATTGAACGTGGAGCAGTAAAATATGTAAAGCCACTAATATAACGTAAGCTCCAATTAATTTGTTACTTTCATTGAATTCCTAGTTTAAGTAAAGTTACTAGTTTACTAGTGTACTTACAAGTGAAAAGTAATTTTACAACAAAACCATTGTTGCAGCAAACCAACTAATGTTTTACTGCAAAGTGTAGGTATTTGCCTAATGTAATACTGCGGAAGTACCCCTGACCACAACCAATTCTTTGAGGTACCCCTGACCACAACCCTTAGAGGTTGTGGTCAGGGGTACCTCAAAGAATCTTAAATTGTTATTATTTATTTATTTAAAACTTTCACACAAAACAATGTATTACTAGGAAGACTTAACGCTAATAGCATTGTTTACCAGTCATCCTGGGCGTGCAAAAAGATGGTGGAGAAGGTGTGGCGTTAAAACTTTTTGATTTTAAGTCGGTATTTAAAAGATTTCAACTATAAATGATAAAGGGAAGAAACAGCAGAGAGATATACTTATATATAAAAGTATATTTATACCTTAGTAAGAAGGGACTATAATAATTACACATACCTACTTAAAACCTTAACTATATACAATACAGCACATAATATAATAATATACTTAGTATAATAGTACTTAGTACTAGGGAGATCAGAGAGGATATCTACCGTGCCTGGGGATCAAAGTCGTGAAGCTGTTCCTGTGTTTTTTTCTGTTTTTATTCCAGCAAAAAGTAACTGCGAGAACAATTCAGTGTCATAACAATTTTCATAAACATCAACATACAACAGTAAAACAAAAACATCGTAAAAATCGGGAATTTCCACGGCATAAACTGTTCACAAACTCCTTTGTCGTAAAACGAGCTCCTAGCGCTTGTCAAGAACATAATTCTGAGATAAACACCACTTTGCCTATTCATTTCAAGGTGGGCAATCCGCCAGTCTATCTTAAAAGAATTCTCTAAAAGAAACTTTATTTGAATTAAAAGCAGTTCCGGGAACATTTGCATGAGTCTGCGGACTGAGCACTGTGACATATTTTGAAGAGGCGCCAAGAAACTTAGACTGGCCTTCCTAAAAATGTTGCGAACGGCATTTTACCTTATATAGAACCTTTACACGAGAGCACTGGTGGTCTAGTGGTAGCGGCCCTGCCTTCTGATCCTAAGGTTGTGGGTCCGAAACCAGTCGTGCATCAATGAGTTTTTCTGTTCAAAAATTTATGTGCACAATGCCAGGTAGGTAGGTACTCTCAAACGGTGAAGGAAAACATCGTGAGGAAACCGGCATGTCGTAAAACCTAAAAAGTTCTATAATATGTGTCAAGTGCTCGAAAGGAGCCTCTTGAGGAGCACTTAAAATCCTTTCACCACATTGTTTCGAAAGGAACTAGTGACACGACAAGAGAAGAGACGAGCCTTGAACTTTAAGAGTAGTAGAGTTCTTTGTGAAGGGCTCGTCCGAGGAATAACTAGCACCATACCTATTTCTGCCGCCAAGCAGCGTTGCTGTGTTTTGGTTTGTAGGTTGGAGTTGCCAGTAATAGTACAGCACGTGCGGAATAGCATCTGTATGCCTCAAGTTGATGACGGACGCAGGTTATTGCATCAAATGGCTCATGCGAGATTTCTGATGCTTGGTGATGGTAATCACTTATCATTGGGTCTGTTTGTTCCATGAGCAAGTTTCTCTGGTCTTTGACCCTGTTTTCGGCACTCGTCAGGCACAACTACCGATAAAAGAAAAGCGAAAAAATACACGGCCGGCATTACTACGGACGCCGCTTACTAAGAAGATGAAGCTTTAGCAGTAAATTCAGTCGGGTCTCGGCTAGTTACGAGATTTGAATTCGTCCTTTTATTCGAGGATTTTATAGATCTATACCATGTGTTACTTGAATCTGAAATTAAACTGAGTGTGATATTGGAAGATGGTAAATTAATAATGCCCCATTCAGTTCATATTCAGTTTTATCCAACATTGTCGTTGAAAAAAATACCTAGTTAGGTAGGATTAATTTGGTATGGCCGTTTAGTCAGAAGCTCCCTTACCCGATTAACCGACGACATTGTAACGATCGCGTGAAGTCGGTGGATGAAAAGTTCAAAATCGTTCTTCTAGGATAGGGGTGGCGAACCTATTTGAATCAACTTGCCATAAAAAAAGTTGTGAAGTCAAACATAATAATAATAACTAATGTAATAATTGCAACGAAATTTCCAACTTAATTATATTTATTTTGTTTTGGTGTCCCACGGCCCGGAGCGTTATTTAGCCAAGTAGTCTTTGACCGGATCGGGCGGACAGGCGAAATAGCGGATAGTTTGAACTAACCGCAATAAAATGCAATTTAAAACGGATAAAATGCGTTTTGATCCGTGGCGTGCCCAAAATATTGTTTAACGTGCCATCATTGGCACGCGTGCCATGGGTTCCCCATCCCGGTTGTAGGATATGTATGGTGAAAATCGTATAAGTAGGTAGTGTTATTTTTCAGGCTGCTAATGATGATGTTGTATAGTAAGAAATTAATTGTCTTGATGGGTTTGCACCCGTAATAAAATCATATAAACTGATTTTAATTCAGACAACAATTGCGTCCATAAAAAAATATTGAGGTAATACTATAAATAAAATAAAGTACTGATAAATCATTCTAGTTAATATAATTATATTGGTTAGTTGAACATTTGCTATAGAGTATGCGCTTGATTATGAAAGGACGAACCAGTATTTACGACTGAAATTCATGCCGGCTTTCTCAAAATTATTTGAGCTCGTTAGTATGCAAAATAATTTACGACAAAATATTCCATTGAAAACATAACTTTCAATTTAAAACTTCAATTAAAACTGTGTCCTCGCCGAAAACCAGTCGTTCACGTTTCCTCAATGGCTGCAATAATTAGTGGAATTGGCGCGGCTCATACTGGAGATAATTAGTTCAAGGCAGTCAAGTGTGCGCCGAGCCTAGGTGAGACGCCACTCAGCGAGCTGGGTTTGTACCTCTATTTTTCGGAGTACCGTGCGGTTCGCAATGAAAACATTGTTGGCCTTTTTGAATTAATTTATTTTTGAGGGACAATCTTTTTTAAAACATTTTTTTCCAGCCATACGGCTAGTTGTTTTGATACCAATGCGAGATTGGCAATCTTATCTTACTGTTTCATAATTATATTCTTGATTCTTTATTGCACACAATACACTGCATGTAGAAAAAATGCATAACTAGGTATATATATATAACATCCTCACCCATTCGTCTTGGTTTGAACGGGTGTGTGCTTAGGTCCATCAGAAATATAAACGGTGTAATTTCTGAAATTACTCAATAAATAACTAAAACCAAATAATACAAGAACTTGAACTACCAATTATGACTGCCGTACAGAACATTAAAACTACGGAATCGGCGACTCTCGTCAAACTCCCACTTACCCCATTTCTCACCCCTTTCGGAACAGCTATTACAATGTAAAATTCTAATTCTCTCGTTAAATCCTCCGGCCTTCCCTGGCCACTTTTACTGAATATAAAGTAGGGTAAATGGATTTAGTTTCATACGTGTGTGCTGGGAATTATGTTAATGCATTTGTTTGTGTGCTGTCGTAGTGTTGACGGAAGAGGATTTTTATTTTGTTTTTTGAATTTTAAACGCCCATAGAAAAAACGCGAACCAACAGAGCTGTTTTCATGCAAATAAAAAGAGCTCCTCTTCCGCCTCTCTTTAAATATACACGCTATGTTAGAACAAAAGAGTTAATCTCAATACTACCGAATGTGAAGTTCTGTTAGGTATTCTGTGGTATTCGATCAATGCTCAATACATATAAACGAAATACGTCAGACTGTCACACACACATCCACAAACACTCGCGTGAAAATTCCGTTCCCCAAACGTTTTAATCCAAATTAATACTCAAAACGGATACAAGGTCGTAATAGAGTTTACTGACGATGAGTTATATACCACGCTCGATGGACGCAGATTACGCTCAATAAATTATTATGAAGCAATCAGTATATGGTAAAAGTTTGGTCAGGTTTAGTCCGGCCGATACGATTGGTTATCATCGAATTGGTTGTGTTCTAAACTGGTTACTTTTGTATTTTTTTAGAAAGATGAACTTTTTCATGCATTGAACATTAACGACAAATGTTATTCCAAATGAATGGTATCAATAAATTGCGTGTTTTGTAGGTCCCGCTACAATATCACTGTTGTTCAACGTACTACGCGCTGACACAATGTGTAAATTTTTTCGATCGAAGTTATTACAAGATGATACTCGAGAACTACAAAAACCTATTAAAAAACGATAGTATAGATATCGCATAATGTAAAAGACGCGTTCACACAGCGTGAGCTCCCGTAGATTTATTGGTAATATAATTTTGATTGATCGCCCGCCGCCGACTCAAGTTGAGGTTTAAACGACGTACTAAGAGCACAAACGCAATCAATCATACATGTTTTCCGCGAACTAATCGATTTTACTTTAAATTGACACGCCGCGCGCGACATCTTTATATAGTCCAAGTAATTTATGGAAAGTTGAAGAAAGTTTGGTTTGACGGCAAACAAAATGAGATTTCATTTTGGGATCGGTAATATTGCATAAAATCTAGAATGTTATATCCGCTATAAGGGCTTTGTTATTGTTATCTGCAAGACTAACCGCCGGTTTCTGAAAGCTCGATCAAAACTAATCGGATGTCAAGTCACTCGCCATTTCAGCTATTACATCGAATAAGATAGAGATAGCAAGTGACTTGACATCCGATTAGTTTTGATCGGGCTTTCAGAAACCGGCGGTAAAATGTTAAGCGAGAAAATAAAACTTATAACATCTGAAAATGGTAGATCTGAAAGATTCATTGCACAGACTCATTACTACATTAAATCGCGCTGTAAATGTTCTCATCAGTATCACGTTCAATTTAAAAAGACACTAAATCAATTACTACAAATGTGTTGACCAGACATTGTCAGTCACAGGCACGGTGCCAGTTTTTAATTAAAACGGTGTAGTTGCCATTTCATTCAATTACTCGGATGCCAGCTACTGGGCCGAGCGTAACGCATCGTGTATGCAAACCTTTATGACGTTGCATGAAATAGCTGTCGAGTGAAAAGGAATATTTTAGTTTTGAACATGTTCACGGGTTTCGGTACAGGGTATTTTATTATAAATAAAAAATCGAAACGGCTCTCCAATCCAAAAGTTGTCATAAAATGTTTTTTTATTTTTTATACTACAGCTGATGGAACAAGCCAATGGCCCACCTGATGTTAAGTGGTAACCATCACCTAAAACAAAGTATTGCCTCGTAAGTCACGCAAGATAGGAACGTGCCTTACGATGCACTGCCTTGGGTCCATCAACTTGAGGCATACAGATGTTAAGCCTCAAGTTAAGATGTTTTATGTGCTAGGTACTTTTCTGTATATTTCTTTTCAAAAGGAAAAAACAAGAGGTTCTGTTGAAATTCTATTGATATCACTGTGTTTCTACATCTACATAAATATAACAGCCAACAAAGATATTATTTAAGTGAATATTTCCTCTCATAGCGAAACGCCCATTAGTAAATAAAGCAAGCGATGAAGCGCTTACCTCAGAATTGAGAATCTCGTGGGAAATTTTAATTATGTCCGAAAATTCAAGTTATGCTGCCGCAAATGCAGACAACTTGCTCCACAGATAAATACGAATACCAACTTAAGCTGCAGTCGGTGTATGCACGCAATTTGGAAAATGAGACGCAGGGTAATGAAGTACCAACTTTATTATAGATCATAGATATTAAATTAGTATTCGTGTCCTTAATTTGCAGACCTATCTTACCTAAAGCTTTGACTTGGCGTGTCAGTCAATTGCCTTTGTCATATCATTCCAAAAATTCTATGGGGTGACATTTGTGCGTGTGAGTACCTATATCAGCCCTGTAAAACAGGGTAGATACTCGTAGGTATATCAATGCACAAAAATTGTTCCATCTCACGTGACTACAGCATCCCTTAGATAAGCATTAATAATTCAACCTCAGTAGACCACGACAAACACTGCCCTGCATATTCATAGAAATGTTGTTTTTTTTTCGTCTATCCGCATTCTGCTAATTGCAAATGCTTCGCTTTATCGAGACTTGATGTGGAATGTAAAGTAATAATGGTAATTTTACTTTAAAAAGAACATAACGCGAGTATCATGGTGAAGTTTACATGAACGAAATAATGAAATATGGCATAGGATAGTGGTAGATGGCACAAACTAAGGGAGGCATATACGCGGCAGTGGCTGAAATCGGGCTGTGGATGATGATGATGACTCGAAGACAAGTAGAGAAGAATGACTCAATAACAAGAACCAGAAATTTGAAGAAAATCCAAAACCTGAATTAAATTTATCATAGGAAATAATTTCTTTAAGGTTCTATTGGTTGTAATTATTGACCCACCATTTTTTTGTAAAGAATAAAGAATTTACGTATCTGGAATTCGTACCTGGGGATCAAAGGGTTCATGTTCTTCAAAGGTTCAATTTCATGTTTTTTATTTTGTCAATTCGTCAGATTCAGGTAAGCAATGAGCAGTAATTCTTACAAGTCACAATCGCGTAACATATTACTCGCGCAATAGTAATGGAGCATCCACACAATACATAGCCGGCAGCACACATCATGCTTCTGCGGCATGTGTTGGTACAAATGACATGCCGCTGGCAAAAGCATGCAGCATAAGCTACTTTGTAGCTATTAGTATTTGAACTTGGATCAGACTCTGTCTTTTAGACGCCATGCGGCACTGATTACTCTCAATGCAAGTCTCCTACACAGCCTCCTCTGAGAGCAATTATATCTACACGATGGTTTATTCATCGTCATAATGCACGACGCTAAGCACGTGGAGCGTTACGTGTTGGATCTCAACTGTAGCAAATCCCCGGCTTTAGCTTATTACTTGCTACACCGCAAGCCTACAAAGACAGGCCATAAAAACTCCCCTCCCCCTTGACTATTCATCTCACTCTCTGCCTCCTCTTGATTGGGTATCGGAACACTAGAATATGAATCGTGGATTTAATTAAGCCTCTTTCTGTAAGTCGGTTCGGATGCGATCGTTAGCATATTCCCATTGATTACAAAGAGACGGTTAGGGATGAGATGAGATATTTTCGGAGTTGGTTTTAAAACAGTTATCTAAGCACGGTGCAATTACAAGCAGTAATGGACGCAGTACAATGCCACATAGAGATAATCCCCAGTGGACGTGCCCTGTGAGGTAATAATATTGTTATAGGCAGAGGTAACTGCTCACCATCAAGTAGGCCATCAGTTAGTTCCGTCACTTGTTCTCATAAAAAAGTATGAACGACATCGGAGATATATCCCGTAAAGTCTATTTTTTGATCACTTTTATAAACATCCAATATTTTTTCTGCAGCCTTTACGAGAAATTGAGCACGGTGCAAAAATTCACCTGTGTGTTTTTTGTCAAAAAAGCCAAAATAGAAAAAACATGTCTCATCACACCGTCGTCTGTCACAAGCCAAAAATATCATCAAAACGTCGTCAGTGTTGTTTTTCTCTCGTGTAGATAGAAGATCTTTTATCGAATCGGAGTTGAATTCCGTCTTACATCCCTAGTCGGGATTTCCATCTTTTTCTGTGTGCTTTGCTGAATGCCCGGATTTTGACAATGGCCTTGTTAGAGCTTTGATTCAACTTTTTACATGGAGATTTAATTTTATTCTTTTAGTTCATTTGGTCATGCAAATGCGATATTACCGAAAATCGATATTGGATTGAAATCTTTGCAATGATGTTCGCGATTTGCGACAAATAACGATTAGTTTTTCTTTTTCTCTGTGGATTTGTGCTCAAGTTTTTTTAAGGTTAAGAGTGCCAGGGTTACATGCCTATTATCCTAAGTATAAAATACAGCTCTCGAAAAACCGAAAGTTTATGCGCAGTTACGGTACATATACCTTGTGCCCTATATCAAGACAAAATTGAAGAATTAAATTAGTTAATTACATAACTACTATAATCAGCTATTTAAAAGTGACAGAAGTTGACTCTATCGATTCAAAAACGTCTGAAACTCCTGTTCAAACCGCTATAGTTCACCGTCGCCGCATTCGCTGTTGTGTTGCTATCGAAAATAATTTAATACTGTTAAATTTGGACCGTGCTGTTTCGAAAACCACAGGGCTTACTGGGGATTATCGATGCAAACTCGATTGAAACTCGATAGTAAAGATAACCTTATAGGTACTTATTTTACGCTTTTTTGAAAGGCAATGCTTTTAATAAGACCGTCACACGTGTTCATATATCGTCGCATATTTACTGGATTAGTAGAATGTAAAATTGTAGCAGGAAACACCTGGATCAGAGACGCACATGACAGAGGAGGCCTATACGCAACAGTTGGTGATACCAAGCTGAGATGATGATGATGAAAATTGTAGGTGGTAAAAAAATGAAAACAAGTTTACAAATGTTTTTAATATCACTGATCAATTGACTACAGTTTTACTAGGTACAACATCGTCCTTTCATGTTGGCATTAGGTTTATTATATTCTATACTTTTGTACAAAAAACTTATTTACCAACTTCGCAAACCCAAACAGATAACAATCAACTTGCTATTGGCCGATACAATACATTCCAGTCTGAGCGTCTCCGAACAACAAAACCACGAGGAGTTCCACCTAATGAATCCGCGCTCACTTCGATCACGAGTTTCGACTCACTCACGCAGGTAGCGCTAGTGATGGGTGATTACAAGCCAAGAATGCTAAGTTGAAAACTTACTGAGGATTCGCAATCACTTGGCTGAATGCTGTTAATAGCACTTCTGTATCGAAGGAGATATTTGAAAATAGAATAGTAGTAGTGGTAACTGACATCAAGTCAAAGTTGGAGAAGCGGCCAAGTGCCAAAGTTACAGTTGTAAGATGCACAGTCGGACTCGCAGCCAGCCGCGATGTGATGCTTATTGCATTGTTTTTGGTATACAGTGTTTCATACGCTCGCGTTGTCTTGTAATCCACTGATTACTTTTAGTCATTAGAAAGAGAGAAAGAAAAAAAAATATTTTATTTATGAAGGCTAAAGCAATAGTTTAAGAAACTGAAATATAAGAATTTAATATTTCAGATGTAACAAAAACAGTTTTATTACATACTACTAACCTAAAAAATCAACTAGTCTTATACCTAAGCTGAACAGAACATTCAAGTCTCTTAGTACCACGTGTCAATCCTTTCACCACACTGTTTCGAAAAAAGCTAGTGACACGACAATAGAGAGAGAGTACCACGTGGACCACAAAATGGTGTCCGACTCAGCTTGATGTTGCGTTTGGCATCGCAACGCTGACCTTTCGTCGGAACCGTTACATACCTTAGCATTGGGGGAGTAGTGTTGAACCCTGCCAACTCATTACAAGGGCGAGAGTTAACAGTTTAAGAGTAGTAGAGCTCTTTATGAAGGGCTCGTCCGGGGGAGTACTACCACCACGCCTTTTCCTGCCGCCAAGCAGCGTTGCTGTGTTTTGGTTGGAAGAGTGTAGTTGCCGGTGTAATAACAGGCCCATGAGGTTTAACATCTTTATGCCTCAAGTTTATTGACTTCGTGACTTACGAGGCAATGCTTTGTTATACGTGATGGTTACCACTTAACATCAGGTGAGCCATCTGTTTATTCCATCAGCTAGTTGTATAAACCTGTCACGTATGGAATACCAACTCCTGCATAATGTGGGTATGTGCCAAACATAATGTTTGGACGTACCCCTGACTACCCCCCTTAGATGTCCTCAAATAATCTGGAGTTAGTTCTTAGTACTAAGAGATCTAAGAGGATATCTACCGTGCCTGGGGATCAAAGTCGTGAATCCGTTTCAGTTTTTTCAGTTTCTTAAACTATTGCTATCTCTTACCAACGGGTTATGACAAACAATGACAAATCTAATTTTAATTATTGTTTACTTTTAAGTAACGTTTATAAGTATGTGCGGCTAGTGCCAAAAACCTCAAACTAGCTCATGAACGTACAAAACAATCCGAAATGATAACAGAATACATTAGTAGGACAAATACAGTAATTAGTGAAGTTCCGAACGGAATCGTAAATTAGCGTGCAAGTGTTCGCAGTGGTCGATGCGCTCGATTCTGTGTGTATTGGAAATTTGCAATTACAAAGCCTTTTAGCTAACGTATACACTGTGTTTTTGGGCTTAGATATAGGTACTATTAATGCCCGTGCTAATGGATAGCAAAGGAAAACATCGTGAGGCAAACAGTTAGATTTTAGCAATGGCTATGGGATTTTTTCAGGTATGGAATACCAACTACTGAATGTGTTTTTTTTTTTTTTTTTTTATACTACTAGCTGATGGAACAAGCAGATGGCCCACCTGATGCTAAGCGGCAACCATCACCTATAACAAAGCATTGCCTCGTAAGTCACGCACGATAGTAACGCGCCCTACGATGCACTGCCCTGCGTCCATCAACTTGAGGCATACAGATGTTAAGCCTCATGTGCCTGTAACTACACCGGCAACCACACTCTTCAAACCGAAACACAGCAACGCTGCTTGGCGGCAGAAAAAGGCGTGGGTATGTGTCAAATGTTGGACTGTGAACGCGAAAAAAAAACAGCTGTTTCATACATTTTAGCCTGGTAGGTATTGAACTTTTGTATGAAACAGCTGTTTTTTTTTTCGCGTTCACAGTGTTGGTTCCTTAGAAAAATTTGTTCATATTGATGGGTACTTTAGCCCCCTGAAGTTTATATACACAACTTATGGAACACCTTGTATAATACTTTATTTCAGACACTTACGAAAATTACATTTCTGGCCCATACCTTACAGACTTACCATAATTGATCGAGTGAGCGAAGCGAACAAAGATCTTAGTTTCAACTTGGGCGATTTGGCATTTTATGTATGTATGTATGTATGTATGTATGTATGTATGTATGTTTGTCTGGCGATAACTTTAGAACCGTTGGTCCGATCTGCATGAAATTTGATATGTCGATAGCTTGTACTTGAGAAATTTACTGGTAAGTATATGAGGAAAATCGGAGGAAGGGTTTTTGAGATATGGGGTTTTTTAAGGGCGCAAAAATAAAAAAAGTTACATAAAAAAATCAAGTTACATGTCATATAAAAGGGCTTTGTTTGGACATTCCAAAACCATTTTTACTTTTTCTCTGGGACGCTCGGTTTTTGAGATACAACAAAAAAGTTAAATTAAGATAACCAACGACCCAAGAGCTCCCATCTCTAAGAGTTTCGTTGACATCAAGGTTTTTCTACTGGTCGGCCAGTTCCTTTGCTTTTTCTTATTTTTTTTTCTTGAAATAAATTAAAGAGGTACCCAGTTCTCATAAAATGGTGACGACGACCAGGTCTGATGATGGAGCCAAGGTCTGTTCAACGGAACTCTTCAATAAATAGGCCAATAGAGCTGAAACTTGGTTATCATACCAAGTTAGTAAGCGGTAGTGAAAAAAGTCCAAAAATTATGTTTGGACTTGCCCCTGACTACTACCTACTCAAAGTTTTGCTGCGTTCTTCGGGTCGAATCACGAGATCTGAGTTCGGGGCGAACTACTAGTATACATAAAAGTAAAATAATAATATAGTTTAATATAATGTAATGAAGTAATAATAATTAAATTAGAAGAACATTATTGAAGGAAAGCGAGGAAGAAATTGAAGCCAGCAGGGTGATTATGTAACATTGTTGCAATCAGTTTCTATATGATCGTATCTAATACGTATATAAAACAATATGAAAGTTTTGCGATTATCCAACAATAGAAACACCAGTTGTAATCTAACTTTATTAGCAACTGCAGCTAAAATGTAACCGCATAGCCGTCATATTTACTTATTAACATCAGAAACTGATTGAAACTGATTGCAACAAAGTTACGTGATCAACCTGTAGATGAAAGAGAAGGTCGCTGTCATGTCGTAAAAGGAAGTCAAGGAGGTTTGAAAGACTCAATTGGAGAAAACTGCATCAGAACGCCGACAAGAGCTGAGCTCCTAAATTTAAGAAGAAGCGAATGAATAATTATATCGGTAAAGTTTAGTGGTGTGTCCACTCAGATTCATTGGTGAAATTGCTCTCTCAGGCGAGTAACGATTGATTCTCTGACGAGGGTTGACGGAAACAAAGCGACTGATGGACGGCTGCCTGTCACTGCATTGTATGAAAGGACTGTACCACTCGATTTGGAATTCGGAACCTTTGGAACTGCCTCTATTTTGTCTGAAACGAGGAACACTACCTATCTCTCCTTCCGATCCTAAGGTCGTGGCTTTGAATCCGAGTGTGCACCTGAATGCTAAAGTCTCTTTACGCTGGCATCGTATACAAAATACTCCCGGGGCGTATTTTGATTGTAGTTCCAATCCAATTACACGCCGGGTACAGTCTATCTTGGAAAGTACTTTTTAAAACATAATTCTACCTACGAATATTATAATCATGCATTTAATATCACATCTTTTGCCTTCAGGCAACTTTTCTCTCGCAGGTTTCAACAATTCAAAGAAATATAATGAAATTATAGTTATTTTCTCAAAGAAATATGAGTTGGTACAACTACCAACCAACTCATATTTTTTTACTGTGCTGTACTGTACTGTACTGAGAGATCTGATGGGATCTGGATTTACCGTTCCTGGTCATTAGAGCCGTGTAGTTTACGTTTCTTTATTTCGAATTAAATTACAGGCACATGAGGCTTAAAATCTATATGCCTCAAGTTGATGGACGCAGGGCGGTGCATCGTAGGCCGCGTTCCTGTCGAGCGTGACATACGATGCAATGCTTTGTTATAGGTGATGGTTACCACTTTACATCAGATGAGCCATTTGCTTGTTCCATCAGTAAGTTGAATAAAAGCAAATATAAGATATAACATGAAAACAGAGACTTTATGGACATTCTCCAAGATTTTAGGCTACGTCCAACCAGTAGAAGAACATTTAGAAAATTCGGTTAGTTAAATCCGAATCAAATTCCATTTGTAGTAAGTTGTGTTGGGCCGTTCGCGGGATTAAGCCGCGTTCGGCGATAGGACTCCTTTGGGACCACGACGCCGACGCCAACGGTTACTTGGAAGTGCTTGGCACAAACTATAGGAAACTAGAATTTATTTTTGTGCTTACATCTGCCCGCGGCCATCTGGCTAACTCCCCGGATAAAAAGTAGCATGATTTTATTCTAGGTTACAAACTTTGTATGTTTCAAGTTTATCCAAATCCGTGCAGCCATTACGGAGACCTGAGATTAATACTCACACACACATCATTTTTCACATTAATAATATTTGTAGGATAGTATAATTTTATTGCCCTCACTGCTCTTTCTTCTGCGCTGTAGGTGAGTACAATCCCCACCGAACAAACATTCGTGTGAAGTTTTTTTTTTATTCAACTAGCTGATGTAACAAGCAGATGGCCCAACTAATGTTAAGTGGTAACAAACAATCACCTATAACAAAGCATTGCCTCGTAAGTCACGCACGATAGGAACGTGCCCTACGATGCACTACCCTGCATCCATCAACTTGAGGCACACAGATGTTAAGCCCCATGTGCCTGTAATTACACCGGCAACCACATTCTTCAAACTGAAACACAGCAACGCTGCTTGGCGGCAGAAAAAGGCGTGGTGGTAGTACTTCCCCGGACGAGCCATTCACAAAGAGCTCTACTACTCTTGAGACTGCTCTACTACTTTAGACTTGAACTGTCTAAAGTAAGCACCTATGTATTGACAACATAACGTTTTCAATTCTATCAGGAATCTTGTTTCTGTAGTACAAATTTTGCTTAGTTAGGGGCAAAGCGTTGTGTAAAATGTCAACAATAATTATTCTTATTTATGAATTGTTTGACTATTTAAAACCAATCAAGCAGCGGTTTCATATAAAGTAAAAAATTGTTACAAAACGCTTCAACTTATGACTTAGTACTTCAACACAGATGAAATTGGACTCGAAATGATTGAATGCAGTTGTAAAAGCGAGTACTAGTTTAAAATATAAGGAATGGTCTTGTCTGTGATGTTGCCATTTGTTAGGATGCACGGTGTGTTTGCTGAATCTTGTATTAAAAAAACTTTAAAGGATTTTTTTTATATTAATCATAAACCCGATATTTCTCTTAGAAGGCAGATAAAAAGACTCACGGTGGTATATGCTCTTCTTTTGAGTATGCTCCCCTAAATCAAAAGCTGGACTACCTAAATAATCAAAACGTGAATACACATTACCAAAAGTCAACATTTCAATAGTACTAGAGTTCTTTGTGAAAGGCTCGTCCAAGGAAGTACTACCACCATGCCTATTGCTGTGTTTCGGTTTGAAGATTGTGAGTTTCAGATAAATTACACACATAAATTGCACATAAGGTTAACATCGGTATGCCTCAATTTAATGGACGCAGGGTTGTGCCGTAGGGCACGTGCCTAAAGTGCATGATTTGCGAGGCAATGCTTTATCACAGGTGATGGTTGACACTTAACATGTGCGCCATCTGTCTGTTCTATTAGCAAGTGTATAGAAAAACTTGTACAATAAAATAAAAACTTTACAATTCAAACCGACTAGCAAGTTAATGTGCCGTAGGGCACGTGCCTATAGTGCGTGATTTGCGAGGAAATGCTTTGTCAGAGGTGATGGTTGGCACTTAACATGTGTGCCATCTGTCTGTTCTATCAGCAAGTGTATAGAAAAACATGTTGTACAATAAAATAAAAAATTTACAATACAAACAGACTAGCAAGCTAATGTGCCATAGGGCATGAGCCTATAGTACGTGATTTGCGAGGCAATGCTTTATCACAGGTGATGGTTGACACTTAACATGTGCGCCATCTGTCTGTTCTATTAGCAAGTAGTATAGAAAAAGTTGTACAATAAAATAAAAACTATACAATACAAACAGACTAGCAAGTTAATGTGCCGTAGGGCACGTGCCTATAGTGCGTGATTTGCGAGGAAATGCTTTGTCAGAGGTGATGGTTGGCACTTAACATGTGTGCCATCTGTCTGTTCTATCAGCAAGTGTATAGAAAATCATGTTGTACAATAAAATAAAAAATTTACAATACAAACAGACTAGCAAGCTAATGTGCCAAAGGGCATGAGCCTATAGTGCGTGATTTGCGAGGCAATGCTTTATCACAGGTGATGGTTGGCACTTAACATGTGCGCCATCTGGTCTATCAGCAAGTAGTGTAGAAAAACTTGTACAATAAAATAAAAAAATACAATACAAACAGACTAGCAACCAGAGTCGCGTTTGACCTGAAACAAATACGAGTAAAGTCCTATTTTTACAGGGCCATTTTTCCCAACGAAAATACAAGCCACAGAAACAGGGTGGCCATTGATTTTCGTGTTTTTAAAATAAACTGTGTCTTTGTGCCTTTGTCCCGCCTTGTGGAAGATTACTCTCGGTGGACTTCCTTTGAGCTAGTCGCTACTGAGATAAATTAACCGCTTATGTTTTGTGGTTTATTTTAACTTTGTTGCATGCTATTTATGCCAGTGCTCTCAAACAGTAAAGAAAAACATTAAAAACATTTAAGAGTAGTAGAGCTCTTTGTCTTTCGGGGAAGTACTACCACCACACCTTTTTCTGCCGCCAAGATGCGTTGCTGTTTTTAAGTTTTGAAGATTGTGGTTGCCGGTGTAATTACAGGCACATGAGGCTTAAAATCTGTAGGCTCCAAGTTGATGGACGCAGGGCAGTGCATCGTAGGGCACATTCCTATCGTTTATATGGCTCGTTTATGGGGAACGGTATACGCTTCTATAATAAACTTCCAGAAAGTGCCACTGGGCTTCCTATTAGAAAATTTAAGTCATACATTAAGAATAATCTAATAAGTAAAGCTTATTATACTTTAGATAGCTATATTGATGATAAAAGTGCGTGGCCCGATGTCCCGGTCGCTCTGCCCATCGGCAGCTAACATGTCTGCAATGTCTGTACTGTACCTACTATTGTGTGTTTTATTTTTCTCTGATTTAATAGATTGTATTTAATTTTATGCATTAGGTATTATTAGTTTGAAGCGTAGCGTGTGCTGTCTTATAAATTTGATTATGTTTACCTTTTTCTGCATGCCTACGCCTCACTTAACTTCAATAATATATTATATTACATTGTAAAAGGATCATACAAAAGAACGGTAGGAACCAAGCCGTAAGTTTGTTGCCTGTTCTTCTAGGCTTTGGTCGCGTGGAACTGGCACCTAGAGTCACCTAGCTTTAAGACGTTTCAAAGTGATCCTTGTGATTTTATTGAATAAATACCTATTGACTTTGACTTTGACTTTATAAAAAAAATCGTCATCGTTTTTTTTATAAAAAATAAATAAATAAAATAATCTATGAAGCCTGTAAGTTCAGTTAAATTTCGGTGTACAGAATGGAAAATACATCAATAAGAAGTGTTTCGCAATGCAATTGTAAATTTAGTTTTAATTTAGTGGCGTCATTAAGCCCAACGTAAATACGTAATAGTACGTAAGGAAACTGCTCAGACTATCGCTTTACGTACCCATAGGTATGTAGATATGGTATTAATGCTCTAGCAACAGTATTAGACAGACTAGTTAATGCATAACAGGTTTTCAAGTCATTGGAGAAACGGTAATTACAACCTACTTAAGGCGAAGACAAGAGCTAATGTGACTCTCGCTCGCACGTTTCGACATGTTGAAAGATATAAAATCACTAAACTCATTTTCAAAAAATTGCAATCAACCATTTTGTGTGCAATCACATTGAACACAGTTTAGTAAAAAAATCATTTTGATCGATACATGTCTTCCTACTCAAAAGTTTGCTTTACTAGTTTTCGTACATAAGCAAACTTTTAAGGAGGAAAACTTGTATCGATCACAATGAATTTTTAACTAAACTGTGTGCAATGTGATTGCACACAAAATGGTTGATTGCGATTTTTCGAAAATGAGTTTAGTGATTTTATATCTTTCAACATGTCGAAACGTGCGAGCGAGAAGTTGTTTGATAGTTGTCAGCCCCTTAATATATTAATCCCAAAGTTACTTTGTTTAGATGTTTGTGGCTCAATCACGTCATCAACTACTGAACCGATTGACATGAAACTTGGAATAGATGTAGTTCTTACGTGGTCTGGCATATAAGTTTTTTAAATCAAAAAGATACTGGGAACGTGCTAGAAAAAAAAACAAACCCATGGGATGTTAACGGACAATAACGCCATACATAATAAATTTTACCGAAGGCGGTAGCTAGTTTCTAACACTCTGTCTTGGTGACAAATACTTTTAGATTTCAGGTTTATATTATTACATTTTTATCATAAAATACAGGTAAATTTATAAAATATATAATCGAAAAAAATAATTCATACGAAAAGAAATAGAATAAAGGTTTTGATAATACGTGGAATATTCTGGAGTAAAACAATGATAAATGAGAAGTCAGTTTACAGAAATTTGAAACCCAAATCCTTTTCATCATTTGCTTTATTTGTTACTTGAAGTCCTTTTATTTTTGTCAAGAAAAACCGTTGCTAAAATACACTTGAAAGTTTTCAATTCTTTTTTACAAACAAAAAGAATGCCTAAACAATTGATAAATGCTTATTGTGTACTTTCATCGATATATATTTTTTTGTTCTCTACTTAGAGAAATCCCAAACCAAGGAATGCTTATATGTATAGGTAATAACGGAACAAGGTAATTGATGGAATACATTAATTCTTTTTTATATTTATATATTTGTATACCTACATTATGATTCAAATTACTTCTATCCATTTCCAATTGATAGCATATAATTTCCAAAATCAAATCTAAAACAGCAGTCAATAGTCAAATTCCTTCAAAACGAGTCATTTAAATTCCACCAGCGGACCAAGGTGTCAACCTCCGTACCTCCAATTTGAGAGCTCTTCTAAATTACAAAGGTCTTCACATAAATTGTTCCAATATTCGCAACGGGGACGGCATGTTAAGCTTAAATAGGCCACGGTTACACCGGAGTGAGAGCTGAATGAATATTTAAGGGCGTGATTATTTAATACTGAACCGCTACTTGAAACTTGTGAGATTTATGCCACTATCCATTAACACAACAGGTGGTAGCTACATACGAGTAGTGGTGAATTTTAGTCACTGAGTTTTAAACATTTTAAGAACCCCCATGATAATTATAAAGATCACAACATAAGCGAGCTGGTTCTTTATTGGACTGTGCCGCTGTTAGGTCGACGAGATATGCGATAAATATTATCAACCTAACACCGATGCTAAGGTTTTCCTTATAGATATGATAGAATAAAGGAATCTTCAAAATTAACGTTATAAGATTTTTTAAAGTGTCGATAACGTGCGAGTAATACATCTGAGTCTCTAGTCTTAGTTTAATTATAGTTTTTCGTATTCCATTTATGCTTTTTTCGTTTTTTATGGCGGATTTTGTATGCAAAAACGAAAAACGAATTACGGAATACGAAAAACGAAAATAAAACTAAGACTAGAGAGTCTGGTGGTGCAGGCATTCATAGGTTACGGTAACCACTTACGATGAATCGGGGCGTATGGTTGCTATTGCTGCCTACCTAATACACTTATAAAAAACTTAAAAAAAAAACATATAATTATACATTTTAGTCCTCAAAAGTGACACAGAGCGGTGTAAATGAGTCCACTCCAGTCACGAACTCCAGAGATGCGTCAACGGAGATCGATTTTGGATGCCGCGGCGTGCGTACTTTCATTAGCGCCAACTTTACATCGAAAAGAATGCGCGCTATGGCATTCGCAATATTACTATGAAGTCTTCAGACGATCGAAGGAACTACATAACAAAAGAAAAAAATTAGCAGGTTATCATTTCGACAGTTTTTTAATGTTTGTTACCGCTTATCTCAGTAATTTATGAACCGATTAAAAAAATATATATTTAAGAGGATATACTTTTAGATTGGTTCTTTCATAGAAATGTCATTAAAATCGGTTCAGTAGTTTGGTCAAATGATTTTAAATGCGCCTCAAAGAGGCTTCCTTGAGGTTGTGTGATGTTTTAGATTTTTTTCGTTTTTAAGACATGCCAGTTTCCTTACGATGTTTTCCTCGACCGTTTGAATAGAATAGAATAGAATATTTTTTTATTCAACTCACAAACACGGGTACAGCATCACATATTAAGTAACAAGTAAAACAAGAAGAAGAAAAAACTGCATAACATAGCAGGTAGGTATTAGGTATATAGTAGGTAGGAAGAAAGGTTCATGTAATACATATAGAAAGAAACATTTAAAAACACAAAAAACAACAACGCAAGGTTTCCTATACCTAAACCTATAGTAGGTACTTACTATGGATGCCGACTTCATGAGCCAAAATGGTCTCAACTCAGCTAAATGTACTAATGTATTAATGTTTGAGAGTAGGTACTGGAACCGTGAACATACTTTTTGCGCAGAAAAACTCATTGGTGCACGATTGGTTTTGAACCCACAACCTTAGGATTGGAAGGTGGAGCCGCTACTACTAGACCACCAGAGGCTGCACGGTCTATCCAAAACACAATAAGTGCGAGTTTAATTCACACAACGGGACAAATTCTAGCATTATTGTACATTAGAAATGTGGAAACTGAAGCAGCTCAACTTTTCACCCCAATATTTACCTATAGATCGTTAATCTCTTAGAGTGAGCTGGCTTTCATCAGTCTTTACTCCGCCGAGACCAGATTTAAGACGTTTATGCAACTAAAATATTAACAGTATATTCCCTAAGTACGTATTCAAGCAACCAACCGCTAAACAAGCTGATATTACTCCCTTTCTCCTGCAAATCCATCTTTTACTTCCGTCTAAATAATTAACCTGGGGAAAAGTCTACTTTCACCGGCGTTCGCTGTTCATTTCATACGTATTCCAAAACAAAAATATGCGGCCTGCGACAGATCGTCATTGTTTTTAGAGAATGGAGAATCCTTTGGTGGTGGGATATAACTTCAAAGAAGCGTACTCATATAACATATACAAAATACCTGTTATCCAATATTGTATGATAAGGTGTCAATAATTGAAATTAAAACGCCAATCACGAAGCTCCTCAGCTGACGTGGCGATAATTGCTTTCTGATCCACATGCGAGCATCTAAGTCAATTTCGAGCATGTTATCGTCGGGATAGGTAGCTTGAGATTGGGTGTTTTCGTATACACGACCTTATAGACATAGTTTTTTAATTAAAGGCCTAAATAAAATAACGAAAAACAATGTCCATCCTCCAATCCACCCAACAAGCTGCCATTATAAGAATTGATTTTTTGTCCCACCTGTGTTGTTTAGAGTTCCAATTTAGCTGAGTGCGCTCAGTTCAATGAGTTTGGTGTCAACACCGTGTTTTTACGTGTAAATACACGCAGCTCACCTGCGGCCAATTGTAATTTAGTTCGATCATAACATGGGATGAAAATGTTGCGGTGACAGTATTTGTTTATGATCTAAAAGCGAAAGTGTTATGAAAAACCTTATATATAGCTACCTACTGATGGTTCTCTTTTAACAAATTAACTACAAAAAATCGTTGATAAAAAGTGCGACAAACTATTATGAAAAAGCCTTTTTTATATGCTTATAATAATATCGTTCGTCCTGGAAATGTATTGAGGCCAATATCCAGTGGTGGAGTTCTGGTTCAAGCTGATGATGATTATGATGGTGACATTGAACAATACTTAAGAACCCACTAGTATAAAATACTATAATATTGTCTGATACAAATATTGTTTGCAATACCCCAGAGCACAATACCGTACGTCATTATGGAGTGAAAGTAAGTATTTTTTTCTCTTCCTATCTTTTTTTTATTGCATTTGTTGCTGAGTAAAATCTTTTTCAGAAATGTGTGAGTGAGACTGTTGTCAGTGTCTTAAGGGTGGTAAATAAGGCTGTCTCTAATAGCATTAAAACTTGTTTAACAGTTCCCAAAGACAGGTAACACCTCAAATGATGTACACGACACATAGTTTAGAATTCCCGTCTCGGGTAGAGAATACAATTGCGAACGTTCAAGTTTCGAAACTTGATACGAGACTTCGCGACTTGGCCGAGGCGGTCGTGTCAAAGGAATTCGAAGCACACGTGATAGTTCATGGTTTTTGTTAGGTTAAACTATTACATGTGGAAGTTTAGAACAATACGTTGTATGCATACTAAGGTACCTATAATGTTTCATGGCATTATTCAATTTTTGACACTAATATTTCAGTCCTCGCAGGATCTTGCGTAGGTTAGGTACTTAGTAAGTACCCAGAGACCAAAGAGAATACCAACTGTCCCAGGAAATTACAGTTGTGTATATTAATTTAAATTTTTAAAAGATTATTAGATTTTTTTACAGTATCACCTGAGCATAAAAAATATAGAATATTTCAGATTGAAAAGGCTCATGGCTTAACAGCCAGGCATAGCAGACTTCCTCTTTGATATCTTGTGCATCGAAGATCACAGGATATGTCTAAGATGAGTATTCAGAGATAAGTCCAAATATTATGTAAAAACTGTGGCAGCACCTATCAAAAAATATTTTATTGTATATTCCCTAGTCTTTTTTGCCTCAGACTGTGAGAACCAGGAAAATATTTTTTATTTTGGCATCTTATTCATATTCAAGGCATCACAACTCATTTGTTCTCATTATTCATATAAGATGTTAGATTGCGCCATAATATACCCACCACTTGTTGATACAACATTCTTGGAATGCTTGCTGAAATTCCAAACAAGACTAATTGAAGTTACTATGCTAAGATTGCACGTGGCATTTGGAATATTACTAAAATCAAAGTACTGCTATCATCATTAATTTACATAGCTGAAGTATGACTATATAAGAAAATAACCTACACTAAACGGTGATTACGTAATTTTATTCAAGCTAGCTCGTTCAAGACTCCAATATAAACAACCTACGTCACAAATCCTAAACAATTAACCTCTTAACGTCGTCATCAGTCGCCACACAGGCGCCGCACGCATCGTCACTATAAAGAACCCTGGCGCCTGTCACCAGCCAACTCACCCAGAGCTACGGCATCACTGCCAATCACCCGTTTCACACCTTTATAGTACTGCCAGGGGGGGGTGGGACGAGTCAAGATAGGCTGGTGATGTAAAAATGTTTACGCCGCTGACGGCTCTCGGCTCGACGACGCTTCAGTGAAGTGACATCGAGCGTTTGAAGGAGATAATTTGTATGGTGCGGTACTGAGTGCATCTTGTTGCAAGACGCATAGTGCTGAGCAATGCGCGTCACAAATGAACAAATACGCAACAAGCTTTAATAATGCCTTATTATCACATTATAGCAGTATAAAAAAAAGATATTTATTTTGTTTCCCAGAATTCAGTATTCGGGAGTATTCGGGGATTGAATATTAATTGATTTTGTAAATTCAATTTTAAAAATTGACTTAAAAAAAACGTGATTAATAAGGATAAGTAGAAGGGATTCAATTAATAATACTTATCATCGCCTTAGGACGTAGGAGTCACTGCTGACATAAACATCATAAACCACCCCTATATATTTTTAGAGCCACTGATATTGTGCGGTCTTCACTCAACGGCGACGCTCAGCTAAGCCTTATGAAAAATGGCTTCACGACTTTGATACCCAGGCATGTTACATATCTCTTCAGGTCTATTATTACCAAGTGCTAACTCAAGATTCGCTGGGGATGTTTAAGGTACGGCCAAATATTATATTTGGCATACACACATTTTGCAGTATTTTGTATTTCATACGCGACAGGTTGCAAGTCTACCGCCAATGTTAGAATACTAACTGGTTTCCTCACAATGTTTTTCTTCACCGATGGAGAACACTTACAATAATATCAAATTAATAACAAATTATAAGATCATCATTTTGTAGAGAACTTGATAATGGTTCAAGCACATCTTTTTCTGCCAGGAAAGATCATTTGTTTTGAATAGGATTTGTGCAACGTTGAAAACATCTGCACATTCGAGATGACGTAGAAAAAGTAAAGAACTTTAAACTTTCAGAAATACGTATTATCGGGGCAATACGCTCTACACTATTACAGTTTACCTACTGGTGTATATCAAGTCATAAGCTTTCATAGTAACAAAATAAGATAAATATTGGTAAATAACTGATACTTGTAAGATATTATTTTTGAAAATTATATCAAACGTTTAACACGTAAATTCAAGACTACATTTATTTTCATCCATCACACAAATGTTTGTCCTGCGTTGAAATATAACCCTCAACCTGCGTATCTATACGAAGTATCTATACAGTCCATGTCTTGATGTTTTCTTAAAAACCTTAAAAAAATCATGATCAACTCAAAAAAAAAACACTTCAGGACATTATTAACACGCTCCATAGATTTTTAGGAAGAACCGAAAAGCTCTCAGTTCCTACTGGCCCGAGAGTTCCCTTCGGCTGTCTTAGAAACCGGAGCTTCGTTACCAGTTACGAACTAAACATAATTCGTCCTCGTACGAGAAAACACGTATTTTCCCTTAGAGGAAATTAGGTTTTGAATTCGTGACCAGTTACAGCATAAGAATAATATTTAGTTGTACGTATCTACATGGGCAACGGTATTATTTGTAAAACAAAAAAAATATGACATGAAAAGTAGCGGAGTGGGAGGAAGCTTTTGCCCAATGATTAGATGATGCAGGCTGATAGTAATAACCATTTTTTTTCCCGTATCCCACTCCATGTCAGGGCATAACAATAGGGTTTTTTTCTTCACTGGCCTTACTTATGTCTTCTTTCTCAAAGTCCATCTATCTTTTCTGTAGCCTACTTCTACTCCTATAACCACCCACAGTCTACCTCATTCTCATTCATACATTAATTTTTCTCGGTATGACATTCTTCAAATATGGTCCCTGAAGTGCTTTATTTGCTACCTATCGCTTCAGCTTCTGATTCATAACACAGCAATGCATCTATCGCGGAGATTGGCTTGGGACGTATTCAATTTTGCCGTGCCCTATCTGCCGGCTCTATTAGCGCTCGAGGCCATACAGATTGCACTTGTTACTATTTGAATAAGCGCAAAAACACGTAATTGGAAGCGAATCGAAGTACACTTTAGAACGTGATTTTATTTAATTAGACAGAAAAAGCTTTTGAAATGTAGTTTGAGAGGTTCTGCCCAATAAGTAAATGCTTGAAGTTATTGATTAGGTTTCAGCCAGCGGCTTCGCTCGTGGTCACTTATAAAGCTATGAAACTGCAAGTAGCATGACAGCTCAAAATCAAAACAGTATTTATCCAGTTCAATCACAAAGATGACTTTAAAGTTTTAGTTGGTAAAGCTCTGCCTTCAGCACTGTAGTTGGTTGTGGGTTCAAGCCACACTCTCTCTTGTCGTGTCTCTAGTTTCTTTCAAAACAGTGTGGTGTATATAATAGAAAAATTCATTGGTGCACGACCGGTTCCGAACCCACGACCTTAGGATCGGGAGGCGGGGCCGCTACCACTAGACCATCAGTGCTATCGTAGCTATTCACTAAGATCCTAGCTATTTTTTTTTGCTTAAAAGAAGTTTTATATCATTTATATAATACCATTAGAGGGAAATTAGTATTCATGATATATCATAGATAATACGGCTTTTATTTTAAAACAAAACAAAATGTATTTTAATCCACCAAATAGAAACGCGAAGTAAACACTTTTTCTGTTGTAGCCTTACAATTGTAAATTTCTGTTCAGCTTTCCGCTAAATGAAGAAAGGATTGACAAACTTTATCCACCGAATTTGCGAAATCAACTTCAGAAATTCACTGGAGACTTTCCATACAAATACTTTATTGCATTCCTTTGCCGATACAAGTAACTTTTGAAAGGGAAACTTTTAGAAGTTTATCGTCTGTCCCACTCGCTCTTCATGGCTCATTTGCTACTGAGTTCGGAACTCTATTTAAATGGCTAGAAAGAGATAACGTAACTTGGTAATTTATGTTGGTGGGGCGTTTTTGACTAACCGCCAAAATAGTACAGACGACGATGTGCTTGACTTTATGATTAGGTGAGTGAAGTAACTGATCGAGATTCTTTTTGTATCATGTAATGAAGGAAATAAATACTGTAATCGTGGGTATTATTGTAACTTAGTTGTATTAGTAATTTTATTACACCGGACTGCTTTTGTTTATATGATTATTGATATTTTGATGTTGGTAACATTATTTTATTTTTCTTTAATCTAAGCTTGACATTGTGTACTTATATTAGGAGCTTATTTAATTTTAATTGGTCGAATCCTTAATTACAAAAACTGTATCTCGTGTACGACTTGTCTTGTCAGTGTAAATGTCAAAAGATCATTATGAAAATAATAAAAAAATGAAATGGAATAATACGTTTTTAGACTCTTTGTCTAACCTAGCATGTAGTCCGCGAATAAAGAAATATTTGAGTAAAAAATATACAATTTTAAGTCAAAATAATTTTAAAAGCAGGTAAATTAACAAGCGGAGTAGTAATTACAACGTGCTACATTTCAAAAGTGAAATTATACCTCACTTAATTTTTGGCATCGTAGCCGAGTGCTACACATCTGCTACACGCGTAGCACATCTGCTACGGAGCTACGCTTTGCATGTGCTTTGTCATTCATTCAAGCTTTGTTACACAGACATTTTCTTGTAAGTAATATATTATTTCACCCAGTATGACAGATAATTTAATAAAGAAATATAACAATTGTAAGATATTAGTTTTTTTGAAACTGAAAACTGAAACAGCTTCACGACTCTAATCCCCAGGCACGGTAGATATCCCCTCAGATCTCTTAGTACCAAGTACTAACTCCAGATTCTTTGAGGTTGTCTAAGGGGGGTAGTCAGAGGTACGTACAAACATTACATTTGCCACATACCCACATTTTGCAGTAGTTGGTATTCCATACGAGGCAGGTTGCAAGCCCATCGCCGCTGTTAGAGTACTAACTGGTTTCCTCACGATGTTTTCCTTCACCGTTTAAGTTTTTTTATATAAAATAAATTTTAAAAGCTTAAATTTTATAAAAAAAATAGTAAAATTCATTATATCTTATTAAATCATCGCAGTGATCATGAACAATATGGTTACAGCCCAAATGAGTTGGTACATAATTTAGTATACCAAACCTAAAGAAAATGCAAGTAATGGCGCTTTAGAACTTGTACTGCAACTTACATCACTAGACTAGACGCGGGAGTAATTGATGTCTTGCCAACACGATGCAGAAATCTTCCAGAACTTTCCGAACAATATATTAAAAATCCGGCTGAACCGGTGCCAAACCGAGGCTTTAAACACTTTTATATCGCTTCACACAATACAGCCTAATGTTCGGGTTCCAGTTGCCAACAAGTTTGTGTATAAATCGCGGCGAGTGCGGCTCGCTGATAGTGCACCTACTGGGCCGAGTTGCTGGCACAGAAAGTCTCCGATTTAACGGTAAGAGGTCTGTGAATAGTAATGTTAGCTTAGTTTCCGAATCTTTAGTACGAGCACATGGTGAGCGCATTTGTGTTGTTTTTTTTTTTAGTTTAATTACAGCCTAACCTGTCTTTTTTGAGTTGCCTTCTAGTTTTAAAGGACTATCTTTTGTTTTTCTTGCTTATAAGACAAATAAATGGCCCACCTGATGTTTTAATACATTTAGGCCCTATAGTTTCACAGATTTCGTGATAAGTAAGTGTATATTTTTTTTTATACTAGAAATAAAACATGACAATATTTATTTGATTGGCAAATTTTCATATCTGATAATGCTGTTCAACAATAGCCTTCCAAGTTTCAGTAGAACAAGAACCAGCCCATTTTGACTCTTTAATCAATTAAAATTAAAGCAATAATTTCACTTCAACATAACATCAGTGTGAAAACACAATCAAACAAAATTTAACTAGCTGCTGCTATTATTAAAATGCTCATTCCCGGACTAATTGCATACTGAATCTGTTCAAATTACAGCGTTCAAATATTAGGTTCTTCTCATAATTAAACTAAATACAATTTGGTGTTTGAAACTATTCTAAAACAAGGTTTGTAAACCTAAAAGTTATTATCAAAACCATAAGCTTGGTGCAAACATAGCATTTGATGCAACAAATATTTGTAAACATTTCACATAGCTATCCGATCTATCCAAACTGAGCACGTGAAAGATTTTAAATCCATCGCCGCTAGCTTACGATCACAGACATTATTATTATCTTACTTCCTGGATAAATTATCTCGAATCCAATTTGAATAATTCTAGCAGCAGAGGTGATGCAGCCCCCAGATAGCGTTTAGGCCGAGTTCTTGGCACAGGGCCCTCAATAACCGTGGCCGGACTGCTGATGCCACTATTCTGATAGGCGGCCGATAAGCGATACTGAAGGGAAAAAAGGTTTATGGGGTGGGTGAGATGGATTGTGATTTGATGGCGTTTTTTCCGTATCCATGATCATAGATTGGTTTTGTAAGATTATACTTTTTTTTTCAAGATAAAACAAGATGACTTTTGTTGATTTGGTGTCGCAATTTTTTTTTTGCAATTCGGCAGAAGTCGTTCCGTATATTTAGTGATAAGTGGTTTCCGTTACCCATAGACGCTTGCAATGTTACTGGGTTCAGTCAGCTCAGATAAAGATTAATACAAAAAGCAGGCTTTCAATAACGAAATGCAGCCCTAATTACAATTCAATATGGAATTTTCAAGGAATTATATTAACAAGGAATATGTAAACCCTGTTCAGGTGAAAGACTGGTGGAACTTATAACTACTAAGATTTGCGCCTTTGAGGTTCATTCGCTCAAATTAACCTTGGTGGTGTCATTAAAAAATCTGATGGCTTGACCACAATTCACTTATTCAGTCATTCAACTGTCACTACTTTAACCTCAGAATTAAAAGTTACAGAATAGGGCTTCCAGCACGTTGTGAAATTGCGTTCGAGCAGCGAACAAAAAATTTTTATTACGAAATTCAGCTGCCGACCGCAACCAACTTGGACACAGTTTAGAACAACAAAAATGTTCACGTGGCTACAAAACAAGCCAAAGCTGCTTCAGAATTTGTGATTTTGACCGACCTAACCATGTTTTGCGTACTCCTTACCAAGTTCAATTGGTAGATACACACAGATATGTATCGGGCTTCACTGATATATAGGCATTGCTTGCTTTTTAGCTTTCTAGCTTCACGATAAAGTTGCATTTTCATGACAGAGGTAATCATCAGGTATAAAGCAGGATACTTCATTTGTTTCAGCTGAGCACTTATCTCATGATCGACCATAAAGATGCAAAAAAGCATTTGGGACGCAGCGATTTGGAAGCAGGTTTATTGCTTTTTTATCAGGTAATGAAAAAGTCGGGAGAATTATAGGATGAATTGCTTCACGTATTACCCATTGCAAAATGTTTTCCAGTATCGTTAAGGCTTCGTGTGCCCTAATTGTGTACAGAATGATAATAGGCTCAGAGACAACTTCTTCTTAGGGTGTCTCTTCACTACTGAAGGTTGGCGGTCACCTTTTTAAATTTCTCCTTATCTATGGCAAGTCTTACGATATCTTCTACCTTCTTGATATCAATCCATTGCCAATTTTTTTTATACAACTTGCTGATGGACAATCAGATGGCCTACTTGATGTTAAGTGGTAACCATCACCTATACCAAAGCATTGCCTCGTAAGTCTCGCACGATAGGAACGTGCCCTACGATGCACTGCCCTGCGTTCATCAACTTGAGGTATACAGATTAAGCCTCATGTGCCTGTAATTACACCGGCAACCACTCTTGAAACCGAAGCACAGCAACGCTGCTTGGCGGCAGAAAAAGGCGTGGGCTTCCCCGGACGAGCCCTTCATAAAGAGCTGTACTACCTTAAATGCGTAATGTTACGTAGCCAACACAAACGCAAAAATATCCCCATTTAACAATACACATCCAAGTAATTCGTCATCTTGAATAAAGTTCCACTGCAAACCTCCCAATAAAACCTGCAGGTAATATAAAGCTATTATAGCTGAAACTTAGAAAACATAATAAACTTTATAACATGTATTAGTATGAAAGCTTCTTTGAAACCGAATTCAAAAAAAGAGGTTCTCAATGAATTAAGAAGTAAAAGGTAAGTTGAAACTTACCTATGTTTTTTTCATGTTTGTTACGCGATTACTCAGTCAATTATGAATTGATGAAAGTTTTATTAAAATTGATACAGCTTTTTTTGAAACAAAAAATATCATTGAAATCGACAATACAAAAAATATATAAACAGATGACGTTTTGGTATGTGTTTACTTTCAGAAAAACTTTCGTTTTAAAGTTTTCAGTGTTTCTGAATTTGTTTTTTTTTTTTTTCAATAAATTATATTAACAATTATACAAAATGACAGCACAAAGAAAGATGGAAAAAACAACAAACCTAAAACGGGAATGTCTTGAAAAATGATGTTAGTTATTTAGAGTTTTCAAAAGTGATCACTTTGTTTTGGTTTAAGCTGCGCATTTGCTGTCTTGAGATTGTTCCGGGAATAACTATCAGCTTACTCGACTTCCTTCCAAAGGAATGTACGCCATATTAACTTCTGCGTGGTCCAAATTTCCACTCAGTGTGAAATTATTTTATTTTACTGCTTTTATGACTTTCTCCTAATCATGATACTATAAGAATAAATATTTGTGTACATTTCAGACACACTGAATAAAATTTACACGATGAAATTAAGATCAGTTTAACTTTTTAATTTGCAAAAAAAAACTATTTATTAGTTTTGAAGGAAATGGCGGTGGTTTCCTTCAAAACCTACGAGAAACATTTTATTCAAATTAATATAAAACTTTTGTTCCAACTTCTTACACTTTGCGCTTTTTTTTATTTTTTTACGCTGCTTGCTGTTGGAACCAACATAAAATAAAGAATAAATAACACCGGAATTACACAACAGATCTTTTTTTATACAACTAGCTGATGGAACAAGCAGATGGCCCACCTGATGTTAAGTGGTAACATCACCTATAACAAAGCATTGCCTCGTAAGTCACGCACGATAGGAACGTGCCCTACGATGCACTGCCCTGCGTCCATCAACTTGAGGCATACAGATTAAGCCTCATGTGCCTGTAATTACACCGGCAACCACTCTTCAAACCGAAGCACAGCAACGCTGTTTGGCGGCAGAAAAAGGCGTGGTGATAGTACTTCGCCGGACGAGTCCTTCACAAAGAACTCTACTACTCTTATAGAACGTACTCTACTCTTATAAATCATACGAACACAAAAAAACAAAGAGGACCAAAAATAGTCCATTAACAAAACCTTAACTAAAGTTAGCTACTTTAGGTAACCTAAGTTGTTGTGGTTTATAAAACACCCTTATTTTAACCTCTAGTGACCCAAAATAATTTCACTTAAGTGTAGATAACCGCCATTTTGAATTCCTTTCCGCTTCTATCTTGCATCCTTCTTTCATAATTCCATAACTAACGCGAGATCACCCTACTCTATTAATATTCGATAAATTGCTGAACGAATTCCAAAATAATTAATTAACATTGTTCAGTGGTCCATTGCAGTACTTGCATATTCAGTAAACAACTTTAGACTGAATATTACCTGAAACCTGAATATTTTGTTATAATTATCGTCTTCATAAATAACAATAGTAAGCTTCATAAATAACAATAGTAAGCTGCAAGTCATAAAAGAGACAATTTACTGCTACTATAGTCGCGTTAAACTCTCGCTGCAAACTCGGTCAGTGCTCGACCTATAGTCGCGTTGAACTCCCGCTGCAAACTCGGTCATAAATTATCTTGACACACGCTTAAACAAAAGGATCGTCCGTTCTCCTACGTACGAGAGAGAGAGAGAGAGAGCAATATTGCTGTCTCGGTTCGATAACTTATGACCGAGCCAGCAGCGAGAGTTTAACGCGACTATAGTGTTTCGCCCCAAAATGAGATCTCGCGATGTGAGATGATCAGAACTACGAAGTCAACGAAACTCTAAAAGATGTGAGCTTACGGATTAATGTTTTATTTTAAGTAAGAATTCTACTATAAAAATATAATTATTTTTGAATGCAACTTGAGAGTCCTTTTATATGACACATCATGTACATACTCGTATTTATGCAACTAATTTTTCCCCATACTTTTGGTACTATCTTATTAAACTCTTATCTACACCAGCAAATTTCTCAACTATCTACAACTAATTGACCTATCAAATTTCATGCCAATCAAATGAATAGTTCTAAGCTCGGACACACATACAATGCCAAATCGCCCAGAGTTCCACACAATAACCGGGTAAGGAATATATTTTAGGGGCTAAAAAAACTTCTGAACTTAACATTTGACATATTTCCAAATGTTGACAGTCTGACACCGAGATAGCGCTACTTTGAAGTAGCAAAGTATTGCTCAGTCTTTGACTTCGATTAAAAATGTATGAAAAATTGAAATTCGTTCGATCGAGACCGAGGCTCCAAAGTCGGATGCACAGAGCATGCTAAGGTTACGTGCTACGTTAATATAGAGAATATTCAAGTTTTACCAAAACCTACCAAAAACTACCTACAGGCTTAAAAAATCTTCCTATTCAAATCCTTTAAAGTATTTTCAAAATGACTGAATAAATTTTAAAGTCTAATAAGCGCATTACTTAATGTTTTTTATGACCAAAGGTAATAAAAATAATAAGAAGATGTTACACCAGATGTGGATCCTCTGCCTATACCAATTGCATTACCTCAATCAACTGAGACTTTGAGTTATTACGTACAGTCGCACTAAAATGATTACACTTCAGGATTTTAAAATAAATACATGCAGGCCACTGTACCTACATCAATAATTATCGAAATTCAGACTCTTTCCAGCTTACTGTTTTTAAATGACAGAGAGAAAAAGTTTGAATAAAAACAGTTTTTAATTTTTATTTGTTTTTATAGTGTTTACCTACACTTAAGGAAAATCACAAAGATTTAATACCTCTATAGTCCCAAAAGTTATTACCCGAGCGGGAATTGAAGCCACGACCATCCCGCCGCGCTAACCAACTGCGCCATCGGATTCTAATCATGGGTTCAAATCCCACTCGGGTAATAACTTTTGGGACTATATTCAATCTTTATAAAAACAGTTTTTATTTATAAAAAGATGATATAAAAATACATAAAATATACTAAATATTTATTTAAGTAAATTTACGTAGTATGTACCTAGTACATTTCATGGGTTTGAGATCTCTTTTAAGTATGGGAATAGGCTTCGCTCGCGTGGAACTGGCACCTAGAGTTACTTAGCTTTAAGACATGTCAAAGTGATCCTTGTGATTTTATTTAATAAATACCTTTTGACTTTGACTTTGAATACCTGTGATAAAGAGTCTCGCTCTTCCGAAATAGGTAAGGTTTTTTAACTAAACATAATTATTATCTCGATGTTTTTATCCATTTTTTTTTATTACAATGTTATTTTATTCGTCAGATTGAATTAGTGTGATTCGTAATAAATTGAACCGTTCTAATTCGATAAAAATAAATAATATTTATTCGATATCTATCTACAGACGTATTTTAGTTTCTTGTTCTACGGTCCGGTACTCAACGGTGAGCGTGGCTCATTGTCCATTCCCGATTGAAATGCAGCTGATTCTATCGAGTTTTTATTCAACAGTCAAGTTCCATTTTATTCATTGTACATTGAAATTTCATAACTTATTAGTCTTAGGTTTGGATATAACTTTACTTTGATACAATTTCTTAATGAATTCAAAAGTCTTAAATAATAATAATCTTCTAATACCTTGAAAGAAATATCTTTTTCTACATTTATTTATATTTATCTATATTTATTTTATGACTAGATACAGACCACAATTTTTTACTACTAGTCAATGGAACATACAATATCTATACTTGGGCCTTTCTTCATATTGTCTGCCATTTTTTAGCGGCTCTATAAAGGCCACTGAAACTTTCATGTCAACGAAAAGATCGCTAATGGAGCGCTTAGCGATCAAGATCATTAGTATACCTACATATTCGCATATCATTCACGGACGTGTCACTATTCTCTATAGTTTTATGCTCTTAAGATCTAGATTCGAAACGATGCCTACTCGGTAGATATCGATTGCACGTCGGCGTCGTCCCAAATGACAAATGTTCATTGGGTTGAACACGTGTCCGGATGAATTGATATTGAGTGGCCTTGAAATGCTTCTGAGGAAATTTCAGCCAAGTTAGTGGGGTTGACTTTAGCTCTCTATTTAAATGGATCTTTTTTTGGGCTCGACAACTGAGATATGAATGGAGCTTTCGAAACAAAACGTTTGTTTTATATTGTCTATAATATATTTTACAACGCAAGAACAATAGGGCTTATGAATACGCGTTGATCATTCAACCAAGACTTTTTACAAAGAAGCCTATTTTCAACCAAGACGTTTTTACCTAGACCATAAGCCACAAGAACCATTTGCCATTTTCAAAATAAGTCATTTTGCCACCTAGACCTAGTATTTACTTAGTCTTTTTTCCACCCAGACATTTTGCTCACACAGACATTTTACACCTTATGAAAACAGGGAGTTTTTCGTTAACTTTAAAATCTCTATTCGTCGACTTTATATTTATTTAATTTGTTAATTAAGTACTTCAAGTAAGTTATGAAGATAGTATTTCAAATCTTCAAACTAAATAATATTATTAATATTTTTTGACAGCCTTCACAGCTCAGTTGGTAGTAGCTCTGCCTTCTGCGCCGTAGGCCGTGGATTCGATCCCCACCGAGAACAAACATTTGTGTGGTGAACATAGATGTTTGTTCTCTGTCTGGGTGTTATATAATATTATAAGTATGTATTTACAAAAAAAAAAAAAGTATTTATGTATTATATCAGCTATCTGGTTCCCATATTACAAGCTCTGGCTTAGTTTGGGGCTAGATAGTGCTGTGTGGAAAGTCCAGTAATATTTATTTATTTATTTTTATTTTATTATTAATTAATCAAATTAATTGCCACTAAAATTTATGAAAAACAAGCAAAATGGTGACCGCTCAGAACGTTGCTCAATTTAGTTGATCCGTTTGAAATAACCAAGCCAGCGTCTCTACGAGTACTTCAAATCTACTTAGCGAACAGACAAAAAACAAGATTTCGGCACAAGAATTCCACGACACGTAACACTATCCCGGCAATATAACAAGCTAATGCGGCGACATCTCCTGAGCCAAGCCGCGCGTTTTTGGCACTGATTCATGATTTGTTTTGGCTATGAAACCCACGGCCCGACTGAGTTAAGGCGCTACTACATCGTTCACAAAACAACTCGTCTAGTTCGTAAGAGAAAACTGCATAACAAGAAAACCAAATAGTTGATGGACGTTGGGCAGTGCGTCGTAAAGCACGTTCCTTGTTTGCGTGACTTTCGAGGCAATGCTTCATTGGTGATGGTTACCACCTAAGATCAAGCTGCCATCTGCTTGTGCCATTAAAAAGTGGAATAAAACATAAATAAATTAATATGAATATTGTCGGACATTTCCACAATAAAGTGAAGATTCATCGAAATCTTAATAAAAACGCTTTTTTCGTTATTGTTCATAGGCAATAAACAATTTTTTTATGTTAAGGAATACTGGTTCATAGCATAACACCATTATGTGCATGCCCTTACGAAGCAGCTACTACCTCCAAGACTTTCTGACTCACTAATGGACTAGTAAGTCTATGTTTTCGCATTAAAAATTTCGTGCCAGGAATCGTAAAATTGGAAACCTGAATTTTAATACTTGTGAATTTAACTTGAATTTTAATACTTTTGAATTTTTACGTCTCTTAAGATCTCGTTTGCTTTTTAGAAGTAGAACTACTTACAGTAGTAAGATTTATGGAAAAAGTTTTGTGCGTTTCTCTAGTTTGTGGAACATGGTTTCAGGGGCTTGGTGGTGTAGTTCTCTTGAAGGTTATCACTATTTTCTTACTTTTTCATACGTTTGAGGTTAAGTTTTCTTCACTTTTTTGTAGCACAGGTTACAACGTGTAACATAATACCCCTACAACCCGGAAGCAGGGTATTCTACAGGTCATTACGAACAACTTTTGTTCTAAGACTTTTTAAACTTCGAAGTATCCATTCATGAAATGCCTCTTAAACTTTCCCCCAAAATGAAACTAACACAACATGACGCAGCCCTATTTACAGCTGATTTTTGACCTTTAATTGTGAACTGTAGATAAAATAGGTACCAGAACTGCCACCAATTAGTAAACGCAAAAAGCGTATGTACCAAGGTCACGTACACATTGTCAGGGTTGTTGCAAATTTCTGAGACAATATTATTTTACTTTTGTATGAGAATTCCAAAAACTAAGTATCCAAACTTTGCACACGTATTCCTGTGCTTGGTCTGATCACTTGGTCTTTGGTCTTATAGGGGTATATTGTTACACTATATAATGTATATAAGTTTCAGTCGGGACGTATAAGAAGGTTCAATTCTTTTGCATAAATAGGAGTATGAATCAATTTTGGAAATAATATTTATAACTAGCTGCCGCCCGATTCTTCACTCGCGTTTTAGTAGTGATTGTTATATTTAAGGCACTTATCCTTTATAGGATTGGTTCATTTTTTCTACCCCGTTCTCGGTATTTTTTCGTGATAATAAGTAGCCAGTATCCAGGTTACAAACTGTATTGTTTTTAAGTTTCATCGGTCGGAACAGAAGTTAGGGCATGAGCTACAAACATTCCAACAACATCAAAACGTCATATTTTTTTTTCGCATTTATATAATAATATACCGAATATGATTTGATGATCCTACTAATATTATAAACGCGAAAGTTTGTAAGTATCGATGGATGGATAGATGGATGGATGTTTGTAACTATTTCACGTAAAAACTACTGAATGGATTTTAATGAAACTTTACAATAATATAGCGTATACATCAGAATAACACATAGGTTACAATTTATAAAGATATTGTGTGACTAATCCTGCGCAGACGAAGTCGCAGACACCAGCTTGTAATTCATAAAATTAAAAAGTGTTACAGATCACTAACTTTATTATATTCAACTATCCCTCTTCAACATCCTCAAAAGAATCTGAAGTTCGTACTGGGTATCTAAGAGATCTGCAGGGATACCTTCCGTGCCTGAAGATCAAAGTCGTGAAGCTGTTTCAGGTTTCAGTAACTGTTTATTAAATAAATAAATATGATTGTGTCGGAATATAGTAAGTCCTCTGCCGCATATTCTTCAACAAAAACAACATCGTTTTCCATATTTAATTCAGCAATAGATACTGAATTGATCCAATTAAATAAAAACCCGCTCAAAGTAAAATTGACGGTACCGAAACCTTCATCAAACAACAGAATAGCTCATTTGATTCGCCGTGCTTTAATGGCACGTTTTGGAAGGGGCTTACGTAGCAGACATAATTAAAATCTAACCGGTGCGAATTCATTATGTCTGACGTAGAGATCCACCTTAAGCTGGCAGTGAAACTTTTAGCGGTAGATGTGATTTTGGAATTGTGAGCGAGCAAAGATCATTAATTTTAACAATAAACACTGCGTTCACTAATACACATGCCTATAATATTGACATCAGAAAAATCTTTCGTGGGGATCGAACCCACGGCTTACAGCGCAAAAGGCAGAGCTACTACCAACAGAGCTGTAAAGCTGGTTAAAATATGACAGTCTTCACGTAAATGACATGAAAGTATGGAATGACGTCACAAGTTGCAAAAAGTCGGTTCTGCCTGGGAATCTGCGGAGAAGATCCGTAAGAGACCAGAAGAGGCCTTGCATAAAATGATGACAGTTATTACTGTATAAGTTGCGGAAAGTCAATGAAGAAGGTACTACATTGTTCATCCTGAGATCATTATGGAAGAGGCCAATGAAGTAGAGACATAAGGCCTGTTGATGATCAAGACAGAAATACAGTAAAACTATAAGCTTACCAATTGCTTTTTCTAGGATTATTTTTTTGTTTTAAACCGCCTGCTACATGTAAACTAGTGCTATTATAGTGTTTAATAACATAATTTTGTTAAGACTCATCAGTATTACTAGTATTCTCTTATCTGTGTCAGTATTTAGTAATTTCAGAACAGTATAATCCTTCTATGTCTTATGCCGTCAAGCCAAAAAGCAATGTGAGCGAAAAGGCAGCCATGCCTCAAAAATAAAATTTAGATTTTAATAAAATGCAAATGGTGTGTCTCGTCTCGTCTGATGGAACGAGCCGACATTTTATATGTACATACAGTCGGCTGCAAAAGTGAAGGCAAATAAATATAAAAATTTACTCCTTTTTTACAAAACTGTACTTAAGTATTTTAAATGAATCTAAATATTTTGTGTCTGTGCCTTCGCTTGACCCTTATGAGATATCCATTGCATACTAGCCACATCGGACGTGCTATCTGCTCCCTTCAGCGTGCGGAGAGCCTCATACAGCTGTCTCTTTCGCACACTCACCGCCCGCTGTCCACTCGCGCCGGCTAGTTCGCTTGACGCTTCAGTACGCTTTTGTTGCTAACCGCAACGGGTGTGCGCTTGCTCCCGCTCCGCGCAAATTATTACTGTTTACATACCAATACCAATAAATTGTTTAATGGCAGTGTAGTGTTTTTCGTGCTACCAAGTATTAAGGAAAGTGGTCAGGTATGTCACTTTATATTTTATGTCGTGTAATAACAATCGTAATAACATTATGTTTCCAGTAGGTGGGATGATCATGTTTTGTAGAAATATAGTTTTACATTACATAGATCGTCTTACATTTGAAGCGTAGGCATTCCTTGCCTACGTACGAGTTGTAGGTGTCGTATATACTTTATACGTTTCTACCTACTAAGTATATAATACGGTATATAATTATGCTATGTGAAATCAGTCTAATCTAGTTTAATCTCTTTTTGGCTTTGTTTTTATGAAGTGTTTTTAGCTATTAACCTATTGCATGGTTTAACTAAAATCCACTGATTCGAGCGCTCCTTGCCTCAATCATGAAAATTGGATTTCTAAGACTTAGCGGCCCCTGCGCCCTTGTCTTAAAGGCTCATTTCTGACTCTGTTCACATCTAGAAAGCGGTTTGCAACCCTTTGTTGATGTGTAGACAGAAATCGAGTTATCCCGGCTCGAAAATCGAGCTGACGCGGCCCGAAAATTGAGCCGTCGCGGCTCAAAAAACGAGCCGGTGCGTCCCAAAAATTGAGCCGTCGCGGCTCAAAAAACGAGCCGGTGCGTCCCAAAAATCGAGCCGTCGCGGCTCGAAAATCGAGATGGCGCGGCCCGAAAATTGAGCCGTCGCGGCTCAAAAAACGAGCCGGTGCGTCCCAAAAATCGAGCCGAAGCGGCTCAAAAGTCGAGCAGTTGCGGGCTTATAATCAGGCCATCCCAGCCTAGAAATCAAAGCATAGTAAGCAAAAAAAAAAAAAAAAAAAAAAAAAAAAAAAATAAATAAATTCGCGCCCCTTCTGGCCGAAAGTAGAGTTGAGATTTTTGGGCGATTCGCTGCCTAAATTGAGCTGGAGTTGCCCAAAGTGGACACGGTCACCCATAAAAGTGATAGTTTACGATCCCTTCCATTCGTTTACAAACCTAAGAGTTGTGTCTATCAGATGAATACTTATATGCAGAAGGCTTCTGCTGCTGAATTCTTATATGCCTGGTTCTCCATGAGCTTGAAATGAAATGAAATGAAAATGAAAATGATGACCTGTCCGGCAATGAAATTCTGGCCGAGCTAAAGCTAGTGGCGTCGAGCTATCGAGCTTTCTCCCAGGGGCTGGGAAGATTGGACAGTGCATGAAATTGTATCTTTGGATCTGGACTCTGCAACGCGCACCAAGTTAAGGTTCTGCTTGCCCGCAACTGAAATAGCTAAGGCCTTTGATCCCTCTGCATCTTCGCTAAACGATGAAGCCTATACGGGTATGAAAATCAAAATGCTTTCCTGGCCGTTCTGCCTTGGCTTGGTTCTGGGTCCTCCATCCAAGGCAAGAGCCTTGCAGATTAAGTTGCACTGAGAGCTTGTGACGCAAGCTACTAATAGTTTCAAGCACTTGCTGGTTACTACAATGGAAGCTTCTAGGGCGTTGGGGCAGATATCGGACACGGAAACGGATAGATCAAATGAACTTGCGTCTACTAATAAGCGAGTTTCTAGTGCAAGTCGAATTGCAACCCTAGAACAAGAAGCTAAAGCTACTGGAATGCTCTTGCAAAATATATATATATTAAAGCAGACTTGATATTGACAAAAGGAGCTGGTCATCAACGATCATTCCCTTACCAGAATCTGAGATCAAGGCTCAAGGATTTGTTTGTCAAAGAATCCGGGGGACGAGAATGGAAAGAAGAACATCTGGACATGGAACAGAAGAAGATACTTCGACGTGTATAAAATACTTCGCGCGGCCCCTGTGTTTTCAGCTCTGGCAGTTAATCCGTCTTTGAAGCATTTAGCTCCTACTAATGGTCTAGCTGACTATAAAGAAAAGACTGAGGGACCTTATGGCTCCATAACGCATGCTGCTTGACTTGAACGCGCTGCCCTCCAAAGAGTCTTCAACAGGGTTATTGAGATGTGCCCAGTAGCGACAAGAGCCATCACTACAGGTTTTTCGTTCGGGTTCGATCAGTGAATTTCTTCAATGTTCTGACAACTTGCTTCAGTTCGTTTGTGGCAGAGATCTCAGACTATAAAGGATGTAAAGCTATATCTCCATTGATTGAAAGAAAACGTCACTTCGTCCTTGATGAGGATTCCAATTTCAGAGAGTTTTCCTTTTGATGAAAAGAAATTGGAGGATTTCTCTAAGACATAATCAACTAATTTTGATGCTAGCATTCTTTTGGCTATGCGATGCTGAGCTTATGGCCGTAAACCGTCTGGCTCTTCACACAAACAGGAGAGGTTTCAAAAGAACGGTTACCAGTCGACATTGAAAAGTTTCTGACTATTCTCCGGATTGGATAGCATATCATCCAACAATGTCTAGGAGCTTGGAAGACCAGGGCTGTCCCAAACTGATATTAAATATAATAAATGACTATACGATTTCATTTGTAAGAAAAGCCCTAGCGATTCCATTTTCAATGGAATTTTGCTATCAGATGTCAGTCGTATTTCGAAAATGGTGAGCTCAGGAGTCTTGAAAATGTTTCCCCTGTCTGTCCTCGGGTCTTGTGCAAATTTGTTTTGGTGCCCAAAGCGGATAAATCCAATCGATAATCGATCTAAGGTTAAACCCGTGAAAATTTCGTCTGGTCAATCATTTAACAGTTCCCAAGTTCCTTCAGAAACTAGGTAAAACTCCATTTTTCACCAGCGTATTTCCATGAACCGGTGATAAAAACACATCGGTGTTTTCTGGCTTTAAGCTATCAAGATCACCTTTATGGCATGGTCTGCCTGCTATTCGGTCTGTCTACAGCTCCGATCATCTTCTCGAAAATCGCAAATTGGCTAGCAACCCAGCTTCGGAAGATTAGCATAAGGGTATCTAGTTGTCTACTGAGTCGACTTCTTCTTGCTAATCTGCTAAGTTGCTTCAGAAGGAAGCAGAATTCACTGTAGGATTCTATTTAGATAGATTCTGTAGGGTCTGAGATCCAGTTCAAGACATCGAGTTTCTGGACATTGTTCCTGGATGGAGGACAAATTCAGGCAAAATAATAATATATATTCCAGAAGTTAGACTTGTGAAAAAAGATCTCCTAGAACTAATAAGTGCAAAATCTATTCTGGGAAGCTTATACTTTATAGCATTCGTAGTTCTTTTGGATCGAATGCTTTGTCGTCGAATTTAGATCGCCAGCAATGGTCTCCCAGAAGTCTCTCCGAAGCGAAAGTTGAAAATTCCAGGCAAGGTGATTCAAGTTCTGGAATGGTGATTAGACAATCTAAGCCGAGAATCAGATATTATATTCATAAATCAGGTAGAGATTTATAGAGATATCTTTGGTCGCTTGGAACTGGCACCTAGAGTCGCCTAGCTTTGAGACGTTTCAGAGTGGTCCTTGTGATTTTATTGAACAAATACCTTTTGACTTTGACTTTGACAGAAGCTTCAAACATAGAATGGGGAGCTCACATCCTGAACGAGTTACTACTAAGCGCCACTTGGACAAAACAACAGCATTCGTGGCACATAAATCGTATGGAATTGTATAGCGTCGTGCAGAGAAACATTAAGAAACGACAAAACGATTCTGATTCAATCGGACAATCAAACTGTCATTTTCTATGTGAGGGAATAAGGGCACTAAGCTCCGAATGCTGCTTTCAATATTAGAATCACTACTTCGGTTAGAAAAACGTTATCACGTTCAAAGTTTGTTAAGATACATTCCGAGAATTTACAATTGCGTTGTAGACCATCTATGTCGTTAGTAAATAATCCCCGACTGGTACTTGAGCAATGTGATTACTCAGAAACTATTTGCAATATGGGGGATTCCGTCGGTGGACCTATTCGCAACCAAGATATTCAGGGTGGTCTCTTGTCTCTCAGTTTCCAGAGGATCAGGATGCACTATTCATAGACACTTTCAGCAACCAATTGAGTTTCCAAATAACCTGAGTGTTTACCCAAATTTTAAGTCACTTGAATACTGCGGAAGGAATATACTTTTTAATAACTCCGAATTGGCCTCAACCATTTTGACACCCCGATTTGCGCAAGAGAGCAATATATAAAACCGGTCCTTCGAATATAGGGTCTGCATCTTTATCTGACCGAAATTTCAACGGGCCAACCACCACCTCAGGTCCTCCAGCTTCATTTGCAGGTATGGAATATTCAGACGATGTCAGTTTATCAGAAGATTCTTGGAGACCAGGAACTTTAAAGAAATATTCGTCAGCTTGGAAGAAGTGGCGAAAATGGGCTGTTAGAACCAATAGATCTGTACCAATAGATGGGCCAAGTTCAGAAAAGTATTGCTTTATTTTTCAGTTACTTGCATCGTTGCAACGCGCTTATCGTATAATATAATACGGTCTTGGTAAACAAGTCTGTAGTAACAACATCTTTTGCTGATCCTTTTAATGCTGATCAGATTAAAAACCACCCGGTTGTTAAACATATACTCAAGCTTAGCTGGCACTGGTGAGAGGAAGTCATCTTTCTGGGATGTTAATGCATTGGTCATCTGGTTGAAGTCTCACTTACCTGACACTTGCAGTTTTTTTCAAGTCTCTAGGCATTTGGCTTTAATCTTGCTTGTAGCCTCTGGAAGGACATGACATAACATGACTTTTGTCTATAGATTCGGTATATTTTCAGGAGTTTGACTCTTACAGATTCATGTTCTGGAAACAAACAGATTCGAAAATTTTCTAAAATAAGGATCAGATTTTAATTTTTGGTTAAACGTTCTTATAACTCTGTCAAATCACAGATGTCTCTTTAGACTATCTTTTTATAACAACTAGGGTTAGTGTAGGTACCTACGTGCGTCCACTAAAGATGTTATTGCTGGATGGGTAGAAACTGCCCTTAAGGAAATATACATTAACGCCAGTCCGTCAAGCATTCGTTCAGCTGTATATCCTTCGCGATTTACGATGGTATTTTTAAGAAAAGTAATATTTTAATCAAAATTTTCTAAAATATTACTGTAAAGCGGAGTTGTGCGACTAAAGAAGACGTTTTTCCTTCAATCTGTTTTGAAGCTGTTTAAGTTAAATGCTGTTTGGAAATCACCTGTTTCAATGTTAATTTTAGAAGTTACATACTTAAAAAATAAAACAGTTTCTTTTTTCTTTTGTTATTTTGTTATTACACGCATAGGTTTAATTTAACTACTATATTCACAGTACGCCGTACATAATTGTGGCGCCGGCAGAAGATAAACACTTCTCATAAGGGTCAAGCGAAGGCACAGACACAAAATATCGATGTTTTTCCCCCGAAGGGATAAAAACATTTATTTTGGGTCTTGCCGAAGCTTGACCCTTGGTTTTAAGACCTTGCCGGCTTAAAAGGTACTGAAGCGTCAAGCGAACTAGCCGGCGCGAGTGGACAGCGGGCGGTGAGTGTGCGAAAGAGACAGCTGTATGAGGCTCTCCGCACGCTGAAGGGAGCAGATAGCACGTCCGATGTGGCTAGTATGCAATGGATATCTCATAAGGGTCAAGCTTCGGCAAGACCCAAAATAAATGTTTTTATCCCTTCGGGGGAAAAACATCGATATTAATAGAAATTTATTTTCGGCATCTTTCTTCTGAATTGTATGTGAGACAGAATATCAACAGAAAATATGTATTTTATACTTCATTTTCAAACTTAGTTGATGCACTTTTGCAGTCAACATTACGTTCAGAGAGAGCTAGTGCTGAAATTCAGTACTTATTTTGTAAAGGTTTTGAGAATTTTAGTAACTGTTTCCTTTGGGACAGCGATACAGGATTTCAGTAGTGAATTTCGTTGCTTGGCAGAATTGTTGTTGACGTACCTACATTTCTTAGCTTCGTAATGTTCACACTGAGAAATATGATACAATTCTAATCGCTCAGACACCAATTCTATTTTACTGAATGTAAGTTTGATGAAATATCAATTTCCTTTGTTGAACAAAATTTGTTTATATTGAGAAGATCCCGCAAATAACTTTGTATGATTGTACGTCCATACGAGTATACCATTATTATGTTTGTCGGAGCATAACCATATAAAATAAATTTTCATAAAATTTTGTATTTTAACGACAGGTTGTACTATCAAAGTGTAAAATTTAGTGTAATGATTTCTCGGATTTTATAATTTATTTAGTATATATTAAGCTTGGTTTTTTTAGATTAAAATTGAAGGAGCATAATACATTTTTTATATTTCTGTCTTTTAGTCAGTCAATTGACCGCCAAGTCCTAGGTTTGGTCGGATAGGTTGGGAGAATTGTTAAAGTTGGTAGGTTGTCGGACTGTAAAAGTGGGAAAGGATGAAAAAATGATGAAAAAAAGGTGGGATTCTGGAAAGAGACTTGGTGGAGTAAACTTGATTGGCTAACATACTGTCATCTGTAACAAGTGCGAAGAATAAAAGTGAAATTGTTTTACCTGTGTTCTACGAATAAATAAGAGGTGTAAAAGTGTTCATCTGCTGCAGTTCATTTCATTAGGCATTAATTTTTTTCACAAACTTCACTACGTAAGGGAAACTTGGTTGGTAGATATAAATATTTTTTTGTTTTTCTAAGTTTCCTCTACCTTTAAATATTTAAAGGTTATATTGCAAACTGCATTAAAAAAAAACATATTGTGACAGAAAATTCATGAAGTTGGATGTTATACAAAAGTGTGGCACTTATACATTCAGAAATGATTTTTATTCGTATTTTAGGGTAGTTTTGAGATACAAATAGTAATACTGATAGTAAAATTTAAAAACTAGTGTAACGTATCGTGAGCTCCAACCTGATAGAGTTACAATGGCTTCGTAGTTCAGCTAAGATTTGATATAAGCCTAATCACAAACTCCTATTACGAATTTTAGATACCCGCAATTTTGGTGAATAAATATTGCGTAACATTTTTTATGCTACCTTCAATCTCCAAAAAGCTTCACATAAAAACCACTTGGCGACAAATTCATTGATGAATTGCCAAAGACACCATAACATTTTTTATTGTTCACTTTAATCTGCTGACGTTCTCGGTAAGCCGAGGGGGAGGGAGAGATGATTACACCACTCCGATCCGGGGATCTATTAAATGTTCATCCAGGGATATAATTTCACTTCTTCTTCTTGTCGTGTCACTAGTTCTTTCGAAACAATATTGTGAAAGGATTTTAAGTGCGCCTTATTGTCTAATTTAAGTATAACTCAATTTTTTTAGCTTCAGTCAAAATCAGTGAACCTTGTGTTTTTCTGACTACCATAACCAATCGGGAAGTGATGGCAATAGTCTAAACCGTGTTTATATATCGACATATATAATTAAGACAAGGTTTTGGTTAGCTCGTATGCCGGAACGTGGATCTACGATAGACACAACTAATTTTCCTGGCACACTAAACCTTTATAAATCTAAAATAATTTTTTGCTTGCTTTTAAGTAGCACTTGGCTGAACTTACTCAAATTTCAAAACCTGTGTTTCCCAAATAAATGATTATTGTATTGATTTAATGTATGATATACGGTTGTCTAGAGGTGATCGCTGTCTGCGATATCCTGCCTGCCTGAGTCTGTAAGCTCACCAAATAGGCTTTTGTGTATCATAAATGATAGAAAAGCTATGATCTAAAGATAGTAATATACATTGAATTCTAAGCAATAAAGATACATAAAGATTTTACTGTAGATGCACAAAGGAAAACATACATTGTACACTTTTAACATATTTATTTACAAAGAAAATTACAATAAAAACAAGTGTTTACAATATGTAAAATATATTTGATCGAGTGAGCGAAGCAAACGAAGATCTTAGTTTCAACTTGGGCGATTTGGCATTTTAAGTATGTATGTATGTATGTATGTATGTATGTATGTTTGTCTGGCGATAACTTAAGAACCGTTGATCCGATCTGCATGAAATTTGATATGTCGATAGCTTGTACTTGAGAAATTTACTGGTAAGTATATGAGTAAAATCGGATGAAGGGTTTTTGAGATATGGGGTTTTTTAAGAGGGCAAAAATAAAAAAAGTTACATAAAAAAATCAAGTTACATGTCATATGAAAGGGCTTTGTTTGGAAATTCCAAAACAATTTTTACTTTTTTTTTGGGACGCTCGGTTTTCGAGATAAAATTTAAAAAGTTAAATTAAGATAACCAGCGATCCAAGAGCTCCCATCTCTAAGAGTTTCGTTGACATCAAGGTTTTTCTACTGGTCGGCCAGTTCTTTTGATTTTTCTTATTTTTTTTCTTGAAATAAATTAAGGAGGTACTCAGTTCTCCTAAAATGGTGACGACGACCAGGTCTGATGATGGAGCCAAGGTCTGTTCAACGGAACTCTTCAATAAATAGGCCAATAGAGTTGAAACTTGGTAACCATTGTTAGCAACAGAGAAAAAGATTTTATATGTTTTAAATTATTTATTTTATTAAAAGTGGACTGTAATAATGTTGATCACACAGAAGTAATGAATGACAGCTACAGTCATCGACCATAGATAAGAGCAGACCAAAATATGTTCGGATGCTGAATATTTATGTTGGTATTAAACATATTGGGGCCCGAACAAAAGTTACATTTTGGTTCTTATTTTATTTATTTTAATTTTATATAATTTTAGGATTTTAAATGAATAATCAACACTTCTTACTTTCTTTAACACAATAGCAAAATCTTTCTTAAACCTAACTAATTAAGAGAAATTACTTTTATCTTTTAACTAACACAATACCTAACTTTTATTAAAGATGAGATACAGTTATTTTCCTTTTATTTCACTATCCTAATTAATTATTAACTATTTTACTATCCTTATTAAGTATAAACTAATTATCAAGTGGCAGAGGGCACACTTTCATTATGCTTGTTGTTATGATTGAACCTTTAGCGGTTTTTACATTTAAGGCACGTACCTTGCCGTCCTTGCCTGGCATCACAGCAACAATTCTGCCGATGGGCCATTGTAATGGAGCTACATTTTCATTTTTAATTATAACCATAGTTCCTATTTTTAGGTTCGGTTGGACACCTTTCCATTTGGGCCTACTTTGCAACATAACTAGATATTGCTTGTGCCATTGATGCCAAAAAGTTTGCTGCATTTGCACACACTGCTTCCAAAAGGAAAGCTTTCCAACATTTTCATTAACTAAATTTAACTCTGGATAAGCAGTCAAAGTAGAACCAGTTAAGAAGTGAGCGGGTGATAAGTAAGACATGTCTTCATGGTCCGCTGACATAGGCGTCAGAGGCCTGGAATTCAGGATGCCTTCTATTTGAACCAAAACTGTATAAAGCTCTTCATAAGTAAGAACTGTCTGGCCAATCACTCGCTTTATATGGTACTTGACGCTCTTTATTCCAGCCTCCCACAAGCCGCCAAACACTGGAGAATATGACGGAATGAAGTGAAACGAAATTCTTTCTGCATTACAAAAGTCCTGTACTTTTTCTTGGTGGCTTGTGGAATTCTGTAATTCATACAAATCGTTCAGTACATTACTTGCCCCCTTGTAATAGGCGGCGTTATCACAATGTATTTTAGTTGGCTTATTTCTACGCGAAATAAATCTTTTTAAACAGGCTAGGAATGTGTTTGTTGTCATATCAGAAGCCAATTCAATATGCATTGCCTTCGTGACGAAACACACAAATATTACAATATAAGCCTTTGTTATAACTGGTTTTCTAATTCTAGATTGTTTAACATAGAAAGGACCACCATAATCCGTTCCAATTATTTGAAATGGCCGCGTAACATTAACACGAGCAGCTGGGAGGGAACCCATGAGTTGGGTGGTAGCCTTGGCTTTAAGCTTAAAGCAAATTATGCATTTATGTACAACTGACTTTATTTCTCTGCTTGCATTAATTATCCAATACCGTTCATTTAAACTACATAGCATCAACTTCTGCCCTGCATGCTTGAGCCGCAAGTGCTCATGGTGAATGATTAGCTTGGTGATGTGAGAACCTTTTTGCAATATAATCGGGTGACGTTGGGAAAACGACAGACTGGCGTTTTGCAACCGCCCTCCGATCCGTAGCAAACCACTGGAATCAAGAAATGGATTTAAATTACTCAAATTTGTTTTTATTTTAGCTAAATTATCATGATCTTTTAATTGTTTCATCTCAGCTTGAAAATGCCTTCCCTGATCAATTCTAATAACCGCATGCAAAGCAGATGTCAGTTCTTCAGGGCACAATATCCCTTGCCTTTTAATATTTTCTTTTTTGCAATTAATAATGAACCTTTTTACATATGCAAATATTCGCGCAAGTTTCTCAATATTGGAATATTTATCAAGAACAGAAATCAGATTATTTACCTTATTACAAGTATTACATGTTTGTGCTTCAGGTTTTAATTCAGGAACAATTTCTCCTTCAACTTTATTTAACTTTTTTAAATGTATATACCCTGCACTGTGTAAATACTCAGGCCCATGAAACCACAATTTTCCTACCTCAGTCTCGAGTAATTTTGGAGACATTCCGCGCGACAAGCAATCGGCTGGATTTTCATTGGACTTTACATAATTCCATTCAAATTGATCTGCCATTTTATTAATTTTTTCGACTCTATTAGCTACATAAACACTAAGCCTGATCGGAGCAATATTCAACCATGCAAGTACAATCTGTGAATCTAGGTATAGAAACGTTCTAACGATATATTTTAAGGACAGTGTGTCGTGCACCTTTTTTGATAACATGGCCAATAGCAATGCGCTGTTCAGTTCAAGACGTGGTGTAGTTAGCCTTTTGTTTTTAGGATTTATACGCGATCTAGAGCATAGCAGGTTTACCTTTACAACATTGTCTGCATCGATAGCCCTCAAATATAGGCAACAACCGTAAGCTATATTTGAGGCATCTGCATAACCAACAAGTTCTATTGAATTGGATGACTGTACATTAATATTTCGCGGAATTGAAACACCTGACATTTCAACCAACTCTTTGGCAAACTCAACCCACTGCTTATTGAGATCCTCAGGCAAAGTATCATCCCATTTTATATCCGCAAACCACACCTGTTGCATTAAATACTTAGCTTGAACTAATAAAGGACCAACAAGACCTAACGGGTCAAAGAACTTGCTTATAAAGCTCAGCATTTGTCTCTTAGTGTAAACGTTCAGCACTTCCTTTTCAGGACATTTTATATTTAGCGTATCGCAAGCTACGTCATAGGTTAGCCCTAACGTTTTTATAGACATATTATTTTTATCGAAATCTATATCACCAAAACATTGCAAATTGGAAGGAATATCCTTCAGAATATCTCTGTCGTTCGAACACCACTTATGAAGTGAAAAGCTGGCTTCCTGCATTATACCAATTAATTCTAATTTTGTAGCCTCTAATTCAGATAAATCATTACTTCCGACCTGAATGTCATCAACATAAGTTGAATGCTTCAACGCGGATGCAGCCAGGGGGTATTTATCCTGGTAAATCTCAGCAAGCTCCAACAAGCATCTAGTTGCAAGAAAGGCCGAACTTTTTACTCCATATGTGACAGTTTGCAACTGCAAACACGTAACAGGATCGTGGGTAGAATCACGCCATAATATATTTTGAAAACAGCAGAATTCTCCTTTTAAAAGCACACCTCTATACATAGATTTTATGTCACATAAAAGAACGAATTTAAATGTTCGAAACAGCGTTAGTATATCAAACAGCTCATTTTGTACGACAGGACCGTTTAGTAATACATCATTCAAGCATAACCCATTTTTTGTTTTCATGCTCGCGTCAAATACCGCGCGTACCGGCGTAGTTTTACTATTCGGGTTAAAAACCGGGTGATGTGGAAGAAAGTATACTTGACCACCATCTAATTTATAGTTTTGAATATTCACAACTTTGGCGTGACCTTGGTCAACATAATCTTTAATGAATTCTTTATATTTTTTAGACAATAATTCGTCTTTAGCGAAACGCTTTTCCAGATTGTAAAACCTCTGCAAAGCATAGGAAAAAGAATCTCCCAATTGCACTTTCTCTAACTCAAGCTTTAAGGGTAAGCCCACGGAAAACTTTCTATCCCGTAACTGAACAGATGATTGAAAACATTGCTCTGCTAATTGGTGCTCACTAGTGCCCTCTTTATAAACAGTGGGTACTTTTTCACATTCCCATAATTTAGAAATGTTTTCGCTAATTTCGCGCAATTGAGGATCTTGTCCTTCAGCATTGTGTGGAAAATTATGAACATTGTTACCTTTGACATGAATGCATAAATTGGTAGCATAAACCTTGCCTGCTGATACAGGCAGGCTGCCTGCGACGACATAACCAAAGGCAGTGTTTACTAGATACGGGCCGAACGGCGTTACTGGCAGCGACTCACGCTGCAACACCTGGAAAAATATATCACACCCTAATAAAATATCTATCTCACCAACCTGATTAAAATTCTTATCTGCCAATTTAATGTGAGGTGGAATATTAAATTTTGAAATGTCAAAGTTTTGCTGAGGCAGTTTACAGGTTATATGCTTTACTAAACAACATGTGATCTCAGTGGAGTAATCATTCACCAAGGACTGAATGGTCATCCTTGCCTGTTTTGAAACCTTGTGAATGCCATCCAAAATTCCAAGAATCTGTTGGTTTGCCTCATAGAGATCACATCCAATTTTTCCTGCCAACCGCTCAGTTACAAATGAGATCTGCGAACCACTATCCAGTAATGCCCTTGCATTTACAAATGCCCCATTTTTACCTTTAATTTGAACAATAGCCGTTGGTAGCAGGACATCCTTAGCATGTGCAGTATTTGTCATGTTGACTGCTGCTTGGCTTGCACCGGAAGCGCTATTGGAAACTGCCATAAGCCCTGTTTCATTTTTATTAGTCTGTGATTGCATGTGCACAAGCGTGTTGTGGCGTTGTTGGCAAACATTGCATTTTAGGCGAAGCATGCATTTGCCACGGTGCTCATTCAAACAAACAGTGCATAAGTTTTTATTTTTAACAAATTCACACCTATCTTTCTCAGATGCCATTTTAAACTTAGCACATTCGAATAATCTATGAGTATTGCTGCAATACTTACATGTTGCCTTGGAGGTCACCACTCCGCTGACTGCCTTTGCAGACTTTGAAGCTTTCTCGAAGTGTGACACAGCATGCACTTCTTCGCCTGTGTTTTCTTGAGCGATAGCTCTCTTCTCTAAGAAAGAAAGGAATTCAGACAATGTAGGCACTTCTTTAGGATCTCTATCAAGATGGAAGCCTCTGATTGTGTAATTGTCAACCTTTTTTGCTAGAATATTGATAAGCAAACTATCCCAATGTTGCACAGGCTGTTCAAGGTTTTTGAGTGCGGCTAAATGCATGTTAACATTGTTTATAATCATGCGTAAGTTTTGTGATGTGCATTTTGTGAAGGCGGGCAAGTCAAGCATGCTATTTACATGGAAATTTACAATTTTAGAAGTGTTCGCATATCTTTTTTCCAAAAGCTTTAATGCCTCATCATAACTTATATCGTTGAGGGGTAGATTCTTAATTATATCTAAAGCCTCTCCACTTAGCAGCGAGCGAAGATAATAAAGCTTTTCGCAAGCGCTTAGTTTTTTGTCAGAGTGGATAACTGACCGAAAAAGGTTAATGAATGGATAGTAATCCACTACATTTTTACCATCGAAACTTTGAATGGTAATTCTGGGTAATTTATTAAACTCACCAGTATTATCAGACTTCGGACGTTCTTTATTTACCATCTCCTCTGCTCGGCGCATCTTTATCTGGTAGTCCAGCATCGCGACACTTTTGTAGTACAAGTCCTCGTATTCACCATAATCTTCCTTATCTCCGGGATCGAGTAAAAGAATGCCTTGATTCTGTACTTCATACTCATTGAAAGCCGCGGCGAGCCGATTGCGCTTTTCTTGCAAAAACTCATACGCACATGTTTTTATGTCATCGGACTCACAAAATTTGGAGATCCTTGTTATGCTACCTTTAACATAGCCGCGATTGGCATAAAGTACCTTTAATTCCGACATTGTTTTTGCAGAACGAAAACCTAAGAGACAAAAGCCGAACACACAATTAGAACTAAAATATAAACTGAACGTGCAGAAGCCGTACAAAACACAAAAATTTCAACGTTTTACGTACTTGCGTCGCGTACCTAAATTATTTTTATTTTGAGTGCAAACAAAATCACGCATCAGGCTTATTACAAACAAAACAACAAACAAAATGGCGAAACTACAAAATGGCACGCACACGAGTTAAAAATTGTCGATGTTGAATAATATTGTCTCTGCTCTGCGCACAAACACCACAGATCACCCAAACACGTATCTTCACAGATCTTCTTTCTTCTTGTAAAGTCGTTCGGATACACTGCCTGATTGCACCTTTTATAACCTAAATATGTTGTGTGTGCAATATGTATGGCGTGCGTGGTAATTTTCACAACGTCGTCACAATCACAACACGATTTTTTTTAATGCACTTCCAAATGATGAATGCTCGCAGATGCCTATCTTCTCACTCGAAGATTCTTCACGTGTAACACGTCTCCAAATATTTTTCCTTTTCCTCAGCCTTTAGCCCAAAAGCCGTAGCGTAGGTACTATCTTCTCACTCGAAGATTCTTCACGTGTAACACGTCTCCAAATATTTTTCTTTTTCTTCCGCCTTTAGCCCAAAAGCCGTAGCGTTGGTACATCCCGCCAGGAAGGAAGTAATGCAGGAACAAACACTGCACGAAGCTATATTCTTCACCTTCTCTTCACTGATACTAGTTCTCTTTAGTTGGATCGAAGGACCATTTTCTCTGTTAGCAACAGAGAAAAAGATTTTATATGTTTTAAATTATTTATTTTATTAAAAGTGGACTGTAATAATGTTGATCACACAGAAGTAATGAATGACAGCTACAGTCATCGACCATAGATAAGAACAGACCAAAATATGTTCGGATGCTGAATATTTATGTTGGTATTAAACATATTGGGGCCCGAACAAAAGTTACATTTTGGTTCTTATTTTATTTAATTTAATTTTATATAATTTTAGGATTTTGGTATTAAACAACCATACCAATTTAGTAGGCGGTAGTCAGAAAAAAGTCCAAAGATAATGTTTGGACTTGCCTCTGACTACTACCGACTCAAAGTTTTGATGCGTTCGTCGGGTCGCATCACGAGATTTCAGTTCGGGGCGAACTACTAGTTAATATATTTTTAACTCAATATATTATAGAAAGCTCAACTGATCCTCCTCAGTGCCGATTAGATTACAATGAATTAATTCATAACATTAGAAAATAAAGAGCAATTATTATTACTTACTAGTGGCTCGTCCTGGCTTCGCACAGATGGCCATTTTTTTTTAAACATTAAATATGTTTTTTTTTTTTTTTAAACATTAATTTATATTACTCAGGGATAATGTAGCACTTTAATGTTAAAAGAATTTTTGAAATCGGACCGGTAGTGTTTGCGTTTATTCGTTACAAACATACAAATCTTTCCTCTTTATAATATAAGTGTAGATTAAACGAATAATGATATTTTTTTCAGTGAATTATCTACATTTCTACAGTAAGCACTTGGGTCTTGTTTTTCTACTAGTTCTCGGCTCGGATTCAGCACTTTACATGTAAAACCTTCACCGAGCGAGGAATACTTGACTGATGGCGTAGCTTGTGGCGCTGTAACTCATGATGCGAAATGGTATTTGGTATTTTTTAATAAAAGCTGTTATGAATTAAGCTGTCGGCTACTACATTGACTATGATAAAAAAATCTAAAACTACTTAAATCTTTTAAAAAGCACCTCCATCCTCCTTCTAGCTTCATCTACAATAAAAAATCCTATTATTATTTATCATCCGAACATTTTAAATTTCTCACTAAGTTTATTGACCGAAAATCTCGGCAGAATAACAGTATACTAGTAAATACTTTGCTACTTACAAACCACCCTTTGAACTTGAAGAGTAGTAGAGCTTTTTGTGAAGGGCTCGTCCGGGGAAGTACTACCACCTCGCCTTTTTCTGCCGCCAAGCAGCAACGCTGTGTTTCGGTTTGAACAATGTGGTTGCCGGTGTAATTACAGGCACATGAGGCTTAACATCCTAATGCCTAAAGTTGATGGACGCAGGGCAGTGCATCGTAGGGTACTTTTCTAACGTGCGTGACTTGGAGGTAGTGCTTTGTTATAGGTTATGGTTACCACTTAGCATCAGGTGGGCCATCTGCTTGTTCCATCAGCTAGTTGTATAAAAAAAAGACATCCTTAAGAAATCTTAAGTTGGTACTTGGTAGTAAGAGATCGAAGGGGATATCTACCGTGCCTGGCGATAAAAGTCTAGATACTGCATGTGTGTTTTTAGCAAATATATTTATGTCTATGTCTTTGTCTCACTGAGAGCCGACACGCCTCGAAGAGTGCCTGTGCCATATTTCAGACTTCCAGGCTCTTAATTTTTGGAGAATCCGTTATAAAAGAGTGAGCTTTTCGTATAATAATAGGGATACAAACTTAAAACTTGCAATGGAGTTTACAAATAGGTCTCTGTCCCGGCGTGGTCTCTCCCTCATGTCGTGTCACTAGTTTCTTTCGAAACAGTGTAGTGAAAGGATTTTAAGTGCGCCTCAAAAGGCTCCTTTGAAGCACTTGACACATGTAATAGAACTTTTTAGGTTCTACGACATGCCGGTTTCCTTACGATGTTTTCCTTCACCGTTTGAGAGTACTGGCATTGTGCACATACATTTTTGAACAGAAAAACTCATTGGTGCACGACCGGTTTCGAACCCACGACCTTAGGATCCGAAGGCGGGGCCACTACCACTAGACCACCAGTGCTCCCTGCGTGGTAAAACATCATAATAACCTAAATTCCCAAGCTATAGACAGACAGGCCATTACAAACGTTCATTATTGTCAGCAGATGTCATCAGTTTGGTCGAACAGCCGAAAAAGGCTGTGGGACTGTCGTTTTGAGCCTTTGGCACGCGATACGCTTGAACATAAATTAAATGATTCTGTTCACATCACAATGGAAATACCGGAAAGTTGTTTGTTGTATCCGTCATCGTAAAATATATGAAAAACTTATATGGACCTGAAACATACGTCATTAGTAATTATAAATTACTAGCGGCAGCTCGTAGCTTCACCCGCGTAGTAGCGGTAATTGGAAATATCAATCTTTAAGGGGCTGACAACTATCAAACAACTTCTCGCTCGCACGTTTCGACATGTTGAAAGATATAAAATCACTAAACTCATTTTCGAAAAATCGCAATCAACCATCTTGTGAGCAATCACATTGCACACAGTTTAGTAAAAATTTCATTTTGATCGATACAAGTTTTCCTACTTAAAAGTTTGCTTATGTACGAAAACTAGTAAAGCAAATTTTTGAGTAGGAAAACATGTATCGATCAAAATGAAATTTTTACTAAACTGTGTGCAATGTGATTGCACACAAGATGGTTGATTGCGATTTTTCGAAAATGAGTTTAGTGATTTTATATCTTTCAACATGTCGAAACGTGCGAGCGAGAGTCACATTAGCTCTTGTCTTCGCCTTAAGACGTTTTCCGATTTTGAGTTTGTTCATTGTTTCTACCCCGTTCCCATACTGTTCAGAATAAAAAGTAGCCTACACGGTCAATCAGGTTACTATATAAAATACTAGCATCTTCTCGCGGCTTCGCACGCGTTAAAGTGGTGAGCCTTAAGACCACCGATTGTAGGACTAAGTGTAATGTATTGTCTATGCTAAGTGCATATTTTTACATGTTTTAGTCCTCAATAAATAAATTATTATGATGATGATGATGAGGTATTACATTGGATATGAGGCTTAACACTTGTGTCTTAAGTTGATGGACGCCAGATAGTGCATCGTAGGGTACTTTTCCAACGTGCGTAACTTGGAGGCAGTGCTTTGTAATGGTGGGATAGTATCAATTAACATCAGGTTGGTCATCAACTTGTGCCATCATCAAGTAGAATAAAAAAACGGGTCAGTAGGTAGGGCGTGATTACCAAAAAATAGTAGGATTTGTCGTAAGTTTTTATTTGTAATATAGCCAAAAAATCTAAAAGCCAAACCTTAGGAGCTAGCTCCAAGATTCACCTAATTTATGAGAAGTTTCAGAGTTATACTTGTAAATACAATTATTAAGGTGCTCCGGGGTAAGATCGGATCTGGGGTAAGATCGAATAAATCTAATATCTCCATAACGTAGGGTATTTTTTGATTCTTGGCAACATTGCCAGCAACGCCATTTTGTTGGGCCCATCCCACTAGTCGCCGCCAGTCGATCGGACCATCAGCGCGCATTTCATTCACTCGGATATGAAAAGGTACGTAAAATGTGATTTTTTAAGGATCCGGACTTACCCCCGGCAACTTTAATCGTAAATTCTGGTATAACGGCTGTGTTTTTTACGAGTTTTGTGGCTTATCATATTAATGCGGCAACTTGTTTGCTGATTAAAGTGGTCTAGACACGCTAGAACTGTATGTAGCCTGAGATCCGATCTTTCCCCATCAAAATTTGAATGGGTAAAGTTCGGATGAATTCTGTCCGATCTTTCCCAACTGTAAAATATAAACAGTTTCTCAAACTTTTACCTACCTACGTCGCTCATTTTTTTTTTATTTTGTGAATTAATTTGCCTGTTAACAAAAGCTAAAAGCTGTAATTTTGTATGTACGGTACGTAATCCTATGCACGCTTAGCTTGCGCACACTTTTAGCTATGGTGTGTTTGCTTCAGTTTATTTTATTATTTTATATTTATTATTATGCCTAGAAACTACAAAAATAAAATCTCTGCGGGCGACTTCCTACTCAAAAAAGATTTGAAGAAATGACTTTTAATAGAAATAAGTAATTTATGGTTAATAATTTATTAACTAGATCTAATTTGCTTCATTGATCAGGCTGGTTAGTTATTAAAACCAACTATGAGGTGCTTGCTAAACCTTTGTATCTCCGTATTCCTACCTACGCACCATAGTTAGAGTGGAGGTGTCAAAGTTTGAGAAACATAGAAACTTCATTTTTTCTGAACCGGGGTAACATCGGATTATAAGAATGAAAAAAACAATATTTTGCCTCTCACTTTTGTCATTGTAACAGTATCTCGAAAATCGATATTGATGCTTTATTATTGGATAAAACCGGATATTTTCATTATGGGTAGCTTATGTTTGGAGCTACAGAGGCGATTTTAGAATGTAGTCCGATGTTACCCCGTCAAGGTCCGATCTTTCCCGTGGTTTTATAAAAATTACTATCACTTTAATCCCCTATAACTCGGCCACCGTTGTGTTTAGAGGGTTATCGGATATACCGATTTATAAACCTGTCTTTTATACAAAGCTCTAACTAAATTTTAAGTTCGCCAACATTTTCATAGTCGAGAAAAAAAATATTTTGCAACATACGAATGGTTTGCTAAAAAACCGTCCGGTCTTACCCCGGAGCACCTTACATTACATTTCATTATTTTTAGTTAATACAGGCTGTTTTGATTCGATTCGATTAATTTATTCTGCGTGATCGTATTTCTCACAATTTAAACGAAACGGTAATTCGACATTAATTTTAACTTGCTTGTAACACGCATCTTGTCGTTGTAGTGTTAATCTTTTCTAATCCTTTTTATATCACTGTTTTTACTCTTTTTCTTAATACTTCTCTGTAAATACTCTCTAGGAAGGAAGTTACTGTTCATTTTAGGTACTTACAATCAATATTTTAGGCTCCTTTTTGGTATTTTAACTTTATAATTCTAAATTTTCACTTAAACACCAATCGATAGAGCAGAATTTTCTGATCCTAGGAGTATAAATGAAGCTATATCTATTTTTATTCTAAATTACTATTTTTATCAAAACATTGAAATTTTCCTCTTGACAATATCGACACTGTCAGTCGTATTGTCAAACTTTTAGTTTTAAATCTCAAATTTCGATAGGTTGCTTTACAAATTGTCATCCAAACTCAACTCTACAGCAAAAGATGCTAGCAGCTGAAGGTTCCATTTTTGAAAATTAAAAAGATAATATTTTGGATGGATTTTGCTATATAAGCGGAACCAGGCGACAAATCGAGAGTTCATTGGCAGACGCCTTGGAGAGTACTACATAAGTACCTAGCTACAAGTCCTACAAGTTACCTAGCTACAAGTCCTACAAGTTACCCAGTTACAAGTCCTACAAGTTACCCAGTTACAAGTCCTACAAGTTACCCAGTTACAAGTACCTACAAGTCGGAAAGGAGTACACCTTGTACTGTATCCAGATACCGTGCTCGTGCTGGAACGTGTCCAACAGATGTCGGATACCCTGGGTTGATTAAATCCTAGTCAACCAACATCCCTGGGTTATCAACTTGAAGAAATCCTCAAAACCTAAATTCCTTTGCGCCTCTCCAGGTTACATCAAACGGAATTCCACCTACGACTGCTTCGGACGTTCCATCAGCGTCTGCGGGGACGTCCACCCTATACCTGCATCCTCTGCGGGCCTTACTACGGAATCTTCTACGTCTACTCCACACCTGCACCCTCTCCGGGCCTTACACCTGCATCCTCTCCGGGCCTTACTACGGAATCCTCGCCTCCAACTCCACTTCTCCCTGCCTCAGTGTCTGCCGTTCTGCCGTCTCCTCATCCTCTACCTTGGTTACTCTAAATAAAACTTAATCATCTTGTTCCATTTCTTTTTTTAAAACGTTAGGATAGGTAAAAGTCCTCTTCTAAATTAACTTGTGCGTTCAATCCTCTTTAGGAAGAGGATTGTAACGTTACATCGTGTCATGATCAAGAACAGAATATGTATAAGATGTATTTTATTATAGGGCAGCGTTGTCATAAGCGACAAAGCTCTTAAAATAATAAAAACAAGCTATTATAACAGCAGTCTGACTAGTGACAAATGAAATATTAATTATAGAATATATCATAGCACGTATTATTATTAAGAGCTCTCTGGATCCTACTGCTGGACACATCACGTTCCTGGGCTATCTTTGCCCAGTCGGAAGACAAGCTTGATGCTCGTCCCGCCATCATCCATTGACCATCATCATAGCTCTTTTTTTGCCTTATTTTTTAATTATTTTGTGTCAGAATTTTTTGTTAAGTAATTTTTACTATTTCTGCATGTTGTCATAATATATCATCTCATCTTATCTCGTGTCGTCTCTTCTGGTCTGATCTGGTCTGGTCTGGTCTGGTCTAGTCTGGTCTGGTCTGGTCTGGTCTGGTCTGGTCTGGTCTGGTCTGGTCTCGTCTTACACATTTACTACGAATCCCACATCTCATACATTTGTATCTCATACATCTCATGTATGAGTAAGTAAGTCATCATATAAAAATATTTCGATATCGATGTCTATAAAGTAGGTACGGGTCAAGCAAATCAATTACAGTAAAGGATTTAAAAAAAATATCATTTTACACTTCCAAGTTTTCGCTTCGAATTTAAAATCACAAAGTAAGTCCGAAACAATAACTATGATAAACGAAAGACAACACGTAATTAACTAAACCAACATAAAGACAGCGGCACACCGGGCGTCATGCAAATGTTGTTTACGATGCATCAGCGGCCGCCGGCTGCGCAAATATGATGCTCGTAAATTTTGTGATTATTGTGGCGTTTTGTGAAGGTAAAGAAGCCTTGATAGTCAACTCTATATTATTTTGTCCGTGATTCTGAAACCAAGCTGATGTGTGCGATTTTCATGCATTCTTTTTTTTTGTATACAGAAACAGAAACAGCTTTACGACTTTGATCCCACGGCACGGTAGATATCCTCTAAGATCTCTTAGTACCAAGTACGAACTCTAAATTCTTTAAGGATGTCTAAGAGAGTTAGTCAGATGTACGTTACATTTGGCACATATCCTCATTTTACAATAGTTGGCAGTCCGTAGTAAGTTAGTTATTTAATATTTTAATAAATTAATACCTAGCATAATATTATTATGCGATACCTTCATAAAAAACTGTACCTTAAAAACGCAACACTGCAAGGAGTTTGTAAGGGGAAGGTATTTGCTTAGCTGTGGGACGATACAGGATAATATAATAGTTCAAACGTGGGCATATGCTGAACGTTCATGTGACAACCCTAAGATATCCTAAAGGATTATAATGTGCTTGCAATTTTACAAGCAAGGTATATAACCAAGAAACCAGCAATGCTAGCTTCATTGCTTAACAGCAAAAACTGATGGTGGTACTTCCCGCGATTATCTTATTAGTTATCTTTGTTCTACTAGAACTCTTTCCCAAAGTAAAAATCCAATGCAATCAGTTTAACTAAACCGGCCGTGCAACAATGAGTTTTTCTGTTCAACAATTTATGTGCACAGTGGCAGTACTCTCAAACGATGAAGGAAAACATCGTGAAACCGACATATCGTAGAACCTAAAAGTTAGAAAACATGTGTCAAATTCTTTCAGCACACTGTTCCGAAAGAACTAGTGACACGACAAGAAGTTAAACTAAGCAAAAGATGTTCCCTGACATAAAACAAGATGGCATAACCGAACATCCTAATCCCGTAAGCCTCTCGCACGGCGCAATTAAGGCGTATTTACGCCGTCATATTTGCGCAGCTGTCTCGTTGATGCATTGTAAACAAGACTGTGCGTCTCTCTTAGTGTGTTGATGGTTTAGAATTGTAGATGTTTGTTTTTGAATAAGTATTGTAATGTGTCAAATGCTGGGAGTATGGGAAGCCAACCATGGAAAGAAAGCGTTTATTATTTTAGTTATAGTATTATTTTAGTAAGACCGTTTAACAGGTCAGGTTGCGAAAAGAGGCGCGATTGTAAAAATCTTTTATACTTTTGGACAGCGCCTCTATCGGCAACTGTCAGAAGACTCAAAGTACCATCGGAAAGTAAAGGTTCTCGAATCTCGGTGACCACAAAGACCAATTATTTTGCAGGACGAGACATTCTCAAAGAGTATCAAATCAATATACTACCATGTATCTTGCGTCTATAATGCACCATTTTAAGAGTAGTAGAGCTCTTTGTGAAGGGCTCGTCCGGGGAAGTACTACCACTACGCCTTTTTCGGTCACCAAGCAACGTTGCTTTGTTTCGGTTTGAAGAGTGTACAGGCATATGAGGCTTAACATCTGTATGCCTCAAGTTGATGGACGCAGGGCAGTGCATCGTAGGGCCCGTTCTTATCGTACGTGACTTGCGAGGCAATGCTTTGTTATAGGTGATGGTTACCACTTAACATCAGGTGGGCCATCTGCTTGTTCCATCAGCTAGTTGTAAAAAAAGAAACGAGCATAACTTGACGATAGAAATAAGTACGGTGGCAGTACTTCCCCGTTCGAATTCTTTCATAAAGAGCTTTACTACGAGTACTACCGAAACTGGTTTTATATATTTGTTTTTCATTGAGAGACAAAGACTCACTCACCAATTTGAAAGAAATATTTTTAGCAGCTGTTACATAAAACAGTAGCTAAAAGAGCTTTAAAATAATAAATTCAACATAATCTCAACTTTTATGAGAAAGGAAGTTCTTAATTAAAATAAAATGTCTGCTAGAGCCGCGATCATTTTTCTTCATAAACCCGAAATAAAGTTTAATAAGTCGGAAAATTAATGGGGTACCTATTTATTAGGCGTCAAAATTATAAGACAATAATTACTTGTTGTGCTCCGTGTCGGCTGCACTAATATGTATAAGTAGAATTCGTAACATTCAAAATGGTGTCACAGCATCCCAATAAATATTTGCAGGGTAAATTTCTACTCAAAGCTCAATCATAAACTAAATTCATAATTTTTACTATTTTCTGTGTATTAAAATAAATAAATATAAATAAATAAATATTGGAGGACTATGCACACAGCACTATCTAGCCCCAAACTAAGCCAAAGCTGTTTGTTCACCCAAATAAAAGGAAAAAAACAACAGGCTCGACACCAATACCTGTTCCTGCTGACCCTGCACCACAGCTTCACAGGCCGTTGCTACCGTGTTGCTACGAATTAGCTACATGACGTAGGTGCATTCGGCCACATATTGTAGCTGCTACACGTTGTTGCGAAGCTACACAGTGTAACTATGTTGCTATACCGTGTTTTGTTCAAGAGCGTGTTAAGTGAAGCCTTTGAAGTCACCGAATATGGAAACAAGATAAAGGTCATGCAATGTTGCTGTATTAGACACCTCACAGCTCAGTTGGTAGTAGCGTTGCCTCTTGCGCTATACGAGTTTGATCTCCACCATGAACAATTTTTTTTTTAATACAACTAGCTGATTGAACAAGCTGATGGCCCACCTGATGTTAAATGGTAACCATTAGGGACCTATAATTTATTTATTTATTTTTGAACAAAATCCACAGCTCTTAGGATACAATGTAAATACTTAGGTTTCTAACATACAGCCAATAACGGATTTATATTTTTAGAACAAGAAATGTAGGTAACAAAAATCGACGACAGTTAAGTAATAATAATGATGACTTACAATAATAATGACTTAATAAATGAGTGTCAGGGTGTGTGTGTGTAGTGCGTGTGTGTGTGAAGGTTCTCCCGATCACGCATGTATAACAAAGCATTGCCTCTTAAGTCACGCACGATAGGAACATGCCCTACGATGCACTGCCCTGCGTCCATCAACTTGAGGCATACAGATGTTAAACCTCATGTGCCTGTAATTTCACCGGCCACCACACTCTTCAAACCGAAACACAGCAACGCTGCTTGGCGGCAGAAAATTTTTGTGTAAAGAACATACAAGTTTGTATCATGGTGCTTTACAAAAGGAAGTATCATACAAAAAATATATAAGTATTATATCAGCTATCTGGTGGGTGGGATAGTTCAAGCTTTGCTTAGTTTGGGGGCTAGATAGTGCTGTGTGAAACGACCACCAATATTTATGTTTTCAAAGCTTTTTGTCCACCGTCATTGTTTCCCTTATTAATAGGTAATCAATAGGTAAATAATAGGTGTTTTATTTTATCACAAATATTTCTATATTGTAGCATTGAATATTTGTAAAAACGTAATAAATTCAGAAAACCGTACACCATTTTACTTGGAACCTTATACTGTTTACAGAAATTGATGACTTGAGACTCCTGCCCGTCTTTCCAACATTAACAAGAAGACAACGTGACAAAGCAACTCGCCAAAACAAGAAGTAAGCGAAAAGCACTTAATTCACTAAACAGCTCTTGGAGGCGATATTGTCACAGCCAATTATAATTCCGTCCTCTCACGGAGACTATTACAGGCGACGCCGAGAGAAAAGCGCCTAGTCACGCGTCTTCAATAAATTACAATAAAAATTACCCGAGAAATGGGGAGCATGTATAGTGATGGGAGATGCCCGTTAGACTTGGTCTTGGGTTTTTAAAAACATGGGCCATACCATATTGCGATTCAATTTTTTTATTGTTAAATAAATGGACCATATCTCGATGACATAAAAGTAATTGACTTTGAAAACCGGAAATGATACCTGAGCAGTTCTCATATTGGCTAGTACCGTTGTGATGTAAATATACTTTGCTGCCCTCATAAATAATTAGTATAACCATAATCAATTTCGTCAAATGGCAGCAATTGAGAAAATTTTATCGCAATAAGATCACATGGCTCCCCCTGTTCAATTTTTTTTATTATTGCTCTCATACCTTTTCTCGAGAGCGTATCTAAAGAATAGTATGCACTCACCCGCGACTTCGTTCATGTGATCTTACAACCTATATTCTTAAGACAAGAATTTTGGGACTTACTTTCTGTTAGAGATGTTGAGTTTCTTTGAAAATTGGTAGTTAGATACAATATTCTGCATTTAAGGAACATCAAGTATTTGTTTTAATTTATTTGTTGAATTAGTTAATATGTTTATTGTGCTTATTATTGTTATTATATTTTATTTTCAAGTCGTTAATGTTTTATTTTTTTTATAGTATGTTTTATTATAACTATAGTTTTTAATTAGGATAATATTATTATTGAATGTACCTACTGTAACGATGACATGGGTGTCGCAGTTGCTGCGTTGTCGCGTACTGGTGTCACGGAAGACCAACGTTATAGTAGCGTATGCTGCTATAGCATTTATGCTGAGTGACGGCCAATTTGTGTCACTTACTTACTTTTAATGTCTATTCTTGTATTTTTTTTTTTATAAACATTGTATGTGTGGCATGAATAAATGATTTTGTATTGTATTGTATTGTATTGTAATTTAATCATTTTTGTTATATTTATTAACTTTTTTGTTTTTGTTTGGGCTTTTTCTGTATTTAGTTTTGAATTATCAATAAGCATCTTTCTTTTTTAGTTTTATATTATGCGAAAACTTATAATTGGTATTTAGTTTATTTAAGTTGTTATATCATAGTTTAAATACTGTTTGTTTTCTGAATAAAATAAACTAAAGTAAAAATAAACTCTTACTTAAAACTACCTGTAAATGACAATCAAGATTTCGTTGTTACAGGGATCAAGGAGTTTGTTGTACCTGAAGAGAAGTCTTCAGGCACAAGCAGTGACACAAGCAGTGGTGGTAATATCGCATGGACGTGTGGTAAAGCCTTGGTTATTGTCAGTTAACCGCTCAACATCTGGATAGGCTACTAACTTGTCCCATCCCCTAAACCCACAAAAAAACAGAAGAGGCGAATCCGCAACAGTCCTTCGTTCAAAACCGAACCCCATCACTAAACTGCCAGGAAAAAAAATTAACAGGTGAACTCGAAGATAATGAGGAAACTTGGAAGATGCCGAAGGATCACCAATTTAGATATTCAAATGGTGTTCCGTACATTTTGCAGATATTTTTGCTTACCCCTCTCAGGTAAATAGAGAAAAAAAGAGAGGACAATACACCTGCTTTGCATTTTGTTTGTCGGGCTTATCTGATTTGATTTTGGGGAAGTTTGTTTCGCTTTCGGAGTTTATATTTGGATTGAGTTTGTTTTTATTTCTTTTGAATAGCGGCTTCAGCTTCACCTCTGCCCAATCTTCTTTTTACATTGGCAAAATGCAAGTCAAGTTTTAGTATTTCTTGAGAATAGATACACGTAAGGTATGGGATACCTTATCATCTAGAAAGCATGCGTGGAAGCCTATAAGCTTCAAGGTACACTATGTTTAAGGTGTAGTTAGAGTCTTGTCCGATTTTTGGTTTCATTAGATAATACCGGTGTAATTATTTAATTTTTTCACTCAGTAGGATTGTATCCAAGCCAAACTAGAGCTTATATAAGTGCCATAAAGCATATTACCTTTCAAACCCATTTCAGAGTGCCTGGCCTTGTATGCGCTAGAAACTACCAAATTGCTCTAACTTAAACATTTCACCGAAACTCAGTTAGCTTGTCACAAAAACTTGGTGACTCGAGTTAGTAACTCTGCGAGTGCCCGTGAGATGGCGTCAGTCGTGAATAAATTATGGTGACAATTAAACACGTTTTGTAGTTCAGTTGAGACGTGTTTGAGTGATGTGTTTTGTTAAGCGCTGGGTACTCCAAAGCGTTCAACTTACGTCTAAGGTGGAAAGTAGTGACCGATGATAGTGGTGGGTCTGTAATATGATTTTATAGGAACCGATCACACCGGCGCGGGTGGTGCATCTGGTCCAGGGATGGCGAACCATTAGCAAATGATGGCATGCGACACAATATTTTGGGCACGACGCGGATCAAAACGGTTTGCATTTTTAATTCAAACTATCCGCTACTTAGCTCGCCCCTGCCCAATCCGATCAGAAACTAGGTACTTGGGTAAATCGCCCTCCGGGCTGCTGGGTCCCTTGGAACACCGGTTGGAATATTTATTTAAATTATTATAAAAATAATTTTAATAGGTATTATTACATTATGTTTGAAATTATTTGAGGGCACGCCTATGGCCTCATATATTTTCTTAGAAAAAATGGCACGTTGATCCAGTATGGTTCGCCGCCCCCGATCTAGTCAATATGTAAGTACAAAACGGGAGCAGCTCAAGTATCTATCTGCCAGTCAATTTGAAGTTATCTGAATAGAAGATGAATTTTGTCATGTCAATTTCAACCTTGCCACCATGGAACACCATGGGCTTACTTTCGAGTTCATAATCACCATCACCAGACTGAAGAAGCTCACTGCTGGAGATAGGCCTCTCCTGTACATTTTCCTGGAAGAAAGATTCTAAGCCCTTTCCATCTATAGACTTCCCGCAATCTTCACGATGTCATCAGACCGATGACATCGTGAAGATCAGGTAGGAAGTTAAGTTACGTACGGGTGATCTATTAAAATACTTTGAACAATCAAAGAAAATAATGTGTTTTATAAGTGCCCATTTCTTCATCTCTAAGTAAAGATAAGATAATTTCTCTCTACTTTAGACTCCTCAAAAATAAGACGGCAATATTTTTATGTGACGAATAGCGTTACTCAGAGATCGTGAAATAGGCACTTATCATTATAAATTCTCATAATAAATATTCAAATAGCGCAGTCAAAAAACCGAGGCCTGAAGTCCTCCTAGGTCGAGGTCTTTCATTTTACTGCCTGTAAAACCGCTTCCAATGCTTTTATAGAAAAATTGGCACAATTGTACCTCGTAACTTGTTTTAAATTGCTGCTCTAAAAGTATTATTGTACTTGCGTTATTACAGGCCACAACTTTAGCAATATAAGCGTATTAATATTATAATTAGCCTCGTATTATTCACAGCCACGCTTATGTTACCGTGCCAAGTATGATTTACAAAAATCGCGTGACTACTCCAACTGAAACCAAATACTACAAACAGTTCAGTTATAACCCGCTAAAAATATTTATGAAATCTTTTCTACCTAAGAGAGAAGATAAAATACCTGGTAAGCAGTAGCTTAAGCGAAAGAGCATTTATACAATGCACTAAATTAGATTCGCACCACACTGGAGCTTCAATATTGTATTATATATTATAAGTATGTTTTTACAAAAAAAGTATTATACCATCTATCTGGTACCCATATTACAAGCGTTTGCTTAGTTTGGCGCTAGATAGTGCTGTATGGAAAGTCCACCAATATTTATTTAGTTAACGTCGAATAGTAACAACATAGATATTTTTAAATATTTTCGATGTTTCGATCACTGAGCACTGGTGGTCAAGTGATAGCGGCCCCGCCTTCCGATCCTAAGGTCGTGGGTTCGAAACCGGTCGTGCACCAATAAGTTTTTCTGTTCAAAAATTGTATGTGCACAATGCCAGTACTCTCAAACGGTGAAGGAAAACATCGCGAAGAAACCGGCATGTCGTAAAACCTAAAAAGTTGAGGCGCACTTAAAATACTTTTACCACACTGTTTCGAAAGAAACTAGTGACACGACGAGAGAGATGTTTCGATGGTAGTGTGATTTCATTAACTGAGCGTAGAGTTCATACACCCGGTTCATACCTTCAAGAGAGAGCTACAGCTTGGTAAGTATACTTCAATGACTCTAGTTCTCTTTGTAAGTAAATGCACACTTAAAACTCGGCCGAAAAAACGCAAGTTTGGAGTTTACGGTTTCATGTTTCACAAGAAAGTTATTTCCCTGAAAGTTTGCCTACTAATAAAGTGGTGCGATATGAAATCTCAGGACTTGTTGCTTCCTTTTATTCCACGACATTTACATTTTAAAGTTGCCAGAATACAAATGTGTATTCCAAAATAGCTTGTAAAAGATAGTAAAAAAAAATGGTTCAATTCTTACAATTGTTTTTTTTATTGGCATCTACCGTTGTTTTTAGAATTGATAACAAATTATTGTGAAGTCATGCTCAAGTGGCTTAGTTTTTCCAATTAAGTAAAACTTAGTATCCTATGTAGGTTCAAGAGACACCTTTTTTTTTAACTATCCATTTCATTGCACGAAGGGTACAAACTTTAGACAATTTTTTTATCCTGTGTAGCTGTTTCCCGTAGCTTTCCTTGCCATTTAGTAGTGATTGTTAGCATTAATATTTAAGGCGTTTTCCCTATATTGGGTTCATTTTTTTTTACCTCGTTTTTGTATTTTTTTTAATTAAAAGTTGGAGTCATGAATCTTGTCCCAACTGGTGTGAGTTGACGAATCGTAAAATAAATATTATTTTCGTTCTGCAACTCACACCACCCTTTGTTTCCATTAAGCTTAACAAAGTTACGAACTCTTCGGTTTTAAGTTTGATCCCGATTGGTTCATGTGGAGAGCGTGATTGTGTCACAAACATCCAAACATTGTAACTTTCACTTTAATATATCAGTACGATACGATAGGAAGTAGGATGGCAGTTAATTCCCCGAGTTAGAATAGACCTCTCGCACTCAATGAACGTTCAAAAACCACAGATCACAGTTAAACACAAAGTGGCGAAGATGAGTGCACTATAAACAACGTCATGTATCGTGCGTAAATTTTCATTTAAGCCTGCGACGGGCCGGCGATATTTCATAATTCCGCCATTGAACTCTAAAATATTTCCGAAAGCAGTGTGAATAACTGGGCATTTTAAGGAAGATAAAGCTAGCTCACTATGTATGGTGCGTAGGAAAGCAGCCGAGTTTTCGATGTTGTTATCAAAACAGCTACTGAGTATAGAGAGAAAACCGTTGTCGATAACTATGAAATAATAGGATTTTTCTATTTGAGGTAATGTGTATACATTTTTATAACATAAAAAGAAACCAATACATCATTTCGCTTGAATATATCCCAATTATGAATACCAGGCGATGGTAGAGAGGAGCCTAGAAAATACTTTATTATTGCACTCCATATAAAAATTTCATAAAAAAACCAAGTGAGCAGAGATTTTTATTTTGTAAACGTTTTACAATGTTACCTTAACTTATTATTTAAATTATATTTTTGTTTTTTCCCTATAGATATGTTTCTGTGCATTTTGCATGCATTTTTTTTATACTAAAATAAATAAATATTGGTTGACTTTCCACACAGCACTATCTAGCCCCAAACTAAGTCAAAGCTTGTAATATGGCAACCAGATAGCTGATATAGTCATGTTTACTTTTTTTTGTAAATACTACTTATAATATATAATGTTCATGTACTACCAACTGAGCTGTGAAGGCTGTCAAATTAAACAATATGATTATTCTTTCTTTTCTTCTCTCAATTTATGGCTCCTGTCCGTCATTCGACAGACAATCTTGCCAGTGTCAAGTGATTTGTATTGAATGAATACTTTTTAGTCAAGTCAGTCCATAGTCAAGTCGGCCGTCATTTGCTTTGAAGAAAATGGTGGCGGTTTTCTTCAAAACATTGGAAACATTTTCGGTCAAATCAGGATATCACATATACACTTTCATTTCAAATGTTTACACTTTGTGCTAAGACCTCAAGTAATGTTGGTTAAAATACCACCGAAATTACACAACACAACTCAAAATAACACTAGAAAAACAAATAAAATGAAAAAGCTATGTTGCTTCTAAAAATGACAGAAAATGAATCCCATATGATTGTTGACTATTGAGTTGACTAGCTGTTTATTACACAAACTAGGACATTTGCGAGTACCATAGATCACAATGTAACGGTTATTTATTGAAAAAGTTCGTGGTGTGCTGAACAAAAGGAACGCGTATTTATGATGGGTCACTTTAAATCTAGCTGCAACTTAATTTTTTTTCACCTAAAATATTGGCTAAAACTTTTTATAAAGTGTATTTTTATTTTTTATACATACGATTAAAAATCCGGGTTAAAAAAAACACCTACCAAACTGATATTTTTTAATAATAAAACTGGACACTCTAAAAGATATAAAAAAATATATGTGAAAACGTTACATAGTGTAATTACTTTTAACAGCAATACCTAGTTTCGTGCTTTCTTTAGTTTTACCCTGAATGATGCTGAGCAAATTTAGTATTTTTTTCTAATTTATATCATGGTTTTGGACTGGTAAACAAAAACGTAACCCTATTTAGTACTTCCACAGTTGGGTAAAAGCATAAACATCATCACAAGCCGCCCGACACCTATAAAGACCAGTGCAGATTCAACGCAGCTCGTAAAATGAAATTCCTTCGCCATAAACATTAGCATACATTGTACGTGGTCTAAAAGCACTTTTATTGCGCTCTCTCGTAAAATCTTGGTCTTGGGAATAGTTTGAAGACAGGATAGATTCGTGATGAACCGCTTTGTTTGCAGTTGCTTTTAGAGTTTCTTTACTCATTTTATATGCTATCGCTATTGCTCGTTCTTAAGTTATAACCCTGCCGATAGATATCCACTTAATTCATTTGGTATCTTGTACATCCTTTCAATGTTTATTAGGTTTTTATAGTGTTTATTTTACACTTTTACATTTTAAACTTAAGGAAATCACAAAGATTTGAATATAGTCCCGAAAGTTATTATCCGAGTGGGATTTGAACCCACGACCTTCCCCTTGATAAGGGGCCTTGATACAGGCCCTAATAGAAACTAATAAAAATCAAAATCAAGCACGGTGATATCTCTCGTCAATTCAACTGAATGCAACTTCGGTTATTGAGCAGGACTCTTGATAGTTATATGTCAGACCTGTAGATGGAACCACGGTCGCATAAGTACTGTAGTAGCATGTCCTTATGTTATTCGTCGAGTGTGATTAGAATCCGATGGCGCAGTTGGTTAGCGCGGCCCCGTAACAAAGGGAAAGGTCGTGGGTTCATATCCCACTCGGATAAAAACTTTTGGGACTATATTAAAATCCTTTCAATGCTCTCAAGGGTAAAACGGGACCCTATTACTAAGACTCCGTCGTCCGTCTGTCTGTCTGTGTCACCAGGCTATATCTCATGAACCGTGATAAGTAGTTAGAAAGTTGAAATTTTCACAGATGATGTATTTTTTTTGCCGCTTTAACAGCAAACAATAAAAAACAGATTAAAATAAATATTTAAGGGGGCTTCTATACAACAAACGTGATTTTTTGCTCGTTTTTGCTCGATATTGATAACTGCAACAGGTAGACGGTTGAAATATTCACAGAATATTTAGTTATATATTCACTTTAAAAATAAATAATCAAATTAAAATAAAACAAATATTATCAATCATTAATCATTAGATCATGTCTGTTATATAACAGACATGATCTTTTTGCCGTTTTAATGGTACAGAACCCTTCGCGACTCACACTTGGCAGTTTTTATTTTTTATGTTTATGATTTAGTCAGACGTACGATCAAACAGAGCGACTGTACGGACTTATAGAATTCCTTTATTACTTAAAAAAACGATGCGATCAAGGTATTCCTTTTCTTCAGATGTTTTCCTTCGCCGTTTGAGAGTACAAATACAGTTTAGTTATTCCCATAAAGCATGAGTACCTACACATCATTTCAATTGGTGAAATGTCACAACACGACAAGTTTCAAGTACAACCAAGAGCATTTTTCGTTGCTGGGAATCACGTGCAACGTGCTTCACGTAGGTATCTGTGAATGCAGATCTTTTGGTATATGCTCATCGAACGATTTCAGACGCTCATTTTAATGACAAAATACATTTTGGCGATCACTAACAGGAAAACGAAGCGTGGGACGCCCTCCTACCCGATAGTCTGACGACATTGTTAAGATCGCAAAAAGTCGGTGGATGGAGAGGGCTCAAATTCGTTATTCCTAGAAATGTAGGGGAAGCCTACGTCCAGCAGTGGACTTCTCAGGCTGATGATGATGCCATTTTGTTTTATCGTTAACTCTTTATGTAAGCATAAGGTTTATGCCTCGCACTTGGAATTCTTTTTGCCAGGAAGCCACGCTATACATCACGCAACCGACATTTCGTAAGCACGGTGACTTGCAAATGAAGAAGTAAAAAGTTTACAACGCTCTCGAATGGAAACGGAATAAAAACAAAGCGGCCAAAGATTTCTTAGGAAGGATAAGCTATTTGCAGCGAAAAGCGTTTAAAATGTTTTCTACGGAAATGTAAAGCACGCTTAAAAATCACTTTTCATAAGACATGACAGAATCGTATCGCGTTTATCATGCCAGAATTGAAGATCTATAGTTGAGTCTTGTAATAGAATTTAGCGTATTTTAAGTGGCCTCAAGTCTTCTCTTATGATAAACATGGAAAAAAATACATTTATTTTCAAATTTAGATATAAATATTGGTTGACATTTCATCGACTTGGAACAAGCAGATGGAGCATCTGATGTTAAGTGGTAACCATCACCTATAACAAAGCATTGCCTCTAAAGTTACGCACGATAGTAACGTGCCCTACGATGCCCTGCCTGCATCCATCAACTTGAGGCATACAGAATAATAAATAAGTTCAGAGAAATCTAACGTGCCAGTTGACTATAGTCGTAAGCCTATTTATGTTTGACACTAGTTTTAAAACACAACTCTTAAAACGCTTAATAAATCAGTTTATAATTAGAGATCGGATAATCGGATGCATATTTACCTAAAGTTAATTTTTGCCTAACAAATGATGGAAGTGGCTTCTTAGGATACTTTTATTTTAACTTTTTAACTTTTATTTTGACTTTAAAAAAATCCCGGGATTGCATAAATAATCGGATGTATACAGGGTGCCACGATACATGTGTACTAAGCCGAAAGGGGGTGATTCTGGGCCCTGAGGGGCAGCTGTCATTCATGTCACTTAAATTTGAATTTCCTGTGATCCCGGGATTTTTAGACAAAATGAAAATTTTAATTTCCCGGGGTCTCAGGATTTTTCGATAAAAAGTTCTTTCCTTAATAGCTAACATCTCAACTTTAGGTAAATATGCATCCGAATATCCGATCTCTATTTATAATAGAGCAGGGATATAAACCCCGAACTTAAATTCATTGTTATTCATGTCCCAGTAACAATACCTCACACAGTCACTTAGGAACCGAAACGTTACCATTCACAGTTTGATCACCGGCCAAAAGTAATCCCACAGAGGTGCACGACTCAAGTCTCTTGGCACGAATTCTTAAACTGTCCTGGACGATGTTAAACTACGGTGTAGCGTGTAGGTGAGTGCGGTTTCCGCTACGACTGAAACTCGATTTTGTTTTCAATGGTGAGTGTAGCTTACTACAAAAAACTAGGTCAGTGTTAAATTAACTATTTAGCCGTAATAATGACTAAATTGTGATATTATTAAAGTATGTTATAAAATAATAAAGTACATAATAAAAAAATCTGTGAGTTACAGACAATTTGGTGGACAGAAGGGCTATTTTATAAAATTTGCCGACATTAGTTTTCGTCATTTCCGGGAAAAGAGGAAAATTCTGTGTTTTTCAATATTTTAAAATATAGGAGGGCCTTGATTGGATCTTTATGTAGATTCTTCCAGATTTTCAAATTAATATTGGCTCAATATTTTTCCCTCAAACTGATCATTACTCGCTTTTTTCAATGGTTATCGGTCAAGAAGCATGACCTGTATTTTTTGTACTCATATTTACACCCTGAATAGCGCAAGATCTTATTGTATTATAGCTTTTCCACGACATTTTAAGTTTACTTCATGAAGTAAACTTGTATATTTACAATTCATCCGCATGTCGCTTTTCATAGTTTGTATCAGAAAAGTGAATTAAAATCGAGAACCCGCAGTAGTGACAGTTCTCGGAAATATTGCGCCTAAAAATGTATCCGTAGTAGGCGCAGTAGACAGGTAGGCGCGGAATTACTTAACGACAGTTCCCGCTCTGAATAATTAGACGCGAACTAACTAGCGCCGCACGTTCAGACGAGTTATGTACGAGTACTTTAGTACTACGTCACAGTAAAGGCATGTGTCGACTAGATCAGCCTCCAAATATACACTGTGCGTCTTTTAATTAAGGGGCTGACAACTATCAAACAACTTCTCGCTCGCACGTTTCGACATGTTGAAAGATATAAAATCACTTAACTCATTTTCCAAAAATCGCAATCAACCATCTTGTGTGCAATCACATTGCACACAGTTTAGTAAAAAAATCATTTTGATCGATACATGTTTTCCTACTCAAAAGTTTGCTTTACTAGTTTTCGTACATAAGCAAACTTTTAAGTAGGAAAACTTGTACTTCGAAAATGAGCTTAGTGATTTTATATCTTTCAACATGTCGAAATGTGCGAGCGAGAAGTTGTTTGATAGTTGTCAGCCCCTTAAATAGAAAAGAAACAGGTTGAAAGTCAAAGTCAAACTCAAAATCTTTATTCAGTTGATTAACAAGGATCACTTTGAACCGTCTTAAAACTAAGTGAATCTAAGTGCCAGTTCCACGCGACCAAGCCCAGATGAACTTACAACTTCACGACTTTTATCCGGCAGATATCTCCTCAGATCTCTTAGTACTAAGTAGAGACCAGACATAGACAATTATTTATTATTAATTATTATTAAGTACGAACTCAAGATATTCTGAGATAATCTAAATTATAAGGTCATTTGATTCTTTGAGGTAATTTGAGTCTATGGGAGTAATCAGAGGTACGTCCAAAGGCATATATCCATATTTTACAGTAGTTGGTTTGAATACGTGACAGGTTGCAAGCCCATCGCTGCTGTACTTTGGTTTCCTTCACTGTTTGAGAGAATTATTGCAAAAATCCACTAGTGCACGACCGGATTCGAACCAACGTTCTTACGATCGAAAGCAGGGTCATTCTTACTTGACCACCGGTAATCTTGCATCAGTGCAGCGTTGCTGGCCAATGTGAAAGTGCTTTTTTTTTAAAACAAGTATTTTCTTAATAAACGATAGAACCATATTGTGTACCTTTTTCTAATTTATTTTGATCTAGAACGCAGCATCATACTTATTTCTTGCCTTTTTGTTCACCGTCCATTTGATCTTTATCATCGTCCAGTACAGGCGTAAATTATATTTATTTACGTTCATAATTAAGTTATAATAATAACGTTCATATTTTCATTCTTAGCAGGAAGATATCTCTTAAAATCCCATAAAAATGCGAAGGCGGTCGGCGGGGGTTATAAATATTTTTAACGGCCATATTTAATTAAGAGCAGCAAGATTGCTCCGTGATGGTAATAGTAAATGAGAATAAATTCATATGAAAAACTCCTTGAAACGTACATTTATTTAAATGGCATGCGTCAGTGAGAAGTTTGTTTTTGTGGCTTTTAGATTAGAGTAGCAGCTCTTTGTGAAGGGCTCGTCCGGAGAAGTACTAGCACCATGCCTATTTCTGCAGCCAAACAGCGTTGCTGTGTTTTGGTTTGAAGGGTGTGGGAACCGGTGACGTTAGAAGCATATTAGGTACACCAGTACGCCTCAAGTTGATGGATGCTGTGCATCGTAGGGCTCGTGCTAACCGTACGTAAATTGCCAGGAGATGCTTTGTTTTAGGTGGTGGTTACCACTTATAATCTGGTTGGCCATCTGTTTGTTCCATCAGTAATAAAAATTTTCCTAATTTCTAATTAGGAATTTTACAAGAGCAATATTAAAACAGTATTTTTCGTTTGTTAATTTAATTTTAAATTCTAATTGCTATTTTACGATTGTGATTTGATGCCATACCATATGAAGTAATGAATTAACTTTCGAAGTGATCCAAGTAAACTGTCAGTATCTACTATTCCACGTCCCATCCATTACAATACAGCAATTTTACGCTGAAAATAAAAAGAATTCCATCCAAAAACATCAGCCAATCCACTTATCCGAAACATTTCCATCAAACTTTTTCAATTTAGTCAACAATCAATCTAACATAGAAAAAACTAACAACACTTGAACGTTTGTAACGAGCGGAAAAAACCGGTAAAAACTAGTAAAAACTGGTGCAAAAAAGAAACATGTTTGGACGAGTGCCATGTACAGACTTCGCGCAATAGTTGTGATCTGGAAACTGGATGTAAACCGAGTGCAGGATTAACATTATAACGGATTTGCTTGCGAGTTCGTTTGTGAATTTACATGAAACTTGGTGAACGTGATGAAACCATTTCCACGACAGTAGAAACATTTAAAAAATGGAGAAATTTTAAACAGCTAGCAACCCGCGGCTCCGCTAGCGTATTATAGTCGCGTTAAACTCTCGCTGCAGGCTCGGTCATAAGTTATCGGAACGAGACAGCAATATTGCTCTTTCTCTCTCTCGCACTTAGGAGAACGGACGATCCTTTTGTATAAGCGTGTGTTAAGATGATTTATGACCGAGTTTTCAGCGGGATTTTAACGCGACTATAGGTTGAGGACAAAGTAGACTATAGGTTGAGTAAAGTAGTTTTCAAGGATAAAAGTAGCCTATATGCTTATCCAGGTTACGAAGTATATAATGTACCTACTAAGTTTCATCCCGATCGGTTCTGTGGTTATGGTGTGATTGAGCCCCAAACATGCAACCATCGTAACTTTTACATCTATATATTAAGTAGGAAGGAAGTAGGGTAGCTTATCAAAAATTGACAACTTTGCTCATATAGAACCGATACAAAATCCCACCCGATGCACTGACGTCATTGAAAAGTCGCTGTGGTTAAATAGGAAAGGCTAGACGCATTTCCTGTAAATGTTTGCCCAGCGGTGAACTTCTTTAGGTCGGTGATGATTTAAAGACTTCAAATGAACTCCAAATTAAATCCGCTCGTACGATGTGTTTGACTACTAGATCCAACCTCCAAATAGTATTAAAAAAACAAGAAACTTCAGTACGCTTTTATCACTAAGAAATACCGTTGTTACATCTCACTGTGAGCTATATTTGCGGAAATTTACAAAAAAACATGTTCGCATCGCATATGAGCACTCACCCTTGTCCGACATTCAAACATTCACATTACATGCCCCAGTAGACTCATTACACCGTGTCGCGACACGTCTGACAAACGCCGCGGGTTCGATTCCCGCTCGCTGCCATTAATTGCATGCTGCCTGTAAAATGGTTTGAAGGCTTACGATGGATTTGGATGGATGAATTCGGTTGGAGATGGATCGGTTTAGAAACGGTGGCGCTACAGCTAAACTATAGTTCGGTTTAAGAAATACATTTTGTATTATTTGAAAAGGCGAGGTATTGTGTTTATAAATTGATTATGGAGTTAGCAAGACATGCTATTTTGAGGTATAGAAAAAAAATCTTTAAAAAGCTAATGCAATTTTTTTTTTATTTTTTATTTGTTGACTAAAATGCCTCACTCTACAGTTTTATTCAGAAACTTCCTCTCTCTCTGTCTCTGCTATAACTTCTATGCGTCAAGATCGCCCCGCCAATGCCAGCTCAACCGCAAAAATACCAATAGCACCATTAAATTAAATAAATTTTACTTATATTATCATGAAAAAATCAAATAAACACTTGCAACAAAATAATTTTGTCCTACAATCTGTAAATCAAACATGACAGTTTTAAAATTGGCTCACACTTTAACGGTAGCCCCCATAGTAAGTTGTTCGCGGTTTTGTAATAAATGGTGATGAGGGAAACGGTTCTTTGACCGGCGATTTTCACAAGCGATTGCGTTCAGTATTCAGTTACGGCGTAGTGGTCGTGCTACGGCGTAGCGGTCATGCTACGACCGTAGCTGCTTTTTTTCACAATAAATTTTAAAAGTTTGCTTTTACTTATTAAAAATAAAAGATAGATTATATTTTAATGTGTTTTTATACTGTTGTTTTTTAAACTAACAACTCTGGGTACTAAGCACAAGGTGCATCATTTTACCCTATTTATATGGGACGCTATCGTTCCCGGGAAATAAATTTATAGTTTTAAGGCCGATAATCTACAGGACAGACGTGAATGTGACGTCACGTAAGCGAAGTAGTCATAGGTCAATATTGACACTAAAGATTGAGAACTCTTCAAACTATTTCTTTTTCTTCTCTTATTTATGGCTCTATGGACAATCTACCCTCAATGCTATTTGTCACCAATTCCAGGACAGTTCATAAAACAAAGCCACAGCTACCTGCCAAGTAATACATTTAAAGCACGGATATTGACATTTTCTTGGCAAGCGCCTTTTTAATTAACAGCTACTTTTTTGGAGTCGTCCGCCAAACTGTTGAAAATATACGGGCTTTTATAAGAGAACATAGTATTTCCTAGCTTCTAAAATGTCAATATAGTTGGAGGTGCAAATTATCGGGATAATTAGTTAAGAGCATACAAGAGCATAACGCATAAAAAAGTAATCTGTAGATAACTTGAGGTTTTTCAATGTCAAATTAAAGCCAAAGTCAAAAGGATTGGATCACAAGCATCACTTTGAAACGTCTTATAGGTGAATCTTGTTGCCAGTTCCATGAGAACAAGCAACAAACTTACCGCTTGGTTCCTAACGTTCTTTCTTTCTATGATCCTTTTTTCAATCCTACTCTCTTGTCGAGTCACTAGTTTCTTTCGAAACAGGGAAAGGATTTTAATCGTACTTTAAGAGTAGTAGAGCTCTTTGTGAAGGGCTCGTCCGGGGAAGTACTACCACCACGCCTTTTTCTGCCGCCAAGCAGCAACGCTGTGTTTCGGTTTGAAGAGTGTGGTTGCCGGTGTAATTACAGGCTCATGAGGCTTAACATCTGTATTATGCCTCAAGTTGATGGACGCAGGGCAGTGCATCGTAGGGCACGTTCCTATTGTGCGTGACTTACGAGGCAATGCTTTGTTATAGGTGATGGTTACCACTTAACATCAGGTGGGCCATATGCTTGATCCATCAGCTAGTACTATTAAAAAAAAAAAAAAACTAATATCACAGATTAAATAATAGTACTACGCTACTATAATATAATAATAATGATCCAGTGTGGTGCCAAAATTAAATGAACTTAGTGAGGCATACGCAAAAACAAAATATGCATAAAACATACCTACATCAAAGGAAAACTAAACATAATAATCATAATTTCTTTTACAGATTTTTTTAAGAGGTGTAGAGCCATTTTGAAGGGCTCGTCCGAGGAAGTACTACCACCACGCCTTTTTCTGCCGCCAAGCAGCAACGCTGTGTTTCGGTTTGAAGAGTGTGGTTGCCGGTGAAATTACAGGCATATGAAGCTTAACATCTGTATGCCTCAAGTTAGTGGACGCAGTGCAGTACATCGTGGAGCACGTTCCTATCATGCGTGACTTACGAGACAATGCTTTGTTATAGGTGATGGTTATCACTTCATATCAGGTGGGCCATCTGCTTGTTCCATCAGCTAGTGGTACAAAAAAAAAGATTCGTATCGATGGAAAATAAACTCCACTTTTAAGATCAAGCAACATCGTCCCGTGTGTTTCCACCAAAACTTTCTGGCAACCAAATTGCTGATGGTTTTTATGCACTGTAATTCAAACAGCCACTGTCTAGTACAACTGTTGCTGTTGCAATCTGTATCATTTATTGCCATCGTTCTATTCAATCTCTTTATTAGTACCTTTAGAGTAAACTTGTTGTTTTTGTCGGAAAGTTAAAACATCACCAAAATGTAAGAGAAAACTGACGCAGATAAATACGAGGTAATGTACGTGGTATATCTGATACCTACTGTGATGCCACGTTTTATCTACTCCACACTTTATCGTGTAGTTTTGTCCAAGTTACGCCCCCGATACTACCTTTATGACGTGCTTCACCGCTTCAAAGCATCAACACTTGACACATAGTGCTGTGTAGAATGAAAGATAACTTGTACAGTTCGGACGGCGGATCTATTGAAACGTGAAGTTAGCCGTTTGGTTGAGCGGCAGACAATTTATGACCTTATGCAGTGGCACAAAGCCATATTTGTGGTCTCATGGCTAACTTCACGGTTACCTAGATCTAGTGAACGTACCTTAAATAGCAATACTAATACTGACTCGTAGTTTCAGTAAGCAGTGTAAGGAAAAACAAAACACGGTTATAGTTAAGTTACACGTTAAGAAAACCAGCTAAAGCTTATTTGATTGTTTCTTGAACTAAGGCATGTTTCTCAATTAGTAAAATTTTGACCCACCACGCGAATGAAACCTGCATTCCTTACGTCTCAGCCGGTTAGACATTATATCTGCTTCGTGTTCCTAGAACATTTTGTGGCTTCTAAGACAGCCATTAATTAGTTTTTGACTTGCGAGAGCAACTTCAGGCACTTCCAACTTACTAAGTATGTTTAACTCCACTAAGAGTGAGGCCACACAAGCGTCGCCTGTGCGTTGTGTCATCGCAATGCTATGATTTGAACGCGTTGAGTGCCACACGAGCAATGCGGTGTTGCGATGCAACGCCGCCGCTGGAACTATGACGTCACGCGTTCGTTGTAGTGTTGTCAGTCTTTCAACAAAAGTGAAGTCTACTATGCGCATATTAAGATAGACATTACTTCAAATGCAAACTGTGCGCTACGCTGCGTCACTTCTCCGGGCCGTTGCGGCGCATTTTCCTTTCTTCGTTCTTCTCTTCTTTCATATTATCTTCATATTTTTTTCTATTTATTATTCAATTCGGCTGTTTTTTCTTATGTAGTGGTGTATCCGTGTTTGCGTTGCGGTTGCGTTGCTTTGCCGCATGACGTCTTAACGCATCGTATAGTATGCTTGTAATTTATGTGTAGAATGTTGCGTTGCTCTTCGTTCGAAACCGCTCGGACAACGCAACGTGTAGCCGCATCATTATTAAACCAACATCGTCCTAGCAAATACGTCTAGTCAATGTTCTAAGAATATCTATTTACACTCTGTAAATAACAAAATCCCGTTATTGTTTTTCAAAGCCAGTGTTTTTGTTATCTTAACAACTGAAATGTATACTCATTCGTGAAGGTAACTTAGATGTTTGTTTTGCGTCTAGCTATCATAAACAGTAAGTATTTACAAAAAAAATATTATTCATAGCTATTCAGTTTCCATAATACATAAAAACTTATAATATGAACTATTTCAATCATCAATAAGTACAAAAAAATTTTTGCTTAGATTATTTCGATAATATCTATTAATTGAAACATATCTTATCTCTATGGTTTCAACCAAAGCGGTTGAAAATAGACAATACAAATACCAAATCATTTATTTCCATAAAAAAATTGTGTTCATAATAAAATAGTAGACTCTGTCTCCTGTTTTAGTTTAAAAAACTGTGTTACAGTAGACAGTGCATTCTCCCTACGATGTTCACACATAAAATAGAGTAGCACAAAGTATAAAAGGCAAATAAAGATAAATAAAAAAAAAAAAAAACATGATAAGGTTATATTTGTTTGTACAAGAATATAAGCATCACAATATTCGATCTCATAATACTTAGGGTCGAAATAAAAGTATATCATTTTTTTGTTCTCTAAACAGAAGTCCCGTATATATCAGAATCAGACCACCTTTATCGCACAACTCATAACATGGTTAGAACGTTGTATGTACGTACCGTGCGAACATTAACGCAACATAAAATCACAATGTAGAAGACATATTCGCATCTACAAAGTTTAAGTTTAGTCGAGAGAAATGGTCGAGAGTATACCTAGCATCAATATATACGGGGTATCCCATTAAGTGTTTTCAAGCGGAAGCCTGCCCTGGTGGTCTAGTGGTAGCGGCCCCGCCTTCTGATCCTAAGGTCGTGGGTTCGAAACCGGGCGTGCACCAATGAGTTTTTCTGTTTTAAAATTTATGTGCACAATGCCAGTACTCTCAAACGGTGAAAGAAATATCGTGAGGAAACGGCATGTCGTGGAACCTAAAAAGTTCTATGGCATGTGTGAAGTGCTCCAAATGAGCCTCTTGAGGCTCACTTAAAATCCTTTCACCACACTGTTTCGAAAGAAACTAGTGACACGACAAGAGAAGAGCGGAAGTCTACGTGTGGACACATCTTAATGCAAGGGGTACCCGAATTATCCCATAAATGTTCAGCGATTTTTTGTAGTAGAGCTATGAATTATTTCATACAAATTAGTTTGATAGTTTTAAATCAATTAAGAGTCTGCACTGCATTACTTCATTAGCAATATAAATAAATCTATAAAAAATTATGAGTCTTACCATTGATACTTTATTCGTACTAGAATCTGCCAATCATATATAGTGGCTTAGATGTTACTCCAGGTTACTATATAAATATATTCTAAGTTTCAAGGGAACATACACAAACATATACATACTTCTAAATTCATAATATTTTTATTCAAGTTCTAAAGTAAAGGTAAAAGTAGAGATTAACAATGTATTATGTTGGAAGTGAACTTACCAAAGCCGAAATCATACAAAATAGCACAAAGGTCCTTGCAGCATCTTACTTTGTGTAATATTTCAATTTACGTGTAAATTCAGTGCCTGAGATACATAAAGTACACTAAACCTGGCCGGGACGCGCTTTTACAAAACCTGGTCAGAAGTAGTTTAATCCGTGCTTTACCTGCAGCACGAGAGTTGTCACATATTGCAATTATTATTATTATTTTATACAACTAGCTGATGGAACAAGCAGATGGCCCACCTGATGTTAAGTGGTAACCATCAGTTATAACAAAGCATTGCCTCGTACGTCTCGAACGATAGGAACGTGTCCTACGATGCACTGTCCTGTGTCCATCAACTTGAGGCTTACAGATGTTAAACCTCATGTGCCTGTTATTACACGGGCAACCACACTCTTCAAACCGAAACACAGCAACGCTGCTTGGTGGCAGAAAATATTTCATCACTTATCAAAATTATCCTCTATATTTTCGGCTTCTAAAATTGTTATTACCTATTCGTTTTTTATAAATAGGCATTTTTATTATTATAAAGATGTAACAGAACAATCCGATGATGTTAAACGGAGTGGACATAATTATTGTTCTATACCAAGATCGTATGCAACAGTATAGCTCAACTGTTTCATTAACATACTGTGTATTTTGAAAACGCTTACTTACTACTCTTTTGTAAATAGGTACTTGTTTAATTCTTGGATAATTCTAAGAATGAAACAAGTATATTAATGGGTGTTATTTATTAATGACACCTATCAATATGGACATAAATTTATTTAAACAAAAGAACGGTAGAAACCAAGCCGTAAGTTAGGCTTTGGTCGCGTGGAACTAGTTCTTAGTGTTTTAACACATTTCAAAGTGATCCTTGTCATTTTATTGAATAAATACCTTTTAACTTTGACTAAAGTTTTTCAAAATAACATTTTTACAGAGTCTAACATGTTTTAAAATGTATTTTGCAACTCCGCAGCCTAGCGTCTGCGAAGGGGAAAAATTCAAAAGTCCGTGCGTCGCAGGCGTTCCTAAATATGTTAAGGGCGCTCGGAGACGCTTCCTGCGCGGAGCAGCTTTCTGAGGAGTACTGAGGGATAATGATTTGCATTTTGACAGTTTTCAATGTGTGTCTAGCGGAGATGGATTTTTACTGAATTCCCGTTTGGAGGGACTGCTCATTTTATTGTTTTAATTGTATTATCGTTTATGCTTCCGCCTATGGCTTTGCTCGCACAGTGCAAGAGTTTATAAATAAATATTGGTTGTCATTTTTACACAGCGCAATCTTACCCGTTACCTAATATAATATTTAAATACGTTTTTTATAAAACAATACTAACAAATAAGTCCAAAATAAATAACAAATAAATCACCCAGACACAACTTATATATATGTTTTTTAACTCGGTGGGGATCGAACCCAGATCCTAAAGTACGTACATTACCCACTGAGCTGTGGGTACAGCCGAGTATGAAAAGTAGCTAGGTTCTATTCCAGGTCACACACTTTTAACCGATGAACCGATGACATCGTGAGAATCGCGGGAAGTCGTTGGATGGAGAGGCTTGGAATCGTTCTTTCTGGAAATGTATAGCGGAGGCCTATATCCAGCATTGGACTTCTTTAGGCTGATGATGATGAAAATTCCAGTTCACGAACTGTAATAATTCTTTGTCCCATACAGATTAGCCCTGCCGTTACGGCAAGACCGCAAACATTAAGCTTTTGCTTTCAAAATTTAGAATGAAGCTAGACAGGCCTTGACATAAACTCATGTTTAGTAGGGACATTTATTTATTCCGACATATAGGTATACCTAAAATAAGTCCCAGTCTAGGCAGATGATGGTTTGTCTAGCGAGGTCGCAACAAAATGCAGCTTTGCATACGTCGTTCCCACGGGGCTACTGCGAACCTCCGCACAGAAGGCTTTGTGATATCGCTTCCTGTGGAATAGGATTTAGTTTTTTTCCCACTCTGTAGCACTTAACCGAATCAAAAGTTATTTCTCTACAAGAAATGGTTATTGGTGCTTAGATTAAGGAAATGTCCATTTTAGACTTTATGAGCTAGACTCACAATAAACATTTATATGATTACACGATAAATATTCTTTTCCATCCTAATTCTCTATGTAAGACCGCAGCTCAGCCATATTGTGTGCATAATTTGACAGCCTCATAGGCCGTGAGTTTGATCCCCACTGATATGCGATATTTGAGATATATTTGAGAAGAAACATTTATATGTTTCTTCTGAAATATATCTCAAATATTTATTAGATATTTATAGATATTTATTCTTCGTCTGGGTTGTATGTAATATTAAAAGTATGTATTCAGAAAAAAATAGGCATATAAGTATTATATCAGCTATTTGGTTCCAATTATAAAGATATTATTTACTAACCCGATAAAAAAACGTTAAAGTAGGTAGATGCAGTGCAAAAGAAAAACAAAAATACATAAATAATAGACTTGGGCGTTTTCGTTTTTTCCCGCAAACGGTTATCTAACCGATATACAGTTTGCATATCGATATAGAAAACGGTTTTCTGATATCGATATCAGCCGTATGGGTTGCAAACGTTAACATGATTTTTAGTTAGGGCAAACTAACAACGAAACGACAAACGCAAACTATGTGGCTATTGTTACGTCATATTCGCTTCATCTCTTTTTTACCAGTAAAATAATTCATTCTTAGAAAGGGAGGTAGCGAATATCAATTGGTGTTTGTTTCATATCGTTTGGTTTGTGAAGCTTTCGTTTTGTTCGTGTCTTTATTATGTAACAGTTGAGGTTTTGAATAGTTTTTATGATATCGGATATGTTGATATAAATATCGATATGGTATGATATCTAACCCATATCCGATATAAGTTACGTTTTGATATATCCGACTCATGTCTAATAAATAACAAATAGAGGTAAAACAAATTATGACTAACGAACATAGTAAAAGCATTGGCTTAGTTTGGGGTGAGTTAGTGCTGTGTGAAATATCCACCAATATTTATTTTATTTATTTATAGTCTTAAGTACATAGAAATATATAACAGTACCTCCTTATGAATATGGCTTGGTACCTGACCAATGACCGTATATTTTAAAAGAAGTCGAGCTTTTTGCGAAAGGCTCGTCCGGGGAAGTACTACCATCACGCCTTCTTCTGCCGCCAAGCAGCGTTGCTGTGTTTCGGTTTGAAGAGTGTGGTTGTTGGTATAATTACAGGCACATGAGGCTTAACATCTGTATGCCTCAAGTTGATGGACGCAGGGCAGTGCAACGTAGGGCACGTTCCTATCGTGCGTGACTTACAAAGTAATGCTTTGTTATAGGTGATGGTTACCACTAAACATCAGGTGAGCCATCTGCTTGTTCCATCAGCTAGTTGTATAAAAAAAATTGCTTAGGCATCAAAGTATGAATAAAGTATATACAAGGTGTTCCAATAATTGTGTATATAAACTTCAGGGGGCTAAAGTACCCATCAATATGAATAACTTGTTCTAAGGAACCAACACTATGAACGCGAAAAAAAAACAGCTGTTTCATACAAAAGTTCAATACCTACCTGGCTAAAATGTATGAAACAGCTGTTTTATTTTCGCGTTCGTTCCTTAGAACCAGTTATTCATATTGATGGGTACTTTAGCCCCCTGAAGTTTATATACACAATTATTGGAACACCTTGTATAGAATATATTTGTAGATAAGCAATCCTCTCATACAGCAAAAGCTCTAGATCGGAACTATGCTGCCTCCCGGGAGGATCCAACAAAGACTTTACATCCGTTCTGCTGTAAAACGTAAAAAAGTACGAAATAGAAGTTATTTCAGAGTAGTTTGCCAGAGCAAGCAAATATCAAGGGACATTATCGGACGGGTCCGCCGTTCAATGTTTGATCTTTATATTGGAATACAACGGTTTTATTGCAATATTTTATGTTATTCCTATCTTTACAGTGATCTCTACTCTAGGATTGGAGACTATGTAGTTGACTTTTATAGCTCGGATCTACACTGAAGAGTTGAATGTTCTTTTAAAAATAGCTGTTTGTACTGGTCGTGGGTGAACGGGACTAAGTAATATTTATTATTTGAAATGTAACAAATTAAGATTCAGTGGAGTTCCAGAACACTTTTCTGCCAAGTCTATGTCTAGTTACAGTTTAGAAGTACTACATTAGGGTTAAAACTGTTTTTACTTTTTTCGTCACTATTGTTTTTATTTTTCTTTGTGTTCTAAGTTGAGGTTTTTGTGACGAAAATAATTTTTTTCTATTCTATTCCAAAACTAGCCAGTACCAAAACTCAAAGAAGTTTTTAGTTTTTACCACATTGGTTATGACTATACCTTTATAAGGCCATACTGTGTTAGCATGCTAACACAGTATGGCCTTATAAAGGTATAGTCCCCATAATCCCAAAATCATGAGATAAACAAAATCCTTAGAATAATTTAAGAAAGAGCAGAAGACAAGTGCAAGATAGGGTGCACTGGGTGTCGCAAACCAAATTATTAGGAGAATTTACCATATTCCGTTCCCGTACACCTCTAAAATGAGCTTAACTGCTTTGAGATAGAGTCTGATTTTGTGCAGCGACGGTAATCGCAATACGAGATCTTTCTACAAGAGGCTATAACTCTTTGTTTCGTATAAAACGAGAGACAGACGACGGCTCACGTGTTCCTGTTGGAGATTTCTCACAATACGTCAACATGCTTCTAGAAAAAATATGGCCCTGTATTAGACTTTAACGTTACAGCCTCGGCTTGACAAGATTTATTATAAAGAAAGCTTGTACACGGCTATTTAGCTCTTATAAAAGTTTATTTCAAAGCAGAGGTGCTTTTAGCCTTTGGGGAGAAAATAAAAAGTTCTCAAGATTTTGTAATGTATTTATGCAAGAATGTTTTTATTAAATCTCAACTTTATCTGTATTTAGATGTAAAAGAGTGACATGGCGTCATATCATCATCTTATTATATGACATGAAAGACAAAATGACTGGTCTCACACCTCAGTTGGTTTGTTAGATAGATAGATAGATAAATACTTTATTGTTTTAGGTACAATGGGCGGCCTTATCGCTAAGAGCGATCTCTTCCAGACAACCTTTGGTTGGAAGGGTTAAAACGAAAATCAGAAAGACGGCGGTGTACAAAACCTATTTTAACTATTCCTAATACGTAAAACTAAGTAACTACCAAATAAAATAATAAAAAAGAATACATATTAATATTCCTAACAATAATACATTATATAAATAAAATATAAATATACTCTATAATACATATACCTACAAACACATCATAACACATATACCATGTAGTAGGTAGTAGCTCTGCAATCTGCACTGTAGATCTTGGGTTGATTCCCTCCCACAAACATGTGTACTGATTTTCGTTATAGCTCTGGGTATTATCAATAAGTACAAAAAAAATACCATAAATATCTAGGTATTTATATAGTAACTCCATCAGCCTTTATGCTCACTGTCGAATAACTCATAGAGATCTGAGAATATATTGTAGTATGACATATTTATAATATGAAAGACCACTCTATTTTGGAACACCGAAGATGCCTAGGCTTAGCTTGCACCAGCATAAGCGAGCTGCTGGCCTTCCTAGAGGACATCGGGTGGCAGAACTAGCAACCATCACCTGTCACGCAAAAAGGGCCTACCAGCGGTCTACTTGCGGAATCCAGTCCGCTCACCAAGTACAAAGTATATGAAAGACCACGAGCCGCGGCCGCATTAGCTCGACTAGCAAACGCTCGACAAAAGTCCCGACTTTAGACTAATAAGAATTTACAACAAAATTCCTGACGTGATTAAAAATGAAACCAAAGACAGGGAGTCTTTGGTTTCATTTCATTGCAATTTAAAAAACCTACTCTTGACTAAATGTTATTATTCTGTAGAAGAATTCCTAACCGATAAAATACTTGCAAGTGATTTTTCCATAAAACAGACAATTCAAATTTAATTTAATCTAATAGTTGACATTATAAAATATACTTACCTTATTTGACTTAGTTAGTAATATTATTATTATATCGAGACATTCAGACTATCAATTACAATGATTATTATTATTGTCATTTAATTTTTGCTATTCAAGTTGCCTATTATATTCTCATAACTAAGCTATTGTATCAAGGAGCTTAACTATTATTGTACCGTTATTAGTATGATTGTAACTAATTTGCAGCGCCCTACAGGGTATGTGTACTCGCTTAATAGCTACCTTAGACCTAAGCTATGTAACTGTATGTACATATTGGCAATAAATAAATAAATAAATAGTACCTTACCAACCATGGGTGTTTTCCGGGTTATATATCGGTTTCTGGTTTTTTCCGGGTGAGGTTAGGATCCGATGGCGCAGTTGGTTAGCACATCCGATAAGTGGTGGATCGGGCGTTCAAATACTACTCAGTTTAATACTTTTGGGGCATTGTAAAATCTTTGGGATATTCTTAACACCGTAAAATCAGTTGTTTTAGTTATCATGCTTAGGGACTTCATTGCGCTCTGTAAAATGCCCTCTTATATATTTTATTTTATTTGCTATAATTAAATGTAATGTTTGGGTAAAACGGTTCAAAAGATGAAAAATACTTTTGAAAATATACTGAAATTGGGTGTAAGAGTTGAACTTAAATTCTTACACAATAATAGGGTCCAGTGCACAAAGCTTCCACAAACTCGGCCAACATGCACCCGCTGCACCCATTGTACACTCGCAATCACTCAACCTGACCTCAACGAGTTATTCCTTGCACAGCCACGGCCACTTCCAGCCACTTAAATGTCGGTTCATTTGTCACCGCGATTGTACCGATGACGCAACATTCATCCCATTGTCCCCTGGCCGGGGCCTGGCATGTTCTGGCACCAGTGGGGAATATGAAGGTAGCATTAGATATGCGTCTTGTGACAGGTAACGAATTTTCAACATTATTCTCGACTAGACGATAAAGGTGGACGAAGAGTTTCGTAGATCCGCTACGACATGGCTACGACCGTGATGTCGTAGACCTCGTAGAATCACTAATTTACTATCCGGATGTCCGGAGTGTTTCCTGTATTTTTATTTTACAAGGAAAGTATCAATTAGATATGTAGATACTCGTTTTGTTATAAAAGAGCTTTCTATTCTGGTATTTTAAGACAAAATGATGGTGTCAAAGGTATATTTTTGAACGCAAAGCTTTTAGTCTTTTTTCGCCAAAAAGTTCAGTCAGGTTCATTTCGTTCTCCTAGCTTGAACAGTTCAACAATAATTAGTTCCAGCAATACTTAGCTATGAAACTATCGACAGTTTCTTGGCATCGAAGATTTAATTACGCGTCTTCCGGCTCGAGGACCACAAACATCCTGCGCCGCTTGGCACCGGCCCACGGACAAATCTTTGCTGGCTGGCGAGAACTTATAATAATAGGCGTTTTAAGGTTCGCTTTATGCCTTTTACGTTACCCTATTAATCCACAACAATTTATAAATTCGAAAATGTATCTGGGGGCTGATCACGAATAAATTTTTACATTTGTCACGTTAACATATCCTAACGATATTTGACCTTATCCTGTTGTGATACGATACGTTTACGCGACTAACGGCAAATTCGTTCGTGATTAGGCCCCTGTTTGTCTTTTTACGTTCCGATCGAGATAAAATGTGATGCAGAGATAGCAGGCGTTTTGGAGTCAGAGATAAGCTAATTAGGGTTTTTCCAAAAACTTAAAAACTGAAACATGCTGCCATCACAGTTTGCCGAAACATTTATTTGACAGGTTAGACAGACGTCTAGAATAGTATTTACCTACTCAATCGACTCAAAGCCTACTTGTGGGCGCAAGAACAAAGTCGCTAGTTACCCGTCGTTTGGGTTTATTTCGTTCGTTTGGTTGGGCTGAGGCATTAGATGACTGCCAGACGCCTGTGGACCTCCATGTGTTTATTTACAAGCATTAAGACACAGACTAGCGCCACGCAAAAATATGCTTAATTAAAATATGTTTTCTGTACTTTTCAAACTTTTAAGTAGGAAAACTTGTTTGGATCAAAATATTTTAGCTGAACCTTTCTAATGATATTCCCCGAAACTTCGTTGTTTGCTATATTTCATGACTTCAGTAATTGTATATCTTCAAAATGTTTAAAAATGTGCGAGCGATAAGCTGTTTGACGGGTGCCAGCCCCATAAGTTTATAAGCTCTTTACAGGAGAATTGTGTGCAACTGCTGAACCTTTAAGAGTAGTAGAGCTCTTTGTGAAGGCCTCGTCCTCGTGCCGCCAAGCAGCAACGCTGTGTTTCGGTTTTAAGAGTTTGGTTACAGGCACATGAGGCTTAACATCAATATGCCTCAAGTTGATGAACGCAGGGCAGTGCATCGTAGGGCACGTTCCTATAATGCGTGACTTACGAAGCAAATCTTTGTTATAGGTGACGGTTACCACTTAACATCAGGTGGGCCAGCTGCTTGTTCCATCAGCAATTTATATAAAAAAAACGTTATACATCGATAGCTACGTTAATATTGCTATAAATCGTTGGTCATCTTTACTATCAATAATACTCAAAATTGTATTTTATTAGGTGTCACCACTAACTGTAGTACCTAACTGTAAAATTTCATAAAAACAGCATCTTACACACCCCCATGAACTAACAATTATAAAATAAACACATGAGCTCACATTTTCTGTAGTGTCATCTCGACTCAAGTTCTCTCTAATTAAAATTTAACTTTTGTTAGGCTTATTTATGCGACGATGTTATATTTTGTATAAAGAGGAGACGGTAACAGTTTTTTGGATTCCCTAATTAGGTAGGTAGCTCGCAATTTGGCAAAGCTTTGTTACTTGCGAAGTCTGAACTAAAGTTTGAAGAAGTTGGATTAATTTCAAAACTTATTGCGTAATCACTTGCTGTGGAAATATATTACAACCCAAATCTTGCTAGGTAGTCACAAAAAGATTGGTAGGTAAATTTAAAAGAAATTCTTGGTAAGCTTTTTGTTGGAATTAATGAAGTTATGGACAAAATTACCTCGTTCCGGTAATTTTTGTGTTTTACAAACTAGACTCTTTCTAAACCAGCAGGTGACGTTGACGTTTTTATTTATTGAACCCTTGGTCATGATCAAGTGAAGAAAATCCGTTTGGATAATTGATATCCTCATGGCCGGTTTCTGAAAGCACGATCAAACGTAATCAGCTGTCAAATCAGTTTATTTTGATTTTGTATTTTTGTGATTGATAAGATCTTAGATCTGTCTGTGTGTTGACAGCCTTCACAGCTAAGTTAGCAGTAGCTCTGCCTTCTGTGTCGTAGGCCGTGGGTTCGATCCACGAGATCAAACATTCCCACCGAGAACAAACATTTGTGTGATGTTTGTTCTCTATCTGGGTGTTATATAAAATTATAAGTATGTATTTAGGTACAAAAAAAAGTATAAAAGTAGTATATCAGCTGGCTGGTTCGCATATCACAAGCTTTGGCTTAGTTTGGGGCGAGATAGTGCTGTGTGGAATGTCTACTAATATTTATTTTATTTATTTATTTGTGGTGGGTGTGCTATCTTATGGTGGGTTAGGTAGTAGTAGGTAGGTAGGTTAGATAAGATAAGATAAGATAAGATAAGACAATTATTTATTTCATTTAAGCACACTTACTTATATTATAATGTATGCAATATAAGAGTTTTCTTAAATGGTAATGGCTTATACATTACCATTTAGGTACTAGTAGGTAGTATAGTAGGTTTGAAGAAGAGCTGGCTAAGTTTTGGCTTCGGCAATTTAAGACAAATAACCCAAACGCCTCTTTTATAGGGATCGGTGAGACAAGACAGCAAACCGAGCATAGCGCTCGCTGAGTAGACAAAGTATGGCTCATCCATCATGTCGGGATGACATTAGTATGCTATGACCATGATCGCGGCAATTTGTGGGACTTGGCTCTGTCGGTAATGGATTGCAGTGACACTGGGGTTGGCGGTCGATCAATGTATGAGAATACTTGCTGAGTAGGAAAGTGGTTATGCAACGTACAAAATTCCAATGTTCTTTACACAGGTATAGGTAAATGTACGGATATCTTGAAGACAATACCTACTTCTAGCATTAGGTTCACCAAGTTCACCTATTGAAAGACCATGTTTTATGCAATAGAAAGATATTTGTCTTGACCGTTCTGCTCCGTCGTCGCTTACAACCAGGATGTAGCCAGACATAAATTATAAAAAAAAATATGTTACGTAGAAAATAATATGTTTCTATCAATCCGTTTAATCAAAAACGTTAGTAATTTTTTTAATACTACTAGCGGATGGAACAAGCAGATGGCCCACCTGATGTTAAGTGATAACCATCACCTATAACAAAGCATTGCCTCGCAAGCCACGCACGATAGGAACATACCCCACGATGCACTGCCCTGCGTCCATCAACTTGAGGCATACAGATGTTAAGCCTCATGTGCCTATAAGTAATTACACCGGCAACCACACTCTTCAAACCGAAACACAGCAACGTTGTTTGGCGGCAGAAAAAGGCGTGGTGGTAGTTCTTCCCCGGACGAGCCCTTCACAAAGAGCTCTACCCTACTTTTTACGATTACAGATTGCTTTTCTCTGAGATGTTCAAACCCGCCCTTAGCCAACTAACTTCAAATACCGACATAGGTACTTATACCACCAGCGTTATTCGAATCATAACCACCTTCTAGTAATATCGTAGGTATTTAGTAAATCCCAAGTCATGGTCCCTTTACAAAACATCGTTTTGCGATCGCATCGATTGTCTCCGCCAAGTCCCGCAACTCTTTTGTCCCGCGGCTCCCGCGTCTGCTAATGGACTCCGCGGAGTCTGCGGGACGGGTTGATTAATATACGGAGCCCAAGGCACTGACGGCTAATTACCTAGCTGTTGTTGTACGTAATTGTTGGGTTGTTCGCGTGACATCATCAAATGTGACGAAGTCATATTCCTACATCTTACAAGAAACTTCGTCACTATACCTAGTAACAATATCAACACGCTAAGCGATCAAAATTTACCTGTTGTTTTTATGAAGTGCGTCTTCGCTTGGGTACAAGTATATTTTGGAACTACTACCTATACATCAGAATAAAAAATATAAATAAATATTGGTGGACTTTCCACCAGCCGCGAGACCGGGAAACTAAAATTATAATAGTAAAAAAAAAAACAAAAAGAGGTTTATACACTTTTTACACTTGCCTCTCTATCTAATTCGATGTAATAGCTGAAATGGCGATTGACTTGACATCCGATAAGTTTTGATCGAGCTTTCAGAAACCGGCCGTAAAAAAATGTTTCATCAAGAAACTAAGAGATTGTTTATACAAAAATGTTTTAATTATCAATTGTAAAAATTACCTACTTTTAAAAAACATTTATTTTCTTATATTTTCGCGGTAGAATCCCTCAATAGATACGAAAGACTTGGTAACCCTCTGAGCCACAAACACTGAGACCAATATCATTAAAATTCGGAGTAGGTACGCCCCTGGCCTATATCGTAATTCTTTGTCATAAATAGGCAAACTTTCCACCTTTTTACGCGTTTGTTCCATCGATATTTGCACGTGATATAATATTTCAGTACATAAATACTCGCCCAGAGATTGGGGCGCGATAAGTGCGTCGTAAAACCTTCATAAACTACACCTGAGTTTTACGAACAGAATCTACATGCGATTCCTTCGACGCTGTGTCCTTGGACGTATCGAAGTAGGTACCTTTACTACCCATCTACCCTTGCCGGCTAATAAAGTAGTCCATCTACCATACATAAATAATAATAAACTAATCGATACTACCAGTAGTAGTTACTAATAGTAAAACAATCATTCAACAAGACGCGTACAGCTTGACAAAAAAGAGTAGAAAATAATAGGGGCGCCACTTTCCATACATTTTCGACGTTCACTCACATGCGGTTTCACACTTATGCGAAATACTCGCATATCAAATTCAGTTGTGCCAACTTAGGGTACTTTACTCTAGGTTTAGAATAAAATTGAAATATCAGAGTAATTTTTAGGGTATGAATTTAGTTAGGGTATTTTCTGGGGTAGCCCGATGCAGTTGCGTTTTTAAGCACCTAATGCCGCTGTAGAAAGATAATTTTCGATTTATGGTATTATCAAGTCTTAACTTAGAAATAGATTGTCCCTCAACATGTTTCAAAAATACCTAATGTGTACCTAAATTTCCCCTACACTTTTATAGCAAAATAGAAAAATAAGTAAAATATGCAATAAGTATGTCTAAGTCCATTTGCAGTAAAGATAAATTTTAGGGTAAATTTGACCAAGCGTAGGGTAAAGTGAAATTAAGAACTGGCAGCACTGGTCAAATTAGTTCAGTTTCTAGACTTTTGGCCAAACTGTAGACCTCAGACTAAGTATAATACCTCCATGCTGTAGACGGTTACGGTTGGTTACTGATCAAAAATTTCATAACCTAAAATGACCTAAACACAGTACACCCAAGACTGAGTTTTGTTTTTAAAGGCTATACTCTATTAGTAAAATGGAGTTTTTTTCTAGATTCTGATATTGAGATTAGTTTTAATGTAAATAGATACCTGTAGCATTAGATTTAAGTATAAATTTTGTGTAAAATATGTAAGTTTAAGGTCGTATTATAATTAGCGTTGATATTTGTAGCGATAAAGATAATATTTTATTTTTCCTGTATTATATATAATCTTGTATGCTTACCTATATGAAATAAAATATTTATAAACAATTCCTATGCATTTTCTTTAAAATATTCTTTCTAAAATATAGTATAATACTATAGTATAATTAACTAATTTATAGATATAGTTCCAAAACCATTAAAATATATTTTAGTTAACCTGTCTTGTTCTTCGCCGGAGACTGTGAGACGACGGTTGGTTACTGATCATAAATTTCATAACCTAAGAGCTGATTTCACCATGCTGAAGTCTCTCTCAAGAAGTGAACGATTTTTTAATTCAAAGGTAAGGTTTTTTTAATATACGATCGACTTTTTGCTTCAAGCCATTTTGGTGCATTGCTATGTTCCGATTTGAAGGATATGGGTGCCGGTGTATATCACACATGAGACTAACACTTTTCAACTCAAGAGTGATGGACGCAAGATGTTCATACGAATAAGGTTGAGAATGCATCAAATTGCAATCGGTAGGTCCCATTTGTTCTATAGAACTACTAGCTTTTGCTCCTGTTTTTATTTGTCTGTGAATGCACAGAACTAAATTGGAATTGCTTTTCCCAAATTCTTCCATGATGAGATATATAAGACGTGAATTACATTAATCACTGACGTTAATACAATGTACAGTTCACTATCAAAAAATTGAAACTACTCGCTACATAATAATTTTTTTTTGCAAAATAAAAGCAAAACAGCAGTTTAACAATACTTGTTGAGTTTGACTGTAAATGCTGGAAAGTATTTTTTGAAGGACCAATAATTTAATAAAAAATGACTGTACCAATCTAAGTAGGTCTAATATGGACAATGGCTATTTGCTCGAAATAAGTAGATAATCCAGTCTGTCACCTACCTCACACTTCCACACGTACGCTTCTTCAAGAGGGCTCAGCATGGCAAATCCTGGTATCGGTAGGTACTGGAGGTGGGCAAGTCACTGAACGTTCCAAATAAACCGCATCTAAATTGGCACAGCACTGCGAGAACGTCTCACAAAACGAATACTGCACGGCAGTGATAAAATGAGTACACTTGACTATCTACGGAATAGTTTCTCAAGATTATTGAGGACGCGACCGATTGTATGTAGTTGCATAAGCCAACTCTCGATGCGCTCGCGTAAAGGGCGCGCGATACATCGGCCCATCAATTCAAAACGACGGTAGTCGTAGAAAAGCGGATGGCAAACATAAATTATCTACCCTTTAAAATGAGCAAAGATCCAACAATACTTGTTTCTTTAACTACAAACTAAAACCAATTTGTTCCATGGAACAATTTGAGACAAAAAGTACAAACTGTTTTATAGTACAAATAGGGACAATATTTTCTCAAATTGTTATATTACGTCATGTTTCATAGAACAAATGGGACCTACCGATTGCAATGAGCTGGTTAACCATAGAGAAATAAACCAGTTAGAACTTACGCTACAACTGAATGGTGCTCAAAATCTTGAAATATAGGGTGAAGTATTTAAGCAAATAATTAACTAATGTTAAAAATAATATTATATTCAAAATTTAACATTTTCAAATCAAATACGGAATGTTACAACGTTTATAAATACAAATTTCACAACAAAATAACAGAAAAAGAAACAGCCTCACGACTTTGATCCCTAGGCACGGTAGATATCTCCACAGATCTCTTAGTACCCAGTATTAACTCAAGATTGTTTGCGGATTCTTAAGGGGAAGAAGTTTTTTTTCGAAGAGAAAATACATTGGTGCACGACCGGATTCGAACCCACGACCATATGATCAGAAGGCGGGGTTTATCTCACTAGACCACTAGTGATTACTCACGACACAAGTAATATAGACAATAACTGTATTGTGGTTTTACTATGTGCAATTGTAATTCGGGATTGTAGTTGTTGCATAGCATTTTTTAAATGACGTCATCTAGAGTATGTCGTAGTGTTGTCACAGTATCGCTTTGAGCATACTCAGTTCTGCGCTAGTAAAATGATCTGCAACTATTGCGTTTCGCATGTGACGTCAGCCGGCGTAGTCCGTCGAAGGATGAATATCAACACATTAAAGTTATTTCAAAGTATATGATTATACGGCTAGTGTTGTCACGGTATCGCTAAGAGCATACTCTGTTCTGCGCTAGTGAAGTGACTTGCATCTACTGCGTTTAGCATGTGACGTCAGCCAGCGTAGTACGTCAAGAATGACAAACATTTGGATTATATCGAAATATATGATTATACGGCTAGTATTGTTTCGGTATCGCTGAGATTTCTACGCTAGTGAAGTGACCTGCGTCGGTCGATGAACTACGTCGGTAGTTCATCGAATTATCAACACAATTAGATCTCTGCGCTAGTCATGCGTAGAACTGCAGTTATAGCGTTCGCATGTGACGTCGGCCTGCGTAGCCCGTCGAAGTAAGTTCATATTGTTTAGAGATAAATATATATACGGCTATATTTATCACAGTATAGATGAGAGCATGCTCCGCTCTGCACTAGTAAAGTGTAGAACTGCAGCTATTGCGTTAAGCATGTGACGTCGGCCGGCGTAGTCCGTTGACATAAGGTAAGATACAACTACGTTTTTCAGGTACTCTAGGTTTGCTCCTTCGCGTGATTGAATTCTTCGAAGCCTGTAAACAAATACAAAGAAACATTCTTTAGGAAGAATAACTTAAAATTTCACTTCTAATTCGACTCGGTTTGGTTCCCATAATTGACGAGCGTCCATTAATATCACAACGGATCGTAGTCCGTCGTATCATTTTTCAACTCATTTTTTTTTATACAACTAGCTGATGGAACAAGCAGATGGCTTACCTGATGTTAAGTGGTAACCATCACCTAAAACAAAGCATTGCCTCGTAAGTCACGCACGATATGAACGATATGCCCTACGATGCACTGCCCTGCGTCCATCAACTTGAGGCATACAGATGTTAAGCCTCATGTGCCTGTAATTACACCGGCAACCACACTCTTCAAACCGTAACACAGCAACGCTGCTTGGCGACACAAAAAGGCGTGGTGGTAGTACTTCCCCGGACGAGCCCTTCACAAAGAGCTCTACTACTCTTACTAATTTATACTGTAATTGTTACATCAGCCTATTAGATCCGAGATTATCCATCGGTCGCCGACCCGAAGTCATACCAACGGACGTTCGTAAAACAAAGGAACTGAACATCGTAGAAAAATAATCCAAAGTTTAATTAATCTCCAATTTCCATTCCACAAAACATGGCAAAATGAATTCTAAATTATTTAAATTATTTATTATTTAAATAAAAACAATAGTAAACAATAGTTTTATAGCACAGCACAGAATCTTTTTAGTTAAGGGTTAAAAATATACATTGTTTAAATAAAGGTCCCTCATGGCTAGATAGCGGTGTGTAAAGTTCACCATTTTTTATTATTATCTTTATTTATTTTAACCATATCAGATTCTAGATGTTATTTATTTGTCTCTTTATTTTCGTTGTGGTGTTGAATCTGTGTGCCCAGTGACAAAGGTCTATTGTCTTCCCCATTGATTGGACAAACTGGTCATCCCATTATGCGGGTCGGCCTGCCTTTTTACATATATTTTTTATCATTATCTATTAGAAATGGCACCTGGATTCACCAAGCTTTAAGAAGTTTCAAAGTGATACTTGTGATTCAATTGAATAAATATCTTTTCACTTTTTAGGGTTCCGTACCCAACGGGTTAAACGGGACCGTATTAATAAGACTCCGCTGTCCGTCTGTCTGTCACCAGGCAGTATCTCATGAACCGTGATACTTAGACAGTTGAAATTTTCACAGATGATGTATTTCTGTTGCCGCTATAACAACAAATACTAAAAACCAGAATAAAACAAATATTTAAGGGGGCTCCCATACAACAAACGTGATTTTGATGCCGTTTTTTTTAGATAATGGTACGGAACCCTTCGTTCGCGAGTCCGACTCGCACTTGGCCGGTTTTTTATTATTTATGAAATCCCGCTGGGAACCACATCAACATTATACTGACATGTATTTACTAATAGCTAAAGGTATCATAATTACCTGTCTATTTCTTCCTTCAGTGTTCTAACGACTTCTTTGTACCGTTCCTTCTCTATGGTCGCATCTCGCTGACAGTCTCTGAAACATCCAAACATGTCAATTATTGATCGAGTGAGCTAAGCGAACGAAGATCTTAGTGGCAACTTGGGCGATTTGGCATTGTATGTTTGTCTGAGCATAACTTTTGACAAGTTTCGCGTTAATCCGACATGCAAAAAATTTGGTAGTTTTTTTTTTTGGTTTAGTTTAGCGTATTGGCTCACATATATGAAAAATATTGAATTCGAAATTATTTTGTATCAAAGATCATAGAAAAGAATGGTATGAACCAAGCGGTAAATTTGTGTTTTTTTTTTTTATACTACCGAGTAAGCAAACAATCGTACAGCCCACCTGATGGGAAGCGGTTGACTGTTTTTCTAGGTTTGGTCGCGTGGAACTGGCACTTAGATTCACCCAGCTTTAAGACGTTTCAAAGAGATCCTTGTGATTGAATACCTTTACGTAATAAAATTCCATGTTTACCTGAATTGTCCTTCCAAGATATGCTTTTCTTTCCTAAGCTGTGAAATGTCGAGGTCTTTTCTGGCCAACTCGTGCGCATAGTGCAACATATGCGGCGGTGCCGATGCGTCCTGCAGCAATTAACACAATTCAACCTTAAATAAACTAGTAGTTCGCAACGAACTGAGATCTCGTGATGTCCGCTCCATCCCTACATTTTTATTATACAACTTGCTAATGGAACAAGCAGATGGTCCACCTGATTTTATGTGGTAACCATCACCAAGAGGTAACAACAAACGTATAACAAGCTTTGCTTAGTTTAGGGCTAGATAGTGCTGTGTGGAAAGTTCCCATCTCTTCGAGTTTCGTTGATTTCGTAGTTCTCTTACTGGTCGAGAAGTTCTTTTGCTCATCCTTAATTTGTTTTTTTTTGTAATAAATTAAGTAATCATAAAATGGTGACAGCGAGCTGGTCTGATGATGGAGCCAAAATCTGTTCAACGGAACTCTACTCAACAAATTGGCCAATTGAGCTTAAACTTGATAATATTATAATATATAACAAAGTAATATCTCCTACTGACTTGGAGTAAGTCAGTAGGAGATATTACTTTGTTTGGTATCAATAGTAGTAGTCATCCGGAGAAGTACTACTATTGCACCATGCCTTTTTCTCCCTCGTTGCTATTTTTCGGTTTGAAGAGTGTGTTTGAATTTACAGGCACATGAGGCTTAAAATCTTTATGCCTCAAGTTGATGGATGCACGGCAGTGCAACGTAGGACACGTTCCTATCGTGCGTGACTTACGAGGCAATGTTTTGTTATAGGTGATGGTTATTACTTATAACATCAAGTGGGCCATCTGCTTGTACCATCATCATCATCATCATCATCAGCCTAAAGAAGTCCACTGCTGGACATAGGCCTCCCCTATACATTTCCAGGAAGAACGATTCCGAGCCCTCTCCATCCACCGACTTCCCGCGATCCTGACAATGCGCGTCAGTCCATCGGGTAGGAGGGATCCCACGCTTCGTTTTCCTGTTCGTGGTCGCCATTCGAGAACCTTTATTCCCCAACGGTTATAAGTCCTTCGAGCTATATGACCTGCCCATTGCCACTTCAACTTGCTGATTCTGCGAGCTATTACAGATCGATATTTTTGTACCATCAGGTATTTGTATATACAAAATTGGTAAACATCACCTATAACAAAGCATTGCCTCGTAAGTCACAAAAAAAATGTAGCTGCATAGTTTGTAGCAGTGAGGGCTATCTTGTAATATTTTTACGTTACTCAAGAGATGGTGTAATAGGCTCTTAATCTTACATTCAACAGTCCATGCGACTCCTTCCAGCCGGTTTCCTCAGCGCTGACTCGCCGAGCCCTGTCGTTCCTCGCTCGGATGTAGTTGTCAGTTTCCTCTAACAGGGCCGCGTATCTGTCCCGTTGCGTTGAAACTTGCTTCTCGAGGCTTTGGACGCGAGTCTTGAGATCTGAAGTCACTTCGTTGTGGAAATCTTGCTCGTGGATTAATTTCTGGAACGATTGCGTGCTGCATAATTTTATGAATACATTTTTTTGGCAATTCCTTTTTATTAATCCAATCTAAAACTTGCCACACAAATTGAAATGTTAAATAATTTCCTTTTAGTTAGTGATGATCATATCGGGAAACTCACAAATCATAATAAATATCACAAATCATAGTAAATATCCTGTTTTAAAATTATATTCATAACCATGGCGGTTTCAAAAGTTATAAAATGTTAAATGTTAGGTTAGTTTTAAAACGTGTTAAATATATACAAATAAATGAGATCGTCAGACGTCACGGAAGACCAGCGCTGTAGTAGTGCATTAAACACTATTACAGCATAAAGCTGAGTGACGACCGATTTTGTTGTCACTTTGTTGTCAATATTGTTCTTTATATTTCGCCTATGTTTAGGGACCGTCCATTAATCACTTAAGGCTTGAAAGATGGGGAGGGGGTTTAGCAAAAATCACTAAATATCACAAGGGGGGGGGTGTAGTAAGATATCACGTGTATTTATTTTTTCGTCAAAAGCGCGGTCTCTGAACCGAAAAGCGGCGTGTACCTTGACTCGGGATTTTGCGTTGTGCGTGAAAATGATGACGCTGAATGCTAAAAATGCTATGCAAAAGATGCTAAAAAAAAATGATAAAAAAAACATCACGAGATTTATGGATGGCCCCTTATGTGACACAATTTTTTATTTTATTTGATCGTTATGAAAGCACCCTTAGTAAATGCGATTACCTCTTCATACAATTTCAAAGTATCAGCTTTATCTTGTTTCTCTTCATCCAACATCATTTTGTAAGTATCAAGTTTTTCCTTCAATACAGCTATCTCGTTCCTAAGACTATCTATCTCGCTCTTGACCTCCGCGCCACTGTTGCTTGCTTTGGCATTCTGTATCTTATAGACTTCGAATTCAGTTTTAAGCTTCTCATATTCGATTGAACCTGTAAAAAGTTGGACATATAAATAAATGGAGGGATAAATCAAAAAACTTTTTTCTTGCTGATGGAACAAGCACATGGCCCACCTTATGTTAAGTGGTAACCATCACCTATAACAAAGCATCGCCTCGTAAGTCACGCACAATAGGAACGTGCCCTACGATGCACTGCCCTGCGTCCATCAACATGAGGCATACAGATGTTAAGCCTCATGTGCCTGAAATTACACCGGCAACCACTCTCTTCAAACCGAAACACAGCAACGCTGCTTGGGGGCAGAAAAGGCGTGGTAGTAGTACTTCCCCGTACGAGCCCTTCACAAAGAGCTCTACTACCCTTTATATACTTATAACATTGGCGAATATTACACATAGCACCATCCAGACCTAAACTAAGCAAAGCTTGTACACACAGTTACGCATCAGGCTAAACACTGCTCGCTGTTATATCCTTGTAATAAGCGTCATTTTTTTTGTGTAGTGCTTGATCGGTGCATGTGTACTATGAAAACCAGATAAGATAATTTACTTTGATACTTTTTTCGTAAATACATACACTAAAGTTTACCTTTAGGGCCGGTTTCACCATGCTCTGTTAGTTACAAATCAAGGATTAACAGGCCGTTAAATCTAACTTTAGATGTCAAACGCGTACATTTTGACATATTTAACGGGACTTTAATCCTTTGTTAATCTAACAGAGCATGGTGAAATCAGCTCTTAGTTTCGATCAACTAACACGCCTGTTAAGTTAATATGATAGTCAAATGCAATTCGGTAGCTGAAATATCAATTACACCAATTTCGACTGCTGATGGATCTAGCAGATGGCTCTCTTGATGTTAAGTGGTAACCATCGTCTATCATCTATCATAAGCATTAACATAGAGATGTTAAGGCTCATGTGCCTGTATTTTTACCGGGAACCACTTCCTTCCCAAGACGAGCCCTTCACAAAGAGCTCTCTACTACTCTTACATAGCACTAGAAACCCAAAAATGGTGATTAGACTTGAAGCTGTTGATTGTAATGTTGACATGCCTTGACATTCAGACATTTATGTTAGCTTGCAATGTTTTGATTCATAAAACATAAAACTTATTTGATTTATATTATACAAGCTGGTGCCCGCGACTTCGTCTGCGCAGAATTAGTATTTCGAGTAGCTTATATTAGCGTGGCGTAGTACATATGTGTAACTCTAGCGGTTTTGGCAGCGCACGCCAGAATAGCTCGCAGATGGTAGATTTTTTCCTACTTCCAAGACACTTATCGTCATATTTTGGACAATTCACACAATATCTTTATAAATTGCCTATGTGTTTATTCTGATGTATATAAGCTATATTATTGTAAAGTTTCATTAAAATACATTCAGTAGTTTTTACGTGAAAAAGTAACAAACATCCATCTATCTATCCATTCATCCATACTTACAAACTTTCGGGTTTATAATATTAGTAGGATCTCTTACATTTCAGATGTATATTATCGTAGCCTTCAACATTAAATATGGTGGTAACGTCGATAGGGGAGCCCAACTTGTCGTTTTCCGCAATGAACTCCTTCTTCAGAATATGTATTTTGTCGATAAGAGTCTGCAGGTATTCGCTGTCCGCTAGTTTGTCGTTGTCTGTCTCGCTTTTAGGCGATTCTGAGTCCTCTGAAATTAAATAAAGTGGAAATTATTTATTGATAATTTATAAAGAGTCGTTGGTCAATCCACACCATGAATCTTGTCCCAACTGGTGTCAGTTGACGAATCGTAAAAAAGCTATACTCTTCGTTTTGCAACTCACACCACTTTTACTTTGGGTGAATTTTAGTACAGTCAACTAAAAAAGTGTTAGTAAAATAATAGACAAAAGGCATACCTACTTATCACACACTTTTATTTGGCTATTGATTAAAACTACACTTGGCAGCAAAATAACATATAACATACTAATCAACAATGGTATTTACATTATTATCCTTACTTATAATATAACTTAAGGTGTCGAAGTAGGTAAATCTCGCTCAAACATCTAAAAAAATATAGATTTTAAAGAAAAACACTGACCTTATTTATGAAAAACGCAATCAACGAAGTAGTGCGCAATAACATTGCATTGCTTGACTAGTTTGCGTACGATGCAAAATTTTTAGTAGTAAAACTTATTTGGATCAAAATGATATTTTTGCTGAACTGTGTTTTATTTATATACAACTAGCTGAAGACCTACCTGATGTTAAGTGGTAACCATCACCTATAACAAAGCATTGCCTCGTAAGCCACGCAAAATAGGAACGTGCCCTACGATGCACTGCCCTGCGTCCATCAACTTGAGGCATACAGATGTTAAGCCTCACGTGCCTGTAATTACACCGGCAACCACACTCTTCAAACCGAAACACAGCCGAAAAGGCAGCAGAAAAAAGCCTTGGTGGTAGTACTTCCCCAGACGAGCCCTTCACAAAGAGCTCTACTACTGTAGAAATATATGTAAAAATCGAAACAGCGAGTTCATTGACGGTTGGCTACGTCCTAATCCACTCACCTCTAGACTTCCTCTCCGTAGCGATGCCCTCAATGAGTTTCCCGTTGAGTGAGTCGCGTAGCTTCTGTATGAGTTTCTGATCGCTGCGTCGCCTCAAGTCGTATTTGCCTACAGTCTCGGAGAGTTCCGCTAGTTTGCTCTCGAGTAGCGCCACTCGTTCTTCCTGGCGGGCGCAGGCTTTGCGAGCTGATTCTTCGGCGCGTTTCGCTTTTATTTGCTCCTGAAAACATTGACATGTGAATACATATATAGAAGTAGTAGTAGTAGAGCTCTTTGTAAAGGGCTCGTCCGGAGAAGGACCACCACCATGACATTTTCTGCCGCCTAGCAGCGTTGCTGTGTTTCGGTTTTAAGAGTGTGATTGACGGCGAAATTACAGGCACATGAGGCAATGTGCATCTGTATGCCTAAAGTTGATGGACGCAGGGATCGTAGGGCACGTTCCTATCGTGTGTGACTTGCGAAGCAATCCTTTATTAGGTAATTGTTATCACTTACCTTAATGCTTATTCCATCAGCCAGAAGTATCAAAAAAAACTTACCTCTCGTATAGTAACAGAATGCGAACTCCAAGTGTGCCAATAGGTGATGGTCACCACTTACCATCAGGTGGGCCATCTGCTAGTTCTATCAGCAGGTAGTATTAAGAAAGCTCACCTCTCGTATAGCGACAGAATGCGACTGCTCCAAGAGTGCCAATTTGTTTTGCAGACGAACTAGCAACGCGGGAGTTTCGACAGTTCGGGCCTCGGCGCGTTGCAACCTCCTCTGCGCCGCTTCCAAACTGCTGCTGAGATCGCGGACTCGCTTCTCTAGCTCGGCTTGTGATGCTGAAAAGAAAATAAATAAATATTAGTATTTGTAGAAAGGGGCCATCCATAAATTACACCACACGTTAAGGGGGAGGGAGGGAGTCGACGAAGTGTGACATTGTGTGACAAGGGGTGGGAAGGGGTCCCTTTTGTGACATCACAGTTTTTCAAAATATAATCCTATTAATTAAATATCATAAACGCGAAAGTTTGTAAGTATGGATGGATGGATGGATGGATGTTTGTTTTTCTTTCACGTAAAAACTACTGAATGGATTTTAATGAAACTTTACAATAATATAGCTTATACATCAGAATAACACATAGGCTACAATTAATAAAGATATTGTGTGAATTGTCCATAATATGACGTTAAGTGTCAAGTAAGTAGGAAAAAATCTACCATCTGCGAGCTATTCTGGCGTGCTCTGCCGCTAATATAAGCTACTCGAAATACTAATCCTGCGCATACGAAGTCGCGGGCACCAGCTAGTATTTTATATCTAAGTATTACACAATACTAAACTTTATTGAAATATAATTTATATGGAAATAAATATAATTTCGGAACACTGCTGTTTTAATTTCATATATTTCTATATATGTAAAATTGAAAAATATGTGACATCACACTAGGTAGGGGGGGGTCTCACAAATGTGACCAGCTGTGACAAGGACGGGAGAGGGGTCAAAAAATCATGAAATTCGTGTGACGTAATTTATGGATGGCCCCTATAATTGCTAACATTAATATTTAATCGAATCGTTTCATGCATGGGTACCTTGAGTTTCAGTTGCGTGTACTACATTGTCTTCGAGTTTCTCTTTACTTTTCCTTTCACTGTTTAGTTTTAGATGCAGCTCCCTGTAACAGTTGAATAAAATAGCTGCTTAAAATAGAAACGCAGATTTCTAAAATCCTGATTTTTGACCGAATCCTTTGAATGATATAAAATCATATCCTTTAGAGATACATATACCGAATTTTTTTAATTTTTTTTATACTACTAGCTGATGGAACAAGCAGATGGCCCACCTGATGTTAAGTGGTAACCATCACCTATAACAAAGCATTGCCTCGTAAGTCATGCACGAAGGAACGTGCCCTACGATGCAGTGCCCTGCGTCCAACAACTTGAGGCATGCAGATATTAAGCCTCATGTGCCTGTCATTACACCGGCAACCACACTCTTCAAACCGAAACACAGCAACGCTGCTTGGCGGCAGAAAAAGGCGTGGTGGTAGTACTTCCCCGGACGAGCCCTTCACAAAGAACTCTACTACTCTTAAAATAAAAAATAAGATAATCTGGCCTATTGAAACCGCGTTATAGAGAGACCTGTCTCTTCCCTGTATGCATGCATGCATATAACTGTTAAAAAGAGAGCTCTATTAGAAATAAAATCCGACCACTAAGGGTTGAAAAGGGGGTTATTGAAATTGAAATAGTTCCACGCTAACGAAGTTGCGAGGGATTCAACTAGTAAATATTTTCTTGTGAGCTCTTTATCAAGGGCTCGTCTGGGGATGTACTACCACAATGCCTATTACTGAAGCCAAGCAGCGTTGCGTTTAGGTTTGAAGGGCGACGTTGCCGGCCAAATTACATGCACATGAGGTTTTTATATCTGTATGCCTGAAGTTGATGCAGGGCGGTGCTTCCGGGGCGTGTTATTATCGTGCGTGACTTGTGAGCAATGCTTTGTTATTGGTGATGGTTACCACTGAAAATAATGCGGGCCATTTACTTGTGCCATCAACATCAGTTCCTTTGTTAGCCATGAAATAAGGAGGAATCTTGAGTCAAAAGCACATAAAAAATTTACGAAAGAAAGAAATACCAGCTGGCTGATCATGATCACATAAGTTTATTACAAACACAGAAGTTTGTAATAAGTAAATATGACGGCTATGCGGTTACATTTTAGCTGCAGTTGCTTACAAAGTTAGATTACAACTGGCGTTTCTATTGATGGATAATCGCAAAACTTTCATAATGTTTTATACAAGGTGTTCCATAAGTTGTGTATATAAACTTCAGGGGGCTAAAGTACCCATCAATATGAACAACTTTTTCTAAGGAACCAACACTGTGAACGCGAAAAAAAAACAGCTGTTTCATACAAAAGTTCAATACCTACCAGGCTAAAATGTATGAAACAGCTGTTTTTTTTTTCGCGTTCACAGTGTTGGTTCCTTAGAAAAAGTTGTTCATATTGATGGGTACTTTAGCCCCCTGAAGTTTATATACACAACTTATGGAACACCTTGTATACTTATTGGTTTCATATAGAAAAAGATTGTAACAAAGTTACGTAGGTAATCGGCCTAAAGGTTGTTATAACTAAACAGGGAGTCTTACTTCATCATAGCAGAATGATCTGCCCTCTCTTTCTCTCTCTCTTGTATTTCATAAGATATCTTTGCCTTTAAATTGTTGATCTCAGCATAATGTTGCTGGACCAAGGTTTTGGTTTCTTCTCTCATGATGAGTAGCATATTTTCATACTGTAAAAAATGAGTTACAATTTTATAAGTGTCATACCTACTTTTCAAGATTTTGTTTTTGTAATTAGTTTAGAATACATTCTATAAAAAGGCATAGATGGCGGTAATGATCCTTAGAATTGGTAAATCAGAAAATTCATTTTCTATGCTATCTGTGCTAGATCAATCAAACGAAAACCAATTTTAGTTACAGGTGAATGCCATCGCCATCTATTAATGAAATCGATTTAAAATTCGTTTAAATAAAAAAAATACATTCAGCTAAATGGTCATGAAACATTTGAATCCCACATATTTTATTATACTGCTTCTTTACTGCACACCACAATTTAAAGATAGTATTATAGAATTTATTTTTTACATAAAATGGGTGGCTTTATTAACAAGCACAAGCTTGTAGTTAATAGTTAATAGAAAGAAAGAAAAAAAAGCGTTTATTACCTTAAACCTTAAATACAATAACAACAATACATCTTTTTTTTTACTTTAAACAGTTCAGGCAATGGGGGTATACTCAGCAAAAATGCTGACAGACGTGTTAATGTCTGTTCAGCGCTGATTTTCAGTATACCCCTAAGTATGCGCGACAGATGTACGTCGGCTGAAATTCGTAATAATTTTTTTTCCCTAGCTTTTCATTTTATTATCCAAAAAACTGTGCTGAATATGCGTGCGTGTCGACAGCAATGGGTGAAACATGTGTGTGTCATGTAAGCGTGGAAATGTGTAAATGTGTAGATGTGAAGTTGTGTGGTTGGTGTGAGGATATGACAGTATGTGCGTGAGGATAAGAAGGATGTGAGTGTGTATGTGGAGGTGCGGTTCTCCTGTTATCACAGGTCTCTTAAGAGCCAAGGTTTCTCAGGAGAACCGCGTATGTAAAAGGGTGTGTTTTGATAGTAGGTAAGTGTGGGAAGTGTGAGTGTGTGTGTTTGTGTAATGTGCGTGAAAGTGTTGTAGTCCAGTAAGCATGAGTAGTTTTAGAGAATAGTTTTGTTTGTATGGTATAAGGTAAACTATCCTCAAAGGGTTAGACCCTTGTTTAGACGATTTGAGGCACATCCAAACCTTAGTTTCTATAGTATTTTTATCTACATCTACACTAATATTATAAAGAGGAAAGATTTGTATTTTGGATTGTTGTATGTAACGAATAGGCTCAAAAACTACTGGTCCGATTTCAAAAATTCTTTCACCATTAGACCATTATCCCTGAGTAACATTGGCTATATTATATTTTCAAAAAAATCAGGGATCCTTACTAAAACTCCAATAATGTAACCCAAGGTGGAAAACAAAAACCTTACATCGCGTGCGCTGCGAAAACTATTGATGATAGAACAAAATAATGTACTACGATTTTGTAGAACACGTCATCATCTGCAAAAAATGTCGCGACAGCATATGTCTAACTATTATAGTTATGTCACAATAAGTGTTCTTTTATTATAAAAAAATAATTGAAATGCCGCTGCTAGAAAAGGGTCTTTATTTGTACCTTGGTATTAATCCTTATCCAAATAAATCATTTCATAATTAAGACGGTTTCAATACCTATAGATTACTTCTTAATTTTTTTTAATCGGACATTCCATTCAAAAGATATGACGAAATTAAAAATGTTAACGGGTCCACGGGTCACGCACTGGGTGCGATTTCACTCACTCAGGGAGAAGGACGTGCAAATGTATGAAATTAAGTAGACGCGAGGCTCGAACCCACGGTCTAAGTTTATAATAAAATGTTCAAAAAATATAAACCACCCATGTGAAGCTGGGACAGGCCGCTAGTTAATTAAATATTATTATTAGTATATAGTTTAAAACATTTTATGCCAAATTGTTGCTTTTAGTTTAAGCATGCCAACCTCTTGTTTGTCACCTGTCAAGGTTGGCTGGTAGAAAATGCTGTCTAGCATTTAGCTAAATTTTTGAACAAACTTTGTTTGGTGCAATAAATAAATAAACCTTTGGCACATAACCAGTTTTATGATTTGGTCTCTAACTCTTATTTACCTTATCTCTTGTTACTTTCTTGTCAGCCTGAAATGCCTCCTCCATTCGTGCCTTTTCAGCAGTCAAGGTGGAAATCGACACTGTGAGAGCCGCAACAGAATCATCTGGAATTATAACAAGTTTTTTATTGTACTTGAAATGATGGTGTGTTCTTTTTCTTTTATTTGTGGCTATTCTGTGGCCGATAGGGATTGCCATGAATTTGCCAATGTTGAGTTGTCATTGTTTAATTTTCCTAAACCAACCAAATTTAAAAGCATGAAAATCATTGCTGTCCCTTTCTAAAAAACAGAAACAACAAGGACAGCTATAATTTTAATGCTGTAATAATAACAAAAGAAATTAAATAATTAAGAAAAATCATTTTTTTTTTTAAATAAAATTAGCATAATACAACAACACATGTTTTGATATAGCTCCTAGGAACCCCGATAGTACTGAAGCAGTGAAATGTGACAAACACGCTACATTGAAGAGCTTTAACCTCTTACATGCCGGAACGTAGATCCATGAGAGTACAATACATTTTCTATTGTGTCTGGAATTCCAGCATGTGAGAGGTTAAATTGGAAAATTTCCTAAAATAAAGCATAGGAAAGATCTGCTTACCTGTAACTCCATTATTAGGAGCATCGGTTTTGTTCAGGGCTTTTAAACTTATCTCCAATGCTTCCTTCTCTTTTACCAGACCTTTGTAAGCTGTGACAACATCTGTAAAATCATATTGATTTTATAGTAGAACCACTACATTAAAATATGCTAAAATAAGTTAAGATATCCAGTTTACTTTTACATAGATTTTTAAAATCTGTTTTTAAAAAAGCACAATTACTTGTAGTGAGAAGTCATGGTGGACCTACCTGGGTACCTACTGTTTTAAATACTCACAATTGTAATCACACACAAATTGTTTGCGACATTATGCGATGCGACAATTCGTTTTAAAACCACAAACATATGTTGTGAACTTGTGACGCTATACAATATTTGTAATGACGAAGCTTTAAATAGCTACACATAGATGCCGATTATTTAGATATAGTAGGAAGATCACAATATTTCAATACTACATCGGTACCTAGGTACTGTACTGTACATCTGACTACAAAAAACAGATTTTTATGGTGTCACGAAAGAACTTACCTCGCAGACGTCCTTCGTAGCGTTTAATTTGATCCACTTGCTTAGTTATTGTAGATATTAACTCCTGTTTTGATAATGAGTCCATGTTATGTGGTTTTCATAACAGTTTTTATTCTAAATTGTAAAAAAAATGGTTTTTAACAAATAAAATGAACCCGAAATAATCCAATCCATTTCCATCCAATGTTTACGTTTACCTTTACGTTACGGATGTCATTGTCAGTATTCCCTGATTGATAACAGTGACAGAGTATTTTTCTGTCACTGTTTTTTTGTGCGTGGTATCCACTGCTTTAAAACAGTGGCGTTAAATTTAAAAGAACATGATTGTTAAAGCAATACCTCCATGGTTAAAGCAGTGGCGCATGGCGTTTAAACAGCCAAAGTAATATTATTGACAGAATAAAAAACTTTTCATCGTGTTTTATTGTTTTACCTTGTTGTTATTTGAGATAAATAAGTAAGACGTTTTAAAACGATTATTTGGATGTTGCCTCACAGTTTTAGTCGATTGTAGAAAAGTTTATTTCCTTTCCCAATACAAACAATACTTTCCCAATTTCCCAAAACAAATTAAGCTCTTGAGTCCGGTTATTGTACGACATGATAATATACAGCACGATAATGTACAGCATGATATTTGGAATCCACTTTGGTACCTTTTTGGATTCGTTTTATCTGGGTGTACATTATCGGGGTGTGCATTATCTGGATGTGCAATATCGTCACGTGTCAATAATGTACACCCAGATAATGTACAGCATGATAATTGGAAGCCACTTTGGTACCGTAAAAATTAATTTCTGGCACTTTGGCGGCCGCTGCCGCGCCGCGGCACGCTCGCTTTGCTCGCTCGCCTCGTGCGTAATTTATATGTTTCAAGATAACCTAACCAATCCGACTCAACGGTACTAAAGTGGCTTCCAATTATCATGCTGTACATTATCTGGGTGTACATTATTGACACGTGACGATATTGCACGTCCAGATAATGCACACCCCCGATAATGTACACCCAATAATTCAAAGCGGTAGGTGGACACGGATTATCTGGGTGTGCATTATCGTGCTGTACATTATTTGGCCGTACATTATTGCCTCCCAAGCTTAAAAGAGCTTAATTTGTCTATGCCACACTCATTTTAGGAAACCGGACACTCCCCGCCGGTTTCCGAAAGCCCGATCAAATCTAATCGGATGTCAAGTCACTCGCCATTTCAGCTATTACATCGAATAAGATAGAGATAGCAAGTGTCTTGACATCCGATTAGTTATGATCGGGCTTTCAGAAACCGGCGGTATATCTACGCCGAAAACCAATGAGCCGTTAATCACTTACGATGATCACATCACATCACATCACAACACGGTTGGTAGCATGGAGGAAATATCATACGTCTAAGGTTGATAGGCTCTGCCGTAATCTGCGCTTTAAGATGTAGGTTCGATTTGATACCTCCCAAAAACAAACAAATGTGTGATGAACACACTAAACTGTTTGTTCTCTCGCCAGTCGCGGATTTACCAGCAGGCTGAGTAGGCTGGAGCCTAGGGCGGCAAATTAGGCTTTTTTTTTCTAACATGTTTATGTTGTTTTTGGATATAGGTATTTCGGTATTAAGAAAAGCTCAATCATGAGCTGGTGTAATGAGGATGATAGTGCACCAATCATAAAGTTGTAACTTCAGTGACCATTTTTTTTTTTGTTAATTTTATGATAAACTAGGCTTTCGAATTATAAAGGCATGAATAGCTTATTGGCGCCTGGCGGCAAATATGTAAATCCGCCACTTTTTCTCGCCTCGGTGTGGATTGGATACTGTAAAATATGGGAGCTAATGTTTTTTTTAATGAGGGATCATACCTTCACCTTGTAGTTACTTCCTGATAATTAGGTATTTTGTCGTATCTAGGTAGGTATATGTAAAGTGTTCAATCAGTTGAACGGTTCCTTCCCTTATAATGCTAGGTAGTGGTTCGCCCTGAACTAAGATCTCGTGATGTCCGCTCTAGTCTTATGTGTACATTCATGGCAAACACAATGTTTGGATTGGCCTCTGACTACCTCCTACTCTTTAACCAAGCTTTAGCTTCATTGGCCTATTTGCTAAAATTGTCTGATAAACATACCTACCACTAAAGAACTTTCAGGAACAGGCCATGGGAGCTAGCTAGACCGCCTTCGTTGGCCGATTCAATAACTGAATCCAAAGAGTATCTCGACGAAAATCTGTTTAATTTTTAGATAATTTGAAAAAAGAAATATTTTGCAAAATATCATTTAATTGGATGAATCAATCGACGGCACAAACTAGATACCTAAGTAGTTTAGTAATTGTAGATAGGTAGGTACTTACTCCATACAAAAACATATCTTTACTTTCTGGGTGGTATTGGTATAGGTACTTACCGTACTGTCTGCCTGCTTGTGTCGGAGCCGAATCAATACTTCTGTACTTGCGTAGTAGTTCATCGACCTGCCTTCACAAAGTTCATTCACCCTGGACATATGAATAGGGTGAAGTAACCCTCGACTGATCTAATATAATTTTGGGGTGGTTTAGTAGGTACCTATCTGTCGCATTTTGTAGCGCCGTAAGCAAAAATGAATAAGTATAGCTAATAGTACTTATTTCAACATGTACCTACCTCGACAAATGTCTCGACGCAGATGAGAATTATTTAAACTTTGCTCAGTTAGGTATACCTACATACATTCAGTGGGTACAGTCGTGCTCAGAAGTTAATAAAAATAAATGTATTTTGTGCTCAAATACTTACCCTATATTTCCTAGACATTTAGTTACCTACATGAAAATATTTGCCTACTATGGGTGTTTCTGAAATAAAACAATATCTTTAAATATTATTGCTAAGTTCAATATTTATTTACTATGAATATTTCCTACGTCAGATTACATTCGTTGACATTATTTCAAAAATTAAATGTAAGTAAGCCAAACGCTTTTTCATACATTATCGGCGATTTGTACTCTTTCTTATAACTCTAGCTAAATCCTAGGCCAAAACCTTACAATACCCAAACCTGTCCAAAGTAATACAACCAAAAATGAATAAAACCAAATTATTAATGATAAATAAACGCTACAATAGAAATGTTAGTTTTTTTTCATCAACAGAAACTATTCTAAACAAAAAATAAACCATGACGTTAGGTAATGAAAACAAAACACTAATGAATAACATAACGTTAAATGGGACAGGCCCCCGACTCTGCTATGATTTTAACGATGGCTTAGGATATTTTTTGTGGGTATTCAATTGCTAAATAAGCACAAACTGCGAGCAAATCTTCATCTGCTAAGCAATGCATTGCAAGGCAAGGCGCAAAGTAGATTTTATTTTCATTTTAAATGAAATGTACATTTTAAAATGTTGCATATTTATTGGAAAAGGCTATAACAGTCAAAGCCAAACACGAATAAAATACCACAAACTTGAATGAGCGATAAACATATCGCTTTCCATAAAAAACTACCTACCTATATCGTAAAATTCGATGGTAGGAAGTCGATTAATTATTATAAAATCTTATTGTATAATAATATCACGCTAGCGTTGAATGAGATAAAGGGATAAAAAATGTTTATATCCTCTTTATAAAACTTTGATTATAAGCGATAAAATCGTGCAGAATCGGGGGGCAGGGTGTATTACGGATACCAATTTCTATTATCGGTGGAGACGCAAGCGTATTTGTTTGAGGGACGACACAACATACATTGATCTATTAAATTAGTTTGCTGATGACCTAAATCTTGCCTTCATATTGTGAATGCCCTAAAATATCACTTTAAAAAATATTTCTAAGCCAAGCAAAACAGCCAGCAAGAGCAGCCTGTTTAGTTGGGTGTTGGACCCAACCCTTACCCCACAAAAGGTACTTGATAGCTTCATAAGAAACTATCTAGCACCCTTCTGAATGTGAATGCAAAGAAGGCATCAATATTCTGCAATGTAGCAAAACTTGAGTAGGTTAGGTATCTACGCAAACTCTCTTAGAATTGGAAGTTGCATAAAATCATTCGCCATGAAACTGTTCAGTCAGTTTTCATAATAAATGAATAAACACACATCTAGTATATTAATGTAAAAGAATCTAATGACCTAAAAATTAGGCTCTTTGATCCTATCTTATTTACGTAGTTGGTGTTTCTTTTAACAATTGGGCAAAATATGAACTTATAATAGGACATTCACTGACAGATGGCTTGACAGAAGTATTTAGTAGCATTCATATTACTCAGAGGTAATATCTACCTTTGACTAGTTTTATTACACAACAATAAGAGTTGTGTGTTTTGAAGATATTATAATTACCTATGTTAACCGAACACCACACAAAAATAATTTAAATTAAAATCCTAAGCTACATAAATATAATTTTATACTTAAATCAGAGAACACAAATTATTTTTAAATACTTAAGTAATAGGTACTTAAAAAAAATATGTTGCGCAAATTATAACTGACTAGCATCCGCATAGTTAAGTACTTTAAATAAATAATGTTTACACATTTATCCTTAAATTAATTAAAGAAAATTATACTTAAAATGCATTGTACAAACCCTTATTTTTGAGAATATCTCGCCTCTGTGTTTCATTTCAATAATGATATGCATTTAACTATGAATAATTTATCTATTATTGAAATATTAAAGAATATTTGGAAAAATATAAATCATTACATAAGGTTATAATAATTATGTTTATAATGAGTAAATTTATCAAACTAATTGAACTTACACTAATGCACAATATTAAATATAAACACCAAAAATGAATTTCTATCATTACTATGATGATTATGAGAATAAATTATGTTACGATGAATTTTAAGTTACTTAAATGTAATAATAAATAGTGATTATATGATGAAATAATTAGAGAGACAATAATTATCATGATGTGAAAGTCAAACATATTGGATTATATTTTGTGCGATGGCGATTTCCTATAATGTCTAGTTTAAAAATGAAAATTACATCATAACTATTCAATCGCACTGAGACTCCATTTAATTTAAGGAAATCACAATTTAAAACTCAATTTGACTTTCACTTGCTACAATACACAATCAATAGCTAATTTACGTGCCAAAATTTGGTAAGAGTAAAGTCACATTTACAAAATTCCATCCAATAAAATGTTGATCATTAGCTAGGTAATTTAATCAAATAAGTAGGTATCATGTCATGGTCCATATAGTCATAATTTTGATTCTAAGATGTGGTCAAAATATAGAAAATAAAAACAAATTTTAGTCCAGTGACATACAAATTATTAGAAACATAGTTTATGTTATATTATACACTAAGTACTCTTAGTAGTAATGATTTTTGTGCACATGTTTGAGATTACTTTTCATTCAATACATCATAATGGGGCCATTCTTAGGAATTAAATATGAAAACATGAATGGAAGTAGTCACTTACTGCAATATATTTTTACAATCAGTCATTATATTATCATTCTGGCATCTTTGGTTATTACACAAATAAATGTATCAAGGTAGGTATAAAGTATTATAATTGCACCTTTCATTTTCTTCTCAAAAGATGTTGGAATAAATTGCACTGATTTTAATAATTAGAATATTTCGTAATATAATTTATATTTATTTTACTCATAGTAAAAATTTAATATTGCACTGTAAAAAAAGACAGATGTCATTATTTTAATAATAGGTATTATAAACATACCTAAAGTATTTATTGCTTTATATAATATTCTCATAGTATCTTTTTAGCTATGTAAATGTAAAGTAAGTATTTCATAAAAAAACAATCAATATCTACTTTGTAGTCAGAATTTTTTAAGTACATTTTAAAATAACCACTATAAAAACTGTTGCTATGGTATTTTCTGGATGACTGTACTGCAATTCTCCAAGTGATACTTTCACTGACTACAAATTCATACTTTTAAGTTATGCAGCACAAAACCAATGGATATCTTAATCTAAGTTATTGAATTGTAAATTTCCTATTCAAATTGATACAAAAAATCCATGGGATGAGTTTTGGAGTAATATTGAGATTTTGTACTTATTTAGTAAGAACACTGTCCTCCTGTCAATATTTTGCTAAACCAAAATATTTCAATAAAATAATGATTGATGACAAACCATGACGGGGTAGTGATCAACATTTTGCATTAGCTATAATTTATTGACTAGACCTTTTGACAGTTTATGCTTGTTTACTCTTATTTGTTTTGAAGCTGACCTGCAGCACTTGTCCATTCAGTGAATATCCATTCAAAGACTGGATGGCAACAACAGCCTCATCATAGTTTGTCATAGTAACAAAGCCATATCCCTTACATTTATTGGTAGCAGGATCTCTAATAATTTTAACACTCTGGACGGCACCAAATGGGCCAAAGAGCTGCCAGAGAATACTCTCTTCAGTGTCAGCTCCAATATTGTAAACAAAGATGCACCAACCCGAGCCGCCCATAGCATTACCTTGGATAATTGGATCGGCCAGTGGAGAAAATCTTTGAAGTCCTTTGTTGATGGCGAGCAGTGCTTTCCCAGCCGGGCCGACGAAACGACGCGCAGTGGTCGGCGCCAGGTACGCAGCAAGAGGAGCGAGTGCTTTTTGTTGGTTGCTAGGGTTGTTCGCACACTTGACTGTAATAGGCCCTGTTCCTCCCGGGGGTACAGTGCCGTTCAACTCACGGATGGCATTCTCGGCTTCACAGCGCTGGTCATAACGGATAAAGGCGACACCTCGCGATGGCCCTTGGATATTTTGCTCCTCGGCGCCGACTTGCAGCAGATGACCCATATTCACATTCTCATGAAGAATGCGGGAGCTGATGATATTGCCATAAGGACAGAAGAGCTTCTCCAGCTCCTGCTGGGTCATGTGTTTCGGGAGCCCCGACACGTAAAGATTGGCACCTTTGATCGCGTCGGAACTAGGGCGTGCGTACGATACCTTTATAATCTTGTTCTGCAGTCTCAATCCGTTGAGCGTGTTGACAGCTTTCTCCGCGTCTTCTGCTTTGTGATAGTTGACGAAGGCGTAGCCCAGGCTTTGCCCGTTGAGGATGTGGTCCGGAAACACGGTCACTTTGTCTCTAATTAGCTTGCAACTTTCTACTTCGCCGACACTAGAAAACAGCGATCTAATCTCCTCCTGTGTCATCGTTTGCGGCAAGTAGTTGACGATTAAATTAGTCTTGGACTCATTATTACAGGGTTGGATCTTGCTTCCATTTTGCGTGGGATGTTGGTTCGCGTTTACGACGTCGAGTGAATTCATCATCATTTTGCGTTAAAGGATTCCACCGAAATCAGGTGGAATGTCACAGCACCGCAAGTATTTAGTTAAAACAATAAGAATCTAAGCAGATTTTAGATTTCTGAATAGGTCTAGTTTCACCACTTCGCGTTGGTTGAAAGCATAGGCAAGGGAAGAAAATCGATAAAGATGCTGTCCGGCCACACTTGTACTTATCCTGGTATCGGTAACACCGCGCAAGTCCCGTTGAATCAAAATACAAGCAGAAACACAATTTAACTTTAGTTTATTAGATCTTACGGAGAATACGAAAGCAAAGTGAAAAGGAAATCAACCAAAAATCTATGCGAGTCGCGACCTATTCTCGTCGTAAATTCATTTCTTTCACTTCCTTCACTTTCTTTTTAAAATGTTGCCATGCAATGAACCTATATACCCAAATTGTCAAAGCTTAAAATGGGGACACGGGCGCCAACTTGTCTGGGATTACTCAAAAGTAGGGGGCAAGATATTTGACTTGTTTTCTTTGTATTATGGTAAAAATAGACGGCATGAAACTGAATTATAATTTTGCGACTGGAAAATAAGTAATTTATCAACACCCATATCCATGAAAATACTCATACCGTACTTAGTAGCAAGCAAGATGTTATTTCAATACAACCAAACCGTTAGTAGGTACCTACTACTCTACAACATACATTTTTTTTGTTTATTCTCAGTTTAATACAGTAAAGTATATTTTCTCTGTCTATTTAGGTATGAAATATGATTGGATAATAGGCCACTAAAAACTGCAATCAATAATTTCCTACATTTTTATGGAATTTATCAAAGTGGGTAACACAGAGTATTAATACCAACAAAACAAATCCAATGCTTGCTAACTTGCCAACACCAAAAAACAACATTAGAAGTTTACGAAGACAGTATTATACTTATAACGAATTTAAAAGTTAGTAATATTTTTGGGTTTTTGTAATTTTGCAGTTACCAAATATACATGAATACCTTCCAAGCACACAATTCTAATAATACTACTGAAGTAATGATACTGAAAAATACAAACTGTAGGGTGCTATGTTGGGTACAGGCAGGCAACAGGCAAACGAAAACGCCTACTAAAAATGTGTTAGCAGGGCGTGGCCGTGCTTAACAAAATATTCTGTGCTTTTGTTAGTACCTAGTCAGTTATTAGTAAATGTTTATTTTTATAACTGGTGTAGGTTCCTACATTATAAATTAGCTTTTCCGGTAAGGGCGGGGGTGCTTGTAGGCGAAGGCGGGCGGCCCGCGGCGCGGCGGCGGCGTGTTGCCTGCTACCACGTTGCTTTAAGCAGGGGTGGGTCCCCTTCGTAGGTGGCTCCATCTAACAGTAAGATTCTTACTAAATGTCGACTTATCATAACCTGCAACAAATCACAACTTTTATCTGTAGTTATAATTATTTAATACCTCTATGGATAATATGGCATTCTTCGGCTAACACCGAAGAATGCCATTCATATTTTAAACTACTCGCTGATGGAACAAGCTTATGGCCCACACACAAAGCATTGTCTCGCAAGTCACGCATGATAGGAACGTGCCCTACAATGCGCTGCCCTGCGTCCATCAACATGAGGCATTATGTGCCTGTAATTCTGCGCCGGCATGGCACCCACACCCTTCGAGCCGAAACACACCAATGCTGACTTTTTCATACTTTCAACAAATTAATAAAGATGAACCTAGCCCTGCCTTTTAATAAACATGAATCAGTGTGATGCAAGGGTTAATTATCATAACAACTATTCATAGGAAACATGACGAGGTTTCTGCTGTGAATTCGTAAAACTTAATTTCTCCGCTACTGTGAAAAGAGTGTAGAGAAACGCGGAGCTGATGCTGGAGCTGGTGTGAAGTAGATAGTAGTTGTAAGTAACCGAAGTAAACAGCTTATAAGTTTATATAAATATATATTTTATTCGCGTTATTTAAATGGATAAATAGACGTCACGAAAATTGGAAATGAGTATTAGCATTTTCCAAAACTAGCAAAAACTTTGTTCCGCAATTGTTCAAGATCTTAAATAATTAAATCAACGTCCGTTGCTGACTGTAGGTACAAGCACAGATATGAGAATAGTACGAGCCAGCGGCGATGATGTGATGAGTTCAAGTGTGTGTGTAAGAATGATGATGTGCTGCTTGCGTCTCCACTGCCTGCGCTTTACACAACTATGCCCCATTTTAGTAAAAACATACTCAACTCTTCACAGTTCTGCTTAGGTAAATAAATAAATAAATATTGGTGGACATTCCTCATAGCACTATGAGGAATGTCCACCACTATGCTGATATACTACTTCTATACTTTTTTTTGTAAATAGATACTTATTATACTATATACCACCCAGACAGAGAACAAACATCTATGTTCAACACACACATCCCATCGATCGAACCCACGACCCACGGCACAGAAGGCAGAGCTACTACCAACTGAGCTGTGAAGGCTGTCCACACACCATAAGAGTCAAAACAGATCTCCAAGTTTTAAGTCTCACACACCGTCTAGTTCCTACATTGAAGGTAGGTTTTTTTTATACAACTAGCTGATGGAACAAGCAGATGGCCCACCTGATGTTAAGATTATGTAGGTTTAGGTATTCAGATGGTTACTAAGTCTGTAAGTCCTTATTCTCTTATCTGTGCCTTAGGTCAATCATCATGGCTGATAACTACAATGTAGCGCCAATTACAACACAGCTGTGCTGCAGCAGCTGCTTTGGTGTGCCTCAGCTGTGGAACAATGGAACTGACTCATCCGTATGTTGCTAGGAAATGTAGCGGCGATAAAAAATCTAAGTACCTAATTATTTACTACTCCTTTTATTATTTCGAATCCTTTTGTTGATTTGTCGGTCCTTAACGAGATGCAAGTCCATTCTTATACAACACGTAGTCATGAGATTGGGCTCTGTTTTTTCATTCAATTTAAAAAATTTAGGTAAGCTAATATTGCGTTTGAAATGTAACTTAAAAAGAATAAATTACCCATTTTTAACAGACCTAAAAATAAAAGAAGGAGGTTCTAAATTTGACTGTATTTTTTGTAGTACTAGGTACAACGTGTAACATACCTCTAATACCCCTATAGCACCAAAGACCAAGTGATCAGACCAAGCACTGTAATACCTACTTGACGTGTGCAAAGGTTGAATATATTTTATCGTTTTTGAAATTCCCATACAAAAGTAAAATTAATATTGTCTCGGAAAATTGCAACACCCCTGATAATGTTGACGTAAGTACCAATGTCACGTACACAACGGTCAATAGGGCTGCCTCATGGTGTGTTTAGTTTCATATAGGAGGAACGTATAAGAGGCATTTCATGAATGAGAAACTACGAAATTTCAAAAGTCGTAAATTAAAAAATATTCGCCATGACCAGTAGAATACCTTGCTTCCGGAATTATAGGGGTATTATGTTACACGTTGTAGGTAGAGAAGGTTATACTCTAAATATTGGGAGAAAGGACTTAGACATCGCACGTTTACGATAACCAGTTTTCATCTCGTTATACTACAAGATTCATCACGGTGTTTATCTTATATCGTAGATTTAAATCTAGGTATCTTAGGGGCTGCGACTTATTGCTATCCCTGTACCTACACTGTAAGTTTGTGAAAAAAAACAACGTCACTTTACTACTACGTAGGGTGGCAACGTAGCGCTACGATATACTACGGAGAGTAGCTTCTGCCAAGTAGCGTAAGTCTTTCTCTACGGTTTCTTCTACGAGGCGTAGCAATATCATAAGAGCAGCTACGTAGCCGTAGGTCGCAAGTTCGTAGAGAGCTAACATTAAAACATTTAAAGAATCAACCTAAAAGAACGGACGTAATTGACTCATTTGGGCTGATGACGATAACAAAATGCGTTCGTTACAGCTGCACTCGCATTGTATGTACCTAACCTACAGATCACTCATTATTACATAATGTTTTTGTTACGAGATCATAAGGTAAACACGTGTGCTCATTTAGCTTCAGTCAGAGCCGCAAACGTTTACCTACCAAAAAACAAGATGTAGTTGTTAAAGATAGATTGTTGGTTTAGAAGTCAAGAAATTTACGAGGTTTCAACTTTAGCCCGTCAGTATGTCATTTTACCCAACTTTAGGTAGGTTAGGTACCATGAGAACTAGATAATTTGATAGGTACTGTTTTCTAGATACAAACCTACATAGAATACAATATAACACCAAGAACATATATGTATAGAAATTGTTGCAATATAAAAGCAACAGGGTAATTTTAAGGTTTTAAAAAACTCCCGGAACAAACATATGGCTGATCGATCCCACAATCTACACCGCAGAAGGCAGATTTTTACTTCTGCTTGGCGGCAGAAATAGGCATGGTATTCGTACTTCTTTAATGTGCCCTTCACAAAGAGCTACTCCTTATTTTTAGGTGGTAAAATCTAAAAAATACCTTTGGCTTATTATCCTGCCCACGTAGCATGTTAGCTACGTCACAGATAAGAGAATACTAGTACCTACGTGGAGAAATACAGCTCTACCAACACAGTTGTCATCGGCGTAGTATTGTGTATCGATTCTCTAAGCAACAAAACCACGGGGAATTTCACCTAGTGGATCCGCGCTCACTCCGAACATGAGCTTCGTCTCACGCTCGTTGACTTTTCCACTCGCCAAAACACTCGCGCGGGTGGCGCTAGTGATAGCCTGAATGTTTTACAGAATGCCATATTGAAAACCCATTGCGGATTCCGCGGTCACTTGGGTGATAGTTGTTTATGGAATAGCTACATTGGTAGTGGGCGGAGTACCTACTATTATTTATTCTGTGGCATCGGCAAGTTCTACCAACAACTAAGCTTGTTTTAGTAACAAATATAGGAAATGGTTGTATTGATTTTTCTAAAAATAGTACCTCAACCTGGCAAACAATTTATGACTCGCCCACATAGGTACCACCCCGAGCAACTGAATGCTTCTAAATCAGATTACAGTTATATTAAATATGTTAGATATACTAGATACTTATAAGAAAGACCTATAACATTTTTTTACCCGAGTCACAGCCCAAAGGCGTTTATTCAATAGAATTATAAGATAGGATTTTATATAACAAGCCTCAATCGGTGAAGGAAAACATTTCGAGGCAACCAATTAGTATCCTAATAGGCTTGGAACTAGGGAATACCAACTATTGCAAAATTTATGTGGAAGAGAAGAAGCCCCAAAAGAGTACCAAGAGTTAGCCAAAGTCAAAGTCAAAAGGTATTCATTCAATAAAATCACAAGGATCACTTTGAAACGTCTTAAAGCTAGGTGACTCTAGGTGCCAGTTCTACGCGACCAAAGCCTAGAAGTACAGGCAACAAAGGTTAGAGTTTGCACCTTACATGGAGATACATTGGTATGTATGTATATGTAAGTGAAAATTAAATAGGACCATACACGACTAGTCGTTGGTCCTATTTAATTTTCAAGCACCTTTTATGAAGGTACATTACAGGCACAGAAAAAATAATTGTAGGTACTCCAGGTTAATAATTTTGCTCTAATGAACATAATTCAAATTCACGTTTTGTCAAAATTCCTGAAGCGTACTCATCATAACACCACGTAATCTAAGTCGGGGTAGGCACCCTCAACCCAGACAGGCGAAGGTTTCGTAATCGACCCTGCCTACCCGATCTAAGGGTAGTAATAGAATTGAAGCTACGGGTACGAGTCTGAACTGAACAACCGCTCTACATAAGGTAGAGCCTTATGTTATACCAAAATAACAATTTGTTCATTAGAATTGAAATATCCCCTTGACCACCGGAAGTACACAAGTGGTGGAGTGGGAGTGATCCCCCTTTTTGATCGCAAGGTCGTGGGCTCGAATCCATTCGTTCACCAAATGAATTTTTTTTGTAAAATGTATGTGCGCTGACGAACCCTTAGATTACCTACTGAAAGAATACTTGGTACCAATTACGGGTATACATATACCTACCTTCGAGGGGATAATCCACCCCATTTCCTAAATACAATATACAAATACAAAATATTTATTCAGTAAACTTTAGTAGTAGTACATTTCATGGGTTTGAGACCCTCTTTTAAGTATGGGAATACCTGTGGTAGAGTCTCGCTCTTCCGTAATGGGTAAAGTTTCTTAACTTAATATATACTAGTAGTTCGCCCCGAACTGAGATCTCGTGATGCGACCCGACGAACGCATCAAAACTTTGAGTAAGTAGTAGTCAGAGGCATTGCAAGCAGTAGTAAGCAGTAGTAAGCAGTAGTCCAAACATTATCTTTGGACTTTTTTCTGACTACCGCCTACTAACTTGGTATGGTTACCAAGTTTCAACTCTATTGGCCTATTTATTGAAGAGTTCCGTTGAACAGACCTTGGCTCCATCATCAGACCTGGTCGTCGTCACCATTTTATGAGAACTGAGTACCTCCTTAATTTATTTCAAGAAAAAAAATTAAGAAAAATCAAAAGAACTGGCCGACCAGTAGAAAAACCTTGATGTCAACGAAACTCTTAGAGATGGGAGCTCTTGGGTCGCTGGTTATCTTAATTTAACTTTTATTATTTTATCTAAAAACCGAGCGTCACAAAAAAAAGTAAAAATTGTTTTGCGATGTCCAAACAAAGCCCTTTCATATGACATGTAACTTGATTTTTTTATGTAATTTTTTTTATTTTTGCCCTCTTAAGAAACCCCATATCTCAAAAACCCTTCATCCGATTTTACTCATATACTTACCAGTAAATTTCTCAAGCTCAAGCTATCGACATATTAAATTTCATGCAGATCGGATCAACGGTTCTGAAGTTATCGCCAGACAAACATACATACATACATACATACATACATACATACATACATAAAATGCCAAATCGCCCAAGTTGAAACTAAGATCTTTGTTCGCTTCGCTCACTCGATCAATTATTACAAAAATAACAAGAAAATAATTGATTTGACTATAAAAAAGTATATAAACTAAAATTTTGATAAGTTATGTAGGGTAAGTTATATTATTATGTTTTTACTAGTTTAAGTTAGTAGTTATTTCAATTGTGTGGGTGTGGGTCTGTGTGAGGATGTATAGGTGAGGGTGTGTGTGTGTGTGTTTTGGAGGGTTCTCCTGATTACACAAGGCTCTTAAGAGCCAGGGTTTCACAGGAGAACTCTCTTGTGTGTTTGCGCGTGTGGTTTGTGTGCATGAATGTGTATGAATGTGTGTGAGTGATGGTGAGTTGTTAAGAGTGTCATGTTTATAGAGGTATATGTTACGAAACAATTTCTAGGAGTTTTTCAAAATCCCCGTTAAACTAAAATCTACCAACCAAAATACCCTTAAGGTATTCTAGATACCTACATGATAATGTTTTTGTCGAACTTTTTTTTTATACAACTAGCTGATGGAACAAGCAGATGGCCCACCTGATGTTATGGGGTAACCATCACCTATAACAAAGTATTGCCTCGTAAGTCACGCACGATAGGAACGTGCTCTACGATGTACTGCCCTGCGTCCATCAACTTGAGGCATACAGATGTTAAGCCTCATGTGCCTGTATATGTGAATTACACCGGCAACCAAACTCTTCAAACCGAAACACAGCAACGCTGCTTGGCGGCAGAAAAAGGCGTGGTGGACGTACTTTCCCGGACGAGCCCTTCACAAAGAGCTCTACTACTAATAATAATTTTCCTAAACTGCCTCCATATTCTTTGCTGCTCCTACTCTGAGGTTCTTTAATATGACTCCCTGTAATAACTTCTAAGTGAACTGTGGCTTAACTTGAGCTGTTTACTTGAAGTCACGCAAGTTTCATTGTAAAGTTTCCTAACGACACTGGCATTACTGAGCTCTAGGGATTAGCCAGAAAATTCTGAATTAAAATAACATTTATTTAGGATAGCTGGTTGGTTGGCCTTCCGATGGGTAGGTCGCCAGTTCTAATCCAGTAGTGTATCAATTTGATTCTAAGATAAAATACTTAATAGATAATGTTTTATTACGAACAGAAAACAGTTTGTACTGTTTTGTTTGGTAGGTTATACCTACTTCAGAGATGGTCCGATATAAATTCGAAATTGATACAGCGCTTTTTGAAAAAATATATAAAATCACTACAACTTATTCTTGAAAAATTGCAATCAACCAAGTGGTTGTACTTAGATAGATAGATAACTAACAATTGTCGTAATACAATAGGCGGCCTTATTGCTGACAACGATCTCTTCCAAGAAACCTTGGGATGGACAGGACTGAACATAAAAAAGTGAGAGGGGTGGGGGGGGGGAGTCTTATTATCAGGGGTTGGAATAGGTAGAGTTTTTAAGTCCCTACCAAATGACGTCAAATACGCCACTACGAAATCTAAATATGGATATGCCTTTTTTAATCCCCGTGTCGGAAATGATTCGGGTTCGAAATCAATTGTGATAAAAACTGACGTTTCCGATTCGAAACCTTTCAGAATGTTTTAAAATAGCCCTGCTGTACGTGTAACGCTATACTTAGTTTATTTTTAACATAGGAAAAAGAGTTTTAGAAGACAATAATATCAATCTTAACATCTACTTCTCTACTATCTACTAATAATGTTTTTACTAAAAATATTGAAGTCGCCAACGCGTTTGATAGTTTTTTCTCCAGTATACCTAAACTTGTGACTTCATCCCTAAATTCCTCAGCTGCTGAAGCGACAACACTATTAGAGTCTAGCGTTAAAAAATGTAATGATATCTTCAGTTTTAAATATATTAATGCTGATAATATTGTGAAAACTTTTAAATCCTTAAATATTAAAAATACTGAAGATCTATGGGGAATGTCCACAAAAGTTTTAAGCGCTATTATAACTGATATTGCACCATGTCTAGCATACATTTTTAATAGATGTGTAGATGAGGGCGTTTTCCCTGATTTAATGAAACACAGTAAACTCATTCCCCTGTACAAGTCTGGAAATGAACAAGATCCTGCGAACTACAGGCCTATTTCGGTACTGCCTTCGTTAAGTAAAATTTTTGAAAAAAATGTTCTTACTCAGTTATTATCACATTTTAACGTCAACGGCATACTTCATAGTCATCAATTTGGATTTACTAAAGGTCGATCAACGACAGATGCCGGTTCGACGCTCCTGAAGCACATTTATGATGCTTGGGAACACTCACAAGATGCGATTGGGGTATTCTGCGATCTGTCCAAAGCTTTTGACTGTGTAAGTCATGCCACCTTAATATCTAAACTTAAACATTACGGCATCATAAACCAGGCAATTGGTCTTATACAGTCATATTTAACCAATAGAGTGCAAAAAGTTGATGTTGGCGGTGAGAGGTCGTCTGTATCGGTCATTGATATAGGGGTACCTCAAGGTTCCATATTGGGTCCCTTTTTATTTCTAGTATATGTAAATGACCTTCCACCTTTTGTAAAGGATTTATGTGAAATAGTTCTATTTGCTGACGATACCTCTTTAATATTTAAAGTCGACAGATTGAAGACTAACTTCGATGACGTTAATGTATCTCTGTCGCAAGTACTTAACTGGTTTACTGTTAATAATCTTTTGCTCAATGCCGGGAAAACGAAATGCATTAAATTTACTTTGCCAAATGTGGTTCAGCGTCCAACCAATATTGAATTAAATGGAGAATCACTTACCCTTGTCAATTCTACTATTTTTTTAGGACTTAATATTGATGCAAAATTGCAGTGGGGTCCACATATCAAATCACTTGCTGGTAGACTGACTTCGGCTGCATACGCAGTTCGCACAATAAGATGGCTTACAGATGAAGCTACAGCTAGGCTAGTATATTTTAGCTACTTTCATAGTGTAATGTCTTATGGTATATTGCTCTGGGGGAAAGCTGCTGATATACAAAGTATATTTGTACTTCAAAAACGGGCGATACGTGCCATTTATAAAATGAAACCACGCGAATCATTGAGGGAGCGATTTAAAGAAATTAATATTCTCACAGTAACTTCACAGTATATTTATGAAAATCTATTATACACTCATAAACACATAGATAGCTTTAAGAAAAAGAGTGATGCACATAACGTTAACACTAGAAATAAAAACAAATTATGTATTCCTAAATTTCGACTCCAAAAGGTAAATGGCTCGTTTATGGGGAACGGTATACGCTTCTATAATAAACTTCCAGAAAGTGCCACTGGGCTTCCTATTAGAAAATTTAAAGCATACATTAAGAATAATCTAATAAGTAAAGCTTATTATACTTTAGATAGCTATATTGATGATAAAAGTGCGTGGCCCGATGTCCCGGTCGCTCTGCCCATCGGCAGCTAACATGTCTGCAATGTCTGTACTGTACCTACTATTGTGTGTTTTATTTTTCTCTGATTTAATAGATTGTATTTAATTTTATGCATTAGGTATTATTAGTTTGAAGCGTAGCTGTCTTATAAATTTGATTATGTTTAACTTTTTCTGTATGCCTACGCCTCACTTAACTTCAATAATATATTATATTACATTGTAAAAGGATCATACAAAAGAACGGTAGGAACCAAGCCGTAAGTTTGTTGCCTGTTCTTCTAGGCTTTGGTCGCGTGGAACTGGCACCTAGAGTCACCTAGCTTTAAGACGTTTCAAAGTGATCCTTGTGATTTTATTGAATAAATACCTATTGACTTTGACTTTGACTTTGACATCAGGTGGGCCATCTGCTTGTTCCATCAGCTAGTTGTATATAAAAAAAGTTTTAGAAAACAAGTTTTATTAATCGCCAATTCCGGGTTTAAAAGGCATAATGTTCAGATTGCGTAGGTAATTTTCGTCATTTTGTACTTAAAAACTCTACCTATTCCGACCCCTGCTTATTATACACAACTTGGTTACACATGGAATAAAGTTCAGCAAAAATATAATTTTGATACTTCAAACAAGTTTTCCTACTCAGAAGTTTGTAAAAGTACGAAAACTAGTAAAGCAAACTTTAGCAGCCTGTTGGCTGCCGGGTTGTTGATTGATGAGTTGATCGGTGCTCCGAGGGAAAAACAGAGAAATTGGCTTGAGCGTAAAAGTTGGTAGATAGAATATGCTAGCATGTTTTTTTCAGGGCATGAGAGTAAAAGTTAGTTAGAAAAGTACGAGTAAGGTGATAGAATATGCTAGAATGTATTTTCAGATCATGAGGGTAAATTGTTAATGTTCTAGATATTTTTGATTTATCTACCTATATTTTCCAACGATGTTCGTCACGTACAGCTGCGTAGCGTAAGGTATAGGTAATGTATGAGTAAATAACCTTGCTCATCACCAAAACCATCTAAGATAAATAAAGACCAGTAGATACAGTTGGCATAACAAGTAGTCTTCTGAGACCTTCACAACAACATTTTTATTTTCTAACCTTTTCTGAACAATTGCGGTCTTTCACCGGCAACCACACCCTTCATACCGAAACACAGCAACGATGCTTGGCGGCAGAAAAAGGCATGATGGTAGTACCTTCCCGGAGGAGCGCTTCACAAAGAGCTCTACCAATAATCGTGATCATGAATGGTGTATGGTTTTTTTAGTGACACATTTTACACACATGCCTGAGGTTAATATTGATTTAGTTTGGAAAAAGGTGCTAACGTGCTAATGCTAACTGTACGTACGGTCCACTATCATGCAAAATAATGCGCTGACGTGTCAACTATAATTGCACAGCACAAATAACTAGTAGAGAATATCCTTTTTTGCATTACATCCGTAATAGGCTGGAGGAATTACAGCTTCTCGGAGACTGTGATGTGGAAATAATGACCACTGGATGGTTAGTACGGCGACCAAGCGTCACGAAACACTGAATAAATAAATATTGGCAGAGCACTGGTGGTCTAGTGGTAGCGGCCCCGCCTTCCGATCCTAAGGTCGTGGGCTCGAAACCGGTCGTGCGCCAATGAGTTTTTGTGTTCAAAAATTTATGTGCACGATGCCAGTACTCTCAAACGGTGAAGGAAAACATCGTGAGGAAACTGGCATGTCGTAGAACCTAAAAAGTTCTATAACATGTGTCAAGTGCTCGAAAGGAGCCTCTTGCGGCGCACTTAAAATCCTTTCACCACACTGTTTCGAAAGAAACTAGTGACACGACAAGAGAGAATAAATATTGGTGGATATTTCACATTGAACCAAGATAATTCGTCTAAAACTAACAAAACGTACAATCAGAAAAGTAACAGAAGAAGTTGTTTGACGGGTGTCAGCCTCTTAACAATTTTGTCCAATTTGTTACATAAATTTAGCCCATAATATTAATGTATCTACGTACTTATGTATCAATTGACCTTTGAATCCGCCAATTTATGAGTAATTAAATACGTCCAGCTGCAAGCCTCTAATCAATAATCAACATTGTATTGCCACAAATCATCATAGCAGATCAACCAATAAGACATTGAAATAATTAGTCCACATAAAGCAAACATTCAACAGTCTCATCTTCGACTGGCCACGAAGCTCGGCAAAATCAATGTGAGCGAAGCGAACAAAGATCCGCTTGGGTGATTTGGCATTGTATGTTTGCATATATGTATGTATTTTTGTATGACTATAACTTTCTATCCTACCCTACTTATCCGATCTACTAAATCCGATATTAAATTTAGGTCTAGGTCGGGAGGTTGTAGGAAGCTGTTTGTTACCATTCCAAGTAAGTAAGGGGTAGTTAGAGATCGCATCTCGAGATCTCAGTTCGGCGTGAAAAAAAGCCGTAACAGCAGGTACTTAGGTATTCTTTATTCACAACAGGTATTACTTAGTTTTGTTTACCATAATTAGTTTTTCGTAACGACAGGCCTTTTTTGTATGGAGTTTCGATAAGCGCCTCTATCGCGCGTGCTAAGAACTCACGAGCCTCCATACAAAAAAGGCCTGATGCTACGATAAACGAAATATAGTAAAAAAAAACTAAGACTTAGGGTACTGTAGTGTTAGAGATTTATATTCCACAAGCAACGACTTAAAAAGATGAAGTTGGGATTTGGAGGTTTACAGTAATGCTGGCACTTCACATCGCTATTCGGTATTCGCGTTTTTATTTGCTCGTGTATTGCGTATTCGTCTTGCTCGTTAAAAAATGACAATATAGGCAATTAGGGTCACTACACATCGTTAGGAAAAAACGAGGAAAACTCGAAAACGAAACCACCTTATATTTCTTAAAATTATTCTTAGAAACTCAGCCATCATGCGCACTCTACAATGACTAACGCTAATCTCGACCGAGTACCAAGCAACAAGGGTTGCTCGGTACGCGTGCACCAAGATCGTACTAAGCCATACCAACTGTTAGATACGCTGTGTTACATCGGTACAAAGGAAGTTGCGTGAGTACAATGCACTACGGCCCATGGATTAAATAATAATTTCTATGGTCCTTTTTGGAGCGCGCGTTCGTTTTATTTCCTTATTTTAAAAAAAGGAAATAGTTACCTTACATTATACAAATCGTGTTTGGGCTTAGCATTTTAACTTATACTACTTACTTACTAACTTTATACCTACTGGAAGAGTGAAGGTTTCGCAGGAATTTTTGTATTAATACTTCGGTGCCATCCCTCAACACCATTCGTTGTTCTAAATTTCTCTTTATACTTAACACAAAGGACGTATAAAACAGAAATAACATTATCTTGACTATTTATGACAATCAAAAGTTGCCATTTAGATAGCAAATAGGTCACAAATTGATAATAAGGTTAATATAAGGTTTGTATATTTTTTGCACGACAGTACATTATCTGCCTTTAAGCGAATCTGTCCTTCTGCTAATCTGGGATTTTGCTTATCGGTCCTTCTGCTGCAGAGACCTTAACAATGGTGGAAAAGTAAGTGCATAGCAAAGGCACATAAGGTGTCTATTCTGTACCCTACTTCCTTTCCTACTAATATAATAATATGAATGACAAAGCTATCGAAGTTTGCAAAGAATGGCAAAACAAAAAAATGCAATCGGGCGATTGGGACCGCGGTCCCTTTTTCTTGCGGGCCCAACACCTGTGGTTCACGCTCTAACTACTGAACCGATCCGGATGAAACTTAGAAATAATATCGTCCAAAACCTGGTTAAGAATACATCTTTCGAATACATTTGACATCATCTGTGAAAATTTCAACTCTCTAACTATCACGGTTTATGAGATACAGCCTGGTGACAGACGGACAGACAGACAGATAGACGGACGGACAACAAATTTCAAATGTTTGTTCGTGGTGGGGATCAAACCCACGGCCTACAGCGCAGAAGGCAGAGCTACTACTACTAGTATTCTCTTATCTGTGAGGGATATTCCTTTGAACAACGGAAGCAGATAGCAACAAAGGAAGTTGCGCTAGTCAGTGCACGCGCACTCAAGTTGCACTAAGTTTTTCAACATTATCCATTGTCTTGTCCGTTGCTGGTAAGCAGTAGTAGTTTGTAAATCATCAATTGTGTATCCGGTGTTGAAGGTGCTTCGTAAGCTAAGAGCTGATTTCACCTGTGTTATATTAACAAAGGATTAAAGGCAGTGGCGCTGCTATCGTAGGTAGGGTTGCCACCTTTTTTTTTGCAGTTAAAGTACATTGGTTATTATAGGCAAGAAAAACAAAGTACATAATGTCAAAATAAAGTACAATTTATTTTTCTTTTTGTTGTGTTTAAAAACATTTTTTTTATTTTTTTTGCAGTTTGTATCAAATTAGTATCTCTACTTAACAATTGCACAGCATCTTTACAGTCTATATTTAAATTAAAGTAGATAAGTAATTATTTTTTTATCAAATTCAGAGACACTTTGTTTCTTTCGTTTCCTTTAACGAAAAAATACTTACAACTAAAATTTACAAAATCCCAAAGACATGAAATTATGTGAAATAAAGTATTTTCGTGTACTTTATTGTTTTCATAAAGTATAGAGTACAATTACCTGAAATAAAGTACAATACTTTATTATAAAGTACGGGTGGCAACCCTAATCGTAGGGCCAGGTGGAGCACCAGGGCCCCGGAGCTCAGGGGGCCCTCTAACCTAAGCTTTGAAAAAAGAGGGTCAGCCAGCTCCCGAAGCTAGAAAACCTTCAGCCTGCTCACATTTTTTTTTAATGATTTTAAATGAACATCAACAATCAGAGAACTCCCGATTTAAGACTTTCAACACATTCGCCAAGCGTCCCTCGATAAGCATGTGCTGTTTGTAATTGTTATTTGGTAGTTTGGTTGAGTACGCCCGTATCACATGGCGTTAGCGATAATCTCACGTACTTGACGGTCGTGAGATCAATTCGACAATTCCACCCGTCAACTTTTTAGTTAAGTTTTCATCCCGATTCTTTCTCTATGCACCGGGGCCCTTGTCCACCTAGCTACCCCACTGATTAAAAGGCCGTTAAATAAGTCAAAATGCACGCGTTTGAGATTTAAGGCAATATTTAACGGCCTGTTAATCCTTGATTAGTAACTAACAGAGCATGGTGAAATCTTGAGGCTGACCACCACCAAACCACTTCTCGCTTACACATTTTAACATTTTTGAACATAATAAAAACCTTGTTTTTAGGTACTTATAAAAATTCGCAATCAACCAAGTTTCGGAGAATAAACATTACAAAGTTTCACTTGTTTTTTTAAGTAAAACAAGTTTTTTGCTGGACTGCTTAGATCAAAATTCTATTTCTGCTGAAACTTGTTGATGTTATTCTCCGAAATTTTGTTGTTTGCGATTTATCATACATTCAGTGATTGCAAATCTTAAAAAAAATTGGGATGTGCGAGCAAGAAGTTGTCTGACGGTTACGCCTGTGTCTGTGTCGTCCAGACTTCTTTGCCGGCGTCATATCCCCTCACTATTGAAGGTTAGTAATAATAAACCAAAACATACTTATGCTCTACTACAAAAGGTTGGTTTTAAATACATGCAGAATAGTTAGAAATTTTTTACAAGTAGACCAAGCTACTGAAATGTTACCACCAAATGCAAATGATTCCGTAACAGCACCCCTCACTGGTGCACACTTGGCTTAGGCCCGCGTGTGCGCTAGTCAGGGCCAGATTTAGGGGAGGGCAACCGGGGCTATGGCCCCGGGGCCTCCACGAAAGAGGGGCCCCCACAATGGAGACTAGGTACAATAAAAGTAGGTAAACTCTAGGTAGGTACTTGGTTGCACAATAAATTATTGATTGAAAAACTCGACTGAAAATACGTGTTCGTTTTATTTGGAATATAATTTGGGGCCAGGGGGCCTCCAATCCTTTGTTGCCCCGAGGCCTCCAGACATCTAAATCCGGCCCTGGCGCTAGTCATTTACCGGCTAATAGGAGATGGATTAGCCCAAAGATAAATAATAATAATAATAATAAAACAAAATACCTTGATTTTCTAAAGCCGGGGTTAAGCACTGAAGGATTGCATACATCAATGGATTTTTCCGAAACCAGTGTCTTAATTGTGATTTTAGTTTATGACCTGGAATAACACAAGAATTAATATTTGATTAATATCTACTAAATCTCTTTTATTTCAAAACCTATGAACACTTCTGTTGTTGTCTGTACAAATCACAATGAGTTTAGTTCAATAAAACGAAGCGGTCCAGTTGACCAACAGAAATAATATATTTTTCTTGAGGTCATCTGGACCGCGTCGGTCCAGTCTGGCGCGGTCCAGATGACCAACTACTCCTTAAACCTGGAAGATGGAGTGTCACGAACTTGAAGACAGAGCTTAGGTGCGTCCTAAGCTCTGCCAACGGATCGAAGATATTGTAAAGTTCGCCGAAGGTGGATTTCTCCATACTATTGACACAGATAAGAGAATAACTAGTACTCATGATTATGATGTCAGTAGAGGTGTGCATGAGTATAAAGGGGTCCTTGACACTGCATAAAATATTCTCTCATTACTATGAATAATGCTCGTCAACTAGTGGCAAAACCTATAAGTAAGGATAACGTAGATCTCCGGATTTCTAAAATATATTATTAGTTTGAATATGCATTTGATCCGTTGAATATGTATTTACCGCATAGGTAAAGACGTTTTATATGCTGGTTTGTGCATATATTGGATTTTATATTCAATGTAGGTAGGTAAATGCACAATACAATCTGCGATACTTTTTCGAACACAATAAATTAATAGATGAATAATTTAATTTAATAATTTTATTATCAGACGTTTTTCTGGTATTTAGTGGCCAAAGGTCATGAGCAACAGTTTATTTTTATATATTTTAGCACTACAATAAAATGGCACATGTGATAAGGAACTCAACCGCAGTTAAACACATATTTACCTACCTACTTACCAACTAACAAACAGCAATGACATTCTGACTCATTTCCAAATTATCATCATCGTCATCGGCTTCAAATTCATACTTTACCTGACCATAATAGACCATACTGTCTACCATCCAAATAGGTACTCCTAATAGATCGCCTTTCTAGAGTTTCTAGGTCGTCACCCAATCAGCCTGCAATTGATGCAAACAGACACGCAATCGGCGTGTGCGCAATACAATTCAATTGACATTATTACTGCCATCACAACTGCTCCAGTAACAACAATGACAAATACAGTATCCTTTACATTTTGATTCAGTGAGTGAAGCGAACGAAATCTAATAAATGTATGTATGTATGTATGTTTGTCGGGCCATACTTTACCGTTAACCGATAAGGGGTTATTAAGATATAGGGTTTTTTGAGTGGGCAAAAATATAAAAAAGTTACACAAAAATATCAAGATACGAGAACATGTCATACGAAAGGGCTTTGTTTGGACATCCAAAACCATTTTCTAAGACGCCCGCTTTTTGAAAAAAAAAGTATAATTAAGATAACCAACGATCCAAGAGCTCCCATCGCTAGAGTTTCGTTGACATCAAGGTTTTTCCACTGGTCGGCTTTGCTTTTTCTTGAAATATAATAAGGAGTTACGCAGTTCTCATAAAATGGTGACAGCGACCTGTTCTGATCATGGAGCCAAGATCTGTTCAACGAAACTCTTCAGGCCAAATATCGTGTTTGGTATCAATGTAAGACTGGAACGGACATCACGAGATCTCAGTTCGGGGCGAACCACTAGTAAATACTTTTTCTTCTTGCGCCTTTGTGGTTTCACCATGCTCTGTTAGATTAACAAAGGATTAAAGGGCCGTTAAATATGTCAAAATGTACGCGTTTGACGGCTAAGGTTAGATTTAACGGCCTGTTAATCCTTGATTAGTAACTAACAGAGCATGGTGAAATCAGCTCTAAAGAATAAAGAAAGGCAGAAGAAGACTTTGATCATGTACCTAAAGATTTAAATTAGGGTCAGGACTAGGGTTGCCAGATGTCCGGTATTTAAGCGTACAGTCCGGTATTTCCGAGGCCTGTCCGGTAAAAAATAAATGGTCATACCGGACAGAACAATGTCCGGTATTTTGAGGAAAGTCGGTACTACTGGTCACACTTTATGATTTGTTCATTGGAAGTTATTTTGTAAAATATTCCTTACATTGTACCTCTATAATAAAGACTTTCTCAAAGTGAGCATAGTCTTGGCGCCCACAAGTTTATGACTGCATGATGTTTTGTTACTAATTTAGTTGATTTATGTGATGTAGATTAATAAATAAAAACTATTGGTATAAATAACCCGTATTTTGTTCGACCTAGCTTAAACACCGGGGTTGTTCGGTATTTTTTCGCGACTCACCTGGCAACCCTAGTCAGGACTTAGGGCTGCTCAACTCCATGTCTAATAGACATCCTCTCTATACATATACCTACCAATTCAAGAACCCTGAGGATGTGCAACAAACTGCTCGTTTTTACACCATCTTCCGAATAGATTGCCTCAGAAATATCGCTGAAAGAAAGAAAAGAATCGAGGGTGAAGGTCTAGTCTATCTGCAACAGATCTGCGCGCAAGCATGTCTTTCAATTGAGACGATTGCCGCTGTTTAATTTATTTGCTAAATGAACCCAATTGAACGGCAGATGGCCGCCGCACTTTTTACTAACTGATTTGTTATAGGTAGGTATCATCTGTCACTTTATTCAAAGCGCTTATCGTAAAGCCGAAAGGAGAGTTTTGTTTATCATGGTACTAATTGAACAACTCGGTGACAATTGTACCCTCAATGGTACTGGCTAATGGTACAAGTGGTCCGGCGGCCGCAAAAGCCGTCAAATCGCTGTGAATGGTTTGCTTTGGTAACAAGAGTTTGGTGAAATCCCGCCTAAGCCTAAAAGTATAAAAGAAGATACCTCCGCAACAGGACCATGCAGTATCAGCTGTGTCAGATTCTAGCTCGGCGTTTACATCTTGGTTAGGTACATATTTTAAAGATTTCTTAATAGTATTACCACATTAATTCCTGGTCCAGTTTCCACAGACGATGAAGTTTCATGTCCTGACCGCCCCGCGACCTGGTTTGCCGTTCACCCACTTTACACCTTACGATTTGGGTCGACTATTTGTTTATGCTGGAAGATTGGTGAATTGTTTATCGTATTTCGCGGCCCCACTCTGTTCAAGCTGAAGGACTTTATAGTCATAGAATCGTCTGAATGTCAATGTATCTGGTTTAGGTCGGAAAACATTAATTATTTCGCAACCTAACGTCTTACGCAAGTACAATAACTGGTGTTCACATTCCACAGGAAATCAAGGATTATGCAAAACGTGGCAGAAATGTTTGTTGCAATAATAAAAGGATTTGCAATGCAATTATGAAAATTACTCAGATATGAGTGTATGAAACTCTGGAATGACTAACGTGATAAGGTTTTCTTCACTCTCGTTTGACCTTTCTCAGATAATTCTTGTCAATTTATACTATTTGTGAGTGACCTATGTTTTTATTTCGGAAAGTTACCTAGATAGTGCTGAATGCGGCATCTTCGTGTTTAAGTCTGCAAGTAGATCTTCAGTCGATTTCACATTTCAATTCCACTCGCAAATATTTCGGTAAAAAAAATCTCATTTTTTGTGAATCATGTTCATCAGTAGCTATCGTGTCGTCAGCTGTAAGGTTCCAAGGAGGGGCCTCGGTGCAACGACCGATGTTTACAGTAGGTAAGCCACAGTTAACCGTTTCATGAGGGTGCTTGCTTTCACTGTGCAAAGAAATCTTATATTGGACATACTTTTCACTAACCGTTTTACTGATGTTATCTCTTTATCTGACGGTATCAGTTAGTGACCGCGTGGTGTGAGTAATGAGAGTATTCAAAGGTAAGCTGTATTCAGTGCCATGGAGACTCCAAGCTCCTGGTGTTTTTGCCTTTAGGACATGGTTATTAGATAGATTTAAATAAAGGTGTGGATCAATAAGCAGAAATTGACAGCCTTCACAGCTCAGTTGGTAGAAGCTCTGCCTTCTGCGCCGTAGGCCGTGGGTTCGATCCCCACCGAGAACAAACATTTGTGTGATGAACATAGATGTTTGTTCTCTGTCTGGGTGTTATACCTCTAGAATATTATAAGTATGTATTTACAAAAAAAAGTATAAGTAGTATATCAGCTATCTAGTTCCCATATCACAAGCTTTGGCTTAGTTTGGGGCTAGATAGTGCTGTGTGGAATGTCCACCTAAAAAAAAAAAAACTTCTTTAGAAATCTCTACCTTGACCTCATTTAAGTAAATAAGGTACCTATTTATATGTCAAGTGAAGGAAACAATCTTGTTTACTTCATTTTATACATAAACTAGCGGCCTGTCCCAGCTTCGCATGGGTGGTCATAAATTTTTTGAACATTTTAGGATAAACTTAGACCGTGGGTTCGAGCCTCGCGTCTACTAATTTCATACATTTGCACGTCCTTCTCCTTGAGTGAGTGAAATCGCACCCCGAGCGTGACCCGTGGACCCGTTAACATTTTTAATTTCGTCATATCTTTTGAATGGAATGTCCGATTTGAAAAATTTAAGGAGTAATCTATAGGTATTGAAACCGTCTTAATTATGAAATGATTTATTTGGATAAGGATTAATACCAAGGTACAAATAAACACCCTTTTCTAGCGGCGGCATTTCAATTAATTTTTTATAATAAAAGAACACTTATTGTGACATAACTATAATAGTTAGACATATGCTGTCGCGACATTTTTTGTAGATGATGACGTGTTCTACAAAATCGTAGTACATTGTTTTGTTCTATCATCAATAGTTTTCGCAGCGCACGCGATGTAAGGTTTTTGTTTTCCACCTTGGGTTACTGGAGTTTTAGTAAGGATCCCAGATTTTTTTGAAAATATAATATAGCCTATGTTACTCAGGGATAATGTAGCATTCTAATGATGAAAGAATTTTTGAAATCGGACCAGTAGTTTTTGAGCCTATTCGTTACATACAAAAATACAAAAATACAAATGTTTCCTCTTTATAATATTAGTGTAGATGTAGATGTAGATAGGTAGGTTAGGTACATTACGCATACTCCAAAATGGAACAATCAAGATCGATTGTTCCATTTTGGAGTATGCGTATAAAATCGTCAAATTAGGCCGTTGAAATAAGAGTGATAACCTAATTATTTTATCTTGACCTCCACTTCGGAATTGTTTGTTGAATTGGTGCGAATAAAAGGCGGGCTTATAAATTTCAAATAGCTTTATAGGACAAAGCGAAATTTGTTTAAACATCCATGCTTACACAAAAACAAAACTGTTTATTGTTTTGAAATGTACCTTTGCGAAACGATTACCTACCAATATTTAGGCGTAAATAAGACAATGAGCCATTATGCTCTAAATCTTGAATATAAAATACCTACGCATTAGAAGGAAAACTAGTAAGAATATTTGTTTTGTTATTGATATATTTGAATAACGCAAACCGCTGGTTTTATGGCAAGCAAGTTGATCAAAATGAATCCTAAATCAAAACCATAAATTACAAGCAAGATGAGTTGATTAGTTTCGCAAATCATGAAAATGCACTGAAAATACTAGACGGTATTGAAAACTAAAGGTTTTGAATACTTTATACGCATTACCTAAGTAAAATAATTTAATATTGGTGGACATTCCACACAGCACTATCTAGCCCCAAACTAAGCCAAAGCTATGGGAACCGGATAGCTGATATACTACTTACGAGTATATACTTTTTTTTTTGTAAATACATACATATACTAGTAGTTCGCCCCGAACTGAGATCTCGTGATGCGACCCGACGAACGCACCAAAACTTTGAGTAGGTGGTAGTCAAAGGCAAGTCCAAACATTATGTTTGGACTTTTTTCTGACTACCGCCTACTAACTCAGTACGGTTACCAAGTTTCAACTCTATTGGCCTATTTATTGAAGAGTTCCGTTGAACAGACCTTGGCTCCATCATCAGACCTGGTCGTTGTCACAATTTTATGAAAACTGAGTACCTCCTTAATTTATTTCAAGAAAAAAAAATAAGAAAAAGCAAAGTAACTGGCCGACCAGTAGAAAAACCTTGATGCCAACGAAACTCTTAGAGATGGGAGCTCTTGGGTCGCTGGTTATCTTAATTTCACTTTTTTGTTGTATCTCAAAAACCGAGCGACCCAGAAAAAAAGTAAAAATTGTTTTGGAATGTCCAAACAAAGCCCTTTCGTATGACATGTAACTTGATTTTTTTATGTCACTTTTTTTATTTTTGCCCTCTTAAAAAACCCCATATCTCAAAAACCCTTCACCCGATTTTACTCATATACTTACCAGTAAATTTCTCAAGTACAAGCTATCGACTTATCAAATTTCATGCAGATCGGATCAACGGTTCTAAAGTTATCGCCAGACAAACATACATACATACATACATACATACATACATACATACATAAAATGCCAAATCGCCCAAGTTGAAACTAAGATCTTCGTTCGCTTCGCTCACTCGATCAAATATCATATAACACCCAGACGGAGAACAAACATCTATATTCATCACACAAATGTTTGTTCTCAGTGGGGATCGAACCCACGGCCTACGGCGCAGAAGGCTGATCTACTACCAACTGAGCTGTGAAGGCTGTCGAGAAGTGTTTTAGAAAGCCGTTGCTTTGTCAGCCGAATTAATAAAAGCATGACTAACAACAGTGGGTGACTAAGTATTGAAGTGCAAATTGGTTTATTTTTTGTTTGTCAAACTAAATTTTAACAGGCCTCTCAACAGCTCACTTGGATGTTGCTATTCCTTCTCCACTGCACGTTAGATTCCTACCAAGAACAAAGATTTGTGTGATAAACTTAGATGTTTGTTCTGTCTGGGTGTTCTACTGTATTTTTTGGATGTATTTACAAAAAAATGAAATGTATTTGTAACGAATCTGAAGAATGGAAGACCGTGTTACTGGTTTATGGCACATCGCCAATTGCTTAGGCGAGATGGGTCAACCCAACACACATACCTACATCTATATTTCTCTTATTGGCAGAATTGAATTCGGCCCAGCAACGGCGGTTAACTTGGATCAGAAACACTGCTACAGTGTATGGATCACTTTCTCTATATAGACATTCTTCCCACTACTAGGCTCACTAAAGTAAGTTCGTTTGCAGGACAATGTGTACGCTTCTATAACAAAGTCCCAAGCTAGATTCATCAGTTGTCGATTAGCAAATTCAAAACCATAATAAAAAGAAAACTTCTAACAAAAGCTTTCTATAAAATATCTGATTAAATAGATGACAAAAAAGCTTGGGACTGCACTATGCTCCAACTCATTACAAACACTAAACAATTAAGTACCTACCATAATTATTGTAAAAAGGATCATAAAAAAAACGCTGGGAACCAAGCCGTAAGTTTCTTGCCTGTTCTTCTAGGCTTTGGTTGCGAGGAACTGGCGGTAGATTCACCTAGTACCTATACCTATAAGACGTTTCAAAGTGATCCTAGTGATTGTACTGAATAAAGACCGTTTTGATTTTGATTTTAGAGTTTTCCATTGACTGTGAGTCGTAGAATCATATACCTCCGTCCATAGATAGATAGATAGATAGAAAATTCTTTATTGCACAAAACAAAATGTATCGTACATAGGCGAACTTAATGCTAGAGAGCATTCTCTTCCAGTTAACCTTTGTGTAGTTTTGATATCCATAGTGGACTAACATAGGTTCATTAAGATTACTTATCATAAAGTCTTCTGAAAGAAAAATTACTGAGTACCTACCTACTCTTGTAGGTAACTAGCATAGCCTTGAACATTTCAATCTACACAATTAAATATAACGTCAAGTCTGAACAAGGAGATACTTATTCAAGGAACATATCGGTTTATGGCTGCCTGAGACATCGGAAGGCGGATGTTCGAAGGTTTCTTGATTTTCCTGCCCCCTGCCTGCCTTTCCGTCCTCAATTCATGAATTTAATAATAGGTAGGTACTAGGTACTAAGGATATATTATGTAGGTAGTGGTGGCACTTGACGTAGCTATTCGGCTCGTGCATTTGCGTAGGAATGCTTCTTGCTTGTAAAAAATTGGCAAATATCTATAGACGAATAGGGTCACTATACAGCGTGGTTTTTGGGAAAAAAGACAAATGTGAAGTGACACTATAAAAATGTTGATTGCTCTAAAGACAGGCACGAAAACATTGGAATTCATTATTTTATATCTAACTAGCTGTTACCCGCGGCTTGGCTCGCGCACGTTTACTTTAGAACTTCTATATCCTTTCTTTATAGATTTATTAAAAAATATCTACATAGTCAGGCGGGCCGCTAGCCCCATTGGGGGTTCAATTTTGAAAAATCCTTCCTTAGTGGATGCCTAGGTACCTACGTCCTAAGAGGCATACGTGTGCGAAATTTTAGGCGGGCCGCTATTGGGGGTTGAAATTTGAAAAATCCTTCCTTAGTGGATGCCTACGTCATAAGAGGCATACGTGTGCGAAATTTTAAGTTTCTAGCCCCAAAGGGTTTGGCCCGTGCGTTTATACATCAGTCAATCACATTGTATTGTAAAATTAAGATAGGTACTAGTAATGTAAGCAAAAACCTCATCCTGATAGAGCCTAGCAAAGTAGTAGGTACCTAGTACCTACCTACTAGGTATATCACAACACAACAATTATGCCTCAAAGTCCAAGTTGTACCTATGCAAGTCATGTATGCTGATGACGCACTGCCTTTTAACTTTGTTTTTAGAAAACATGAAAAGGCCAATCAACCAGAGAATAATTGAAATAAGGCTCCTCCTTTATTAAGAGAAGTACCTATCTAAAGAGCAATGAAAGTAAATGTAAACTTTATCGGTCATTTACTTAGGTAAGTACCTACTAGGTGTAGGTAAGTAGGTACTTAAGTAGTGTTACAATGTATGTCGAATGATAATGATTGATTTGATGAAAGAGTTCATTCAATCATAGCAAAATCAGTTGAAATACATTACAAGTACTGAATGGTAGAGCAGTTCGATACAAACTAAATGAAGCAGATATTGATTACTTTCGAGCTCCGATAGAAACCTATTTTAGCTTTCACACAGGTGGAATCCTCAATGAGACTGGCAATAGCTGACAATATTTTTAACTCTGTCGCAGTTGCACCGAGCTCTCCCAAAATAGGGCAGTTTTTAAAGTTGAAGCTAGAGCTACATCCGCAGTCTGCGGGAAAGAGGGCTCATTGCGACAGACAGGGACGGATACAATGACCGAAATCGATGTTAGAGCAGTGCAAAAATACGTTTTTTGTTTCAGTCGCCGCCAGTTCACCCGCACTTAATATGTACCGAGACTCCCTTTCACGCACGCGACCACGCACTCAACGAACTCTGATGTAATAGATTTTTTTCGATGTACCTACCTAATAACGTAATAAAGCAAAGTGAAGCTGATCTTGTGATCGATATAAAATATTACTTATTTAATACAGAAAACTCGAGGCACGATGCTTATTAAGAGGATTACAAAACAAAATTAATAAAACGATAGCTAAAATAAACGAAATAAGAATAATTTAATGATAGTGCAACGAGTATCGAGAATTATTAGTTTGATCAAACGAAATTATATTATGTCAAAAAAACTATAAATCGATTGGTAAATGGGCTCACAAACATTAAACAGCTGTAGCTTCGGGCAACGTCGCCTTTGTTCGGTAAAACACAAGTAGAATAGCAGTCGGTCGCTGCCAGGCACGCTCGCGTTGTGATGAATCAGTGTGTGCGACTATTCAGTCAGTGGTCCAAGAACATCAAGTGAAGACACACTGCCGCGAGCTGCACACACTAATATTATCCTTTGTGCGTATTTTTTTATATATTCTAAATTGATGTGTGTGACAGGCGTGTGCGTGTGCTAGTGATAAACGTGTTGTTAATGTTGACATCTGTTACCGTGGATTTGCCCTGTCAAATTGATATTCAGGTAAGAATATTTTTTTATTTATTTATCTATGTAACTAATATTTTCTGACATTTAGCTGACCAAATGTATAATAAAGCATGCGACGTGTTTACAGAAAAATACCTAGGGACGATAAAGAACAAATGTTATTTTTTTATTGTCTACTACGATCGGTCATTGACAGGTCGTCATTCGTTTTGAAATAACAGCAGGCAAGTATCTACCTACTTTTAACAGTAGCTAGCCTAAATTCTTTCAAAGTTATTTCCGGAAGGGAAGTGAGACAAAGACTGACGAAGTTTTAGAAGTAGGTATGATCAGCTGATTGCCAAATGAATAATTTTAATGGTTCAGGTTACGTAGGTCTTCTCGTGGCATACCTACCTAGGTAGGTAGGTACCTAACTGTTTTACCTTCTCAATAAAGATACATATAAAAAAAAATAGGTACATACATATATAATAACATATGGGGACGGCGATAATTTATGTGTACCGGGTAGGTACTATTATTTATTCTGTGGTAGGTAGGTACCTACCGGTGCATGAAAAACTTGTGCGTTAGTTTATTACACGTAACTTACCTAGGTATTTACACTAGGCATATTCATACCCACCTACTGTAAGATTCGAATTCAGTATTTTTTAAAAGTAACTCAAAAGGATGCAACAGGATAAATTGTAATAGGTAGGTACAACCTTATTAGTTTCTTCTGAAAAGAAACAAAAGAAATGAGAAGAGGATTATCAATGCTTTGACATTCAATGAAGTCTAATAAAAATAAAGGCCACTTTATCCGGTTTCTGGGACATGTTCTACCAAAGCATATTATATATAGATCTACTATGGCTTTGTATCTACGCTATAACTTACCTTACTTTATGAAGGGTTTTACATAAAATAATTACGTTTCATCAATGATATCGACACAATTTATCACATCACTAGACCCTACATTATCATTGGGTCGCCACGAGGAATAAAAACTAAACATTTATAGGTAAGTACCTACTGAATGAAGCGCACCAAAACGGGTGCGTTATGAGGAAGTACTTTGGTGCGCTACGAGGAATGCCACACATATACATTACATACCTAGTAGGTACTGGTACATAATAATAAGTGAAGCGCAGAATTATTTTGATGTTCCATAGTTTTTCTGGTCTAATGGATGTGACCCTGCCCTCTGATTGTAAGGTAATGGGTTCGAATCCAGTCGTGCACCAATGGATTTTTCTTTTTGTCATTATTCAAAAAGAATAAAATGTGCGCAATTCCAGTTTTTTTCCCTTTCTTTCAAACGGTGAAGGAAAACATCGTGAGGAAATCTGGGAATACCAATTAATTTGAAATGTGGATATGTGCCCAATGTAATATTTGGACGTACCTCTGACTACCCCTCTTAGAAATCATTAAAGAAACTTTAGTAAGTAGTCATTCATAAAAGATCTGAGGGGATATCTACCGTGCCTGGGATCACAGTGAACAGACTCATGTCTTAACATAATTATGTATGCCTCAAGTTGATAGACGCAAGGCAGTTCATCGTAGGGCACGTTCCTATTGTGCGTGACATGCGAGGAAATGCTTAGTTATGGGTACGACTTAACATCCAGTGGGGCATATGTTAGTTCTATCAGCATCAAAAAAAAATCTTCTCGATCTACCTAACTTAAGTTGGTGGGAGTCCGGTTATTGTACGACATGATAATGTACAGCACGATAATGTACAGCATGATATTTGGAAAGCATGATAATGTACAGCACGTTAATGTACAGCATGATAATTGGAAGCCACTTTGGTACCGTAAAAAATAATTTCTGGCACTTCAGCGGCCGCTGCCGCGGCACGCTCGCTTTGCTCGCTCGCCTCGTGCGTAATTTATATGTTTCAACATAACCTAACGAATCCGACTCGACGGTACTAAAGTGGCTTCCAATTATCATGCTGTATATTAACTGGGTGTACATTATCAACACGTGACGATATTGCACAGCATGCTATTGTACGGGATGATAATGTACACCCAATAATTCAAACCAGTGGACACGGATTATCTGGGTGTGCATTATCATGCTGTGCAATATCATGCTGTACATTATTTGGCCGTACATTATTGGCTCCCGTTGGTGGGATACAGTGTTTTTTTTTAAAACAACTGTTCAATAAATACTCATTTTAAAAAAGAAAGAGTTCAAATTTTTTTTTTTACTTTTCTTTTCTTAGGATACTAAAAACTCGTGGACGAACGTCCAATGAAGCCAAGTTAGAAAAGAACAAATAGGTAGGTATAAAGGTTCTTCAAAAGCTGTAAAAGGACGTTGGGGACAAACTCAGAAGAAGGTCGAAGTAAAATTCAACTTCAGAGAGTATCTTGGAATTCCTATCTAAAAAATGAATTGAATAAAAGAAGGCGTATCACTGGCATTGCGTATCACAACTCAGTACCTCCTACTAACGGGGGGTATGAACTAGATTTAAAATTTTTGGATTATCATATAAATGATTATTTTTGTGAGCACTAAATGGTTAGTTAGTTTTTGAATTATTTTTAGGCAACAAGTTTGATAGTTTTTACATTCGAATTTAAAGATCAATTTTTATAAGGTCGTGGGTTCAAATCCCACTCGGATAATAACTTATGGGACTATCTTTGTGAAAGTAAGGATCGATCCTAAGGTCATGGGTTCAAAACTGGTCGTGCATCAATGAGTTTTTCTGTTCAAAAATTTATTTGCACAATGCCAGTACTCTTAAACGGTGAAGGAAAACATCGTGAGGGAACCGGCATGTCGTAGAACCTAAAAAGTTCTCATGTGTCAAGTGCTCGAAAGGAGCCTCTTGAGGAGCACTTAAAATCCTTTCACTACACAGTTTCGAAAGAAACTAGTGACACAACAAAAGAGAGAGATGCAAAAAATTTTTAATAAAAAAATTTAACCACTTTCAGAAGAATACCTTTTCCCCCTGAGCCTACAAAAGCAATTTCCTTCTCCTCTCTTCCAACAGGCTTCTAATACTTACAAATTAACCAATGATGATGAAGAACGCAAAACGAAATTACGGATTCGTTGTGCGAATTACTGTTCGTTAGGACCCTGAAACTAATGACAATAAAAGAACACTCCCAACAACTAAACATCTGTAATAAAAACCCATCAGTCCACTTTAATTGTATGGCTATGATGTAACATTTTTTTTACCGTTTTTAATAAGTTTATTCATACCTCATATCACAAGGCTTCAAGCTGAGGTCAAAGAGCCTATTTTTTACGTAATTTTGGAGATGAGTTTTTTATAACGCGCTATTGGATTTACATTTAAATAAAAGAAACAGTAAACAAACAATTCATTATTTTTGCCATAGCGGTATGGGCCATCCTCATAATTATCAGCCTGAAGAGGTCCACTGCTGGACATACACGTCAAAGTCAAAAAGTATTGTTACGAGCTCGGGGTTCGTATGGATAGAAAATGCACAATAATAATCCAAGAGATGACTTATTTATTTACACTAACACTTTACATAACTAAAACACTACTTAAAACTACTTAACACTACTTAACACACTTAATTATCACTCAACTATCACTTAACAAAAGTTCTCTTCCTTTATCCACTTCTTCCTGAGCCATTCCCTGGAACTGACTTCTTCCTCGAGTCATCTTCACAAACTGGCTCTCTTCTCGAGCCATCTCACCGAACTGACTCCTCGAACCGTTTTCACTAACTCACTTTCTTCTCGAGTCCTCTCCACAAACTGACTGACTGTCGCTCTTGCCGACTGGCTTTATATACGACGCAGCTAACCCGAGAATGTTCTGGATCATACTAGACCATACTTGCATCTCTTTCCACAGAAATAGCTCTCGTTCATTTCCTTCGATTGATTCTAGAACAGTAGTCTAGAATATTCGAAAGTCTGCTATCTCTTTCTAGTAGTGCTTTTCCTTCGATTGATTCTAGAACAGTAGTCTAGAATATTCGAACGTCTGCTATCTCTTTCTAGTAGTGCTATCTCTTTCACTCCTATGCAAATATGGCTCTATAGTGAAATGTCCTTCAATGGTCCATAAGGGGTCCTGAAAACGCCTGAAAACGGGTTTTCAGGATATTGCATGGATCGATGGGTAATAGCCTGAAACGGACTGAAATCATGTTTCAGGCGCCTGAAAACCACGGCAACTTGGTCGAAATTGTAATCAACTGGGAGGTGACAGAGCCTCTTCTGGCAACGGCTGAAAACATATTTCAGCCTTCTGAAAACACCTGTACGTCAGGATAAATAACGAAACAAGTTGCTAGGCGTCCGGCGCAACAGTATTTATGTATTAAAATCACAAGGATAACTTTGAAACGTCTTAAAGCTAGGTGACTCTAGGTGCCAGTTCCACGCGACCAAAGCCTAGAAGAACAGGCAACAAACTTACGGATTGGTTCCTACCGTTCTTTTGTATGATCCTTGTTACAATGTAGGTATTATAAGTGTGCCATAGCATAGGCGCTACGCATAGAGTTTCAGGAACTAATTTGAGTCTTTCATAATGCATATTTTTCTTTCATGGTGTCTGTCTGTTCTCTTGTTGCATTTATTAGACAGCGCTCAAGGTATTCCCACTCTCGTTTTTTTTCAGTTTATAAGAAAAAGACTACAACATTTTTGCTGTCAAATTATGTTAGTTTAGGATGTTAGTTTTAGTCATCCCGTAAATCAAATCAAATCAAATCAAATCAAATCAAAAAGTTTATTTGCAACTATGTAGGTAGATAAATAGTAGGTGGATAAAAAATTATAAAACTTATAAACTAATACACAAAAAATATATATACATAGTTAAACAGAGTTGCAAAATGGTAATGCAGAGTTGTAAATAGGTTAAATTAGGCAAATTTGACGAAAGCTGAATAGAAAAATACTAATTTTAGAAATGTCAGTCTGAGGTGGCATGCTGACACGGACTTAAGCGTAACCAGACTAAAATCTTTCATGACTAAAATTGCTGAAGTTACTTAGGAGTTGGTAGGTATTTTACGTAAAACCGGAAACGACACGCAATCACTCTCGAAATCACGGAAACGACACTCGCTTCAACTGAAACTAAAACAGGTGCACGACTTTGATCCCCAGGCACGGTAGACATCCAAGACACCAAGTATAAACTCCAGATTCTTTGAGGACGTCTAAGGGCGGTAGAAGTATGACCAAACATTACATTTGGCAAATTTTTGTTATTACTTTTTCAATCGATTTCTGGGGCGAAATACTTTTATAACTACTGTACTAAGTATTGCGTGGTGGTCGTGGTAGCTGCATGATGGTAGCGTGGATAGTAGCATCGATCTAAATATGAGCTGACGTTATAAACATGCAACTGGCTTGACTGGCACTGGTGCCCTAGTGCTAGCGGCTCCGCCTTCAGATCCTAAGGTCGTGGGTTCAAAACCGGTCGTGCACCAATGAGTTTTTCTGTTCAAAAATGTATGTATATGCACAGTACCAGTACTCTCAAACGGGGAAGGAAAATATCTTATCTTATTCTAAACTAGTGGCTTCCCGCGGCTTCGCACGCGTTGAATTGGTGAACCGTGATTGAGCCACAAACATCAAAACATCGTAACTTTCGCATTGATTTGTATATTATTAGGGTAAGATTTTAAATACCTACGTAGGTATATGGGATACCTATAGGCGTACATTACCTATATTAGGTAGGTAGGTATAGGTACTGACTGAGTTTGGCACAAACATGACAAATACAACAAAGACAACCTTACACGGAAAATATGTACTTATTTGTTCCTAGTTTCTACCTCAAAAACAAACGAAACGAAACAGCTTCACGACTTTGATCCCCAATCACGGTAGATACCCTCATATCTCTTCGTACCAACTCAAGATTCCCGTTTTTAGAATATCCCATATATAACACAGAATATAACATTGACGCTTCGTTGTATCCTTTTTACTCGAGCGCAACGAAGGAGGGTAACGTTTCAGGGGTTGTTTTCGAAAATCAAACTGTTTTTTTGTTATTTATCCACAGAACACATTTTCTTTTAGTTTGAAGTTAATTACACTACGCGTTAAAAATCTCCCATACAAACCTTGGGACTTTGGCAGTCTTTTGCACCCTTTGCAGGGGTAGTTTTAAAATAGTGAAAACGTGATTTTAATGTTATTCCTAAAATGTTATTCCTATTTTTTTAGCCTTGAAGTAAATCTACTTCAAGTTTCAAGTTTGTAGATTCAAGGAATAAATTTTTTCATACCAACGTTTTCAACCCTTTTTACACCCTTAGGGGTTGAATTTCCAAAAATCCCTTCTTAGTACACCTCTACGCCATAAGACCTATGTACTCTTCAAATTTCAAGTCTCTCTAGGACCAGCGGTCAAAACACTCCCATTCAAACTTTTACATCCCTTTGCACACTTATTAAGAGTAGTTTTAAAAAACTAAAAATGTTTTTCCTATTTTTTTGCCTTGAAGTATATGTACTCCAAGTTTCAAGTTTGTAGGTTCAAGGAATACAATTTTTCATACCAACGTTTTCATCCCTTTTTACACCCTTAGTGGTTGAATTTCCAAAAATCCCTTCTTAGTACACCTCTACGCCATAAGACCTATATACTCTTCAAATTTCAAGTCTCTAAGTCCAGTGGTCAAAAAACTCCCATACAAACTTTTACATCCCTTTGCACCCTTATTAAGGGTAGTTTTAAAAAACTAAAAATGCCTTTCCTTTTTTTTGCCTTGAAGTATATGTACTCCAAGTTTCAAGTTTGTAGGTTCAAGGAATACTATTTTTCATACAAACGTTTTCAACCCTTTTTACACTCTTAGGGGTTGAATTTACAAAAATTCCTTCTTAGTACACCTCTACGCCATACTACCTATGTACTCCTCAAATTTCAAGTCTCTAGGACCAGCGGTCAAAAAACTCCCATACAAACTTTTACATCCCTTTGCACCCTCATTAAGGGTAGTTTTAAAAAACTAAAAATGCCTTTCCTTTTTTTTTGCCTTGAAGTATATGTACTCCAAGTTTCAAGTTTGTAGGTTCAAGGAATACAATTTTTCATACCAACGTTTTCATCCCTTTTTACACCCTTAGTGGTTGAATTTCCAAAAATCCCTTCTTAGTACACCTCTACGCCATAAGACCTATATACTCTTCAAATTTCAAGTCTCTAAGTCCAGTGGTCAAAAAACTCCCATACAAACTTTTACATCCCTTTGCACCCTTATTAAGGGTAGTTTTAAAAAACTAAAAATGCCTTTCCTTTTTTTTTGCCTTGAAGTATATGTACTCCAAGTTTCAAGTTTGTAGGTTCAAGGAATACTATTTTTCATACAAACGTTTTCAACCCTTTTTACACTCTTAGGGGTTGAATTTACAAAAATCCCTTCTTAGTACACCTCTACGCCATACTACCTATGTACTCCTCAAATTTCAAGTCTCTAGGACCAGCCGTCAAAAAACTCCCATACAAACTTTTACATCCCTTTGCACCCTCATTAAGGGTAGTTTTAAAAAACTAAAAATGCCTTTCCTTTTTTTTTGCCTTGAAGTATATGTACTCCAAGTTTCAAGTTTGTAGGTTCAAGGAATACTATTTTTCATACAAACGTTTTCAACCCTTTTTACACCCTTAGGGGTTGAATTTCTAAAAATCCCTTCTTAGTGCACCTCTACGCCATAAGACCTATGTACTCCTCAAATTTCAAGTCTCTAGGACCAGCGGTCAAAAAACTCCCATACAAACTTTTACATCCCTTTGCACCCTTATTAAGGGTAGTTTTAAAAAACTAAAAATGCCTTTCCTTTTTTTTGCCTTGAAGTATATGTACTCCAAGTTTCAAGTTTGTAGGTTCAAGGAATACAATTTTTCATACAAACGTTTTCAACCCTTTTTACACCCTTAGGGGTTGAATTTCCAAAAATCCCTTCTTAGTGCACCTCTACGCCATAAGACCTATGTACTCCTCAAATTTCAAGTCTCTAGGACCAGCGGTTTAGGCTGTGCGTTGTCTATATGTCAGTCAGTCAGTCAGTCAGTCAGTCAGGACTTTGAGTCTTATAGTATTAGAGATGATAGATATTATTTTCCCCCACATTTTTTTATTTATTAACATTTTTAAATTATTCATTGCATTTCCGGAAGTCTTGCTAGAACCACATTATAAATTATAGTACCTCATTACAAAAACAAATACATTTTGATAAAAGGCGTTGTTTCACCAATATATGGAGCCGGGGTCTGGTCTATGTACACTGTACAGTATATATAATTATCGCTTAGCAATATAGTAACTGTTTTAAGTGCTAATTTGCCTCATTTTTACTTCGTTTTCTTGCTTAACAAGATTTTCTTTGTCAAGGAGAGCAACACAATACACTAAAAATATGGCGGACTGACATGCGTGAATGTCATTTTGACAACTGTTGTAAAGTCAAGCTTGATAATGAAAGTCATTACCGTCAAAAAAAGCAACAAAACTTACAAAAACTTATAAAATGCAATGCATCATATCAAACGTCATGTCAAACGTCAATTACAGACTGTCATGGCGGCTCTAGAAGTGTGCACATAGTAGGAAATTCGAACAGTTCAACATTTAGCGATAACAACTTTATTATGCATATAATATAATTATATAACATATAAATGAAATTGCATTTGTATGGTAATCTTCAATATTTTTCAAATATTTCTATGTACGGTACATAGACCAGACCCAGAATAAACCTGTCCTTTAATACAGCGGACAACTTGGTTTTTGCTTTAATATTATTCTTTGATTATTTAATTATCTTGTAAAGCGTGTGTATGTGTTTGTAACCCAGTTTCAATTTATAATTTCTATTTCCCTATAAAAAGCCAATGTGAAATGTGACTTACTGTGCTTTTTAATAAAACGAATAACGAAAATATGCCTGGTTTACGCTAAGGCGAGTTGCTAGACCCAGATACTCGGTCGGGTTGTTTTAAGTACCTATAAAAAGTACCGAATATAAACGATCTTCGTGAAATATTTGCTATTGTTTGCGTCACAAGAACCATTTCAAAAATCTTGATAAACACTTAAGAAAATGTGGTAGAGGGGCACGCATTTTTTGTATTTGCATACTCAAAGTCAAAGCGTATTTATTCAGTTGAATTATAAGGATCACTTTGAAACGGCTTAAAGCTAGGTGAATCTAGGTGCCAGTTCCACGCGACCAAGCCTAGAAGAACCGGCAACAAAGTTACGGCGTGGTTCCTACCGTTCTTTTGTATGATTCTGGCTCTAATACAATATAATAATATAATATTGAAGCTCCAGTGTGGTGCCAGCCAAGCCATGTGATTAATTGCTGGGTACTATGCAAATATCTTTATTTAGTAATATAACGAACTAGCGACCCGCCCCGGCTTCGCACGGTTATTGTGGGTTATCCCTAAAAGATTATGCTTGTATTATGCATATAAACCTTCCTCTTGAATCACTCTTTCTATAAAAAAACCGCATCAAAATCCGTTGCGTAGTTTTAAATATTTAAGCATACATAGGGATATAGGGACAGAGAAAGCGACTTTGTTTTATACTATGTGGTGATAGTGATAATATTGAAGCTCCAGTGTGGTGCCAAGCCATTTGATTAATTGCTGGGTACTACGCAAAATCTTTATTTAGTAATATATAACGAATGTACCGACTCTGACTAGCATAGCAACTAGTTAAGTGTAAACGTAGCTTAGACTAGAAACCTATTTCGGAGCATCCATAAAATTACTGGCGCTGCCAACCTTGTGCCGAGCCCGTACAATCTGTTGCAGTTGATATCGTGGTTATATTACGTAAGAGATATAGAAAAATACAATAGCTAGTTGTTCATTTGTTATGTGAACGTGTTGAACTGTGAAAGTAAAGGCTACTGTCTCTTTATTTTGAACTAGCGGCCTGTCCCAGCTTCGCATGGGTGGTCATAAATTTTTTGAACATATTAGGATAAACTTAGACCGTGGGTTCGAGCCTCGCGAGCCTACTTCTACACTAATATTATAAAGAGAAAAGATTTGTATTTTTGTTGTTTTGTTGTTTTGTTGTTTTGTTGTTTTGTATGTAACGAATAGGCTCAAAAACTACTGGTCCGATTTAAAAAATTCTTTCACCATTAGAATGATACATTATCCCTGAGTAACATAGGCTATATTATATTTTCAAAAAAATCAGGGATCCTTACTAAAACTCTAATAATGTAACCCAAGGTGGAAAAAGAAAACCTTACAACGCGTGCGCTGCGAAAACTATTGATGATAGAACAAAATAATGTACTACGATTTTGTAGAACACGTCATCATCTACAAAAAATGTCGCGACAGCATATGTCTAACTATTATAGTTATGTCACAATAAGTGTTCTTTTATTATAAAAATTTAATTGAAATGCCGCCGCTAGAAAAGGGTCTTTATTTGTACCTTGGTATTAATCCTTATCCAAATAAATCTTTTCATATTCAAGACTGGTTCAATACCTATACATTACTTCTTGAATTTTTCAAATCGGACATTCCATTCAAAAGATTTAAAAAATATAAGGTCACGGGGCGCGTTCTCGCCCAGCGCGGGCCCGGGCAAGGCGCGAGTTAGAAGTGACTCGAACCCACCACGGTCTAAGTTTATCCTAAAACGTTGAAAAAATTTATGTCCACCCATGCGAAGCTGGGACAGGCCGCTAGTATGTCATACATTTGCACGCCAGAGACTGAAATCGCATCCCGAGCGTGACCCGTGGACCCGTTAACGTTTTTAATTTCGTCATATCTTTTGAATGGAATGTCCGATTTGAAAAATTTAAGAAGTAATCTATAGGTATTGAAACCGTCTTAATTATGAAAAGATTTATTTGGATAAGGATTAATACCAAGGTACAAATAAAGACCCTTTTCTAGCGGCGGCATTTCAATTAAATTTTTATAATAAAAAACACTTATTGTGACATAACTATAATAGTTAGACATATGCTGTCGCGACATTTTTTGTAGATGATGACGTGTTCTACAAAATCGTAGTACATTATTTTGTTCTATCATCAATAGTTTTCGCAGCGCACGCGATGTAAGGTTTTTGGTTTCCACCTTGGGTTACATTATTGGAGTTTTAGTAAGGATCCCTGATTTTTTTGAAAATATAATATAGCCTATGTTACTCAGGCATAATGTAGCATTCTAATGGTGAAAGAATTTTTGAAATCGGACCATTCGTTTTTGAGCCTATTCGTTACATACAAAAATACAAAGCTTTCCTCTTTATAATATTAGTGTAGATATAATTATGACATAGACCTTTTCTGGCAAAAATGACGATACACTTGTATACCGGAGCTTTCATCATAATCGTAGACACCTTGTACTTAAGACGTAGACTACCGCTAATATTTTTCTCGCTTGCAAATATTAATATTTTTGAAGATACCTTCACTTATGTTAAAATGTGCGAGCTAGAAGTTGTTTGACAATTGTCATCCTCTTAACTGACTGCTGAGCGTAAGCCTCCTCTCTCAGACGCCACTCTTGTCGGTTTTGAGTCTTTTGAATCCAGGACTTTCTTCGTCCGCAACGATGACATATATCCACCCGCCTGGCTGGTTGTTCTGCTAAGTCCTCTCGGGTATCTGATAGACCTCTACCAGCGTAGAGGTCGCGTTTTAAGAGTAGTAGAGCTCTTAGTGAAGGGCTCGTCCGGGGAAGTACTACCACCACGCCTTTTTCTACCGCCAAACGAATTAACATCTGTATGCCTCAAGTTGATGGACGCAGGGCAGTGCATCGTAGGGCATGTTCCTATGCGTGACTTACGAGGCAATGCTTTTTTTATAGGTGATGGTTACCACTTAACATCAGGTGGGCCATCTGCTTGTTCCATCAGCTAGTTTCTCAGACTAAATAAATTTATTTTGTCTGAGGCTAGTTTAATAAAAAAAAGCGTTTTTTAAATAGTACCGTTGGCGATAATTTTCAAGGCTTTACAAAGTAGGCTGTAGAACTTCCGTGCACTCAAGCCATGGAGGGAATATCATGAATATTAAACATGAAGCATTATCTTATCAAGGTAAAGGCTTTGCTTTTATTACTTTAGAAATTTCATTACCTAATTACGCCCCGTATTCTGAAGAGCCTGTTCATTACTTAAAAGTTATAAGTCGTTCATAATATTTTCAGTAAAAAGTATACCTACTTACTGTTGGTATTAAAAATCTTGTTTGTATGTTTATCTAAAATGTTTTTTTTATGTTTTATTATAGGGCAGTGTAGTTGCCCAGCGACAAATACTTACCTTAATATAAATTTTAAAAAAATGTTTATCTGACTTTGACAGTTCTTCAGTGTCATGTCATGTCAAAGGTACTTATACATATTTTTACTTAAATTACTTATATTTTTACTCATTCTACCGACCGACTTTATGACTGACCGACTGCATGGACTGGCTTGACTAAAAAGCTATAGATATCACTTGACACTGGCACGATGGGCACGATTGTCTGTCGAATGACGGAAAGGTGCCATAAGCAAAGAAGAAGTTTTAATGATTCGTTTTCTATCATTTTGGGAAGCAACATAGCTTTTTCATTTTAATTGTTTTTCTAGTGTTATTTTGAGTTGTGTTGTGTAATTTCGGTGGTATTTTAACCAACATTACTTGAGGTCTTAGCACAAAGTGTAAGCATTTGGAATGAAAGTGTAATATGTGATATCCTGATTTGACTGAAAATGTTTCGAATGTTTTGAAGAAAACCGCCACCATTTTCTTCAAAACAAAATATGACGGCCGACTTGACTATGGACTGACTTGACTAAAAAGTATTCAATACAAATCACTTGACACTGCCAAGATTGTCTGTCGATTGACGGACAGGAGCCATAAATTGAGAGAAGAAGAAGAAGTTTTAATAAATACATTACAGTTACAGTATGCTGATGTTGAGTTAAGGGGCTGACAACTATAAAACAACTTCTCGCTCGCACGTTTCGACATGTTGAAAGATATAAAATTACCACACAGTTTAGTAAAAAATTAATTTTGATCGATACAAGTTTTCCTACTTAAAAGTTTGCTTATGTACGAAAACTAGTAGAGCAAACTTTTGAGTAGGAAAACATGTATCGATGAAAATGTATTTTTTACTAAACTGTGTGCAATGTGATTGCACACAAGATGCAATCTTTCAACATGTCGAAACGTGCGAGCGAGAGTCACTTTAGCTCATGTCTTCGCCTTATAGAGGTAGGTATCTAAGGAGTTACGGGAAGTAGTTCCTAGTACCTACCTAGAGCAAGGCCTTACAATATCAAAGTATGTATACGGAAAAACTGTCAGCAGGTTTAATAAACAGTTTTTTTTGTGTTATGTAGACAAATATGGTCACAGTGCCTTGAAAATTGTTATGAGCCACGGTAAATCGTCAAAATTAGCAAAATCATCATGATTCGACGTTACGTGAATCAACTACCATTACTGAGAGTACTGGTGGTCTAGTAGTAACGCTTGTGGGTACGCTTTTGCACTCTTCCATGGCCTCGAGACGGGTCTGGCTCTATAACTTGGAGACCCTTCTCTGCCTATGTCCATAACCTAGAAGACTGCCTGCTCCAAGAATAAACGAGGCATCTGTCCTTTACTGATGTAGGTAATTATGCGTTGCATGATAAAACAGTTGGAATAAGCATAGGTATAGTACCCGGTAAATACACTGAACTTTATGAAGGTAATCGCTCTAGGCATGTGCTACGGCGAAGCAGTTAATCACATGATCAATCTACGAGTAGTACTAGTTATGCGTTACGTTTAGGTTGGCTGCAAGCTAGCTGTCCAATCGCATGATCGAATGCCTACATACACAAGTGAACTGCAGTCTACTTTAGGTGCCAGCATTACACAAGGGCCTCCCGGTCAATGGCCTCTGGTCAAGGGTGAAGCGGCCCTTGCGTGAACGACCCGTAATAGTGTCACGGTAATTCCATTTCACACGTGAAATTTAACCATCCAGTTGCAGTTAAACATTTGCTCAGTAAAATATACCGCTAAAACCACTCAAAATAAAAATTATATTTTTAGCTTAACTTCTATTACTTATATTATCTAATAAAAAAAACTTGCTCGCTGGCATACCTTTCTCCAAGGTTGGTCCTTCATTGCTGAGGGTCGTGACGTAGTTCTACACAACTTAGTAGAGCTAGAGCTAGCTTCTTTCAAGAGTACCTAGTAGAGCTCTTTGTGAAGGGCTCGTCCGGGGAAGTACCTTAAACCACCACGCCTTTTTCTGCCGCCAGTTTCTCTTTTTCTGTTGCTGTATTTCGGTTTAAAGAGTGTGGTTGCCGATATATGAGCCTTAACATCTGTATGCCTCAAGTTGATGGACGCAGGGCAGAGCATCGTAGGGCACGTTCCTATCGTGCGTGACTTACGACGCAATGCTTTGTTATAGGTGATGGTTACCACTTTACATCAGGCGGGCCATCTGCTGGTTCCATCAGCTAGTTGAATAAAAAAAAGTATTTCGATAGTTTTTCTCCACTTCCTCTACTCTATCTTCGGCTCGGTGGAGTTAGACGTTGACTGGCATTTCCAGAATATCCGACACCTGTACCCCAAGTTTGAGCTTTGTTTTTCGTTTTCTGCATGGTCTAGCCTTTTTTGAATGGAGATTCGATAAGCGCCTCGATAAGAACGATAGACCCTCCAAAAAACGGCTGAACGATAAAGAAAACTAAAATCGAGAACAAAACTCAGATTTGGGAACTTCAGCCTTACCGCGAACCCAAATTGGTAATAGGAATCAATACTTTGATTATATTTTAACAGTCTTAAGCTTCGGCCAAACCTGCGCGACCAAAGCCACTGCGAAGCGGGAGCGTCTGCCGCGATCGTTACCCATTTTTTTTTCGAGTGTACTAAATGCTGTTGATCGTCTGACGATTCTTACAGCGCTACCGAACAAACACGTTACCCATACTTTCTTTATGACGCTTTGCACACCTACGCGACGCAACGCGTGCAAAACTCCATAGAAAAAGTATGGGTAGCGGCCGCCGCGCGGCAGACGCTCCCGCTTCCCGCGTTACTGACGCGCAGGTTTGGCCGAACCTTTAACAGTACCTATCTAAATCCTTTGAAACTTAACTAGGGGATTGTTTATGTCAACTGGGCTTAATTTACCACTAAAACTTTTTGATACTGATAATATTGCAAAAAATATCATCAAAGAGTTGATTCCGATCGCCAAAGTCACCAATAGTGATGCTCGCAATGTAATAACAAGCACATGACACCATTACGTTACATTTTTTTAAATTAAATGTAACGTAATGTTTAATCATGGCGTCAGGATGGACTATTGTGAAACAAAAATACTAATCCCTGATGCCATTTTTTTTATTTATTTTAAGGGTTTTGTCGCTGGGCAAACACACTCCCCTATAATAAAACATCAAAAAAGAATAGGTACATCTCGTATCAAAACTTAATCTACCTAATTTACCCAAATTCTGCCAACCTATATAACATCTTGGCTTGACCCGACAGGGGACAAGCCAAGATGCTATTAATAATTCCAACATTCATACAATTTGTACCTACCTACATATTCGTTTCCATAGGCAATAAATATCTTTATCAGAGTATGGAGACCTCGGTAGAGACTGCAATGCAATTGTTACAAAGGGAATAACCACTCAATATCTTGCTTGTTCAGCCATAATAACATTCCCTAAAGCATATTTTACACGAACGAGAAAAACTGCTTTGATCCACTTAGTACCTATTTATTTTCAAGTTCGATATCATTTTGTATCTATCGCATTTTATATTTATTGCTTTACACGTATCAGCTAATGTCTGATAGCAAGCAGCTGATTTTTTCTTTGATTTGTAACAGATATGTTTGCTTTATTTTTACAACTATTTACAATGTCACGAGTAGGTATCATTATCAATAGGTGCTTTATCATGTAAGATAGCTATTAGACGTCACTAGTTTTTGTCTAGTAATCAAAAAGTCAAGATTATCTTAGTAGGTAATAAGTTAATAGGTAATGTAAAAGTCTACAGACAATTTTACAATTAAATTTAATTGGTTAATGGCCAACCACAAAAAATATTAGATTACACCTTTTTTCATAAATATTTAACGTTACGAATATCTACACTAATATTATAAAGAGGAAACCTTTGTATTTTTGTATGTAACGAATAGGCTCAAAAACTACTGGTCCGATTTCAAAAATTCTTTCACCATTAGAATGCTACATTATCCCTGAGTAACATGGGCTATATTATATTTTCAAAAAAATCAGGGATCCTTACTAAAACTTCAATAATGTAACCCAAGGTGGAAAACAAAAACCTTACATCGCGTGCGCTGCGAAAACTATTGATGATAGAACAAAATAATGTACTACGATTTTGTAGAACACGTCATCATCTACAAAAAATGTCGCGACAGCATATGTCTAACTATTATAGTTATGTCACAATAAGTGTTCTTTTATTATAAAAAATTAATTGAAATGCCGCCGCCAGAAAAAGGTCTTTATTTGTACCTTGGTATTAATCCTTATCCAAATAAATCATTTCATAATTAAGACGGTTTCAATACCTATAGATTAAATGTAACGTACTTCTTAAATTTTTTAAATCGGACATTCCATTCAAAAGATATGACGAAATTGAAAATGTTAACGGGTCCACGGGTCACGCTCGGGGTGCGATTTCACTCACTCAAGGAGAAGCGCGTGCAAATGTATGAAATAAGTAGACGCGAGGCTCGAACCCACGGTCTTAGTGTATCCTAAAATGTTCCAAAAATTTATGACCACCCATGCGAAGCTGGGACAGGCCGCTAGTAGTAAATAAATAATCTCCATCTAGCCGCTAGCCCCAAACTAAGCAAGGCTTGTAGGTACTATGGGAACCAGGCTATCTATGTTTTTTTTTATGAAACAAAAATAAATTACTTATATATTTAAAATAAAAAGCCTGCTAGAAAAACAATCACATATCCTCATAAAGGTAGCAATTTATGCGGTATACCCAACCAATTCTTATTTAGTCTATTTATTCGGCAAATATGAAAATCTTTGCTCCGAAAGGCGCTCGTAGCGCACCTTATTACTTTTAAATGTACCTTTCAACATTATGAAAGATATAAAATCAATGAACTTATTTATGAAAAATCTAATGAAACCAGTTTTCCTACTAAAAAGTTTGCATAAGTGCGAAAACTATTACCTATAGCTAACTTTTTGGTAGGAAAACTTAAAAATTTAAAACACTGAAACTTGTTTAGATCAAAATAAATGTTGAACTGTGTGCTATGTGATTGTACAAAACTTGGTTGATTGCGATTTTTCGTAAATAAGTTCAGTTATTTTATACCCGGTGTATTTCGTATCACCTATCCTAACGACATCAAAACTCTCCCTTCGCTTTAGGTAGAACAGTTTATATGGGAAAATTTAATTGTTGTTTTTACTATCTTCTTCGCAATTTTTACATATTTTCTCACCGTTTGATTAAACATTCCCTGGACTACGATAACCATTTCAAAACCAAAATCAGCTAAATCGGCCCAGCCGTTCTCGAGTTTTAGCGAGACAAACGAACAGCAATTAATTTTTATATATATAAATTAATAAAAAATAAATAATAAATATTGGTGGACTTTCCACACAGCACTATCTAGTCCCAAACTAAGCCAAAGCTTGTAATATGGGAACTAGATAGCTGATATAATACATATATACTTTTTTTTGTAAATACATACTTATAATATTATATAACACCCAGACAAAGAACAAACATGTATGTTCATCACACAAATGTTTGTTCTCGGTGGGGATCGAACCCACGGCCTACGGCGCAGAAGGCAGAGCTACTACCAACTGAGCTGTGAAGGCTGTCAAATATAAGAGATAGAGAAGAGATTATCACTGTGAATATTTGACAGCCTTCACAGCTCAGTTGGTAGTAGCTCTGCCTTCTGCGCCGTAGGCTGTGGGTTCGATTCCCACCGAGAACAAACATTTGTGATGAACATAGATGTTTGTTCTCTGTCTGGGTGTTATTTAATATTATAAGTATGTATTTACAAAAAAAAAAACTATATAAGTAGTATATCAGCTTTCTGGTTCCCATATCACAAGCTTTGGCTTAGTTTGGGGCGAGATAGTGCTGTGTGGAATGTCCACTAATATTTATTTATTTATTTTAATTTAATATTAAATCATTAATCAATGTAAGAAGTGATTATCGTGTTGCCAGCCAGCTGACCCCCATTTACATCAGCAGTGGTAGCTTATCTCACTGGGTTAGTGAGTAGATTTTGTATCAAATGCTAACGTAACTCAAGGTTAGCGTAAGACCCTAGTGGGTGCAATTTAGCTTATACGATAAGACCAGATAATGGGTCGTTTTGTTTGTCCGCACTCTTATGTTTTGGGTAGTGGTTCTGGGACGTATCGTGTTATGTTGGATTTAGGTGCCATTTGGGTTCAGCAGGTAAGGCAATTAGGTCTATTTTTATTAAGTACATACCTACTCAATTTATTATAAAAAAATTAAGCTTTTTTTTTAAAAAAAAAACTATGACTTCGGAAAATAAATGTGGATCGAAAAAATAAATTTCATAATTGTGGATCGATTTCCTGTGCAGTTTTCGAAGTTTATGGCTATTTTCTCGGTTATTTTAAACATTGGTAACCTTGGCTACTTAGAAAAAATATGACAATAAATATGTAAGTGTTACGGCCGGTTTCTGAAAGCCCGATCAAAACTAATCGAATGTCAAGTCACTTGCTATCTCTATCTAATTCGATGTAATAGCTGAAATAACGAGTGACTTTACATCCCATTCGTTTTGAGCGAGCGTTCAGAAACCGGCCGTAAGTATGACAATCAGGAACATGGATAATTTAAAGTAATTATTAATGTAAATTTATTTTATTTTGTAGCCACCTTAAGTCCAATTCCCATCGTCTATTCTTGCCAATATTCATTAATTTAATATTAAATATTCAATATTGATCTATCTAACTCTGCTACCTCGCGAGCGTAGCAACGTCACCAAAACAAAGGTTGCGCATTTCATAATTGCCACTATTACCACAGAATAAATAATGGAACTACGTATTCTGTGATACTAAGTAGGTACTATTCCGAGTATAATATTGTAACAACGTTTTCACCTAACCCTATTTAACTTTGAAGTTGCGTGAGTTAAAACATTTAACGCGTTGTGTAAAAAATATTTGAATTTTGTCACGCAACTTATAAACTTGCTTTTGAAGCCTAAATTTCATTAAAAAAGTTTTTTTTGTTATGGAAATCCTCTAAAATATAGAAAAAAATAAATAATTGATAAGTATTATTATTGCAAAGCATTTGTTTACTTATCGCATATATATATATATATATATATATACTAGTGGCTTCCCGCGGCTTCGCACGCGTTGAAGTGGTGAGCCGTAATTGAGCCACAAACATCCAAACACCGTAACTTTCGCATTGATTTGTATATTATTAGGGTAGGATACCTACGCAGGTATAAGAGATACCTATAGGCGTACATTACCTATATTAGGTAGGTAGGTAGGTAGGCATAGGTACTGAGTTTAGCACAAACATGACAAATACAACAAAGACAACCTTACACGAAAAAAAAATATGTACTTATTGGTTCCTAGTTTCTAACCCAAAAACAAACGAAACGAAACAGTTTCACGACTTTGATCCCCAGGCACGGTAGATACCCTAAGATCTCTTTGTACCAACTCAAGATTCCCGTTTTAGAATGTCCCCTACAAACATTGACGCCTTGTTGTATCCTTTTTACTTGAGCGCAACGAAGGACCGAAAGAAGGGTAACGTTTTAGGGATTGTTTTCGAAAATATAACTGTCTGTTTGTTATTTATCCAGAGAACACATTTTCTTTTAGTTTGAAGTTAATTACACTACGCTTTAAAAATCTCCCATACAAACCTTGAAACTTTGTCAGTCTTTTGCACCCTATGCAGGGGTGGTTTTAAAATATTTAAAACGTGATTTTAAATTATTTATTGTGGAGTATATTTACTTCAAGTTTGAAATCAATAGCACTATGCGTTAAAAATCTCCCATACTAACTTTTACCAGCCATTTGCACCCTTTGCAGGGGTAATTATCAAAAGTTAAAAGCGTCATTCTTAATTATTTATGTCTTAGTATATTTACCTCAAGTTTTAAATCAATCGCACCACGCGTTAAAAAACTCCCATACAAACTTTGACATCCCTTTGCACACTTATTAAGGGTAGTTTAAAAAAAAAAGTTTTGCCTTTCCTGTTTTTTAGCCTTGGAGTACATTTACTTCAAGTTTCAAGTTTGTAGGTTCAAGGAATACAATTTTTCATACCAACGTTTTCAACCCTTTATACATACTTAGGGGTTGAATTTCCGAAAATCCCTTCTCAATACACCTCTACTCCATAAGACCTATATACTCTTCAAATTTCAAGTCTCTAGGACCGGCGGTCAAAAACCTTCCATGCAAACTTTTACATCCCTTTGCACACTTATTAAGGGTAGTTCTAAAAAACTAAAAATGACTTTCCTAGTTTTTGCTTTGGAGTACATGTACTCCAAGTTTCAAGTTTGTAGGTTCAAGGAATACTATTTTTCATGCAAACGTTTTCAACCCTTTTACACCCTTAGGGGTTGAATTTCCAAAAACCTCTTCTTAGTACACCTCTACGCCATAAGACCTATGTACTCTGCAAATTTCAAGTCTCTAGGACCATCGGTCAAAAAACTCCCATACAGACTTTTACATTCCTTTGCACACTTATTAAGGGTAGTTCTACAAAACTAAAAATGCCTTTCCTATTTTTTGCCTTGGAGTACATGTACTCAAAGTTTCAAGTTTGTAGGTTCAAGGAATACTATTTTTCATGCAAACGTTTTCAACCCTTTTACACCCTTAGGGGTTGAATTTCCAAAAATCCCTTCTTAGTACACCTCTACGCCATAAGACCTATGTACTCTTCAAAATTCAAGTCTCTAGGACCAGCGGTCAAAAAACTCCCATACATACTTTTACATCCCTTAGCACACTTATTAAGGGTAGTTTTAAAAAACTAAAAATGTATTTCCTATTTTTTTGTCTTGAAGTATATGTACTCCAAGTTTCAAGTTTGTAGGTTCAAGGAATACAATTTTTCATACAAACGTTTTCATCCCTTTTTACACCCTTAGGGGTTGAATTTCCAAAAATCCCTTCATAGTACACCTTTACGCCTTAAGACCTATGTACTCTTCAAAATTCAAGTCTCTAGGACCAGCGGTCAAAAAACTCCCATACATACTTTTACATCCCTTAGCACACTTATTAAGGGTAGTTTTAAAAAACTAAAAATGTATTTCCTATTTTTTTGTCTTGAAGTATATGTACTCCAAGTTTCAAGTTTGTAGGTTCAAGGAATACAATTTTTCATACAAACGTTTTCATCCCTTTTTACACCCTTAGGGGTTGAATTTCCAAAAATCCCTTCTTAGTACACCTCTACGCCATAAGACCTATGTACTCCTCAAATTTCAAGTCTCTAGGACCAGCGGTTTAGGCTGTGCGTTGTCTATATGTCAGTCAGTCAGTCAGTCAGTCAGTCAGTCAGTCAGTCAGTCAGTCAGTCAGTCAGTCAGTCAGGACTTTGATTCTTATAGTATTAGAGATTTATTATTTTATAGTAATAACGCAATAAAACAAATTGCAGAAAATATAAGCCACTTTGTAGAAAGATGAATGCTAACTCTTTGTATATGAAAATCGAATAATTACGTCAATATTAATATTGATACAAATATTTATCATACTGATAGTACAACAGCTATCTCTTTATTAATAAGTAATGAACTAATAAACAGTATAATTATGATAACTTATAACCTTTGATGCACATATAATTCACAAAGTCACACAGTCAAGTCGAGATATTACAGACACAACCAGCCATCACAGCTCAAATAAATCAATATTGGTGGACATTCCACACATCACTTTCTAGCCCTAAATTAAACAAAACTTGTACTATAGGACCCAGATTGCAGATTTCCGTCACCCCCATGGCGAAAGGGAAAAGCGAAGGCATTTTCCCACCTTAAAAGCAAAAATCCGTGGGTTCAATCCTACCGAGAACAAACATTTGTACAATGATTTCTCTGTCTGGGTTTTATAATCATTTCCTATATTATAATGGTTTTGCAGTAGGTATTAGGTATCAGTTATTCAGTTCCCAATTCCCATAGTACAATAAGCTTTGCTTAGTATCTAGGGCTAGACCTAGATTATCTACTTATGACAAAACATTACGGAATCAAAAGTTATACTGTGAGATTTACGGCTAACGTCGGGGCGTGCTCGGCGTATACCACTTATAGTTTGTACAGTCTTTATCGCCCTCTGTTATGTAAAGTAGCTTTATCAAAGACTTGTTTTGGTGTCGTTTATCACCGTCTGGTTTTTGCTTCGACCGGCACGGCTATAGGTCTTGGTTCTAAAAAACATTGACCTAAAAACTCTATCCCACATTTGGAGATATTATAGAGGTATAGAGTAATATCGCAAGTATAGTAATATAGCCAGTCGGAGACTGGCGATATACTCAAGAAGCCTGTAATAAAATAAAAGAAAAATAGTTTAGGAATGTATGAACAAATACCTTTTGTAAGACAACTCTCCGATATCTGCATAACCTCTTGACCAATTTTCATCGTAATCTTACAAGCAAGATAATTTTTACAAACATTCGACTTGTTAAATTTCATGCAGATCGCTATGGTCGGACAAATAAACATACAACGCCAACCCATCACAAGTGTTTTGAGAAATCTTCGCTCGAGATTGCATTCTGCATACTGCCATTCGTGACGCAATGGATTTCCATTGCGTCACGAATGGCAGCGCATTTTCAAATTTATTGATATAGGTATCCTGAATTTTTTGTTTTGTGTGCCTAAATAAATAAATAAATTTCAATAGTCAGCCTAGGAACTTCATCAACGCAGTTTGGCCGTTATATCTACACTAATATTATAAAGAGGAAATATTTGTATTTTTGTATTTTTGTATGTAACGAATAGGCTCAAAAACTACTGGTCCGATTTCAAAAATTCTTTCACCATTAGAATGCTACATTATCCCTGAGTAACATAAGCTATATTATATTTTCAAAAAAATTAGGGATCCTTACTAAAACTTCAATAATGTAACCCAAGGTGGAAAACAAAAACCTTACATCGCGTGCGCTGCGAAAACTATTGAAGATAGAACAAAATAATGTACTACGATTTTGTAGAACACGTCATCATCTACAAAAAATGTCGCGACAGCATATGTCTAACTATTATAGTTATGTCACAATAAGTGTTCTTTTATTATAAAAAATTAATTGAAATGCCTCCGCTAGAAAAGGGTCTTTATTTGTACCTTGGTATTAATCCTTATCCAAATAAATCATTTCATAATTAAGACGGTTTCAATACCTATAGATTACTTCTTCAATTTTTCAAATCGGACATTCCATTCAAAAGATATGACGAAATTAAAAATGTTAACGGGTCCACGGGTCACGCGCGGGGTGCGATTTCACTCACTCAAGGAGAAGCGCGTGCAAATGTATGAAATAAGTAGACGCGAGGCTCGAACCCATGGTCTAAGTTTATCCTAAAATGTTCAAAAAAATTATGACCACCCATGCGAAGCTGGGACAGGCCGCTAGTTCATTATAAATGCTCGCTTACATTTATAATTAATACCTAGTTTGTTTCAAAATCGGGTAGGGATTTCAAAATTGGATGCGTCGATTTGTTTTCTATGTTAAGTAGTTATCTATGAAGACGGCATTTCTTACTGGCCTTGTACGCGACTTATTGATTTTGGCTTCATTCGCTACTAGGTTCTCCATTTGCAAGCTAAATTCTGTATAATAATTGGTAATATGTAATGATTTAATACATTATACTAATAAAGAAAATTACAATGAATACAAGTATTTAAAAAATGTACAAAATACATATATGAAACAGTTGAGCTATCTGCAGACCGTTGCAAACGATCTAGAGATAACTTAACTGATCCAAATCAGTATAATTGGTTATCATTGCGCTTTCAAGCAGTATACTGGTACAGAGTAACCCCCAATTATTTGTTTGGCCATGCCCATCTGTCTGTAATTTTGTCTTCAAAATGTCGTCTTTTCGGCTTTCCTACGTTTCGTCTCGCGGTTTGTGATGGCCAATCACATGTATAATTAATATGGGACAGGCCAACCAATATCCGGCAGGCTGATATCAACCTCAGCATGTATTCTCACATTGGTGACCACTATGTTATCCAGCTGTCGATCACTACGGAACAGCTCAGGTGTCGTCCAACAAAACCATTGCTAGTATTTAAACGAAGGTCTCTCTTGTTCCAGGGCCACAGACCCCAAGATGTCAATAGTACGATGACGTCAGGCCTAAAGATGGAGTCAAAAGGCACTCAGATTCACTTGCCGCTGATAGGACGAGGCAGTCGCGGCGAGTTGAACGACAAGGTTACCTTCTCATCCAAATCTCCACCGCTGGTGGAGCAGCTCAATAATGTACAGGTTTTAGGGTAAGTACCAAATTTTACTACTGCTGCAAAATGTGGGTATGTGCCAAATGTAATGTTTGTATGTCCTCTGACTACCCCCTTAGACGTCCTCAAAGAATCTGGTGTTAGACTAGAGATCTGAGGGGATATCTACCGTGCCTGATTAAAGTCGTGAAGCTGTTTCAGTTTTTTACCAAATTTAAGCCTGACTTTTTTTGGGTTTCTTTGTTGGAGTGCCTCTGCACGCGTGGCATCCATAATTCAACTCTCAAAACCCGTTTCATGTGTTCTAAAAAGAAACCAAAAAGAAAAAACATATTAGTTATTTTTGACCTTCGTGGCGTGGGCGGTTACTAGCCGAGTCGTTAGCATGATCTGCATATAGTTGTTTTGACCAAAATAAAACGTCAAAGGGAATAATCGTTTGGGGACTGGGTTATTATGGGAGCTAATAGGACTACGGGTTGTTTTTATATAACAATCGAGAGCACTGTTGGTCCAGTGGTAGCAACCTTACTTTCCAATCTCTGAGACGCATGTTTGTTATCCAGTAGTTTGTTATTTAGATTTTTCTATTCGAAAATTTAGCTTGTTGACCCAGTTTTCCCTCTGGATTAGGCTAACTAAGCTGAGAGAATCACATATAGTCGCTGTGCAAGTTTACTATATTCTAAAATCTTGTCCCAGACACGACAGCCTCCTGTAAATAAGGGCATGAGTGAAAGGTGACCCGCTCTAGACCTACAATAGATGCAAAGGCCTGTTTATTGAGCGTTTCTATCACTAATCTGAAGAGTTTCGTGGCGGAGAACTATGTTAAAACTAGGGCACTGCCTATAGTGAAATCTATGGATGCCGATGGTGATTGGATTTCGATTGGTTTGGCTAAACGAGTGAGTCGGCTGACGAACAGGAATCGAATGTCTGACCCTCGCGGGAGTTCAATCGGAAAATGATTCGGTTAATTTAGCGTCCGTACTTGGGAGCAAGATTTTATGGCTGTACTGTAAAATCAATACATTGGGATCTGTTTTCAACAACTTGTGATTTTTCGCTCGAGAATATAAATATGAGAAGCAATAATATTGTACTATATAGCTGGTTTGTTTTTATACTTTTTGGGGATGGGCCAAGCAGATGGCCCAACGGATGGTTATGTGGTAACCATCACCAATAACGAACTTTTTTTTAAATATAACTTAAAACCGACAATTTTCATTACCACTTCAAGGCGCTTCACACAAGTGACCAGTTCAAGGCCTAAATAATGAACTAGGTACGTTTAAGTGGTGTAAGAGCGAAACTTCCAGTTGAATAATCGCAACGCAAGACGCACAAAAAAGCAGTATTGTTAGATTGTTATTTGTTACCAAGCAGCTTATAAGGTCTCGTTTAGGCTTGAATAGTTCTCTTTTGGTCATTTTTATGTGAATGATAAAATATTTATATAGATATTTATGTTTTTAAGCTTATAGCCTACCTGATGTTAAGTATTTACAGTCCAACCACGACGTTTATCATAACTTTTCATGACTATTATACAAACAGAGGTTAAGCATTATTGATATATTCATAATACCTACGTCATATAACTGTCAGAGGAAATACATTTATTCCTGTTGAATATGATAACAACAGGATTGTATAAGTACCTACACTATGTTGTCACTTTCGAATATCTGAGTGTGTTTTGGGGCGAAAAAAAGTCAAGATCAAGTTTTTCAAGATTTTTTTTATCGGAGTCTTTAGTAGGTAAGCCCAGGGTTTCTGTTCTCGTCTTTATACAAGATGTTCCGATACTTGTGTTTAGAAACTTCAGGGGGCTAAAGTACCCATCAATATGAATAACTTTTTCAAGGAACAGCTGTTTCATACATTTTAGCCAGGTACCTAGGTATTGAACCTTGTATAGAAGAAAAATCAGTGTTGTGCAAGTAGAAATGACTTAGGTACTTCATTTATCTACCGAAGTCGTTGGTCAAAACATGATAGGACTTCATCAGGCTGATGATGATCTTCTTCTTCTTCTTAAATTTAAGAGCTTAACTCTTATCGGGGTTCTGATGCAGTTCCTCCAATTGAGTCTTTCCAAAACTTCTGATGATTATGATGACTTCTTGACTAATGATGATGATGATCACAAATTTGTATTAATTTTGATCACGATATTTTTTTCACTTAAGCTTGCAATGCTACTTGGAATTGGAACAATACAAAAATATCGTTTCATAACTTTGATCTACAAACACGAACATGAAAAGTTTCAAGTTCAATCAAATATAGACCTTTATCCGCATTACAAAAGGTATAAGATGCATTCTAGGGCATAAATATTAATTCACTGTACACATTTTTAACCGTCATTGTTAAAAGTGAAGAAAACCTTTTTCTTAGATCATTGAACCTTCGTAATAAAATTAAAGCCAGAGCCTGGTAAAAAGTTCAAGTCGAAAATAACAGTGAAAATTCAGGTTCCGTATTTCATCCAAGACTTTGACTCTGATAAATTCATTTGCTTAATTTAGGTACTTTACAATCAAAAATCTTAAATAATTATGTTTCTTAAATATTAAAATGTTTTACAGAAAAGATCTATCATTGATTATGGTTAGTTTTTCTGTTTCGGACGTACAATAAAAAGACATGATAGCATTTACAACAAAAAAATCTTTTTTAGGTAGATTGGTAAATACACAACTAACAAAATTAGGTAGGTAGATCCACAAAATTTGCATTTATTGTTCTAAAAGTTCCAAAGTTATATAGTTGCATAGTAGCATACATTAACATTTTTGTATTAATTTTTAAATATACCTACCTATTTCCTTGAAGAGGTTTGATTTATACGTATAAAATATTGTATTATTATAAGTATTTTGATAGCTGTTATAATGGTACTTTTTTAACAACTTCAAAAAAGAGGAAGTTATCAATTTGACTGTATGTTTGTTACGCCATTACCTACTCCGAAAATTATGAATAGATTATGATCATTATTCTTTTGTTTGATACCTAGGTAATACATACCCCATATAAATTTTATCGAACTTTATTGCACTTTTTGGAAAAAAAAAACAGTTGGCACAAAAAGTATTTACACAAAAATGACGTTTTGGTTTGTTCACCAAAAATTTTGTTTTATGTTTTTCAGAATATTCAAAGTCAATATTTATGTTATCAAATACAGATCACGGTTGGTACAGCTATAATAGATAGATAGTGGAATGGTGGAATCCCTAAAACAAGTTCAGGATAAAACCTTCTTAGATTCTCGTGAGTCTTTATTCGAATTTAAATACATAGTCACGTGACTGCAAAAGGCATAATATAACCGAGATATAACCTCTTTCGTCGACGTTTCCGAGGTTTGCAAAATGTCATGACCTTCATTATTTTCCATTAACCGTATGTAAGTAGGTAAAGTTCATTAAATTTTATACAATTAACTTTAAGATAATTTGTAAAATTTTAGCAGCAACCAAAGTCAAAGTCAAAGTCAAAATGTATTTATTCAATAAAATCACAAGGATCACTTTGAAAAGTCTTAAAGCTAGGTGACTCTAGGTGCTAGTTCCACGCGACCAAAGCCTAGAAGAACAGGCAACAAACTTACGGCTTGGTTCCTATACCGTTCTTTTGTATGATCCAGTTTCTTTACAACTGAACGTAGGAGCTTTTTTAACTCATACAGTTAAATTACCTATCACCAAAGTTTTGATTCTCACAGCATTTTGTTTCACGGTAAGGCAATAGTGTTTTGTTTTGATTCCAATTCGCTGATTCTATTTTAGTAGGTAACTAAGTAACCTTTTCTTTAAGTAAACCACAAATTTTGATATTTACTAGCTTCTGTAAATTTACTATTAGCAATCTTAAAAACAAGGCGTGGGCGGGTTTAACTAAAAACACGCAGTAGCGATAGATAAAATGAGTCGTTGCTTGTTGAGTAAACAATTCTCAATGTCGGTCGCTGTCTGTCATGCTAGTCGATTGTCTTACTGTCAAAGTCTGAATTCGTCAGAGACCAGTACCCCAAGTATGAGATTTGCTTACGATATTTCGTTTTTCGTTTTACGTTTTTGTTCCGTGTTCATTGCTATGTTTTGTATGAAGACGCGATAGAGATACCGATACGGAACCCGCAATGAACACGGAACAAAAACGAATCGTTTTTGCTTCGTGCTCATTGCGGGTTTTGTAAAGTGCCGTATCGGTATCTCTATCGCGTCTTCATACAAAACTCGCAATGAACACGGAACAAAAACGTAAAACGAAAAACGAAATATCGTAAGCAAATCTCATACTTGGGGTACTGTCCAATTCGTTTATTCATCAAACAACGACTTTATTGTACTGGTGGGTACTGCTACTTCTATTGCTAATTTTTAGGTTACAAGCAATAACATCAGGTGGGCCATCTGCTTGTTCTATCAGCAAAATTTGTATAAAAAAAGCCCGCGGTTTGTTTAAGTAACGGCCATGAAGTCATCAACAACCAATAACCTATTTACGTCATCATTGTTGTTGACTCGCGTCAAAAATATCATGTTATGAAATTGATAACTGACGTCCTAACCCGATTACCCCTAAACTTATAAACATTGCTTAAAACTAGTAGTTCGTCCCGAACTGAGATCTCGTGATGCGACCCGACGAACGCATCAAAACTTTGAGTAGGTAGTAGTCAGAGGCAAGTCCTAACACTATCTTTGGACTTTTTTCTGACTACCGCCTACTAACTTGGTATGGTAACCAAGTTTCAACTCTATTGGCCTATTTGTTGAAGAGTTCCGTTGAACAGACCTTGGCTCCATCATCAGACCTGGTCGTCGTCACGATTTTATAAGAACTGAGTACCTCCTTAATTTATTTCAAGAAAAAAAAATAAGAAAAAGCAAAGGAATTGGCCGACCAGTAGAAAAACCTTGATATCAACGAAACTCTTAGACATGGGAGCTCTTGGATCGCTGGTTATCTTAATTTAACTTTTTTTGTTGTATCTCAAGAACCGAGCGTCCCAAAAAAAAAGTAAAAATTGTTTTGGAATGTCCAAACAAAGCCCTTTCATATGACATGTAACTTGATTTTTTTATGTAACTTTTTTTATTTTTGCCCTCTTAAAAAACCTCATATCTCAAAAACCCTTCATCCGATTTTACTCATATACTTACCAGTAAATTTCTCAAGTACAAGCTATCGACATATCAAATTTCATGCAGATCGGATCAACGGTTCTAAAGTTATCGCCAGACAAACATACATACATACATACATACATACATACATACATACATAAAATGCCAAATCGCCCAAGTTGAAACTAAGATCTTCGTTCGCTTCGCTCACTCGATCAATTAACCTTCTCACTATTTGTCATCGCTTCTTCTCTCTTTATAATAAATAAAAATCGATTGGTGTTCGTTTGTCTCGCTAAAACTCGAGAACGACTGGGCCGATTTAGCTGATTTTGGTTTTGAAATGTTTGTCGTAGTCCAGGGAAGGTTGAAACGGTGAGAAAATATGGAAAAATTGCGAGGAAGATAGTAAAAACAACAATTTCATTTTCCCATATAAACTGTTCCACCTAAAGCGAAGGGAGAGTTTGAATGTCGTTAGGATAGGTGATACGAAGTACACCGGGTAAAGTAAAACTGAAACAGTCTTTGACCCCCAGGCACGGTAGGTGCCGCCTCATATCTATAGAATACTAACTCGCTCATCCTCACGATTATTTCCTTTACTGTTCGAAAGTATTGCGCACAAAAAAAATCGAGAGAAAATCCATTGGTACACCATCGTATTCGATCCCACGACCTTACGATCAGAAGACGGGGTGCTAGACCTTCTTGACCACCGGTGCTCTCTATACACTCTGTAAGAATTGTGTATAATTAACAAAAAAATATAAGTATGTAAAGTTCTTTCTTTTTTTGTGTAAAAATAAACCAACACAAGGAATCTAATAGGTACCTAATAGTTACCTAATATCTACCTAACTTACCAGTAAATTTATATCATTAAAAGGGTATTACGCCAGTCGATCCGCTGATCCAGATTACCCATTTATATTTATACCCTTTTACACCATTAAAATTTCTGCTAACCCAATGCTAATTAGCCTTGTTTGCTTCCGTTGGGTTTGGGTTGCTTAGGTTGGGTTTGCAAATGTAGGGCTCAGCATTATTTTACCATTACTTTCAAGGCATTACTTTCAAATAGGTAACTAAGAATTCTTTGACATAGTAAGCAAGTAGGTAAATGGGCTAATTTGATATATTAATAAGGCTAAATGCTACTTTTCTTTTATTACTAAATCTTTACAAACTAAATACAGTCGAAGTATAATTTCAATAAGCAGTCATGTCGTGTGTTATTTTACTACACTTTAAAAACATGTACCTATTTAAATACCTACGAGCTTATAAAAATCAGAGAAAATTCGAAAGCATAATGAAATGAAACAAAAACTATGGTTTCCTGGAAGAAAACTCTACCTACAGTTAAGCTCGCCTTTGTAACATCTATTTTTTTTTTGTATAAATCATGTGTGTACAATAAAGAATAATTAATTGGTATCATTTATAAATCAAAGATGAAAAACGAAATAACTAAGCGGAATCTTAGCAGAATAATACAAAGTTCTGCTGAATATGATAAAGAATTTTAATTTGGTACTTGGTTCTAAGAGGTGTACCGTGCCTGGGGATCAAAGTCGTAAAGTTGTTTCAGTTTTTTTAGTCTTAGCAATTTTATGTCGGCCGCCGTAGTTGAAAATAAAATTGCAAAGCATTTTTTCAGAGCGGACCGAAATTATTCAACACAATTTCATATAGAATGGGTCCATTTACGGAGGCCGTGTTCTCTCTCCCTTTCAGCGATGGCACGTGAACTAAACTGTGATCTACATTCACCTTCCCAGTGGAATAAGCGACGTGTTATGTTCACGCTGAAATATACTTAGGGACGTAGAAAATGAGGTTCATTTTAATTAAACCTGCAAGCAGGTTCCATTCCAGTGCCAGTTGGAATGCCGCCAACATGCTGTTACTATGTGTTATGAAATAGTACTAAAACGGTGGGTTTACTCAAGCAATCTTTGAAATATATATCAGTTTTTTTTTCGAACAAAAAATACCCGTCAATTTTGTAGTCAGTTTTTTTTTAAGTCGAAAAAGTCAGTCTTTGAAGTTTTTGAAGTCGGCAACTAAAAAGCTCATTTGATGACGAAGCTACAAAACTATATAAAAGTACAAAGCTATTCAAAGAAATTGTAGATTAGGTCGAATTAGCAGTGCGAATGGTATAGGTAAGTGCAGGCCAAAAATACTCCATCTAAAATCCTACCAGGCACTGCATCGTCCCCTTATTAGGGGCATGATTACATGAGAGAAAAAGTGGTATCGACGTTGTATCAATTCAAGAGCGGTTTACTTTTTGTAACATAATACCCCTCTAACCAGGAAACAGCGTATTGTATTAATGTACAGGTCATGGCGAACAACTTAAGACGAAGACAAGAGCTAATGCAAGTTTTCCTATACACAAAAGTTTGCTTTACCTACTAGTTTTCCTACTTATGCGAACTTTTGAGTAGGAAATCTTGTATCTGGATCCGAAATGGCGCTGCTTACCATTACCTACATAGACATAGACAGACATTTACTATTATTACCTCTCACTCGCACATAATTTAGATTGAGTAGTTATGATAAGATTGATTTTTGTTAAATTCGTTTCTTTATTATCACAGGCCACACCTATTTACACAAAATACATAATAAGGCTTTGGGGCATTTCATTCGGGCGTTCGTACTATTTTGTGACGTCAATGGCAAAACTACTGCCTACAGTACCTACTAAGTACAATATACTATATGTATACCTGATACGTATGCTAGGGAAGTATTTTTGTGTTGAAAGTATTTTTAGACTATCAGACAAACTTAGAACAAATATTTATAGATTATCCAATTAGGAAACTGGGCTAGAGGAAATACGAGAGCGATTTCTATTTTCTGTGTGTATAGATAGACAAACAACCAGACGAAACACGGCGGAAGGCCTAATGATAGGATGGTACCCTTTGGTACTTCTAAAGATCATGAATAACAGCTTAGTAAAAATGAAAGCTCTCTCTTGTCGTGTCACTAGTTTATTTCGAAACAGTGTGGTAAAAGGATTTGAAGTGCGCCTCAAGAGGCTCCTTTCGAGCACTTGACACATGTTCTAGAACTTTTTAGGTTCTACGACATGCCGGTTTCCTCACGATGTTTTTCTTCACCGTTTGAGAGTACTGGCATTGTGGACATACATTTTTGAACAGAAAAACTCATTGGTGCATGACTGGTTTCGAACCCACGACCTTAGGATCGGAAGGCGGGGCCGCTACCACTAGACCACCAGCGCTCTCATAAATGAAAACTCATAAACACTAATCTCTTCATGACTTCGAAGTTTTGTAATACATAATAATATGAAATAAATAAAATAAAAAAGCCTATATTTCTACTACTTACTACATTATATTTATGATATCTATTCTAAATCTATAAGGTTTAGGTACTGCTGTTGCTATGTATGTGTGATGTATGTTTAAGCATGTAACTAAACGCTTTCGTTGTAATACATATTTAGGTAAAATTAAAAAATATTGTTTCAGCGGCTCTCAAAACAACCTATGCAACGGCGGTGCCGGCGCTGCCATGACGGGTCTCGTGCCCAAAGTCCCCAACGGGTATGGAGACCACAAGAAGCCGATGGCAGCTCTCACACACTTGCCGAAACGACCACCAGTGGACATCGAATTCTCAGACCTTTCATACTCAGTCAGTGAAGGAAGAAAGCGTGGTTACAAGGCTTTGCTCAAGTGCATAAACGGCACCTTCAGATCTGGAGAACTAACAGCCATCATGGGGCCCTCGGGAGCCGGGAAGAGCACGCTTATGAATATTTTAGCGGGGTACAAGTAAGTATCACGTTTTATGCATTTTGCCAACAAAGGTAGAGACTTAATCTTGCCTTTTAGTTTTTTGAAAAGTCTGAAGGTCCCACTTTCGTGGTTGAGCGGAAATCGCTGAGATCGCGGTAAGTTGGTGGGTGGAGAATTGGAGATGGCTCATGATCACTCGTCCTGAAAATATTTCAGGAATATGTCTAACAGTGGTCTTCTTCGGGCTGATGAAGAACCTTTTAATAAGAGCAGATAGGAACCAACATAGTTTGAATCTTAACGCAACACCATGTAGTGTTTGATTTGTAATCGTGTTATTCAGGTCAAATGTTCAACGTATAAGTGAACAATTTCCTGAAAATGTTTACCATCTTACTAACGAGTTCCTCAGAAGCTGGCACCTCGCCAGAAATATTTGAAATGCAAAATTGTTTAACAACAAACTCGTGTGTTTCAGAACGTCCAATGTCAGCGGTTCCATCCTCATCAACGGAAAAGAGAGAAACCTTAGACGGTTTAGAAAAATGTCCTGCTATATCATGCAAGATGACTGTCTCCTGCCCCATCTTTCAGTCAGAGAAGCCATGCACGTCGCAGCCAACCTCAAACTAGGAAAAGATATGTCTCCCACTGCCAAGAAAATCGTGATCAACGAGATATTAGAAATGCTGGGTCTCTGTGAGACCGGCGACACTCGAACAATCAATCTTTCGGGCGGACAGAAGAAGAGATTGTCCATAGCTTTAGAATTAGTAAATAACCCTCCTGTGATGTTCTTCGATGAGCCTACCTCTGGATTGGACAGTTCGTCGTGCTTTCAGTGCATATCGTTATTGAAATCTCTCTCAAGGGGTGGACGAACGATTATCTGCACTATCCACCAGCCATCTGCGCGATTGTTTGAGATGTTTGACTTCCTGTACACGTTAGCTGATGGACAGTGTATATATCAGGGAACGGTGCCGACCTTGGTGCCGTTTTTGTCGTCGATGGGACTGCACTGTCCGAGCTACCACAATCCTGCTGATTATGGTAAGCAGCCTTTATTTTCTTTTTGCTGGTTCCGTTTTTCGTCGCAGTTCTTTCATGCCCTTCGGTAGTAATGGCAACAGTTGAGTTAGGTGACCAAGTGACGGTAGATGTATTTACGGTTTTTGAAAGAAGCTCGCTTTTTGCCCTAATTATAAAGCAAGTTATTTATCTACTAGTTAAACATAATATTATACATAGAGAGCAATATTGCCTACTTTTTATGTATTGGTGTATGTTTATACATATATCTACATACACATAAACAGGGTGTCCCAAAAAATAGTGTTAAGCGGAGGTCCAGAGATAGAGCAACTTGGGGTAAGTACCCGAATCACCCCCTTATGGAGGTATGTTCCGCGATTTTTCATCAAGTTATGATTTTTTACTCTGAATTTTTGAGAATTTCGTCGTTTTGTGTTTAGATTTTTAATTAAATGTTGAAAATTGAAGTCATAATTCATCAAAAGTAAACTTTTCACTTAACACCAATATTTTCTGTCAAAGTTACGAAGCTGATTGTTTTATGCATATAAGTACAACTCATGAAGATACAATTGTAAAAAAACTCGAAAAAGTTTTCTACTTTTCTTTTTATATATTTTTTAAGTTATTCTGAACAAAATTCTGAATAATTCAAAAAAATTGTACCTATAGCTCGAAAACTATGAAAAATTGCGGAACATACATTGTGGTGATTTTGGTACCCCATGTGGTGCTCTATCTCTGGACCTCCGCTTATCACAATTTTTTGGGACACCTGTATACCTCTATTGGTGGAATGTATGTAAGTAGCAATATTTATTTAATTAAATGATTTATGCAATCACATTCCTAATCATATCTAATATCTACACTACATGTAGGTATCGATTATCTGATATATTCATGGGAATTGGGGTATTATAATGTTTGACGTTTTGAAGTAGATAGGTACACATGTTACTTTGGATCGACAGTAATTGACTGATAAGGCAATAGTTACCTACACAGCTGTGCACGTTATCAAGAGGTAGGTATTCAATGTAAACCGATTGTAAAACCCTCATAAAATGGAGTCTTACCATGATTTGTGGGTTTACTATCTATTCGAATATATTAAAAAGTAGACAAAAAGCCCTCATAGTGAATTTTTGTGCAATCAAGTATAAACAAAGTCTTGTAAACTTAAGGGGAAAGTTTACAAGACGATCATAAGACCTGTCGTACTGTATGGATCTGAGTGTTGGGCAACCAAAGGGACGGATGAGAGAAGAGTGCATGCAGCAGAAATGCGAATGTTGAGATGGATGTGCGGTGTGACAAGGATGGATAAAATAAGGAATGAGTATATTAGAGGAAGTTTGAAAGTAGCGCCTGTTATGGATAAGTTGAGGAGCAATAGGTTAGCGTAGTATGGGCATGTCATGAGGAGGGAAGAAAGTCATATTACGAGAAGAGTGTTGGAAATGGATGTGGATGGTTTTAGAAGGAGAGGCAGGCCAAAGAAAAGATGGATGGACTGTGTGAAAGATGATATGAGTAAGAAAGGTGTGAGCACTGAGATGACGTATGATAGAGGAGAGTGGAAGAAGAAAACCTGTTGTGCCGACCCCACTTAGCGTGGGATAAGGGCAGGAAGATGATGATGAAAGTATAAACAAAAAAATATAAAAACTATAGTTTCCAGTGAATACTGTTGACCTAATTTATATTTGAGTTGGTATTGAACAACTAAATCAGTGGGTAAGTAGGTAGGTATGTAACAATTTATTACTGCTTCGTTATCATTGTCGGTTTGCGAGACACAAAGTATGTAGAAACTGAAAACATTGTGATGTTAGTTATCTCTTTGTGTTGACGAGTTCAAAGAGCACAACACTAGGTATTTATAAAAATATAGGTAGGTACTTATGCCGTGCTATGAGCTATGAATCAGCTAACCTATCTACCTACTCAGCCGTTGAAATCTGCTGGATGTTTTAAGCAACGTCAGTTCAGAATAGGTATAGATGTAGGTACGTATTTGTAAGCTAGTGGGTACCTAGTTGTGAATACGAACAAAATGTTGTGGGTGATACAGGGTAGAGTAGATATGGGTAGAAGTTCAGTTTTTTTCAAAACTGGGCCGGCAGTATTACTAAAATGAATAAAAACTTATACTCCTACTGAAATTATCTCATTTTATGTTTTTTACAACCCTAGACACATTTGGCAATGCAAAGTCTAGCGGCCTGAATAACATCTAATGGTGGCACTTAACATCGCTATTCGTGTTCGCTTATTCGTCTTATTTTCCCAAATACGACGATGTGTAGTGAGTCTTTGCAGCTATAATTGCCTATTTTTCTCAAGCAAGACGAATATGCAAATAGGTACTTAGGTAGGTACACGAGCAAATAATAACGCGAATACCGAATAGTGATGTGAAGTGCCATCGTTAAACAGATAGACAAATAAAAGAGAGTGAGAGTCAGAGTATTTAAAGAGTAGTAGTAGAGCTCTCCGGGGAAGTACTACCTACCACCACGCCTTTTTCTGCCGCCAAGCAGCGTCGCTGTGTTTCGGTTTGAAGAGTGTGGTTGCCGGTGTAATTACAGGCACATGAGGCTTAACATCTGTATGCCTCAAGTTGATGGACGCAGGGCAGTGCATCGTAGGTCACATTCCTATTCCTATCGTGCGTGACTTACGTTGTTATAGGTGATGTTTACCACTTATCATCAGGTGGGCCATCTGCTTGTTCCATCAGCTATGTAAAACAATGTACGTAACCTATCTCAGCCAGGTAGTTACAGTAGACCAGACATATAGGTTGAAGAATGTACCAGAATCCAGCATAGTAGACATCCGTTAGATCTCTTACCAATGGGGTTATTCATAGGCGCGTTTAAATAGATACCTACCTACCTACTTACCTACCTTCGTGCTGATTGAATGGTCCTTGCGAAACTAAAGCTAAACCTTGTACAATGGTAAATAATAAATTACTTAAGTATAATGGTTCTAAATATGTACCTATAGAAGGCCATACCATACTAAATATTAATTGTTTGTAGTAGATCCCTACTCTATCATTCAATTACATCCTCTATAAGCAACGTTATGGTTTATTATACTACGAGATATACATGTTTATAAGTAAATAGTAGGTACCTACCTACCTAATGGAACCTAATGGGCGAAGGTTGAAAGGGCGTGGTTTTCCACATTTAATATTAGGAGCACAATAAATAAGTGCCTTGCCCTAGAAACAATATGAAGAGTAATTAATTTCAAGGTCAAAATAATAGTAGATCATTTAGTGTTCCGGTTCAGTCAAGGGGCTGACAACTATCAAACTACTTCTCGCTCGCACGTTTCAAAATGTTGAAAGATATAAAATCAATAAACTCATTTTCAAAAAATCGCAATCAACCATTTTGTGTGCAATCACATTGCACACAGTTTACTAAAAATTTCATTTTGATCGATACATGTTTTACTACTCAAAAGTTTGCTTTACTAGTTTTCGTACATAAGCAAACTTTTAAGCAGGAAAACTTGTATCGATCAAAATGAAATTTTTACTAAACTGTGTGCAATGTGATTGCACACAAAATGGTTGATTGCGATTTTTCGAAAATTAGTTAAGTTATTTTATATCTTTCAACATGTCGAAACGTGCGAGCGAGAAGTTGTTTGATGGTTGTCAGCCCCTTAAAAAAGAAGCGATGGGAAACTCGGTTAAAAACACAACTCGGTTAAATAGGTTTGAAAAAATAAGCAAATTTTGCATTCAAATAATAATAATAATAATAGGTATTTATTTTCAGAAACAAAAATACAGAATTTTTTTACATTGTAGTAGGTGCAACATAGGTGCGGTGTGTTGACGAATACAGTTTTTCTTGAATATACAATTTAACAATTTGGTCTCTATCTGTACTTTACAGTGAAAAACGTTGAACCTTGCTCTAACTAAGTTAAAAAACTTGTGTTTAGACACAAGGGTCTCTGCTTCGGCTATCGAATAACAGTTTACAAAACAAATGGCACCGAAATAGTATTGACCGATCGATGTAATTAAGGTCGAATGGTTTGGTAAGTACCTACTTGTTTTATTCTCGTTAAAAATGAAGAAAAACATATGTAGATGTCGTCGAGTCACAAAAATGAAAGAAACAACCAGTTTTTTGTTCAAATGAATAACATGTTTAATGAATTATTTTTTAAACCGATTTAGTTAAACTCCTGAATAGGCTTTTTGTCTCACTCCGTCCCGGTGCCTGACTGTCCAAAGCAACCATCCAAAAAATAAAGATTTTAAATAGATATCAGAGAATTATGTATCAATGATGATCTCTTGGACAAATAACTATAAGTACGCAAGATTACAAAAATTCGTTGACCAACCGAACTTCATCACCATTAAAATTCCAGCAAATGGGAACGTAGACCATAAGCTAAGTCACCTGTATTGTAGAGTGGAGTTTTACTACGTGAGATAGGGATCTCACGTAGTAAAACTCCTATGTTGATGCTTTCCACCAGGTTTTATAAAATATCCTAATGTTTCAGTGATGGAAGTAGCAACAGGCGAGCACGGCGATTGGGTCCACAAGCTGGTGATGGCCGTAAATAAGGGTAACTGCGGCCGTGGACAGTCCTCATCATCATCATCATCGTCATCTGTACCCCAGAACCTCAACTATAACAACCAGAGCAAGAATAATACGCAAAAGGCGGAGGCACTAGCTATTGTTATAGGTGTGTGTGAAAATATCTTACTTCTAGTACGATTAGCTGGCTCTGATTGCCTCTACTACTCTACCTAGCTACTAGTATTCTCTTATCTGTGACCTAGCTTAGTCGCAGCTCTATCTAGCGATTAGAGAGCACTGGTGTTCTAGTGGTAGCGGCCCCGCCTTCCGATCCTAAGGTCGTGGGTTCGAAACCGGTCGTGCACCAATGAGTTTTTCTGTTCAAAAATGTATGTGCACAATGCCGGTCCTCTCAAACGGTGAAGGAAAACATCGTGAGGAAACCGGCATGTTGTAGAACCTAAAAGTTCTATAATCATGTGTCAAGTGCTCCAAAGGAGCCTCTTGAGGCGCACTTAAAATCCTTTCACCACACTGTTTCGAAAGAAACTAGTGAAACGACAAGAGAAAGAGAGTCGCAGCTCTACTCGTACCTACCATGACCATGTCTTTTCTGCGAATAGGCTGGTAAGATAATTCAGGTGTTGGACGAGCCTTCATCACACATGCCTCAGGCAATATATGTAGAGGTAGATAGAAGATAAATAGAAAACTCTTCATTGTACACCACAAGAAAATAACATCACAATCTAAGAATTATTTTAATCTACAGCGTTCAATGGGCGGTCTTATCGCTATGAGCGATCTCTTCCAGACAACCTTTAGATGGACATGATTTTAATGATGTCAAATGGCGGTGTCATGAGGACTAATAATAGCTGCTACAGCAAATGTCTGTAGAACATCTTATTGATAAAAAGTTACCACTGATCAGTGTAAATCATCTAATAACAGATACTGATGATTGGAGTTGGTTTGGTAGTTCAAAATCACTTTCCTTTGCTTGTCAAACAAAACACAATAGAAATTTTAAGATTTAAAACTGTCTGCAGTCATCCGATCGCTACAATGTCCTCGGTTTATCCCAGTATGGTATACGCTGAACATTTATGTTATGTTTTGGATAGTGTTAGTAAAGTGCTGTTTCATTTTACAGATAAACCAACTTGCACAGTAATAGACATGTCTGAACCAGCCGCGACCGACAAGCCAGCACTGATGCCAAACGCAACCAATCTCGCCCCTGTTACTTGCACCACGTCACTCCTCGATTCAAGCGAGAGTTTCACCAAGAAACCCATTAAAACAGGTTTCCCGACCTCGGGTTGGAAGCAATTTTGGATCTTATTGAAGCGGACCTTCCGGAGCATTCTGCGAGACCAGACATTGACCCATCTGAGGCTATTTTCCCACACAATCGTCGGATTGCTTATTGGGTTCCTGTATTATGATATTGGAAAAGACGCAGCTAAAGTAATGAGCAACGCCGGGTGTATATTCTTCACGGTGATGTTCACTATGTTCACGGCTATGATGCCGACTATTCTTACATGTGAGTAACTACTGCTTTCATCATCATTATCATCATCAGCCTAAAGAAGTCCACTGCTGGACATGGCCTCCCCTATACATTTCCAGGAAGAACGATTCCGAGCCCTCTCCATCCACCGACTTCCCGCGATCCTGACAATGCGCGTCAGTCTATCGGGTAGGAGGGCGTCCCACGCTTCGTTTTCCTGTTCGTGGTCGCCATTCGAGAACTTTTATTCCCCAACGGTTATCAGTCCTTCGAGCTATATGACCTGCCCATTGCCACTTCAACTTGCTGATTCTGCGAGCTATGTCGGCTACCTTTGTTCTCCTACGGATTTCCTCATTTCTGATTCTATCCCGTAGTGAAACTCCCAGCATAGCTCTCTCCATAGCCCGTTGAGGGACTTTGAGCTTGTTGATGAGGCCAATAGTAAGCGACCACGTCTCAGTTCCATATTACTTCTGCTTTACCTAAACAAAATCAAAAACCTTGCAGGATTGCTCCACTTTTATTACAAGTGGTAATAAGGGCTACAGATAGGTAACAACAATGTGTATAGTAGTAGTATCTTTCAAATTAATTTAATGAAATTATCCCTTTTTTTGCAGTCCCCACGGAAATGAGCGTGTTTGTGCGAGAGCATCTGAACTACTGGTATTCATTGAAGGCATTCTACTTCGCGAAAACTATAGCGGATCTACCATTCCAGGTACTTACGCTGACTTTTCATAAAATAAGCCCGGGTCTACCCTAGTCTGCATATAAAGACAATTTATTATTACACCCACCAAAGCTTAAACTAAAATTACTGCATTGAATATCAACTAACATTTCTTTGAAGAACTGGGTGTGTCTAGTCTTTGCAGGCGCGGATTCAGCCCTCGAAAAAGGTTTCGGGGCTGGATCCGCGCCTGTCGCATTTTCGGGTGACTGTGACTACACAGCCACCCGAAAATGCGACTGCGAATCTGATATAAACTCACTCATGATCGATATAGTACATTCTGCATCATTAGACATGTGTACAATATATTATTATTGAGACGGTCTGACCAAAATTTTGTACAGTGTTGTAGTTTAGACGTCACACGGCTAATAAGGTTATGGGCATGCCCATCGTGCACACAACGGTGGATCCGCACTTGAATCTTTGTTTAGATACTTATAATAGGAAGTGTCGATTAAATGTTACGCTTCGTTTGCGTTTTAAATCTCACGGCCGTATGTTTCTTGCTTGCGTGCTCTGACTGTAGTACTAACTTGGTCAGTATAACCCTGCATATCTCAACCTTCAAAGCGTACTCCAACTTTTATTTTAAGGACATGTATTTTCCTTTGCAGATAGTGTTCAGCGGCGTGTATGTCATTATAGTTTACTTTATGACTGGCCAACCAATGCAGACGGACCGGGTCCTCATGTTCGCTACGATCAACATACTGACCGCTCTAGTAGCCCAGTCTCTAGGGCTTCTCATAGGAGCTGCTATGAAGATAGAGACGGGAGTGTACCTCGGCCCAGTGACAACAATACCCGTTGTTCTATTCTCCGGATTTTTCGTAAACTTTAACGCTATACCAGGTTATCTTCAATGGCTCACGTATCTAAGCTACGTGCGATATGGATTCGAAGGAGCCATGTTGTCTGTCTATGGATATGGAAGAGAAAAACTGCACTGCTCAGAACCATACTGCCATTTTAGAAACCCTAACCAGTTTTTGAATCAAATGTCAATGGATAAAGCGAACTTTTGGGTGGATGTCGGTGCGCTGATTGGATTTTTCGTATTTATTAGAGTAGTCTCGTATTTAGTTCTAAGGTTCAAGTTGAAAATGATGCAATAGGCATGCACAAAGCTTGTATTTTCCATTTTCAATTATGGTCGGATTTTTCTTTGGGTGAATGAATTACCCCGATTCAAGGACTGCGCCCGCTATGTCGGAACGTATCAAAATAAAAAAACGATCAAGACACGCGACTTAAATTAGACAACGCACATTATTCTAGGTTTGCGGCAACGTTACATCACATTAGGTAGTAATTTGGTACTTTCTGGTATATCGTGTGGAGTCCTTTAGTAATACTTCGGCAGGGTGACTCGCATCCTTTAGTGAATGTAACTGTTAACACGCTAGTTGCCTGAGACAAATAATTACAAATTCGAAACATATAAGCTGCTGTAGGTGTAAGTAAGCTAAAGAATGTATCGCCCTTTAAGACGGCTGTGTAAATTAGCGATAGAGAGTTGAGGTGAATCGAACGATAATATTAGTTATAAATTAAGTGTTATTTTAGATGTATGTGTAAGTAAAATTTGGTGTATCGTATTATGACAGCTTAAGAAATACAAAGGTTCCACACCTTTTGTAAGATGGTACCTATGAGCGATGATATAATTATTTTAATTTACAGTGTAGATAAGTACTTAATTTCAATAGAAATAAACAGCGCTGACAGCGTTTTAGCTAGTAATTAATAGACATTTAGGTTCGTTGGTAAAGGTGCATTTTTCAGACATTATTATTATGGTATTTTCAGAAACTTACATATCGTGAATGAGTTTAACAGAATTTTGTTTGTCGTCACGAGGATTAATGTAAATAAGAAAGCCGATTTTGATGTGATTGTTTGAATGATATTTTTTTTAAATTATACCTAGGTAGCTTTGTGGCAATGGTGCTTGATTAAAATATAATTGCTTCAGTTTTAAAACGATACACCAGTTTTAAAAGCGAATATATTTAAGCTTGTGTTCATACAGTGTAGAGAGCTGATTCACTGTTACGTTTGAATGTGTTGACAGTGAATCAGCTCTGTTTGCCGTATTTTGGGGTATTGTGGACCCCACGTCATTCCCTGTTTGTTTAGGTTAGGGTACAAGTAAGGAAAATCCGACCAAAATAATAGCGGATTTTCAATAGCAGATTCGTAGATAAGAAATAGTTTTTGAAATAATTAGCTTTCTAGGAAGCAGATGGACTTAAATTTAGATCGTTTATTTATACGTACCCGTAGGGTTAGGTATTAAGGAACGGGCCCATGACTTAGATATTATAAGTTCCTTAAACTTTACGAATTATTTTTTCTTGATATTACCTATGCTGCGTAGTAGGTAAGGCGCTCGTTGTAGTCCAGACTAGGTCTAAGCAATCTTGTGTGTAGGACAGACGGTCGGCTAGGTACGTAGATAATTTTAAAGTTAATCGGTTTCGATCTCATAGGTACGACCGCGACCGATGTTGAACATCACAAGAATCTCATAGGTAACTACAGTGGGCGCATACCTGACTTACAGTAGCCATTTGTATTTACTCAATTCAATAACATTTTCAAGTTTAATTAATTAGAGTTTAGGTAAAGTACCTTTCATTACGCTAAAGATTTTTTGGTAAATCTCTACGTCTATCCTAATTATTATTACCAGTATTTATTAATTAATAAACGACTGTGATTTTTATATAAATTCTTTGTTTTCATTTGAGATCCCGTTAGTTGCACCTTCTTCTTGGTATTTATGACGTTGGTGTAGCTGAATAAAATCACTGCAACAGCTTCATGACTACTATTTTAATATAATAAATATACATCCATCCATACATACTATCTTTAAAGGCGAAAGTGTATGTCTGTCTGTCCGTGTCGTTTCACGGCTAAATCGATGAACAGTTTTGTTTGTTACAATGTTTGTTACAGAGATGTTTTCATCCCTGAGACGGACATACTTTATATTTTTAGTGTATTCGTATTTTGTAAATTGTAAAATTACAAGTATCTTTCCGTACAGTCTGACATTGTGACATAGATCAGACTGAGGGCTTATTACGAGTTTAGTGCCGATCGAGTGCCGAGCGTCGATCGTTACGATACACCGAATTTTCTATGAAAAAAAACAGGTTCTCAAAGAATAGGTACGCTAGATGCCGTTGATTTATTTTCATAGAAAATTCGGTGTATCGTAACCCCCCTGAGCCCCCCCCCCCCCGCCCCCCTCCATAGAAAAATAATCAACGTAACTTTTAACGAATGTTAGACATACATAATTAGGTAAATGATGACCGTGAACAAGGGCTAAGACGTTAAAACCTTCCTATAGGTACAGAAAGGAACTAAAGTTAAACAAAAAATCAAGATTAAAAAAAAACCGGAATGTTAATTGCCTCAAGGGGGCCGATAAGTTGGGAAGATAGAAATAATAATGCTGTCTTCAAGAGACAAATTAAAGTTACAATTAGCCATGAAAGTTAGATACATGAACCATATTTTATTTTTTCATTTTTCATGAGAGGGCTTATTACGAGTTTAGTGCCGATCGTCGATCGTTACGATACACCGAATTTTATGAAAATAAATCAACGGCATCTAGCGTATTCTTTGAGAACCTGTTTTTTTTCATAGAAAATTCGGTGTATCGTAACGATCGACGATCGGCACTAAACTCGTAATAAGCCCTCGGCTTCAAATTTTTCCATCAGCGAAAGATAAGGTTTTAGAGACCCCATATGATTTAGTAAATTTTAAGAAGCGGACGAAGTCGCGGGTATCAACTAGTAGGTTATTAATATTTCCCTGAGATATTATAGCCGTCCGGGGACATAGGTCTTTAAGTCAAATTACCGTCCTGCACTTACGACTTTATGTTAAAATTAGCGGCCTGTCCCAGCTTCGCATGGGTGGATATACATTTTCTGAACATTTTAGGATAAACTTAGAGCGTAGGTTTGAGTTCGAGTTCGCGTCTACTTATTTCATACATTTACTGTGATGGTTACCACGTAACATCAGGTGTTTAGATAGTTGTATAAAAAAGCGATCTGAGAGGAAATCTTCCGTTCAGTAGGATTAAAGTTTGCAACCAACTTATTGCTGAATCATAGTCCGTTTTGCGACGCACAAAGGAATTTTTTTTTAGTTAGTTAGGTACTAATTACTATACGATTACTAGTTACTATACGATTACTAGTTACTATACAATTACTAGTTACTATACTATTTCTAGTTACTATACAATAACTAGTTACTATACTATTTCTAGTTACTATACAATTACTAGTTACTATACTATTTCTAGTTACTATACAATAACTAGTTACTATACTATTTCTAGTTACTATACAATAACTAGTTACTATACTATTTCTAGTTAATATACAATAACTAGTTACTATACAATAACTAGTTACTATACTATTTCTAGTTATTATACAATAATTAGTTACTATACTATTTCTAGTTACTATACAATAACTAGTTACTATACTATTTCTAGTTACTATACAATAACTAGTTAGGAACTTTACAAATTTTCTTTTTTTTCTTCTTCCAAAGCTGTTAGTCTATTTTCGTGTGAGGCTATTTTCATTTCATTTCTATATTATTGACTTACTACAAAGATATTTCTAGTAAGGTCTTCAGCACATCAAGAACACATAATCTTGAATGAGGTACTAGCCGCCTGAGACGCCATAAAAACCTAAATAAGGCTTCGAAGGTCGGCCTTGATCTATAAAATACAGGCTTGGGTATCTTAAGCTCGTAAATATACTACTTTTTCTCCATTTTTTATAAGAAAAACTGACGGGAAATATACCTCCTGATCTTGAGCTGCTCTTTCTGTTCTATAACAAATTGTATTCTCCAAGAGCACGTCCAAAGATATCACTCTGAGATGTAAAGTTAAGAGGGGGACAACCGTCAAACAACTTCTCGCTCGCTGCGTCTCAAGTCTCATGTTAAAGATATTTATTTCTCAGAGTTCACTTTCCGAGACTAATATACAGTACTAATATACAGTGGTATAATAGTGATATCCAATACTTGTATTTAAACCTTCAGGGGGTTTTATTTCATTACTTGTAAACGTATTATTTTTATTGATTCAAAATACAATATAAAATCTATCTTGCCACAATTTAGAGGCTTACGGCCGGTTTCTGAAAGCCCAATCAAAACTAATTGGATGTCAAGTCACTTGCTATATCTATCTAATTCGATATAATAGCTGAAATGGCGAGTGACTTGACATCCGATTAGTTTTGATCGAGCTTTAAGAAATCAGCCGTTACTCGATTATTATAGCCATTCCTAAAAAAACTTGTCAAGCAGTTATACCAAGGGCACAGATAAGAGAATACTAGTACAGATACCTCATCCCATACATTGAAACGGTTTCAGTCATAACTCGGGCAATTTTTCGGGCTAAATGAATTTTTACAATATAAGCTATTCATGACCATAATACTTTTTTCTGGACTATAACTATAATATAACTATAAACCAATAATAACTATAATATATAATATAACTATAAACCAATATCAATATTTCAATCGCAACCGGTATCGCCATCTATTGATGTTTAATTGGAACTAAAAATGCTTTGTAGGCAATGAGACACTATGACAGTAGGTACCTAGTAGGTAGTAACTCCAAATACATGGAGCCTATGGATTCAATAATAATACTGTAACTAATCATGTCAATAAAACACATTTTTACTTTACTTTACTTTTTACATAATAAACTAAAAACAGTGACAGTTACACAGCTAGACAAAAATGTTTTCAATCGATCAAATCAATGTTCAAGCCGTTCAAGCACTGTCTCTGCATGAGAGGAAGGTATACCTAGTTGGTATCTGAAAAACAGTACAACCTGAAACTTACATGAAATAGTCTTTTTTATCACATCAATTCGAAAATAGATAGTTTGCTCTTCGAAAACAGGTAGCAAAATAGCACTTTGATCCCAAGGGCGGTAAAGTACTTTACCGCCCAAGGGCGGTAATGTGATTTGAATTTGGAATGTGCTTATTGAGTAAAAGTTCCAATCACCAAAGAGATCACGAACACTGTATGAACAAGCAGGCTTTATGATTTAAAAAAAAGCGCTTGAACTAAATAAAAATAAACAAAAACACGTGACACGCGCATTCCACCTTTGTTCATAATTGTTTACTCAAATTCAGATTTTACTTAGTTTTATGAAAATAAATAAAATTACAATAAATACATGATTATGACTATGAGATTATGTGACATTGTGACAATGTGACTATGTGACTATGTGACTATGTGTATATGACAAAAAACACTCTCGCCATAAAAATAGTTGTTTGCTCCCTTGGTAAACAATCTACTATTAAATGGCACGAAACATGGTAGGCACAGGGGTGCCAGCCAAGTTTCAGCTCAATCGGACTAAAGTATTTGTATTGACTATTGAAGAGTTCCGTTTGTTGCACATAATTTTAGCTCTAACATCGAACCAGCCGGCTAACTAATTAACCAAATAAGGCGTATTTTAAATATAAAAATACTTAAGTAAAAATAGTCGTTTCTTTTCCCAATAAGTACCTAGAGTCAAGATAATAAGGACTGGTTGGCCTAGTAGCATGACCACCTCAGCGAAGCGAACGAAGACAGTGACCATACCAAGTAAGAAGGGAGTACTCAGAAGACAGTTCAATTATTGTGTCTGGTAGGTATATGGAGAGGACATTACATAATTATACATTTCCTATTTGAATCCCTATCAATATCATATCATATTAGTTTTTTTTATGAATGTTACCTACTTTGTGATCCCAATTGAGTGGGTGGCTAGTTCAAATAAGTATCTAAAATTTGTAATAGCTATGTAGTGTTCAATCGAGTGCTGGGAGAAGAACCTACTCCCCAACACTCGATTCAACACTACATAATTACAAATTTTCGATGGTCGTACCTACACGGCCAAATACAGTGAAATTCATACCTACCTACATTTCTGTAATTCCAAATTTTTCATAATGTTACCTCTCTCGATGCCCAGGACCTCTTTGGAATGTTAACATAAAGTGATTCCTAGGAAAAATACACCAGAAAGACACGTTTTTGTATAACTTATTTTTGTTATAAGCTTCTAGTGTAGATTCAAGCAAAACTAGGTAGGTACTATACCTGCTTGTTTTACATGACACTACATAGATTGTCTGTCAAAATGACGGACAGGATAAAGAGCCATAAATAAGCGAAGAAGACGAAGCCTGAAATGATAGTAAATGAATAAAAATACAAAAACAATAGTGCGTCTATTATCAATTAAAATAAAATAGTGCGTAACACGTAATTTACTATACCCACCTATCTACTAGGTAGGTAGGGTGTATACTCTTATAGCTGGTAGGTACCCATCCTTACACATTTACACAAATAACTATGCTATGATTAGACTTACGGAAGATACCTACACCGAATTTCATACTAAAACAAATAGATGACTGGCTGGCTAAGTACAACATCGAATAAACTTGCTACCAAGTTTGTCTTATTGTCACTCATAGCATCGAAGACTGTAAGAAAAGAAAATAGAAACATTTGTCAATTCGTTTGGAAGGTTAGAATAGAAAATGAGGTTTGTCAATGTCATGATATTTTTATGTCAAGTCAAGTAAGATTAACATGGAGGTAATAATCATACGACTGTGATTTGGGTTGCCATCATGTTTTTATTAATATTTCGGGAAAACGTATTTTCTAGTAAAGACAAAATACCTTTACGTCAAAATACTTTTTTTACTAATTTTACATATAACGGAACGGATCTCATCGTTATTTTATTATTTCGAACAAACTGATTGTCCAGGGGGCCACGCTTGTAACCTTTGAGGCCATAGTTAGAATTATTAACAATCTCGTTGATAGACAATAAGTTTAAATAGGACAAAGCCCGGCATTTCTCTGGGGCAAGTAGTAAAAGGATAAGTATTTATTTATATATATAAAATACCTACAAAATACAGAGCTACCGGTAGGTTGTTGCAAACGATCTAAGATTACTTAACAAAATAGGTATCATGAATTCAAGAACAGTATCATTACCACCTTTAAAACCTAATAATAAGCCTCAATATTTTATATGTCCATGTGTCAAAATAAAGTAAAAATTGGACATAACACGCGTGTTATAATAGTTACTATGCCTAATATAGGTACAGTCTTTTAAAATATGTTACATTAAAAGTTTTGACAAGTGACAAAACTGTAATATTCAATAAAATTGTGAAAAAAATCCGCTCAGTGAATACGCCTTTCGCACTTTCACTGAATTTATTTTCTGCCCAGTTAGGTATGTACCCCTCCTCGGCGCAATACGCTTATTTTGATGTTAAGGTTCTCTACACCTACCTACCAAAGAGGGTCAGACAGTGGTCAGACCTTAAATTGACATTGATAGCGCAGCCGGGTGACCGGGGTATCCGATTTAGGTCAATCGAAATATTAGTGTAATCAATTAGACTTATGTCTATTAGGTATATTTGATTAAGTGAGCGAAGCGAACGAAAATCTTACAGTTAACTTGGGCGGTTGGGCATTTTATGTACCTATGTATGTTTGTGTGGCCATAACTTTAGAACCGTTGATCCGATCTGCATGAAATTTGGTAAGTCGATAGGTTGTACTTGAGAAATTTACTATGTGACTTACTGTGTAATTTACTGTGTGACTTACTGTGTAATTTACTGTGTAATTTACTGTGTACTGTGTGAAATTTACTGTTTAAGTGGTAAGTTACTGAGATATATATTTTATTTTTATTCTAGGACGTACCTATGTATGATTTTTGAGAAACAATTGGTTACCCCAAGTAGGTTAAGGGGTAGTCAGAGGCCAAATATCGTGTTTGGTATTAATGTAAGACTAGAGCGGACATCACGAAATCTCAATTCGGGGCAACCACTAGTATATTTATAATCATATTATTTATATTATTCTGGATATCCATTTCATAACTTTGACTGTAGCATGATTCTATTAACAATTATGAGCTCACATTGGTTGTAGATACGCAGTACGAAAACAAAACCGCTTCTGCTTACACGAATTCGCGTAGGTACCTCTGATCCTTACAATAGTAATACATCCTAACAATCCTTGCAAAGTGAATACATTGCTAGTGTAAAATAAATAAAATCGAAGCTATTTTTTCTTCTGAATTATTAGAAATTGGAAAACAAACGGATAAGAGGCCATCAATTTATTAAAGCCTTAGTATTATTGTTTGTGAAAATTGTATTGGACAAACTTTGTAGGTTGTTAACTTTTAGTGGGATATGAAATAAATGTTTCGTGGTATTGTTACTCATCACAGCGTCTCGTAACACTTTTTAGTTTATTTCAGCCTTGACTGGTAAATTTTATGACAGCATTATAATTTTATTTTTTAAAACAAGACACTCCTAATTTTATGAAGTTTAGATAGGTACTTACCTACTAACATACACCTTGTATGCACCTAGATTAGTGTTTTGCTAAACTTAAATGGCTGAAACTCTAAGATCATGTAGGACAAATTCTATTGGTTTGCTTTTATCGCTTTATCATTCACTATCTCCATTTATGTTTATCCACCTACTTAGTTCCTTACTTACGTTATAGATCGTTTGTATTTGACCAATAATTTTGTGCTAGGTATTTAACATTTTAAGTAAAATGATTTTTAACATTATTTCAGGAAATCGTAGTGGGTACATTGACTTGGACATGGAATTACAAAATGCAGGTAAATTTAACAGCATTTATTATTGTTACCTGATTATTTATTGATTTCGCTTGTGCCATTGTTTTAGACACATTGCATTAGCTCTTGTGTGGTATGTTTGTAAGTTCATTTATCATTTTTTTATGTTCATTACCTAATTGTGTGTTTAATGTCTAATGTGTGTTCTAATTCACTGATGTTTTATAGGTGTTCGTGTCTATTCGTTCGTAGGTAAAACCATTTTTTGTAATAATACCTAACTAATAATAAGTTTTTATTAAAAAGAAAGTATAAGTATAAGTATAAAGTATAAGTATAATTTTTAACAAACTAGTGAAGTTGATTAAAGATGAAAATATGAATACCTAATATTCTAACTCTGAATGAAATTAATTAACATTCGACTAAAATAATTGTTATATTTTGTAAACTGTCGACTACCTACGCTGTCGTACTAACTACACATAGTGGTTTAAACAACGATAAATTAAAGGTGAGTGCGATAAAAAGTACTTAATAGAAAATGACTGCCATGGCTTTGGCAACCACCTTTTCCCCCCAAATAATTACTTTATTTGATTTCCCACAGATGAAAATGATGAAACAAAACACAATAATGGGTAAGGTGTAATTACTTAAGTTGAATTAATGAATTGGATAGCTTATTGCTCTAATGTTATTTGTTTTTTTTTATATTCTCAGTAAATGGTGGCAACAATTTTGCTTACGATGCCATCAAGAAGACTCAAGCCCATCATGGGAGCCTATCTGGTGGTCCAAGGTTTTTCCTTTCCCTATTTTTTCTACGTACAGACAATCAGCTCAGCAGCTATGTATCGTTATGTTCTGTAAGTACCCTGTGATTGAAGAATAACTTTTGATTTATTAACTTTGTCGCTAAGGTGTGATATTATAATTCTGATTAAATTATTTTGCAGTTCTACTAACATGGGGGATATTTTACTCGGAATTAGGAGAGTCAGTAGGACTGCACGGAGAACTTCTCAGCATGAGTATTTTAGTTATATCAGCGTACTTAATTGGCTGGATATGGCTCAAAGTCACCACTTTACCAGCTCTTATAGGAATGTTATTTACAGGAATATTGTTCCAAAACCTAAATTTAGTGCACATGACTGATGAATATAGAAAACTAAATCAAGACCTGAGGTAATACTATGATCTACATACTCGCATTTTTTATAAAACTCTTGTCATGAAATACCTACTTGTTAGTGATGAATTTTTATTTTCAGAAAGATAGCTTTAGTCATAATCTTAACAAGAGCTGGATTAGGTCTAGATGCTGCAGTAATGAAGAAGCACTATGCTGCTGTGCTTCAATTAGGTCTTTTGCCATGGCTGGTTGAATGCATAGCAATCAGTGTTTCTACTCACTATTTGCTTGGCTTACCGTGGATTTGGGGTAAGGAAAATTAGAACTATTTTCTCAAGCTGCGATAAATTTGAAATGAAAAGTTTCAGTTATCTAGAACATATATTTTTGCAGGTTTTCTCCTAGGGTCAATGATAGCTTCAGTATCACCTGCTGTTGTAGTACCATGCCTATTTAGACTCAAAGACGTTGGTTATGGAGTTTCAAAAGGTATCCCCACCATAGTAGTAGCTGCTGCAGCTATTGATGATTCTGTCAGTGTTGCTGTATTCGCCATTATTCTAAACGCAATGTTTTCTACTGGTTCCCCTACTTTCAACATCATCAAGGTTTGTTTGTAAAAGTTATCTACCGTAAACGTTAGATATGTAACTACAACTGTAAACACAATGTAAATGTTTGCGTTTTTACTGTTTTTACTTAGAATATACAATTATTATATATAAATGTATGCTACCAATATGTATGGAATTTATAATTCCAGTAGTGTATTAACAATATCAAAATTGATTTCAGGGACCTTTGTCTATTGTGGCTGGTGTAATATTTGGATCTTTGTGGGGTGCCATGTTATCAATTATACCAGAAAAAGGAGACACCTACGTGGTTCCCTTAAGATTTCTAGCTTTATTCTTAGGAGGGCTATTTTCTTTATTCATCTCAAGTATGATCGGCTGGAGTGGAGCAGGTTGGTGTGCCAAAATTAAAATTTATTCTCTTTCGTTGATTTTCGTTATTATTAAAAATATTATTTGAATTATTTCTAGGACCACTAGCAATTGTGTCATCTGGATTTGTGGCTGCGTACTATTGGGACAGACAAGGCTGGGCTGTCAACAAAAACCCTGTTAGCAACTCTTTTCGAATCCTATGGATATTTTTTGAGCCCATTTTGTTTGCCTTTACTGGGGCGCAAATTACCGTAAGTTACAAGTACCTAAACTGAATGTTGACCTCATTCAAAGAGTAGTGTTTTAATGAACTTATTTTTTTCTTTCCATGCAGATAAGTGCCTTAAATCCAGATGATATTAAGATGGGTGCTTTATGCCTTGTTGCTTGTTTATTGATACGAGCAATTGCGACGTTCCTTGTGGCCTTTGGCTGTGGACTCAATGCTAAAGAAAAATTGTTTATAGGACTTACATGGACAGCCAAAGCTACCGTCCAGGTACTTACATTTTTCAAATAAGTAATTATTTTTTCCGAGTCTCTGGTCATTTATATTATAATTTTATTACAGGCAGCGCTTGGTCCAGCTGCACTAGATTTGGTACATAGTAATAAAACAACCGGAGAAAATAAATTAAATGAAGAAAAATGGGCAACAATAATATTAACCGTCAGTGTTCTGAGTGTAGTATTGTCAGCTCCATTGGGAGCATTGCTTATTTCATTAACAGGCCCAAGGCTGTTGACAGTAGGTCACGGTGAGTGGTTCATTCTATAAACAATAATACCTATCTCTATCAAAATTTTTGTTTTGCCATAAGTTATTTTGACTGTACCTACCTAACCAAACTATTTACTAGCGTTATAAACTATATTTCCCACCATTTTATTTCCAGCTCCAGAGCCCTCTCAAGATCAAAGTGTCAAAGTAGAAAATGGTTTGGATGAAAATAAAGTTGAAAACGAAGAGGGGTTGGAACAAATAACAAATTAGCTTTATCTTATTATTAGCTAAATTTACATGATCTGAAGCAAGTGTAATCCTACCTCCTACCTACACTCCAGTGCGCGACGACAGTGTTAACTGTGAGTGAAGTAAAATATTATACAGGGAGCAGGTTTATTAGGCCGTATTTTTTGTTTATAGTTAGATAAGCTTACTAGATTATATTACATCTAGTAAGCATAACTAACTATAAACAAAAAATGCGGCCTAATAAACCTGCTAATAATAGGCCTAATATAGTTGTTTTCATAGTTACTTTATTAACGTACTTACTTTTTGGACTGTAGTATCTTACTGTGGTGCGTATTAATCTCATTGAAGTTGGATTCAACTAAACTTGTATGAGCCATAAAGGTACTTTGCATTCAATATTTCCGTCTATACTTTAGACTTGTCACAAACAAGACAGAAGTATTTTTATTAGATGTACGTATAGCGTTACACTAAGATTGTCGAGTCCACCTTAAAGAAATTAATATAGTTATGTACTTATACCGACCTCCTTCTAGGTACTTAATTTTTATGTATTTATCGAGTAGGTAGTTTGAGGAGTAATGCATTTCAATAGTTACTTAGGTACTTAGGCTGTATGTACTTAGTGGTTGAACTATTGTACCCACTTATTCCTTTTACGTTTACTACTTAATTAATGTACTTACTTATACGTATGTACCAACCTAAAGGTGGATACTTTTTTTGCATTTGATGATACACTATGTACCTTTAAAGGGTCAGCAACGCGCGTGTGACACCTCTGGTGTTGCAACGTCCATAGGCTACGGTAACCACTTTCCATCAGGTGGGCCGTATGCTTGTTTGCTTGCTTATATTAGCTAGTATATTATTAAGATCAACTTGGTGCTAAGAGATCTGAGGGGATGTCTACCGTGCCTGGGGATAAGTCGTGAAGATGTTTCTGTTTTCTATTAATTCCTAGTGTTTACATCCACCTAAGTAACAATAAAAGTCACAAATTCAATATTTTTGTTTTATGTACCTACCTAAATGAAAAAACATGATAGTTTCTTTCAAAGGTGTATAGTAGGTGCTTAACTTACCTACCTACATAATAACTTTCTTAATTGCTACCTATCAGTGCAACCTACCTTTTGGCACACAATCATCACGTTTGTGTGCACGTCCTGATAACTGTTAATTTAGTTTTAGACTTTTATTCACACATAATCCGTGAGTATATTTTAAGTTTTTTTAAATCTTAACTGTGCCACGCCCACGTTTTTTTCTATGTTACCTTGCAGAGTTGTTTTTTTGTTGAATTTAAAGGACAGGTTTATTCTGGGTCTGGTCTATGTACCGTACATAGAAATATTTGAAAAATATTGAAGATTACCATACAAATGCAATTTCATTATTATGTAGGATAATAAAGTTGTTATCGCTAAATGTTGAACTGTTCGAATTTCTTACTATGTGCACACTTCTAGAGCCGCCATGACAGTCTGTAATTGACGTTTGATATGACGCATTGCATTTTATAATTTTTTGACAGTTTTGTTGCTTTTTTGACGGTAATGACTTTCACTCTCAAGCTTGACTTAACAGTACCCCGAGTATGAGTTTTGCTTACCATATTTGGTTTTTCGTTTTACGTTTTTGTTCCGTGTTCATTGTGGGTTTTGTATGAAGACGCGATAGGGATACCGATATGGAACTTTACAAAGCCCGCAATGAGCACGGAACAAAGACGAATCGTTTTTGCTCCGTGCTCATTGCGGGTTTTGTATGAAGACGCGATAGGGATACCGATATGGAACTTTATGTTCTACTACTAATTTTCATCATACAAAACCCGCAATGAACACGGAACAAAAACGTAAAACGAGAACCAAATATGGTAAGCAAAACCCATACTTGGGGTACAGTTGTCAAAATAACATTCACGCATGTCAGTCCGCCATATGTTTAGTGCATTGTGTTGCTCTCCTTGTCAAATAAAATCTTGTTAAGCAAGAAAACGAGGTAAAAATGAGGCAAATAAGCACTTTAAACAGTTACTATATTGCTAAGAGATAATTATATATACTGTACATAGACCAGACCCCGGCTCCATATATTGATGAAACAACGCCTTTATTCGATCAGTGTTATTTACTGATTTATAAAGAAATAAAGGTATGAAAGTTTTTTATAGTATACATTTTATGTCTATTATTATGTTGCAGTTTCAGGAAATGTCATCTACAACTTATCAGTAATTTACCTACCTATTTAGTGAAAATTATTTTGATTCGCCGCGCATTGTTTTCTTGAACTAGGGTTTCAAGAAAACAATGCGTAGCAAAATCTGTGTACTTTATAGTGGTCGCACTTATTTCAAAAAGTATATTATTTATGTCACTTTTATATATTCGATAGAATATACAATACCTATATTATTAAAACCAGAATTCAAAATGCATTGATCAACAAGAAAACCAATATTGGACTCTTCTTTTGTCTCTTCCTCATAGAAAAAGAAACACTTGTATTTTTTCAAGAATGTACTGGCAACTTTATACCTCACCAGTCGCCGTCAAGAGTGTCAATCAAACTGTCATCCATTCCAAGATTCCAACCAACGTTTTAAAATTTGTTGTCTAATTTGTTTACAATTTTTTATTTTGTATTATTAAGGGTTTGTTTGATATTGATAAGTTTAGTCGCGGCGGGCGGGCGCGTTCGGAATGGTTTTTTTAATTAAGATTTAACTATAGGTAGGTAGGTAGTTAGATGGTGTGTAACGTATATCTCGTACTACATACTATACGTCCTCGATTTCGAATATATTTTGTGTGAAAATTTTAATCGCAAATTTAAACTTTTTTTCATTTTTTGAACTAATTTTGGTACCTAATTTGGTAGGTTGCAAGTAGGCCAAAGTAGGCTTTTAGTCTCTAGTGATGTCGATCATAGTTGTTGCTGTAGCTACGGAAAGTGGCGTGCCTATATTTTCAAGAAAACGAGGAAACACCGAAAATGTAAGTTTTTCACCTCTGTAATTGTTGGTGTCTTAAGATATTCCAAATTAGCTCATTGTTAGTACCTAGTAGGTATTTGTTATACTGGCGCAAAATATGAAATAAATAGCGAAAACTTACTTTAGTTGTGAGTAAAAAATTATAAAGATCCAACCCTCAAGAGTAAATTCATTCTCTGGAAGCACGGAGTCATTGGATGACCAGCTTTTAGATATTTGTCCTCAATCTTTCAATATTTGCAGGTTCAATTCTCTACCATTGCATCTCTCCATGGTATCAACATGTTTAGTAAGTGCCACAATTTGTCAATGATCAGCACACAAGTTGATAATGGAAATATTCTTTGGAAGGAGTACTGTAAAAGGTAAGTTTAAATAGTTTAAAATAGTTTAAAAGTAAGTTTTTTTTTGTTGAATCTCAGCAAACACCTGTTCAGAAGACATAATTTTAAGACTAGATTCATTCTTATTAGTTCTGAATTTTGATGATTATGAAATGGAAGACTCCATGAGGGTTTGTGTTGTGTTGACGAAGATTTTATAATATCCCAAAGTTATGAAGCAAGTATGACTTGTACATTGTCCCTTGTTTCCCCACAACTCTCCCTTGTTTATTGATTAGCAGGGCTGTGTATAATTTTTTTAGATGGGCTTCTGACTACTCCCCTCAGGTATCATTAAATATTCTTGAGTTAGTGCTTAGTACTATGCAATCTGTGGGATCTACAGTTCCTGGGGATTAAAGTTGTGAAGCTGTTACTTTTTAAATTTTATAATAGTAAATGATTAAATTTCAGTGTTACATTGATTGGAGTTTCAACAGGAGGCTTAGAATGTGACTTAGAGCTTCTCCTTTCCTATGTTCATGACACCATGATATTCTGCATTGGGAAAAAGGAGCTTGAGAATTTGAAGAATATTGACCAAGTGAAGCGAGATCTCAGGCAGTGCTATGCTATAATAGACTATTTACTGGAGTCTCTGGACCCCAACATGTTTGGCCTGCAGCCAACCCTCATCCTGGATCTCATTCAAAGTGTTCTGTGCCCACAGGCTCAACAGTTACAGGTGAGGTATGTAATAATTTAATAATTCATTATTGTCAGGAAGAAAAGCATTATGGTAACTAGCTTAAAAAAAAATATGGCTAGCAAAAAACAGGAAAGAAAGATATTCTTAAATAAAACCGGCCAAGTGCGAGTCGGACTCACGCACGAAGGGTTCCATACCATTATCTATAAAAATGATCAAAAGATCATGTTTGTTGTATGGGAGCCCCCTTAATTTTTTTTATTCTGTTTCCTAATATTTGTTGTTATAGTGACAACAGAAATAAATCATCTGTGAAAATTTCAACTGTCTAACTATCATGGTTCATGAGATAAAGACTAGTGATGGAGGGACAGACAGACAGATGGACGGACAGCAGAGTCTTAGTAATAGGGACCGTTATACCCTTTGCACGGAACCCTAAAAATTACAAAATCATCAAAGTTTTGAATGTAAACTGATGATTTTATCATTTTTTATCACATCAATTCGAAAATAGATAGTTTGCTCTTCGAAAACAGGTAGCAAAATAGCACTTTGATCCCAAGGGCGGTAAAGTACTTTACCGCCCAAGGGCGGTAATGTGATTTGAATTTGGAATGTGCTTATTGAGTAAAAGCTCCAATCACCAAAGAGATCACGAACACTGTATGAACAAGCAGGCTTTATGATTAAAAAAAAAGCGCCTGAACTAAATAAAAATAAACAAAAACACGTGAAACGCGCATTCCACCTTTGTTCATAATTGTTTACTCAAATTCAGATTTTACTTAGTTTTATGAAAATAAATAAAATTACAATAAATACATGATTATGACTATGAGATTATGTGACATTGTGACAATGTGACTATGTGACTATGTGACTATGTGACTCCGTGACTCCGTGACTTTGTGACTTTGTGACTTTGTGACTTTGTGACTTTGTGACTTTGTGACTTTGGGACTTTGGGACTTTGGGACTTTGGGACTTTGGGACTTTGTGACTTTGTGACTTTGTGACTTTGTGACTTTGTGACTTTGTGACTTCGTGACTTCGTGAATTTGTGACTATGATTATGATTATTCATAAGTTGCACTAAGTTATTTTCTCATAGAGGGTGATAAAAAGTAGAGTGTCCACCTCGGGAGCAACACTATTTTAAGCTCGAGTGAAGTACTTTGAATCCCTCGCTACGCTTAGGATTCTACTTTAGAATCCCTCGCTACGCTCGGGATTCTACTCTAGAATCCTTCGCTCCGCTCTGGATTCAAAAAACACTCTCGCCATAAAAATAGTTGTTTGCTCCCTTGGTAAACAATCTACTATTTTAGGGTACCTATTTAAATTATTCCTATTAACTGTGCAGCAAGGACTAGACAACTATGCAGAAAGTGTGACAGGCCGATGGGCGTGTCTCAGCATACACGGTCACCTAGTAGCCACCAGCTCCGACTTCCATGAGCTGGATGCGAGGGAAGCCAGGCTACTGCTGTTATTGGCCGCCGCTCAGGACGGAGCACCACTCAGAGACACTCCAGTTTACTTGCCGCAAATGAGCCCTAATGTAAGTAACAAAATTTAACAAAACCAACTACGTATTATCTCTTATGTGCTTACACATAACTGTGGAAGACAGGTACCTACTAGGTATCAAGTATTTTAATTTACAAAAAATATCATTATAATGGAAGAAAAACATGAGTCAAATGCGTGTTTTATACCATGCTGCCAGAATAAGTTTTATGCCTGAATGTATTCTCTACTATGTTCATATATATAAGTATGGCGTACCGTGTTACCATTCATTCCAATCTGATTATAATGGCAATTTTTTTTATAAGTAGCTCAATGTTCACTTTCAGGTGGCGTTCAGAGCAGTAACTTGTAAGCTTTTAGCTGACGTCTACATACTTGTGATCTGCGGCGCTACGCCCGCGCTATCTCAGATAGACGAGATAGTTCTGCAATGCTGGGAGGGTTACGCACAACTCATCAAAGAAGCTAAGCTAGTCTATCCGAGGAACCTTCCTACTAGCCTTATGTTTGAGCCTTGTGTGCTTGGGTAAGTGCCTGATAGACCAGTGAATGTCCTTGTATTTCTGAAAAGCAAATTATTTGTTTGGGGCCTCCCACTATAATGCTGCTACATTATTAGTATTGGATGTTAAAAACATTAACTGGAATGTTTATTTATTTGTTTACAGAATCCTTATAGTAAACATAAGTAAAAGAAGATGTGTTTTTTCGAGACACTTGCATCCACCTGCCCAGAAAAGCCGTGGCATGTCTGGAACGCACAAAATGGACATATTGAGGACGTTTTACGTTACATCGGCTAGAGATTTGGCACCAGGGTTAAACACTAATGGTAAAAATAAATTATATTTATTTAAACTTTAATTAATTATTGTTTTCAAAGTACTTCCAAGTTCTAACGCCCGAACTTACCTACCTAAGTTGGTCGATATTACTTTGCATGGTTCTTAAAGCTCTTCAGCAGGACTACCTTATATGTAGGATGACTTATTTATTTGTACCAAATGTCTATACTGAAAGTATAAACTAACACATGGTTACCGTAACCTACATACATGAGAGAAAACTTTCTAGAACCTGTATTTTCTCTATTTTAGCTTCGGATGAAAATGGCTGCATGACTGAAACATATTGGAGTTCCGAATACCACAAATGCCACGCACAGAGATCTGGCAATATTATTTGCTGTGCGCTCTACGCGTCTTCCGTTCCTACGCACACAATGAGGTATTAACTGCTCTTAATTCTAATTCACGGTGGGGGAATGAGATCTGCACTGACGTCCCGCAGTGGGGTGTATTGTGCATTATCCTCCTGCTAACCTCACCCCAGCCAGCCCAGCTCCTTAAGGGGCTGACAACTATCAAACAACTTCTCGCTCGCACGTTTCGACATGTTGAAAGATATAAAATCATTTTCGAAAAATCGCAATCAACCATCTTGTGTGCAATCACATTGCACACAGTTTAGTAAAAATTTCATTTTGATCGATACAAGTTTTCCTACTTAAAAGTTTGCTTATGTACGAAAACTAGTAAAGCAAATTTTTGAGTAGGAAAACATGTATCAATCAAAATGAAATTTTTACTAAACTGTGTGCAATGTGATTGCACACAAGATGGTTGATTGCGATTTTTCGAAAATGATTTTATATCTTTCAACATGTCGAAACGTGCGAGCGAGAGTCACATTAGCTCTTGTCTTCGCCTTAAAGTAGCGGAGCAGGACTTTGGGTTGGTGGCAGCAATGTTCTAGCAACCCCGATGATGATGATGTGGATGCAGGGGAGCAAGACTCAATCAGCTTCTGCAGCCCCGTTTTGGATCTGGCTTCGTTTGTTGCAGAGCAATGCAGTACTACATGCTCTACAGTTTCTTTTTCCCGTGGGCAGCCGCGACAAAGGTCACTGTCTGTCGCTCCTGTCTTGAGAAGATGATAGTTGAGGTCACAGTGACCCGTGATGATTCCCACCATCAGCTTTAGGTATACTAGCGCCACTACATATTTTATTTTATCATTACGTTATACAAAGGAATTATCAAAAAATGGGACCGCGCGTACACGATACCTATCACAAGCTTTTTTTTAATGTATCTGTAATAGTTTTGTATTGTATTATTTAGGCAGATACTTGTTTCAAGAGTTGAGTTCCTATTGCTGGCCACCAAGCTCTCCAAACAAGGTATCTCACTGAGTAACACAAAACAAAACTATTATAGATACATTAAAAAAAAGCTTGTAATAGGTATCGTCTAAGCGCGGTCCGTATTTTTGATAATTCCTTTGTATAACGTAATGATTAGATAAAATATGCAGTGGCGCTAGTATCGGGGTATCCATTCGCCATAACACGATGTTTGTTATGTGCCCGTTTGTTGCAGGAAGCATTGTTTTCGTATGTTTGCAGTCTGATCTGCGCTCCCATCCACCCATCCCATCTTAACTGCTTTTGTCTTCATTAATTAAATTAACAACATATAAATTTTTTCATTAGTTTTTAGACGCAAACCTCGCAATCTAATTTATATTCTGAATTTCTGATGTTTTTTTACAGACTGATTACAAGTCGAATACTTCAAGACATAACGACAAACAAAGAAATACACTGGTGATACATCAAACTTCTAATCACTATCACCACATAGTGAGAGTATAGGAGTGCGCCCCGCTGCGTCTAGTTGTAGTATCTAGGAAAGTTTGGCTTGTACTGCATACATACAGTGTCTAAAAGTACTGAAACGACATTTTACGCTGATTTTCACTAAGATATTCAAACTTGATTTTTTAAGCTTTTGTGTACGAGAAACTACTTTAAAGAAATATGCATTTGATCATGTTATCTCTGTGCCGGATTGATTGAAAATAGGTAGGCGCGAGACTGCGAAGCGGGTAAATTATTTATGTAACAATCCGTCCAAAGTAGTTTTATAAGAATAAAACAGATTTTACAGTTCAAATTGTTTTAATACCAGAACAATCAAACTATCACACAATGTGTCCGAGGTTAATCACAATAACCACAAGATAAAGGCAGCGTTTCATTATCACTAAGTACAATTTAAAAACAACTGATTGAAATATTTCTCATACAAAGTTATGTTACAAATTTTCATTGGTTTTGTCAATTCACACAATATAAGTTCTATAGGGTTTCGACAGATGATGGGTTAATACCATATTGATTGATATCAATGGCGCAGCGGTCAATACATGTCCATAAAACAGGACAATCGCAGTCGCAAAAACTATGATATTAAAAATCTTTATATGCTGCAACGACCGAAAATTAAAATGATCCAGGATTAAAACTATTTGATGATTAAGCTTTTCTTTAGAGTTATGTAAATATATGATATCATGTTTGTCTTATAATTTGATGCATTCCAAGCGAAATAGAACTTCGTTTTTGGTATTTGGTTTTCCGTCTTGCGAGCCTGGGTTTTGTATAGTCACAAGAGGTCTCAGCACGCCGATAGAGGCGCTTATCGGGTATCCACACAAAATCCGGCCTGACTATACAGAAAATTAAAAACAAAACTAACCGCCGGTTTCTGAAAGCCCGATCAAAACTAATCGGATGTCAAGTCACTTGCTATCTCTATCTTATTCGATGTAATAGCTGAAATGGCGAGTGACTTGACAGCCGATTAGTTTTGATCGAGCTTTCAGAAACCGGCGGTTAGACTTACTACTACTGGTACTGTGATTAAATTAGGTCCAGTAAGTTAACTATTATCAGAATTTTGAAATAGTTTAGGTTTCATATCATAGTTATTAACATTTACTTAAACGCCAACCGAGTTAAAATACATTTATGCAGTGTGAGCATGCTGTCTTATGATTTTTAAAACATTTTATTATTTTATAGTTGATTTGGATATCATTTATTTGGATAAAACAATCATAACAATAAAATTGTTAAAATGACTATAGTATAAGTAAAAATAAATATAACTTTTAAACACAGATTTATGTTACCATGATTAACTACATACAAACAATAGTGGTCAATTATGAATTTCGACAGCTTATTTTATTGTTGATAAAAATCTCACACAATATTCAAATGACCTTACTGCCTATTGTATCTTTTTGCGTTATTACCATTGAGTGATGTATACTGTATGTATACTTTATATTGTACCAAACAGTCTATAAAATAGCCTTACCAAATATAAATGCACAATCACTAAAGATAACCTATTATGAACTAAATCACATGAATCGTTCGTACTTGGAAAAAAATAAATAATGATACATAGACTATTTTGGCCGACCAGATTTTAAGTTAGTTTCTGGTGGCTGAATAGTCGATTGTCTGATTGATTTCTGGAGGCTGACTAGTCGGTCAAATAATTGACTGCAATAAACCAATTTGCGGACATTTTGTTGACTTTTATAAGCCGCTAGACCGAGACTATTGGCGGCCAGTTTTTACCGACTAGACTCTAGTCAGTAAAAACTGGCGTTGCCTAATAATACAATACAGACGTGAGTTCACAGTATAATGGTAGTCAAGTGACACATTAAACTGCCATAGTAAATATTAAAAAATAAATCGGCAACTCGCATGCGATACCATCTAGGCGGGAATAAAATGTGATATTCAAATTGATAAAAACTCTGAAACAAGCTGCTTCGCTGCACGTTTACAAAGATGAATAAGAACATCTGTACAGTGAAAAGGCCACTGATTTTATTCCCAATATATATTTCGTTTCATTAAAATAAACGCTACACTGTAGTGCGATTGGCTGACTCCTTATAAAATCTACCGCTCAGTTCAGTCAAGTTCATGCAAGTTAAATTCGTCTTTTTATAAGTCGCCAGTTCAACTGACAAGTGAAGCCTGAGCCTTCCTGATTATAATTCACGGTGAGGTGATTGTTTATCTACTGTTGGTAGCGTGAAACTACTAAAAGCCTTCTTCATACATACGATTGCCTATACTGTGTCGCAGCGCCGTACAATGTGATATCATTATAAACGAGTCAAAAAAGGCATAGTAACTTTATGCCCAACTTCATAAACGCACAGAGGAGAAGCTTTCCAAGCGAACACTACTTCAGGTTTCTTCTACACTGCGGTTGCTTGAGTTTACATTTCAGCTGCTGGATTAGATCGAAAATTTTCAATGACGGTCCCACCTTCATTTTCATTAGTTCTATTATTTTGTCTTTTGTTAGTTGAAGCATCATTTCGCCGGAGATTTTGGTGAAGTACTGACAGTACGGTTCGCAGTCGTTTACTTTGAGGAACTTGGCAACGTCTGCTTGGGTCCAGTTCACTGGATCGACGGTGTCGATAAGGCTCGCTGGGCCTGTGGTGTTGACTAGCCTGGGTATCACTTTGTCTTCGGCTTCCGCCGCCGGCTCAGGGGAAAGTTGCGATGCGTTCTGAATCGAGTCTTGTGAGGATTCAGTTGTAGGTGGATACTGAAATATAAAAAATACAATGCATTAACTACTACATTGCAACGATCTGTTGCCATTCCGAAAATTTGTATTTTTGTACTTTAGATTACAAAAGAAGAACTTACCTCCTGTGTCGACTCACTATGCTCCTCATTATCGTCTGGCGGTTCCGAACTGTGTTTCGAATGCTCATCGACATCCATTCTCATAGACGCTGATTCATCCGCCGGTAGATCCGTATCCGTAGGAGCTTTCGTATTCGTACCCAATTCCGTATCCGTATCCATTCGCACTTCCGTGTCTGTATGCGCTTCAGAATTAATACGTACTTCTGTATCCGCGTTTTCGGAGAAGCTATTGGGTCGCGATTTGCTCTTTGCGTTGGTTCGATCTTTAGGCTTGTTTCCAGAATTTTCGTTGATAACACACGGCGCTTTAGCTGGTATTTCTTTTTTCTTTTCTGGAAATAAAACGGGGATAAAAAAAATAAACACACAACTCTATTGCTCCTTGGTTTCAAGGGGTAAACGTTTTTAGTAAAGAAAACCATTCTTTGAAAACCCTCTTTGTGGTTATTCGTTTCCACTAGCTAGTCTGCTTATAAAGAAACTTTTTAAACAGTAGTTAGGTAGGTACAGTACGGGCGTGTCTAGATCTACAAACGAGCAGTCAGCCGTTTGGCTAAACGGCAGACAATTGACAACATTATGCAGTTACACAAAACCATATTTTCGGTCCACGTCTATCTTATTGTTTAAATTTTTTATTTACTCATTACCTCTGCTAAGACATGACAATATTTTTTTTATATACTACTAGCTGATGGAACAAGCAGATGGCCCACCTGATGTTAAGTGGTAACCATACTGTTTAGCGGCAGAAATAGGCATGGTGATAGTACTTCCGGATCAGTACAATATAATAATCAATCCTAAAAGACCGGAAACCTTCCGCGGACGAGCCCTTCACTAAGAGCTCTACTACTCTTGAAGGTACTCTTGAGTTCTCAGCACGCCCGATCGAGTCTCCATACGCCTCCGCATCCGCCTGACGACACGGAAAATAAAACTCATACTTGGAATACAGTAACTCACCTATAACTTTCTTCCGCCGCCGCGGCGCCTTCGTCTGCTTGTTAGGAATACGTCGCGCCGGCTGCGCGGGCGGCGGCTTGTTGGGCCCTTGCAGCACGTGACTGACGGCGCGACACCAGCCCACAGGGTACATGTCAGTGCTGTGGGCCCAGGACCACTGGTCGTACTCGGGACCCCAGCCGTCGAAGTGGATCTGGAAGAGAACATTGTTAAAGTACATTGTTAAACCATTCATGGTTGATATACCTACTGCCCGCAAGAAGCGCTTTGCTACGACTTTTATAATGCGAACGGCCAAAGAGTGGAGTTCCTTACCGGCATCCGTTTTTCCGAATGCCTATAATATGGATGTTATCAAGAGCCGTGTGAATAGGTATCTTCTAGTTAAGCGTGCTAAACCGTAGACCGCATCATCACTTAACATCAGGTGAGATTGCGGCCAAACCCGTCTTCAGCGCATTAAAATTTGCTGAAGACGGGTACTAGTTATTTTTTTATATTACTTGCTTGTGGAACAAGCAGATGGCGCATGTTACACAAATTTATTGATTGCAATTTCAACGTTATTGCACACAACTTGGTTGATAACGATTTTTCATAAATAAGATCAGTGATTCTTTATCTTTCAAAATGTCGAAATGTGCGAGCGAGTACTTAAGAACTACCCCTTAAGGGGTAGTCTTCGCCTAGTTACCTTGAGTAAATCTTAGAATAGAATATTAAACATTAATTTATTTTGTTTTCTTATTCTTTCAGGCGCACTTTATCCTTTACCCACACTGTTGTCAGTTAGTGACACGACAAGAAGTTTTACCTTGAGTAAGTCGCCCACGACGCGCGCTATAGTAGCCACGCAAACGAGGCGCGGGTCCATGAGGTCAGTGCACTCTAGCCTCATGCCGGCCACGAAGCCGTGTGACGTCACGTGCGAGCGCGGTACGAACGCACTGTGCGGGGCCGCTTGACCGTCGCACATAACGAGGTACTGCTCCCAACTGAACTCTTCCGCTGTGAACCTGCGATAATAATCATAAATAAATATTCAATAGAATAAAGCTTTTGACAGCCTTCACAGCTTAGTTGGTAGTAGCTCTGCCTTCTGCGCCGTAGGCCGTAGGTTTGATCCCCACCGAGAACAAACATTTGTGTGATGAACATTGATGTTTGTTCTCTGTCTGGGTGTTATTTATTATTATAAGTTTGTATTTACAAAAAAAAACAGTATATATGTATTACTTATATCAGCTACCTGGTTCACATATTACAAGTTTTGGCCTAGTTTGGGGCTAGATAGTGCTATGTGAAAAGTCCACCAATATAGCTTTGTGGACACCGTGCTAAAAGCACCTGATAAAAGTTCTTATTAAAACAAAAATATTACTTAAAGAAAGTAGAGGTACAATGGGCTATGAGCAATCTTGTCGCTATGAGCGATCTCTCTACGAATGCAATACTAATTAGTACTGACCCTGCGGGCGGCGTAAGTGGAATATTATTCGCCATCGCAAATCCGACGGGGAAAATGCACGGTGATCGCTGATGGTAACAGAACCAGTCGCCGCCGGACTCGTCCACGGGATAGCAGTCTATCCTTATCATCATGTAACCTGCCGAATAAGCCAGTAGTTAGTTTACGTGTTACTTTTAATGGGTTTGCGTAAGTGGAAGTCTGAGACTAAGGTATAAAAGCTACGATAGAATCCGTCTACATCTACAAATATCCCCAAACAAAGCTTGTATGAAATGTCCTCTATTTTATTTTTTCTTTGTCCCAGATTAGATTAGACCTCGCGCCCTCATTTGTTAAAATGAGGGCGTCTCCATTAAAAGAAGGCCCAACATATTTCGGTATATATCACGAGAGGTTTGCTTGAATATATCCAAGTTAACACACCCACATCATATAGCTACCTACTCTACGAAAGTGAAGAGCTCTTTGTGAAGGGCTCGTCCGGCGAAGTACTACCACCACGCCTTTTTCTGCCGCCAAGCAGCAACGCTGTGTGTCGGTTTGAAGAGTGTGGTTGCCGGTGTAATTACAGGCACATGAGGCTTAACATCTGTATGCCTCAAGTTGATGGACGTAGGGCAGTGCATCGTAGGGCACGTTCCTATCGTGCGTGACTTACGAGGCAATGCTTTGTTATAAGTTATGGTTACCACTTAACATCAGGTGGGCCATCTGCTTGTTCCATCAGCTAGTTGTATTAAAAAAACCACAGACTCGCACTAGACCAGTGTAAGTAGCCTCCAAAAATGGGTTACCTTCATTCAGTATCTGCATAATAGTAGCAGCGCACAGCGACGAAAGATTCAACGGATCGATCGCTTCTAACTTGAATCCCTCGGCGAATAAAGGCATCTCGTTCGTTGGGTACTTATGAAACATGTCCTGTGTTGTATCACTCAAGGTGAGCCTGCCAGCCGCGACTCTCTCCAGATAACTCTCTGGAGCGTCCAATTTGTGGCCGATTCTGAACGCCCAACCCACCGGGTGGATGAGGGGAGAATCCTCGTGGCACCAGAAGCCCATGTCGTCTGATAAACTGTCGTAGTATTTTATGTGGAGACGTTTTCCAATTATTTCACAGACTGTTGCAACCTGAAAGTGTATAACATTGTTATGGAAAAACAGTTATTGCATTTCATCATTTTCCTGCCCTTATCCCACGCTAAGTGGGGTCGGCACAACAGGTTTTCTTTGTTAGGTTTTTTTCTTTCACAGTTATTGCATTTGTTTACCAAAATACTGAGTTAGTAATAAAGATACCAGGAAGGCGGAGGAGTCGCTGCAAAAACCTAGTGTGATCGATCATACAAACCTTGACTTGCGAGATTCTATTTTTATCCAAAACTTCCAGTACCGAACCGATTTGGAACCTGGATGTATTGCTTTCAGTCAGTTTGGTGTAGAAATTAGCTGGGAGTGTGCGGGCACCGGTTAACTGCTTCACTAAAAACCTGTAATAAACGCATTTTTTTTATAATCTTTAGCGAAATAGGTAGTCAATAGAGCTTATATCAGAAAACAAACATAGGCAATCTACTTTTTCATTTAGAACGAGAGGAAGAGGGATTAAGGTATGTGTGTTAATGTTTTGTTGGGTAATCTTTGAAACTATTAAGCGATGTTAAGACTATGGTCTATGGAACTGAGACGTGGTCGCTACTTATTGGCCTCATTAACAAGCCCATACAAGTCGCCCATGGGGCTATGGCGAGAGTCATGGAGTTTCACTACATGATAAAACCAGAAATTAAGAAATTCACTGAAATTCTTATTACACTCCTCCTCCTAGAACACAATAAAATATTGTTATCATCCCAGACACAATAAAATATTGTTCCTGACTCCATACGAAGCTATTCATATGTGGCTTCAACAGATGTGAGTGAGAATTAGTCTGTTAGTGAAACCACCAGGGGTCTATCAATCACGCCTTTAGATTACACTATTGTAATTTTCATACAATGTCACCTTACTAAACAGATGTTCTCGCCAAACTAATTTAATTCTATTACAATTTATCTTTCTGCAGGCGTGTTCCGTAAACAGAAACTAGATCTTGTCTAGATCCTCAGTTCAGAGCCTTTCAACGTGATTAAGCAACTTTATGGAAAAGATCGTCTTTTCATACACAGTTCATATTTTATACATATAATTATGTACCCCAAGTCTTCCAGGCCGTTTTTGTATGGAAACTCTTGAGCTCTCAGCATGCTGATCGAGTTTCCAAAAAACAAAAACGGCCTGACGATACGGAAAACGAAAAACAAAACTCAAGACTTGAGGTTCTATAGTTTTACCGAAACTCCACTTACTTCTTCCAATCTGTGTATTTATCGCGTATAGTGTGGGGAGGAATAAGCGGCTTGCCACGCATTGCACAGCAGCCCACAGAGGTAACCTCAGAACAACACAGATTGACCCAAAAGTCTTTAGAATCGTCGCTGCCAAATCCCTCATAACGCAATAATCCCATATAACCTTTTACCTGTAGAGAAAGAGGATAAGATAATTAATATTTTACATTTGATAAAAGAAAGAAAGAATAACTGTTTTTATAACTACACTAAATGTAATTTTTGTTAAAAAGTTTTTACAACTACTCTTACTTTCAATACTGTAGCAACCCATAAATAATCAGAGTTCTCATCATCTTCTGTATCTTTATTATGGACTTCAACTTTCATGCCTTCAAATGTGCTATCCCACATTTCATGCAAGGGAGCATGTTTGAAAAGACTGACAGGTGCAGCCAGGAAATCACATCCAAATAGCTCATCTTTCCATTCATAGCTTCGGGTTGCGCTGGCGGTTTGTTTGATTGGACCAGCCTGAAATGAAAAGATATTCACATAATTATGATAGGAACATGAACTACTATGCACTGCCTTGCATCCATCAACATACAGATGTTAAGCTTGTATCTCTTTCTCTGATGTCATGTGCCGAGAACTCGACCTACATCCACACCCTTCAAACTGAAATAGTAACACTGCTTGACAGCAGAAATAGGAATATGCCTGCTTATTTATGGTTCCTATCTGTAATTTTTATGATGGTCAATCTTGATAGGGTCGAATGAATAAATTACAATATCAATATCAAGTTTTATACAACAGACACTGTAAGAATTGTGACAAGTCACCAAGCTTTGTCACAATTCTAAACCAATAAAGCAAGGGTGTAACTCATATCATTCAAATATGTTAAGTTGGCTGTTAATAGGTAACCTGATTTTAACAAAAAGCAATTAACCTGTAATTGATATGCCCCTTTCCAGTGCTCTAGTTGGGGTAGAGGCTCTAATGGGATGAATCCCTCCAAATGCTCAGCTCCTTCCATGAATTTAAATCTCCAATGACAATTGTGTCTTCTTGAGTTACTGGCGTGGCATCTAAGTGAGCAAAATTTATTGTTTCTGGGATAGAACTGTTCACGACGTCCAACACGACTGCACAATTCACATATTGCTGAAATTTGAAAAATGTAAGATTTGTTCCAAACAACAATTTAAATTAAAATATTGCAAGACTAGCTAACACTGCTTTACAAAGTATAGCATAATGAGTAAAGTGGATCTACCATAGAAAGCCTAGTAAGACCATAATGGATATGAGATCACTTAATCCTTACCTTACTTGATCATAGAGGAGACCTATACAAGTATACCCACTTGTATAGGTCTCCTCTATGATTTTAATTTATTTTAAGAAGCCAATCATCATCAACAAATAGTATTCCATTGCTGGAAATAGGTCCAAAATTAATATTCAGGTTGATTTGTTTTTTGTTAACATATTTTATTGGATTTTTACACTGCCTAGCTGGCTAACCTACTCTGTTTACTGGTGTATGTTAGATTGCAATGTGCACTAACTTTTTGAGTTGACAGCCCGAAAATTTAAGCTTAATTTAAATGGGTACATGTCTAACTATTTGTACTTTGAGTGTGTTGTGTATAGAACCAGTTTTGTTTCTTATTTTTTTGATATTATATCAAAAATACTATTTTATGATTACATATATTATATGTATTAATACATATATTATATTGTATACACAACACATTATGTATGAATGTGGTATGAAATATGAAAAGTATATGTAATCATACATACTATTTGAATAGCAAACATAACTGGACCATGCATTGAAATTAAAACCAAAAATAATATAAAGCAATTATGTACCGCAGCTAGGCTGGACGATCAAACGATAACACGATTTTAAGCAGTAGGTAAGTATAGACTTACTTACCAAAACTTTTTGCATTTAAAGGGATTACGGTTAGATCATCAACAACATACGACTCATGAGCATCAGCAGTGTCTTCAACTGAATTTACAACTTCTCCGGTGTTATAGTAGGCCATAGTTCAGATAAGATCATTGAGTCTAATGCCAGTGCCGTAAACAATTCTATACACATGACTAAACTGTAGCCAGTTAAATTATTTTAACCACAATTAGCACGTTTTATCATGCAAGCACTAAAACTGGAGGATGACACAAAAATTAATCCTCAGAGTCAATATAGTTCACTTCAATAATCCTTTATTTTTCCTGTATAGTTATTTTTCCAAAAATAACATAATATATCTTCACTTCATCTTCTTTTCTTCGTCCGTGTGTTCCACAGGGGTGCCGATAATGTACAACCAAGGATTGTACAGCCGAGGAAAACACAGCCCGGAATTGATGTACAATTTGGTCGCGAAATCCATGGCTGTGTAATCCAAGGCTGTACATTCCAAGCCGTACAAATTCAGCACACCTTTGGAAAGCACGACCCGATAAAACGCAGCCAAAATTTTGATGCCAAAACTTAGGCTTTGTTTACACTCGTCAATTACTTACTCACTCACTTGATGATCCGACTCGGATTGGTTAGGTTATGTTAAAACATATAAATTACGCACGAGGCGAGCGAGCAAAGCGAGCGTGCCGCGGCAGCGGCCGCCGAAGTGCCAGAATTTTATTTTTTTCTAACATTAATCTCTGAATAATTCTCTTATTTTATATAATTTTTAATCTGTGCTACTTGCCTATACTTACTGTGTAGTGCATCTAAACAGAGCATAGGCTTTCGACCAATCAGAGCATGGTCACAGAATCCATGGTCGTGCAATCCTGGCTGTACAATCCCGACTGTGCTGGGAAAGCACAGCCTGGAAAACACGGCCCGGATTTCATGTACATTTTGTACATGGAATCCGGGCCGTGTTTTCCAGGCTGTGCTTTCCGGGTTGTACATTTTCGGGCTGTGTAATACTTGGTCGTAAATTAACCGGACCCTTCCACAGAGCAGAGCAGTGCTGCCATATAGAGAAAATTTAATCGATTATTTTATTCTAAAAATCGACTTTTTGTAACATTAATCGATTTTTTTACTTATACAATCACAGAACACTAAACGAGATAGAACCAAAGAGTTCGTCGATTTGCATGGAAACCGAGGAGCGTGTAACATTTTGCGTAGGTACTTTGACGTCACGAGTGTAATTTAGTGATGGGGAATATAAACCGCGCGAAAACGTCTCAAAAGAATCGATGGGCAGGCGGCAAACGGATTAATGGGATCTACGTGATTTAGTCATTTTGTATCGATTAAAAAAATCGATAAGAACCGACAGAGGAAATTATCTATCGAATAAACAGGCATTTTGTTCTGACGTGTCACGCGGAACGCGGACCGGAGAGCGGAATAAAGTTCGCGGCGAGCAAAGAAGCAGTCAGTGCTTCTTTTCGGCACGCGAGGTACATAAACTATTGTTTTAACTCGTTTACTGTTCTGTGTATACAATCAATAGTTTGTAAATAAACGATTACGCAAATTACACATTTTATATAGATAGATAGAAAACTCTTTGTTGCACACCACCACAATCATCAAAAGTTTCAGTGCAGTAAAATGGGCGGACTTGTCGCTGAGAGCGATCTCTTCCAGACAACCTTTTTCGATGCTGTTAACCATTTTAATCGATCGATGTTGTAAACAGCATCTCTTTGCTAGATAGAATTAAATGGGAACAAATTGTTTCGACGGTGGCATCTCTAATTATGTTCGAAATAACTAGATCGTAGATACCGTCGATAGAGCAGTACAGAATAAAAGCCGTCCCACACGGCAGCAAAATAAGCCTCTCTGCAGAGGTAACCTACCTTGTCGAAGGATCCGATCGGTTCAAACGCAGTGATTATTCCGCATTTTCGCCACCCACAACCACCCACTTCCACCCACCCCGACCAAGCTCCCATAAGCACACCAGGAGACCAAGGGGTATTTGCCATCCCAACGGGAAGTTGATCGAAGTTGCGGATGATAGAAAAAACCGTAGACACACGTACGAACATTAACATTATAAATACCTAATATATACTTATGTATTTAGATTAGTGTATAATGTATTTGCCTGTTATTGGCGTATGTACCAGTCTAAAACAATAACATAATATATTTTATAATGTAACCATACATATCGCTGTTGGCGTTCCTAATTATAAATAAACTAGTGGTTCGCCCCGAACTGAGATCTCGTGATGTGACCCGACGAACGCACTAAAACTTTGAGTAGGTGGTAGTCAGAGGCAAGTCCAAGCATTATTTTTGGACTTTTTTCAGACTACCGCCTACTAACTTGGTACGGTAACCAAGTTTTAACTCTATTGGCCTATTTATTGAAGAGTTCTGTTGAACAGACCTTGGCTCCATCATCAGACCTGGTCGTTGTCACCATTTTATGAGAACTGAGTACCTTCTTAATTTATTTCAAGAAAAAAAAATAAGAAAAAGCAAAGGAACTGGCCGACCAGTAGAAAAACCTTGATGCCAACGAAACTCTTAGAGATGGGAGCTCTTGGATCGCTGGTTATCTTAATTTAACTTTTTTGTTGTATCTCAAAAACCGAGCGTCCCAGAAAAAAAGTAAAAATTGTTTTGAAATGTCCAAAGAAAGCCCTTTCATATGACATGTAATTAGATTTTTTTATGTAACTTTATTTTTGGCCCCTTAAAAAACCCCATATCTCAATAACCCTTCGTCCGATTTTACTCATATACTTACCAGTAAATTTCTCAAGTACAAGCTATCGACTTATCAAATTTCATGCAGATCGGATCAACGGTTCGAAAGTTATGGCCAGACAAACATACATACATACATACATACATACATACATAAAATGCCAAATCGCCCAAGTTGAAACTAAAGATCTTTGTTCGCTTCGCTCACTCGATCAATAAATAAATAAATAAATGTAGATGTAGATATAGACTATTATAGATAGTGTAGATGAGTGTTCATTTCAAGCAAGCCAGTGAGCACTAAATTTGATCCAAGGTTTGAAGGGTTTGAAGAGTAAAAAGAAATAATAATTGGAAAGATTGGGAGGATTCGTTTTCTGATATTTTGGATTTTTCATTTTTATTGTTTTACTAGTGTTATTTTGAGTTCTGTTGTGTAATTTCAGTGGTATAACCAACATTACTTGAGGTATTAGCACATAGTGTAAGCATTTGGAATGAAAGTGTGACTTGTGTTATGATTTGACCGAAAATGTTTCGAATGATTTGAAGAAACCGCCACCATTTTCTTCAAAACAAATGACAACCGACTTGACAGTATTTAATACAAATCACTTGACACTGGCAATTTGTATGCCGAATGATGACAGGTACCTTATACGGGGTGCCAATAATGTACAACCAAGGATTGTACAGCCGAGGAAAACACAGAGAAGAAGAAAGAAAAATTGGAAAGTACATATTATTTCTACAAAATAAATTGTATCGTGCATGCATACATCACAGTACACTGTCTGTCTCTCTGAGCCTACATTTATCTACATCTACATCAAATCAAATAGTAAGTTTAAGGTGGTACCTACCTAATAAATATTTTATTTTGCTCTCTGTCCATATTTATGTAGAGATAAATTCATAAACCTAGAATAAATTCATTCAGCCCAAAGCAAAAGACCGCATAGTGTCCTTCATTTATTGAAACATATCTTTATAATAAAATCCATGTATAGATCAGAAAAACTATTGCTTGCTGCATCATTTTGTATATATTGACAGACGGTTCTAGAAGCGAGACGAGTTCTATCGCTTCTATTTTGACACGTACAGGTAGTTCCCCGACCAACAACAACGTTAACTCTTACTATTGCATCATGTTTAGTACTCACAACACAAAGTCACAAACTTTTGCATAGTCTATCTACATCTACATACGTGAGTGTAACCGTCTACTTACTGTAAACCTGTAAACTAGAGGACAATATTCAGGTGAATAAAATTAAATTTAGTGCAATTGCAAAAAAGGTGCTATTGGAGTGATCATTGTTATACAAACAAAGTCCTTACAAAATATATTCATAAGTACCTACTACTCAAATAAATAGTAGGTAAGTGCCTACTAGCCATTATGCTATTTCAGGTCACACTCTATATTTAAGTATTCAAAGCCAAAGTTTTATCCAAATCTGGAGTAAAATTAGTGTTATGATTAAAGGTATACTATGCATAATCAAATAAATCTTGAAGTAAGATAGAAATTAATGACTTACATGCCAAAGTTACAGAATGTAATTGATTTTCATCTCATTTATTATTCACAAAAACCATTAACCAGGTATAATTATTCACTCTGCTTCACTTATCTCTTGCCTTAGAATAATGTATAAAGTAGGTAGGTAGGTACCTAAAAGATTTTTATACACAAAAGTTATCCGAATGCGATTAGAACCCAATGCCTTCCCCTTGATATGGGGCTGCAGTAACCACCTGCACCATCATACTCGAATTACACGAGGAGAATAACTAATATGTTGATATGGTACTTAAGCTACCATGACTTAACTTATGGGATAATATAAAAATCTTAGTTATTCCTTTTGAGTAGGTCTAGAAAACTAATAGTTATTTTCTCCTTTCTAGTATTTAAGGTCTCCCCCATGTTCTTCCATCCACCTACCTCTCCCCATTTACCTACATGATTTACTTACATTAAGTGTATTGGTTTCAGATAAATAACTAAGATGGGAAAAGGTTAGTAAAAATAGAGTATATAAAATAATGGTAATGGTACTTTTTAAATAAAAATAAAACATTATTTCATGTTTTTGCCTTGCTCAATTCAATTCTTTGTAGGTAAGTATTGTATCTTTTTCAAGTTAATTATAAATCAGTACTGAATGTCAGGTTTTAGGATTATGTTTCTTTGCATATTTGATTGATTGCACCATCCATGGGTTATTGAAAAGCAGCACTGCTAAACCTCTGCAATAGCATTCAGCCATGTATTTGTGTCACATAAGTGTCAGCACATTTACACTGTAGTGTAGTCAGCGCTTTATTACATACAATGCTATATCTGTCTTCTATTTTCTTTGAGTTCCCCAATACCTGAAATAACTGTTGAAAGGTTGAGATACTTGCAGCCCTAGGTATGCAAAATAATTTAATTAAATAATTGTGCACCCACACTGGTGTGGTGGGCATAGGATATTCCAGAAAGATGCTTTTGCTTTATTATATTCAACTGTTGTATTTATACCTAATTACCCAGCGAAATAATCAACTAGGTATTTGTACAGAATCAGGGGTAACTTTTGACTTACCCTTTTTATTACTTTTTTTAGGCAATGCTTAAAGTATTACTTAAGGGGCTGATAATCATCAAACTTCTCACCCACACATTTCAACATTTTGAAAGATATACCTAACTTCCTCCATTTCCCATCAGCCTTACTTTCAGTTTATTTCTTAGCGCGCCACTAAGGAGGAATTAATATAATAAATAGCGCCGCTAATTAGTATCTCACACTCTAAATTATTCTTAAAAATAATACCTAGGTATGCAAGTGAGAGCTAGAGATGAGCAACGAGATTTGGGATTCGTTTCTTTATTGGCGAGGGTTATCTTCCAAATTTCTATATGTATTATGTGTAATACCTATTATAGGGAAGAAAAAAGGAGGAGGCAAAGCCACCGGCATTGAAGCTTCGGTCGGCTCTTTGACTTTAGCCGAAAGTGGAGCGTCAACATCACAGGCACAAGAAGAAGAAGAAGAATCTGGTGGACTGACTGGCGGTGGACGTAAAAAGAAGCCACAGAAAGTGGTTCCAAAGGTAGATTTATACCTAGTACTTTTGTATGTTCTGTGCTCAGACAAAATAAAATACTTTTTTATTTGGTCTGAGGTTGTACGTATGTGCGTGTAATTGTGTATATGTACACGGTGAGGCGTAGTTTGCTCCGTCTTTACTTTTTTATTTGGTCTGAGGTTCTGTGTTTCTAAAATTCAAGGAGTTAATGGAGATTGTACTCTCGTCATATTTTTTTGTGAGAGTACCTACTCCGAGTTGGACACTAACACATAAATTTCTCCAATTCTAAGTGGTAGGGTTATGGTTACGATTTTTTTTAATACTGTTGATGGAACAAGCAGATAGCCTACCTAATAGGTATTCAGTGGTAACCATCACCTATAACGAAGCATTGCCACGTAGGTTACGCACGATAGGAACGTGCCATACCATGCACTGCCCAGCGTCCATCAGCTTAAGGCATTTTAATGTTAAGCCAAGTAATTACAGGCACATGAGCCTGTAATTACACCGGTAACCACACTCTTCAAACCGAAACACAGTGTTGCTGCTTGGCGGCAGAAATAGGCATGGTGTTATTACTTCCCCGGATGAGCCCTTTGCAAGAGCTCGACTTCTCTTACACATTTTGGACAAGTATGGAACCCAAACTATACAGTAACAAATCCTCTTGTTTAACTTACTAATTGTGTGTGTAATATAAGAGAACAATAATCGTGATGAAATGTCTTATCCTTACAAGCCTGAGCCTGCAGAAGAGAAGAAAGATGACAAATCAGCGGAACCGGCTGTCAAACTGGCCACTGAGTCACCTGCCGATTTGGCTGCTGAGCCACCTGCCCAGCCGGCTGTCCAGCCCGCTGACCAGCCAGCTAAACCAGACCCGTCTAAAGAAGAACCCCCAGCGGAAGAAAGCGTTGGTCTGGGAGTGCAGGGTGCTCCTAAGAAGAGAATCAGGCCTAAGAGAAAGCCGGCCCAAGCTGCTCAATCAGCTCAATCAGCCCAAGGATTGCCTGCTGGTGAACCACCAGGTTTTCCTGGTCCAGCAGGGCCATCTCCAGGACAAGCTGTCCCAGCTGGTAGGCTTAAAACTTAACATATTTCGTTTTATTTGTTTATGTACCTACCTCAGACAAAATAAAAAAGTAAAGACGGAGCTCTACGAACAGAAAAGTGAGGCCAGTTTTCTAAACATGTGTGCGGAGGCCGGTGTTGCCATGACAATTCAAATTACCCCAAAATTACAAAAATAACATTACTAAATAAAACGTCTATCATGATATAATCTAACACAACATAACTGATTATGGGATCGGTTAGGTTGTGTTTGCCTCACCTAACGGACATACGAAATCTACGAGTTTACAATTTTTTGACAGATTACAATCTCGCGAGATAGATTATAATCTAACGGTTTTCACAATATTACGGATATGTAACCTATTTTAAGAAATAATAATCGTAAAAATCAGTTCACAAACGGAGAACATATCGCGTTGCGCCGTGGGTCAAGATGACCGACAGTCCAGTACCCCAAGTATGAGTTTTGCTTACCATATTTGGTTTTTCGTTTTACGTTTTTGTTCCGTGTATATTGCGGGTTTTGTAAAGTTCCACATCGGTATCCCTATCGCGTATTCATACAAAACCCGCAATGAACACGGAACAAAAACGCAAAACGAAAAACCAAATATGGTAAGCAAAACTCATACTTGGGGAACAAGCCATCAACGCGATGTTTGACAATTTCGTTCGGTGAGTATGAATTTCCGGTCTCGGTATTGTCTGTATTTCGTTCTGTATCGAACCTAGCTTCACAATGAGTGCAGCCAATGGGCGTTAAGGTAATTTGACCTCGTAGAAGTGAGCAACCAATGGGCTCGAAATCTTGTGTACATCCGGGTGTTCGCCGGACACGCGGGGCCCACGAACTTAACGAACACCCGTGTGTTCTCTAAGCACTCGACGGGTTTAAAATATACTGATAACCATCATAAGAAACGAGTAACGTTACGTTGCGTATCACATTATTACCAAATAATAGGGTAAACAAAAACACATCATACTAGCAACACTTGTGTTCCAAGCAATAACCTCAAACTTTTATTTTGATTTATTGAAAATTATTGGTTTCCAAATTACTTACGTGTGAAATGTGATTCCATCCCGCTTCTTTATATTTTGAAGATTGATTCTTACACCCTTTCACAACACAATTCGGCATTTTTACTGGTAAATTTATAATTTCTCAAAACGTTGCTCCCCACGAGCCGCGATAGCTAGACTGACAAGTTAAGGCGTAGGTACGTTGTGCGGGTGTGTGTGTAATTGTGTATGTACACGTCAAGGCGTAGTTTGACTGGCCTCACTTTGCTGTTCACAGAGTTTTGTCTTTACTTTTTTATTTTGTCTGAGGTACCTACCTACCTATGGTAGTGCTTGCTCTTAAGGAATCTTCAGATATATTTCATACTAGCGGCCTGTCCCAGCTTCGCATGGGTGGATATACATTTTCTGAACATTTTAGGATAAACTTAGAGCGTAGGTTCGAGTCTCGCGTCTACTTATTTCATACATTTACACGCCCTTCTCCTTGAGTGAGTGAAATCGCACCCCGTGCGTGACCCGTGGACCCGTTAACATTTTTAATTTCGTCATATCTTTTGAATGGAATGTCCGATTTGAAAAACTTAAGAATTAATCTATAGGTATTGAAACCGTCTTATTTATGAAATGATTTATTTGGATAAGGATTAATACCAAGGTACAAATAAAAACCCTTTTCTAGCGGCGGCATTTTATTATTTTTTTTATAATAAAAGAACACTTATTCTGAACACGTAGTACATTATTTCGTTCTATCATCAATAGTTTTCGCAGCGCACGCGATGTAAGGTTTTTGTTTTTGGAGTTTTAGTAAGGATCCCTGATTTTTTTGAAAATATAATATAGCCTATTTTACTCAGGGATAATATAGCATTCTAATGGTGAAAGAATTTTTGAAATCGGACCAGTAGTTTTGAGCCTATTCGTTACATACAAAAATACAAATCTTTCCTCTTTATTTGATCGAGTGAGCGAAGCGAACGGAGATCTTTAGTTTCAACTTGGGCGATTTGGCATTTTATGTATGTATGTATGTATGTATGTATGTATGTATGTATGTTTGTCTGGCCATAACTTTCGAACCGTTGATCCGATCTGCATGAAATTTGATAAGTCGATAGCTTGTGCTTGAGAAATTTACTGGTAATTAGAGAAATTATATGAGTAAAATCGGGGGTTTTTTAAGGGGGCAAAAATAAAAAAAGTTACATAAAAAAATCAAGTTACATGTCATATGAAAGGGCTTTGTTTGGACATTCCAAAACAATTTAAAAAAAAAAAAAATCCAAGAGCTCCCATCTTCTAGGAGTTTCGTTGGCATCAAGGTTTTTCTACTGGTCGGCCAGTTACTTTGCTTTTTCTTATTTTTTTTTCTTGAAATATATTAAGGAGGTACTCAGTTCTCATAAAATGGTGACAACGACCAGGTCTGATGATGGAGCCAAGGTCTGTTCAACGGAACTCTGCAATGTATAGGCCAAGAAAGTTGAAACTTGGTTACCGTACCAAGTTAGTAGGCGGTAGTCTGAAAAAAGTCCAAACATAATGTTTGGACTTGCCTCTGACTACCACCTACTCAAAGTTTAGGTGCGTTTGTCGGGTCGCATCACGAGATCTCAGTTCGGGGCGAACTACTAGTCATATTAGTGTAGATTATTGTTACCTCCAATTATGAATTGATTTTGATGATTTTGATGACCTCAGAGAGGTGGTATATAAATTAAAGCATAATTGATTCAGCGCTTTTTGAAAAAATCAACAAAACATTGGTTTGTGGTTTCCTTTACCAAAACCTTTATTTTATATTTTTCAGTGTTTTTTTTATTTTTTATACAACTAACTTATGGAACAAGCAGATGGCCCACCTGATGTTAAGTGGTAATCATCACCTATAACAAAGCATTGTCTCGTAAGTCACGCACGATAGGAACGTGCCCTACGATGCACTGCCCTGCGTCCATCAACCGAATTCAAACCGAAACAGCAACGCTGCTTGGCGGCAGAAAAAGGCGTAGTGGTAGTACTTCCCCGGACGAGCCCTTCACAAAGAGCTCTACTACTCATACCGCCGGTTTCTGAAAGGCCGATCAAAGTTAATCGCATGTCAAGTCACTTGCTATCTCTATCTAATTCGCTGTAATAGCTGAAATGGCGAGTGACTTAACATCCGATTAGTTTTGATCGGCCTTTCAGAAACCGGCGGTTAGTGTATTTGAAGTTTGTATTTTTTGCAAAAAAAAATTTTTTATTTTACTTATCTCATTATTTATCGGCCGATTGGGATTAGAACCCGATTGTCACATCTGTTTGCGTTAGCGGCTGAAAAGCAAACGGCCTGCCAAAAAAAGAACTCCTAAACAAGGTGGTTCTTTCTTTTTACGCCACTTTAGTCATGACTACCATACCTTGATGTCTAATCTGCAAAACAATTTATGTACAAAGTTTCGTATTGGCATTTTTTATTACTTTACGCGACGTGGTAACTGCTCCGCGCAGTCTACTTTTCGTAGTCCGTATGCTACGTATTGTCAATCAAAATTTCAATAGTACGATTGGCGCTACAGTATTGTTCGAGTGTGTGAAGCGAAGGAAGATCTTACAAACAAGTTGGGCGATTTGGCATTGTACCTATGGTACATACATACAATGTTTGTCAGGCCATATCTTTCGAACTGTTGATCCTATCTGAATGAAAGTTAAGTCGACAGCTTGTAGGCACTTAAGCACGTGCTGTGAGTGTATTTTTTCTTTCTAGATGTGTAAATAAGTGGTGGGTGTTTGTTCAAGGGCCCGGTCCACCAGGGGGCGTGCAGTCTGGATGGCCGGCGCCGACGCCGATTGCTCAATGGCAGAGACCGCCACAAGGTACTTACCTACCTAGTACCTACCAGTGGCGAAGTGTCCATACAACACGATTCCTAATCGGCTTCCCTTTTAAAATGTAAGGTGAAGTGAGATCCAAAGTTCCGTACATAAATATTTTTTTATAAATCATACAAAATCTATGGATATACATATAAAAATTAATGGATATAAGACTAGAGGAAGGCCAAAGAAAACATAGATAAACTGTGTGATTATGACATTGGTAAGAAAGAAGTGAAAAAAAACCCCACATGAAGCGGGATAAGGGCAGTAAGAGGATGACTACAAAATCAACTTATTTTTAAGTTAGATTTAAGTTAGTTAGATCATGAATATAAAGATACTAGGTACCTTTTTTAGTTATGGGACAAGAATTATACGCTAGATCATCGATAAAAGAGAGTTTGTCTAAAATATATTTTTTTTCTGGGACAAAGTGATTTTCACTCGTTTCTTAATCGTATATTATGCAATTAGTGAATAAAGGACGGATTTAAAGCGAGGGATAGATGAAGCAAGTGGAGGATTCTAACGACTGAATCACGACCGTAGGGAGTGATTTATGATGATTGGATCACGAGCCTAGCGAGTGATTCAAGTGTTAGAATCCTGAGCGACGCGAGTGATTCATGGCCCTCGATATAAATCCGTTTTATTCAAGAGTTTCATACTATACTTTAGACCTTGACTAAGAGAAAAAGACAGATTTAAGCGAAAATAGACATTTCATCAGGGTTAAATTAATTAAAATAGAATATAACATTTTTTATTCTAATGTCGACCAATCAAATCTCAAGGAGTTATTTGCCCAAGGACTTTGTATATCGAGTATTCTTTGCACAAGGAATTTGTATCGAGTCTTTTTTGCGCAAGGAGGTTGTATAGCATTGTCCATTTGTGATGAATCAAATTTAACCCACATTAGGTTGAGGGTTTAATTCGGTTAAATTAAAGCTTAAGAAACGATGTAAAGGTTCGTTTCTGTGTTCCGTGAATTCTAAAATTCTTTTGCTAAAATGGATCTTATCTTGACAGCACCAACCAGTCAAATTGCTGGTCCAACCAGTGCCCCACCAGCTCAAGCCGCGCGAACCGGAGGATCTTCGGGAAACCTCGTCAGCACCGTACAACCACTCCCTAAATCGAGGCAAGAACAGTTGTGCCGCTTCGTCATCCCAGGAAAGATATTGGGTAAAAACGTCCCATGCAGAGTGGTAAAAGTCACCACTAACTATTTGCCGATGACCATTAAACCAATTAAAGCGGTGAGAACCACATTTATTTATATTAACACCACATTTTTTTGTAAAAAACAATTAGGGCTTTGGACCAAAGCGCTAGATATGATTAAATATAACAATGTCATCAAGCAATAGAGCTTAGTTTCATTGCCAAAGAATCTACTAGTGGTTCGCCCCGAACTGAGATCTCGTGATGCGACACGACGAACGCACCAAAACTTTTAGCAGGTGGTAGTCAGAGGCAAGTCCAAACATTATGTTTGGACTTTTTTCTGTTTACCGCCTACTAACTTGGTATGGTAACCAAGTTTCAACTTTATTGGCCTATTTATTGAAGAGTTCCGTTGAACAGACCTTGGCTCCATCATCAGACCTGGTCATTGTTACCGTTTTATGAGAACTGAGTACCTTCTTAATTTATTTCAAGAAAAAAAAATAAGAAAAAGCAAAGGAACTGGGCGACCAGTAGAAAAACCTTGATGCCAACGAAACTCTTAGAGATGGGAGCTCTTGGATCGCTGGTTATCTTAATTTAACTTTTATTATTTTATCTCAAAAACCGAGCATCCCAAAAAAAAAGTAAAAATTGTTTTGGGATGTCCAAACAAAGCCCTTTCATATGACATGTAACTTGATTTTTTTAAGTAACTTTTTTTATTTTTTCCCCCTTAAAAACCCCATATCTCAAAAACCCTTCATCCGATTTTACTCATATACTTACCAGTAAATTTCTCAAGTACAAGCTATCGACATATCAAATTTCATGCAGATCGGATCAACGGTTCGACAGTTATCGCCAGACAAACATACATACATACATACATACATACATAAAATGCCAAATCGCCCAAGTTGAAACTAAGATCTTCGTTCGCTTCGCTCACTCGATCAATTATACGCACAGAGCCAGAATGAACGTAATTATAATAAACATAATCATGGGAATCAAACCCATTGCTCGGAAGGTAGACTTTCTATCGAGTGAACTGGGAGGTAAACTTTGTTTTGTTTGTTTCAGTACCGTTATGATATAACATTTAATCCGGATAAACCTAAAAAGTTGATTCCAGAGATCTATAAAATGTTCAAGAATAAATACTTCCCAAATGAAACAGTTGGATTTGATATGTTCAAAAACGCTTACTGTCTAACTCCTCTTAAGAAAAATCTCCTAGAAGATACAGATGCCGAAGGAGAGAATAAAAAAGTACATGAAGTAAGTATTGTAATAATGGTAGTTGTTTTAATCCTCATGCACAATAGACACCTCAGATTTCTTGGTATTCAATATTCTTGAGTTTGTATGGTATTCAAGGCACGCCCTACGTCTTAAGTTTACCTACCTTTTCTATTGGCTTCGGGCTTGTGTTTTATTGTTATGCTTTTGCTAAATAAACGTTTTTTCTATATTTAACCGACTTCAAAAAAGGTTCTCAATTCGACTGTATTTGTTTTATATTTTTACCGCATTACTCCGTCATTTATGAACCGATTTGAAAAAATCTTTTTTTGTTTGAGAGGATATACTTTCACATTGGTGCTTTCATAGAAATTTTATCAAAATCGGTTCAGTAGTTTGGCTTTTAAATCAAAATAACAGGAAAAAATTATGTCATCCAATAAAATTAAATTGCGTATTTTGCTGTTTTATGTTTCCAGTGTATTTGAAGACGGTGTTTTGCAGAAAAGTTATATTCCTTAGTTTATATGAAGCTCATGCTGTCTTTTTATAAAGATTTACTAATATGTTTCTAGTCTTTTTTTATTTTTTATTCAACTAGTTTATGAAACAAGCAGATGGGCCACCTGATGTTAAGTGGTAACCATCACCTATAACAAAGCATTGCCTCGTAAGTCACGCACGATAGCAACGTGCCCTACAATGCACTGCCCTGCGTCCATCAACTTGAGACATGCAGATGTTAAGCCTCATGTGCCTGTAATTACACCGGCAACCACACTCTTCAAACCGAAACACAGCGTTGCTGCTTGGCGGCAGAAAAAGGCGTGGTGGTAGTACTTCCCCGGACGAGCCATTAACAAAGAGCTCTATTACGCTTAAAAAAATGTAATATTTTTTTGTTTTTTTTTCCTTAGGTGGTGTATGTCGATAAATATGAAAAAAAGATGACCTTTAAGATTACCATGAAATACACTGGTGTGGTAGACTTTGCAAAGATTCTTCGGTGAGTACTTTAGGATTATTTATAGTTCGGTGCTCAGGCAACACGTTAGGGGGCATCCATTATTTTTGTGAGGTGTTTTTTGGTAATATTTCGACCCCCCCTCTCCCTTTCGTGTGATGTCGTGAGATTTTGCTCGACCCCGTCCCCCAGCCCTAATCTCACGTGAATTTTTCAAAATGAGTATTTTTGATGCTATTCAATTAATATGCATTGCATTAATTAAAAAAAACATAATTTGCTTAGTTATATTTCTTAAGACTTAGATTAGACTTAATATTTTAGATTATTCAGTAATAAAATACCCAGTTTTCTCGCAATTTTACACTGTTACTCGCGGAAAAATAAATTACGTGTTATTTGTCGAGACTCCCTCTCCCTCACGTGAGATCGAGTGAGGTTCTGCTCGACCCCCTCCCCCTCCTAAACGCCCCACTTAATGAATGGACGCCCCCTTAGTGTAGTATTAAATATATACTAGGTGTATACGACATTAAATTAATACACGTGTAGTTCGACTATGTGGTATTGATTTAAAAATGGTTTTATTTAGATTTGTTCATGATTGGTTTATTTATACATATTTTCAAACAAACGAAATAATTAAATATCAGATAAATAAAGCATAAAATTATTAAACTTTCTGTATAAGTATACTAACAAAGTAACGTAAGTTCATTCAGTACGTTACTCGCAGGGGCCGGTAAGAGCGATAATAAATAAAATAAATAAATTGGTGGACATTCCACACAGCACTATCTCGCCCCAAACTAAGCCAATGCTTGTGATATGGAAACCAGATAGCTGATAAACTACTTATATGCTTTTTTTTCTGTAAATATATACTTATAATATTATAGAACACCCAGACAGAGAACAAACATCTATGTTCATCACACAAATGTTTGTTCTCGGTGGGGATCGAACCCACGGCCTCCGGCACAGAAGGCAGAGCTACTACCAACTGAGCTGTGAAGGCTGTCAAATGTCAAAGGCTGATAATGCCCCGTACAGAAATAGTCGACAGTGCAGTGGTACATTCTACATACAGCGGATGCGCTTGGCTTCAAAGAACGATAGTCGATATGATGTAGATACACCAGACACTTAGCATGTAGGTAGAATAAAAATAGTTACCTCAAATCCGTAGGTTTCCAATATGCCCGACCCCACTTTGCACACACAAATGAATGCGCTGAAGAGCTCCTACAACTGTTCCATATCGAATATTGAAATAAAAATGATTTGATATCTTGTTTTACAGACACATGGAGAGCAAGGGAAGCTCTTTAGCGGTCCCAATGGAGGAAGTACAGTGCATTGACGTTGTTCTGAGACAGGGGACTTTGGAATCGTATGTCAAGGTAATCAGTTATCTACACTAATATTATAAAGAGAAAAGATTTGTATTTTTGTTGTTTTGTTGTTTTGTATGTAACGAATAGGCTCAAAAACTACTGGTCCGATTTCAAAAATTCTTTCACCATTAGAAAGCTACATTCTCCCTGAGTAACATAGGCTATATTATATTTTCAAAAAAATCAGGGATCCTTACTAAAACTCTAATAATGTAACCCAAGGTGGAAAAAGAAAACCTTACATCGCGTGCGCTGCGAAAACTATTGATGATAGAACAAAATAATGTACTACGATTTTGTAGAACACGTCATTATCTACAAAAAATGTCGCGACAGCATATGTCTAACTATTATAGTTATGTCACAATAAGTGTTCTTCTACACTAATATTATAAAGAGAAAAGATTTGTATTTTTGTTGTTTTGTATGTAACGAATAGGCTCAAAAACTACTGGTCCGATTTCAATAATTCTTTCACCATTAGAATGCTACATTATCCCTGAGTAACATAGGCTATATTATATTTTCAAAAAAATCAGGGATCCTTACTAAAACTCTAATAATGTAACCCAAGGTGGAAAAAGAAAACCTTACATCGCGTGCGCTGCGAAAACTATTGATGATAGAACAAAATAATGTACTACGATTTTGTAGAACACGTCATCATCTACAAAAAATGTCGCGACAGCATATGTCTAACTATTATAGTTATGTCACAATAAGTGTTCTTTTATTATAAAAAAATAATTGAAATGCCGCCGCTAGAAAAGGGTCTTTATTTGTACCTTGGTATTAATCCTTATCCAAATAAATCTTTTCATATTCAAGACTGATTCAATACCTACAGATTACTTCTTGAATTTTTCAAATCGGACATTCCATTCAAAAGATTTAAAAAATATAAGGTCACGGGGCGCGTTCTCACCCAGCGCGGGCCCGGGCAAGGCGCGAGTTAGAAGTGACTCGAACCCACCACGGTCTAAGTTTATCCTAAAACGTTGAAAAAATTTATGTCCACCCATGCGAAGCTGGGACAGACCGCTAGTTTATTATAAAAAATTAATTGAAATGCTGCCGCTAGGAAAGGGTCTTTATTTGTACCTTGGTATTAATCCTTATCCAAATAAATATTTTCATATTCAAGACTGTTTCAATACCTATACATTACTTCTTGAATTTTTAAATTCGGACATTCCATTCAAAAGATTTAAAAAATATAAGTTCACGGGGCGCGTTCTCACCCAGCGCGGGCCCGGGCAAGGCGCGAGTTAGAAGTGACACGAACCCACCACGGTCTAAGTTTATCCTAAAACGTTGAAAAAATTTATGTCCACCCATGCGAAGCTGGGACAGGCCGCTTTATAAATATTAGAGGATATGGTACGATTGCGTTACTGTTTCACGACTTTTACGAAGCGAATAACTAAAGTTCGGTCCTTTTTCAGGCTGGGCGTAATTTCTTTAAGCGACCCGCAAACCCCGCATCCCTCAGTGGAGGTCTGGAGATGTGGACTGGGCTCTTTCAGTCGGCTATATTCACAAGTCGACCCTTTATCAATGTTGATGGTTAGTCAAATTAATATCAAAATCCATTCGTTTCCTATGGTCTTTGTCTCTTTTTTGTTATCTGTGAAAAGTTCCCAAAACTTTTTTTTAAATAAATAAATAAATATTGGTGGACATTCCACATAGCACTATCTCGCCCCAAACTAAGCCAAAGCTTGTGATATGGGAACCAGATAGCTGATATACTACTTATATACTTTTTTTTTGTAAATACATACTTATAATATCATATAACACCCAGACAGAGAACAAACATCTATGTTCATATCACAAATGTTTGTTCTCGGTGGGAATCGAACCCACAGCCTACGGCGCAGAAGGCAGAGCTACTACCAACTGAGCTGTGAAGGCTGTCAAACTTACAGGAATATTTCTGAAACTTTAATGAATAGCCAAATGGTTTGTTTAATTCTTTATTTTGATGTTTTGTTGCTTTCAGTTGCCCACAAGGGTTTCCCGAAAAAGCAGAGAATGATCGAAGCGTGGGTAGAAATGGGCTTAGATATAAACCGCGGTATCGAGAACCAAAGAGATGGTGATGTCTTTAGGGATTTCGTCAAAGGCTTGCGGGTGAGACTGTTTTTTATAATTGACATCAGAAACCTGCGTCCGCGTGCTGGTTTTTAAGCCAAGATTTAGTAGTTATTTTGTAGTTCCCTAAAACACATTCTTTTAATATGTACTAGTAGTGAGTTATACAGTTTTAAAGTTATTTACATTTTTGTGTGCTCTTAAAATCTGAGTATGAGCAAATGCATATCAAAAATCAACAAAATCTTCAAAATAAATACTAAATGGTCTCTAGCTAACTCAAATCCAGGATTCTGATGTCAATGTTTTTATATACATACTATTAAGGCAAAGACAAGAGCTAATGTGACTCTCGCTCGCACGTTTCGACATGTTGAAAGACAATAAAATCATTCATTTTTAACTGAATTTTATACTAAACTGTGTGCAATGTGATTGCACACAAAATGGTTGATTGCGATGTTTCGAAAATGAGTTTAGTTATTTCATATTTCATTCAACATGTCGAAACGTGCGAGCGAGAAGTTGTTTGATAGTTGTCAGCCCCTTAAGAGCGGATCTTACCAACTCAGAGTATCATCAAATATACAGGGTGTCCCGGAACTCAACTATAACCTGGTACCGGGTGAGAGGCCAAGGTATACCAGTTATGAAAAAAATAAGAAATCCATGTCACTTAGTAATAGACTTTTTTTGAAAAAAATAAAGAGCTACTACCAACTGAGCTGTAAAGGCTGTCAAATTAAGAGTAGTGTCATAAAGATTAGCAAACAGTATTTTATATTAACCGATTCGTTGCGGTTTGCACGGCAGCCGTGTCATCATTTTCTTTTGCCTGTGGCGTTAGACACGTGAGCCGTGCCATTTTGAAATCGATGGTAATTCCTTCAATTTAAGTTTTAGGGATATCTACCCCTGAACAAAACTTTTTTATTTTTAAAGTTATTCAAGCTTGTAGCATTCGTTTCTGGAAATTGTATTGTTTTAAAAAAAATAGGAGTACCAACCTTTTTGAAAATTTTAATTATGCGGATGGCACGGCAGCTGCGTCATCATTTTCTTTTGCGTGTGGCGTTAGGCACGTGAGCCGTGCCATTTTGAAATCGATGGTAATTCCTTCAAATTAAGTGTTAGGGAGATTTACCCCAGAACAAAACTTTTTTATTTTTAACGTTAATCAAGCTTGCAAGTCGGATCTGTCCAGCCAGTGACAATCGAAAAAAGCTGATTCATTTCATTGTTCTCGATTGTCAATGGTCGCTTGCTTCACTCAAAGCTGTCAGTGACGCTGTCAGTGCCGTAAGGCGTGAGAGCGCGGGAGTTTTAAAATTAGAATGCGCGGCAAATTTTAAATGTAGGCTTATCGTATTTATTGATCAAGATTAATTTTAGATTAATTAATTAATTAATTAAATTTCTTATCAGGAAAACCAAAACAATATTTTTAGAACTAATTTCAGTAAAAAAGTTTTATCACACCTTTATTAAAAAAGCCCCTTACCGTCCATTTCCAAAAATACACTTATTTTTCCACTTTTTATCACTTGAAACTACGTTCCTGACCGTTCACGTTAGATTTCGAATGTAAACTAAAAGTTTTATGCTTAGAACCACGTAAAAAATGTAAAAACACTGTTTTCTTTTCCGCATAGCTGAAGACACAGGAGCCGTGTCATTTAATCGTATGGCGCTTGGCACGGCAGCCGTGTCACGGTAATTTTGTTCAACGCCACAGTTAGAAGTTTGCAAAATTAGACATCGCAACGAATCGGTTAATAGAACTGAACCTACCAAGATAAAAATAAAATAAAGTCTTTTGCATTCTTCCTCAGGTTGTATGTGATCTACTAGGTGGATCAAAAGGGCAAACCCGCGAGTTCATAGTGAACTCTCTCAAAGAGAAACCCACTCAGTTGTCCTTCAAGAAGGACGGAGAATCGCGCCCTGTAACGGTGGCTGAGTACTTCTTGCGTGAGAAAAAATACACGTTAGTTTTTTTTTTTAGTTATTTACTAGCGACCCGCCCCGGATTCTCACGGATATTGTGGGTTATCCCTAAGAGATTATGCTTGTATAATGCATATAAACCTTCCTCTTGAATCACTCTTTCTATAAAAAAAAACCGCATCAAAATCCGTTGCGTAGTTTTAAAGATTTAAGCATACATAGGGATATAGGGACAGAGAAAGCGACTTTGTTTTATACTATGTAGTGATTTAACATAGTTATTCACACACATCCAAAGTCTTTCCAAACATTTTTTGATTTATCTCTGTTTGGATCTTTGGACCCCCATATCTTATTAAATAAACAATAAATAAATAAATTATATCTTATTAAAATATTAAACTTAATTATATCTTATTAAATTAACTTAAATATTTAAATAATTTTGACAGTCTTATTAAAATTGGGCAAGGGCCGATTTTATGTTATATCACAGGTGAACAAATAATTATATAATTTTCTCGTAAGTCACACTCGGTAGGGAGTAAGAACGTGTCCTATGATGCACTGCCCTGCGTCCATCAATTTGAGGTATACATAATTATGTTAAGCTTCATATGCTTGTAATTTCACCGGCGACTACACTCTTTTCTAACCGTAACACAGCAACGCTGCTTGGCGGCAGAAAAAGGCGGTAGTAGTTCCTCGGTCGAGCCCTTCACAAAGAGCTCTACTACTCTTGTTTAGCCAGTGAAAGGCTAATAATCTTGGAAGCTAAAACGCCAGAACATTATTTAATGATACCAATCTCTGATACCATGTTGATCACTCTCACTAATACAAACTAACTTATTTCAGTATTAAGTATCCACATTTGCCTTGCCTCTGGGTAGGCGCCAGGGACAAAAATATCTACTATCCATTAGAACTGTGTGAAGTTGGCTACGGACAGGTAAGCTCTTTTCAAATCGCTCCTCGAAGAGTTGTTAAGGTGATGACAAGAGCTAATGTACCTCTCGCTCGCAAAAATTTGCTTTACTAGTTTTCGTACTTATGCAAACTTTTAAGTAGGAAAACTTGTATCGATCAAAATGAACTTTTTACAAAATTGTGTGCAATGTGATTTTAAAAAAATCTGAGCTTAAAAAATGAGTTCAGTGATTTTATATCTTTCAAAATGTTGAAATGTGCGTGCGAGAGGTACATAACCGGTTGTCTTCTATGCGTTTCCATTAGGAGGAAAGGATACCGGCCCTTTCTACAAACGTAGTCGACTGTTTCCTCCCTGGATAATGACACTAGAGCAAATATTTTAGTACCATAAAACCTTAATCTACCATGACCATGCCATGTCTTGTTTTTTTTTATATTCTAATTATCATAGGAAGTAGGAGTCTTCGAAAACTTGAAATATTGCCTAATTTTTTAAACATTTTCAGAAACTCATTCAATAAAATTATGCATATGTATTTACAAAAAAATTAGAACAAAGGGGCATAGCTGAAAGTTTTGTTCAATTATATTAAAAAAAAACACAATTAATCATGCTTTGGGGGAGTAAATAGTCGAATACGAAATGCTGTTTTGGTCAATAATTATGTACCTAAAACGGTCTGAGCCGCAGTTGTCCCTTTCTTGCTTGGGGCGCGGCGGCGGCATGCAGCGAGACAGGAACATTTTATTCAAATACATACCTATTTTTAAAAATTCTCTTCTCTCTTGATTCCTGAGAGAATTTTGAAAAATAGTGGTTTCCTCTCGTTTCTCCGACCAATCAAATAATTTGAGTTTAGAAGAGATGTGTATTTCAAAACATCTGATTGGTCGTCTTGACTTCACATCGCTACGCTCTACGTCAGTGAAATTGGAACCTTAATGCCTCTGGCATGTCTAAACATTACCGAGTAGGTATTTCAATCTATATAGGTTTTAAATATTGAATTGTTTTTTTTACATTGATTTATAGGCAATAAGGAAACAGCTGAACGATAAACAATTGTCTATTATGGTCCGGACGGCAGCTACAGCACCAGATATTCGATTACAGAAAATCGTAGAAGTGGCGGGGAGTGTAAGTAATTCGTATTCATAAACGTCTGACTATAAATAACGATATTTACAAGATACTAGCAGCGAAACCCGGCGTTGCTCGGGTTATAATACATCGCATGTACTGACGAAAAGTCACTGGATTTCGGTTTATATATCGTCAAAATGTCGAAATTTCTAGTACCAAAACACTCTAGAATATTCAAATAGTTCGGTCGTTTTCGTTTCTCGAAATTACTTGAATTTGTTTAATTACTGTTCACTCGTACTTTGACCTTCAAGTAGTAGGCATTTTGGAAGTTTCTAGATCATTTCAGAAAATTTTAGAACTTTTTAGAACACTTCGGATTGATTTTAACAGATAAAAACATTTTTGAACTTTTTAGACCATTCCAGAAATTTTTAAAACGTACAAGGCATTTCGGATCGATTTTAACAGTTGCAGATCTTTGGAACTTTCTAGATCTTTCCAGAAGCTTTCTAAAACATTCTAGATCGATTACAACAATTGCAACCATTTTAGAATTTTCTAGATCATTTCAGAAATTTCTAGAATTTTCTAGACCATTTCGGATCAATTTTATCGATTGCACACATTTTGGATATTTCTATATCATTCCAGAAGCTTTCTGAAATATTCTAGATCGATTACAATAATTGCACGGCTTTTTAGAACTTTCTAGATCATTCCAGAAAGCTTTAGAACTTTCTAGATTGATTTCATCAGTTGCACACATTCTGGAACATTCTAGATCATTCCCGAGATTCCCGAGATTTTAAGAATTTTACAGAAGTTTTCTGTCCTTCTCTAACATGTATAGTTAGAGAAGGACAGATATATATTATTCCACATTTTCGCCACCCACAACCACCCACTTCCACCCCACCCCGACCAAACTCCCTTATGCACACCAGAAGACCAAGGGGTATTTGCCATCCCAACGGGAAGTTGATCGAAGTTGCGGATGATAGTAAAAACCGTGGACACACGTACGAACATTAGCATTTTATATAATATATTAAGATTATCTATATTCCTGATATAAACTTTTTCGGCATCTTAAAATGCCACCAAGCTGTCCCTCTGACATGTTGATCAGAGACTTTACTAATACTACTAATGATTTTATACAAAAAAACTACTATTCACCTATACAATGTTTACATAATTTTCTTACTAAAGATATGCAATGAATTTAAAACAAAAATGTTCGTTCTACTAATTACATGTTTATTATATTGACTTTGTTTGCAGATGAACTACAGCCAAAACGCATTCTTTAAGAAGTTTGGGCTCGAGATATCGAATCAGTTCCTGGAAGTTGAGGCCAAGGTTCTCCAACCGCCAACCCTTAACTGCGGAGAAGGAAAGCCGACCTTCCCCTCGTGAGCTAACTTTATATTATAAGATTGTATTATACTACTTTCTCTCAAAAACTACTGGTCCGATTTCAAAAATTCTTTCACCATTAGAATGCTACATTATCCCTGAGTAACATAGGCTATATTATATTTTCAAAAAAATCAGGGATCCTTACTAAAACTTCAATAATGTAACCAAAGGTGGAAAACAAAAACCTTACATCGCGTGCGCTGCGAAAACTATTGATGATAGAACAAAATAATGTACTACGATTTTGTAGAACACGTCATCATCTACAAAAAATGTCGCGACAGCATATGTCTAACTATTATAGTTATGTCACAATAAGTGTTCTTTTATTATAATATTATTTATTTAATTTTTTAATAATATAAATGTTTCCTCTTTATAATATTAGTGTAGATGTAGATTAAATGGGCGGAAATTCCACAGCGCCATCTATCCACAAATTAAGCGAAGCTTCTTCTATTTTGTTATTTTTAAAGGAGGGGAGCGTGGAACGCAGGGAAGCTTGTGAAACCAGAACCACTTGCATCGTGGGGCTTTATCGGCATAGAGTTACAACCTCGGCAATGCAACTTCGACGAAATCCTTTCGTTGGTAAGTACTTTTGACGAATGGTTTTTTTCGGTCAGACCATTTTGTCTGCTGTCTGTATAAATTATTAAACCCAATCAACCATCCATATCCTAATAGTAAAACAATATTGTATATGGGCAGTGCAAACTTATTAAGACGAAAAAAAAATAAAAAAAATATTGGTGGACATTCCACACAGCACTATCTAGCCCCAAACTAAGCCAAAGCTTGTGATATGGGAACCAGATAGCTGATATACTACTTATATACTTTTTTTTTGTAAATGCATACTTATAATATTATACAATGTGTAAACGACTGTACGACATTAAATTAATACACGTGTAGTACTACTATCTAGTATTGATTTAAAAAAGGTTGTATTAACATTCATTCATAATTGAGATTTTTTTATTTTCAAACAAACTAAATATCAGAATAAGCATAAAATTATTGAACATTCTGTATAAACACACAAACAAAGCAACGTACGTTCATTCAATGCCGCGCCCCGCGCGCAGAAACCGCACATACATACCTACTACGACTAAACCTAAACTGTGCCGCGCGCCCGTGCCTAAAGGTGAACGCCCTTTCAGCGCGGGCGCGCGGCCGGCGGCGGCGTCTTTGATTCGCCGATATAGTAGAGCAACGTTAGCATGTAGGAAAAATAAAACTAGTTAGGTACCTCAAATCCGTACGTTTCCAATATGCTCACGTTGTTGCATGTTGCACATACAAATGAATGCACTGAAGAGCTCCTTCAACTGTTCTAGAGTTTGTTTTGTATGCCTAGTTTCACAATTATCTTTCCCTTCATAATACAAGTTCTGCATTTTGATGACATTAACAAGACACACACACTCACACAAAAAGTCTATTTCGCGGTACCAAATCTAGACACTAGTCACGAGTAATAACACGAATTTACAATTTTCAAAATTAGATATATCAAAGTCACTACCAAGGCGATTGTTTACTAAATAATAATGTCTTTCACTGGCCACCGGGCGGCAGCGTGGCACATAGTGGGGCGCGCTACGTACCTATCTGTCTCTATCACACACGTAAGCGGAATGATATCTGTCCTTGTCGCACAGCGAAATTTTACAATGTGAGCGCACAAATATGTTTCTTATGCGGTCTAACGCGTATAAATATGATATCTCTGTCCTTTTTTTCGTTTGATTGATGAGTCACATGACTTCATGACCCCGGAAATTTGACCTCATCACCGGCGATTAGAGATACAGGTTGCATAGAAATTATTTATTGGAAAAGTATCGATATCTCGATAAATATTCAGGCTTTTTTGATAAAACCAACTCCTAAAATCTAAAAATGCAATTAGGAGTACGTGTTTCAATTTAATGTCGTACATGACTTTACACCTTGTATAACACCCAGACAGAGAACAAACATCTATGTTCATCAATGCTTGCACTGTTCAACATTTATGAAGATATCACTGAATTTTGGTATGAAAAATCGCAGCCAACCAAGTTTTAGAGAATAACTTTAAGGTTCAGCAAAAAATTTTTTTCCAAACTACCACCAATAATTTAATTTTCGTACCAATAATAATTGTTTTTACGAATTTTTGATGATACTTTTAATGGACTGATCTGAAATAACATAAGACAATGTTAACCGGGTAACCTTTGATTTTTTAGGGTTCCGTACCCAAAGGGTAAAACCTATTACTAAGACTCCGCTGTCCGTCCGTCTGTCTGTCTGTCTATCTGTCTGTCTGTCTGTCTGTCTGTCTGTCTGTCTGTCTGTCTGTCCGTCAGTCACCAGGCTGTATCTCATGAACCGTGATAGTTAGACAGTTGAAATTTTCACAGATTACGTATTTCTGTTGCCGCTTTAACAACAAATACTAAAAAATAATAAAATAAATATTTAAGGAGGCTCCCATACAACAAACGTGATGTTTTTGCTCGTTTTTGCTCGATATTGAACGGCAACAGGGTAGACGCTTGAAATATTCACAGAATATTTAGTTATATATTCACTTTAATATAAATAATTAAATTAAAATAAAACAAATATTTAAGGGGGGCTCCCATACAACAAACGTGTTTTTTTGGGAACTCTTCGTGTGCGAGTCCGACTCGCACTTGGCCGGTTTTATTTTGATGACCTTTTACTTTGAGGTTGGGGTGTTGAATTCTAAAAGTAGTATCCATTTTCATATCCAAGATGGTGAATTGTTTTATATGGTGGATGTACTGTACAAGTTGTTTGGAAACACTTAGATCGATTAACGTGCGCCTCGGTTGGGTGGCTGGAATCGAGTGCCAGCGATGTTTCTACCCGCCGACCCAGACAGGGCGCATAGTTTATTGTTATACACTACAGTGGATATGGTATATTTATGAAAATGGCACAATAACATTATCGTAAAATAAATAAATTGCTTTTATGCTGTGACATTTTCATGAAGAAGATTTTATGATTATTTTTTTACACTGACAACCAACTGAGCTGTAACAGCCTTCACAGCTCAGTTGGTAGTAGCTCTGCCTTCTGCGCCGTAGGCTGTGGGTTCGATCCCCACCGAGAACAAACATTTATGTGGTGAACATAGATGTTTGTTCTCTGTCTGGATGTTATATAATATTATAAGTATGTATTTACAAAAAAAAAAGTATATATGTATTATATCAGCTATCTGGTTCCCATATTACAAGCTTTGGCTTAGTTTGGGGCTAGATAGTGTTGTGTGGAAAGTCCTCCAATATTGATTATTTATTAATTTCAGCTTCTACAAAATGGAAGCCAGCTAGGTATGGAAGTGGCAAAGCCGAAATTCACTCAGTTCAACGTGAGGATTACCGACCTACGCGCACTCTTGTTCAAGGCTTTGGAAATGGAAGTCAGATTCCTATTCATAATCATACCTTTTCGAGGGAGGGATTACTATCATAAGGTACGACTACTTTTTTGTATATATTTACTTTAATTACAATGTGTTTGTACTAAATAAAGTCAGTACTTATTAATAAAACTAAACTTAAAGAAATTAGTAATAAAAATAAATGTAAAATTAAAATGAGAAAATTAAAATTCTGTCAAAAGGTAAGTATTACACACACACACACACACATAATGTGTGACATACTCTAAGGCGAAGGCAAAAGCTAATGTGACTCTCGCTCGCACGTTTCGACATGTTGAAAGATATAAAATCACTAATTTCATTTTCAAAAAATCGCAATCAATCAACCATTTTGTGCAATCACATTGCACAGTTTAGTAAAAATTTCATTTAGTTCGATACAACGTTTCCTGCTTAAAAGTTTGCTTGTACGAAAACTAGTAAAGCAAACTTTTGAGTAGTAAAACTTGTATCGATCAAAATGAAATATTTACTAAACTGTGTGCAATGAGTTTAGTGATTTTATATCTTTCAAAAAACATGTCGAAACGTGCGAGCCTGAGTCACATTAGCTCTTGTCTTCGCCTTAATAAGAATTGTGCGCAGTGCGAGAGAACTGTTCGGCAAGCAACGGTTCTTTTACAGACTTTTTTTCATACCAAGCCATGGGCAATAATTCATTGTTGTTTTAGGTGAAGCAATTCGCTGAATGTGACGTGGGAATCCTGACGCAGTGTATTAAAGAACAAACTGCTACTTCGCGCATGAACTTTCAGACTATCAAAAATATTCTGCTGAAGGTACATACTTATTAAGTTTTTTTTTAAGCAGCATAGCTGTCTTTCGGTTTGAAGGGTGTGGGTACCGGATAAATTACAAGCACATGAGGCTTAACGTCTGCATGCTTCAATTTGATGAACGCAGGGTAGTCATCGAAGCGCATGTTCATATCGGGCGTAACTTGAGAGGCAATGCTTTGTTATAGTCAATAATTACCACCGGTGATCAGATAATGATATAATGGTAATAATGATAGTCAGATTGGCCATCTGCTTTTCACAAACACAATCCAATCCTAATATATTTATACCATTCCCCCTCTAAAAAGCTTATTGTATACACTGAAAACAGTGTATAAAAAGCTCTTTTAATCACTGTTTTGGTGTTTGAATTTAGAACACACAAATACATTCGTCCTCCATCTCAATGCTATACAACCTCCTTGCGCAAAAACGACTCGATACAAATTCCTTGTGCAAAGAATACTCGACATTCAAACTCCTTGGGCAAATAATTCCTCGAGGTTTGATTGGTCGACATTAGAATAAAAATTGTTTTGTGTTCTATTTTAATTAATTTAACCCTCCTTTTTTATTCATTAAATGTCTATATTCGCTTAAATCTTTCTTTTTCTCGTAGTCAAGGTATAAAGTATAGCATGCAACTCTTGAATAAAACGGATTTATATCGAGGGCCATGAATCACTTGCGTCGCTCAGGATGTTAACACTTGATACAACTCGCTACGCTCGTGATTCATCTATGGCCCTCGCTTTAAATCCGTTCTTTATTCACTAATTGCATAATATACTATTGTTTACTGGGTTATACCACTTATAATACATTCTTGCTACATACATGTACTTAGTAGACATTTTTCATATGGAAAGTGGAACATTGGCCTTGTTTTGTTCTGAAGGAGGGCTGACACTGCTACCCCTTACTTATTTTAAACAGAAGCAGTTATCAACTTTCCCACCTGTTTTCTGTAAGGCAATGTTTTGTTTTTCAAATAGATAATTTCGATTGATTTTTGAATTGTTTAACTGCTTGGTTTCTCTTAAGTCCTAACCTAACCGATCAAGTAATTAAGCAACGAGTGTATACGTGTCATTGACTACAAAAATGAAAAAATCTAAATCAAAACGGTCTTTATTCAGTTCACCCACAAGGTTCACTTTCACTCTCAGACATCCTTATAGTATTGAGTATAACCCGCACCGATAAGAAACGAATCTTAAACGACACTTATCGTTACCTCTCACTCACACACTACTGTTTACTATAGTTGCCTTTCACTCACAAAAGTATCGATAAGCGCCGCCATCTTGGCATTGTATAATAACGAGAAATTTTAAAGAGACCTTGGGGATCTCAAGATTAACTTTCTTTTTGCATTCACGCTTGCGGAAAGATAAAATTGTATAAAAATTACATTAGCATGGCGGCTCTATCAAACGAATGTCATTATATTCCAGCATTATTGAATAACATGTTTGTTTGTATTTGAACAGGTGAACTCAAAGCTAATGGGTATAAACCAAGTTTTGGCTAATCAAAGCACTCCACGTTGCATCCAAGAAGGCAACGCCATGATTGTAGGCGCTGACGTCACTCACCCGTCACCCGATCAGGTAATAATAATTAATAAGTGGGAATACTCGTCTGTACGGGGGCACAGATAAGAGACGGGGGATATATAAGATTTAAAAAAAAAGTGGGAATACGTTCTCTCTCTCTCTCTCTATCTCTCTCTCTTGTCGTGTCACTAGTTTCTTTTGAAACACTGTGGTGAAAGGATTTTAAGTGCGCCTCATAAGAGCACTTGACACATGTTATAGAACTTTTTAGGTTCTACGCTATGCCGGTGTTTTCACGATGTTTTCCTTCACCGTTTGAGAGTACCTACTGGCTTTGTGCATATACATTTTTGAACAGAAAAACTCATTAGTGCACGACCGGACAGGTCAAACTTATGTAGCATAAAACGATAACATACTAATCTTTTTTATTTATTTAGCAAAACATACCGAGCATCGCTGCGGTGACTGCTTCGATGGATCCGAAATGTTTCATATACAATATTGAGCTGAGCATTCAATCGCCGAAGGTAAGTAAATACAGGGTATCCCAATAACCACTGTCAAGCATTAGTAGTGAAGCTACTTAGTTTGTCTATGCTTCGAGGCCATACGAAAAACATAGAAAAAGCTTCAAGGCGACTCTGCGTAAGGCGAAGTTGAATGAATGAATTAAAATTCTTTATTGCACACAAACTAACAAAATAGGACAAATTATAACAATTAACGAAATACAAAAGTGAAGCAACTTCTTCTTGCCGTGTCACCAGTTCTTTCTAAATCGTGCGTTGAAATAATTTTACATGTAGCAACTAATCCTGAACTCACGAAGAGACCACCCTAAGCCATAAAGGCCAAACGAAAAGCCTCAAAGTCAAAGTCACACTCGAATAAAGTTTGTTTTATCTGAAGCTTAAGTGGCATCACAGATATCAAAACGTTAGCGCGATTGACACCCAATTGACGATTAAAGCAATCGTCATTTCGAGCCCTGTTTTTGTGTAGAATCTTACCCTGATATAAGATATAGGGTGTGGATGCCGGTGAAATTACAGGTACATGAGGCTTAACATCTGTGTGCATCGTAGGGCACATTCATATCGTGAGTGACTTGCGAGGTAATGCTTTGTTGTAGATGATCTATCAGCAAGTAGTATACAAAACCCGTTGCTATTAAAATCTTTTCTATGAACAGGAGGAAGTGATCATCCAATACGAAGACATGATGTATGATCACCTGAAGCTATACGTCGAGCGAAACGGCAGGCCTCCTAAGAAGATTTATGTGTTCCGTGATGGCGTCTCTGACGGACAGTTTGGACAAGTAATTATTTCATAACTAGATAGCTACTAGTTTTTTTTTTGTTTTTGATAAATATAAGTGGACTTTCCACACATCGCTAGCTATCGCTACTTAGCCCCAAACTAAGTAAAGCTTGTACTATGGGAACCGGAAGCTGATAATATATAACATAAATACTTTTATTGATTTTAAATACATTCAAGTCCACCACGCCTTTTTCTGCCGCCAAGCAGCAACGCTGTGTTTCGGTTAGAAGAGTGTGGTTGCTGGTGTAATTACTGGCACATGAGGCTTAACATCTGTATGCCTCAACTTGATGGACGCAGGGCAGTGCATCGTAGGGCACATTCCTATAGTGCGTGACTTACGACGCAATGCCTTGTTATAGGTGATGGTTACCACTTAACATCAGGTTGGCCATCTGCTTGTTCCATCAGCTAGTTGTATAAAAAAAAACTTACAATAATATATTATTTCAATAACACCCAAACAGAGAACAAGTATCTATGTTCATCACAAATGTTTGTTCTCGGTGGGGATCGAACCCACGGCCTATAGCGTAGAATAGAAGGCAGAGCTACAACCAACTGGGCTGTGAAGGCTGTCAGATTTTTTATTATAAAACAGTAATAATTTTAAACCACATGCTATCTACATAGATACAAAAGAAAAGTCTAGTCTTTGCATCTATCGCATTTCTTGTATGCAACAGCTCACGAGGTTCGTCTGTCAGCGGACAACTTGTTTGCTTATAACTCGCCTTGTATTGTTTGTGTGGATCAAATCGCGCCAGCCGACTTGCCGTAGTTACTACCTTGCTTGGCGTATTCAGTTTTAGTTAAAAGCAAAATATATCTACTAGTGCTGTATAGTATCTGTACTATAGTCGCGTTAAACTTCCGCTGCAGCCTCGGTCAGTGCTCAACCTATAGTCCCGTTAAACTCCCGCTGCAAACTCGGTCATAAATCATCTTAACACACGCTTAAACAAAAGGATCGTCCGTTTTCCTAAGTGCGAGAGAGAGAGAGAGAGAGAGAGAGAGAGAGAGAGAGAGTGAGAAAGAGAGAGAGAGAGAGAGCAATATGGCTGTCTCGTTCCGATAACTTACGACCGGCCTGCAGCGAGAGTTTAGCGCGACTATAGTTGTAACGAAACATTTGTTATTCGCAGGTAATGAACAGAGAGCTGACAGGGCTACTCAACGCTTACTCGCGTTTCTCCAAAGAGAAGCCGGAAGTTCTGTTTTTGCTTGTGCAGAAACGTCATCACACGAGGTAAGAATAATATAAATTCAATTGTGTCTTTGATTTGTGTTATTATAAAGGTCAGCATACATAAGTTCACAAGTTAAGCTTTCCCGGGCGAACCCTTCACAAAGAGCTCTTCTACTCTTAAAATACTTGACTTTAACATGCGCCATTTCTTGGTCGCGTCAAACTGGCGCCTATATAGATTCACCTTGCTTTAAGATGTATTAAAGTGATTACATTGATGCAATGCTTTTTGACGATTTAAATCGAGTCAGCCGTGATTGATCGAAAAATGTAATCTTTAGATCGCATTATGCTCTTGTCTGATACTCATCATGATCATCAATTCAGAATCGTTACAGTGTTTTGTTTGTTTCAGACTGTTTGGGACGGATAGGTTCAAAAAAATTGTCAATGTTGAACCCGGCACCGTTGTTGACACTCATATTGTGCACCCTAAGGAGTTGGACTTCTACTTAGTAAGTACTACCTGCCGTTTGGCTACGTAATTAGTATAGTATAGTATACATAATACGTAAAAAAAGAAACATTATTTTAAACAAAAAACTGTTTCCTTAAAGCAACCTAGGTGGCGGTAGTGAGCCGTAGTATTGATAGGATTCAAACAGGTTATGCCTTTTATAATGTTTCCGGATCGAACCGGAGGAAACTTTGTTTCCGGTCGACGCCAACGCCATCTAGGAATCGATAGTTTTTTTTTTCGTCTCTTTAAAAAAAAAAAGTGTTTGTACAGAATATGTTTGTTCCAGGTGTCCCATGCCGCCATAAAGGGAACAGCGCGTCCGACGCGGTACCATAGCGTTTGCAATGATGGTGGCATTCCCCATGACGAAGTGGAACAGCTGACTTTCTATCTCTGTCATCTCTACTCGCGCTGCATGAGGTTAATAAAATAACTATACTCACAATTACCAGGTGTTATAAATTATGTAACGAAAGGGTATTCATTCATCACGAATACGTTATCCGTAGAGCTGATTTCACCATGGATAGATTAACAAAGGATTAAAGGGCCGTTAAATATGTCAAAATGTACGCGTTTGACATCTAAAGTTAGATTTAACTGCCTCTTAATCCTTGATTAGTAACTAACAGAGCAGGGTGAAATCAGCTCTGACACAGAAAAAAAAACAATTTTAATTATTTGGCGTTCAATTGTTCAAATCTTGTGTTTTTTTATTTCTCTCATCTCATGGGCTAATATAAAAAGTAATTTTTAAATTGGCCAATTATACAATACAATACAAAATCATGTATGCCACACGGAAATACAGTTTATAATACAAGAAAAGACATTAAAAGTAGATAAGAGACATAAATTGGCCGTCACTCAGCATAAATGCTATAGCAGCATACGCTACTATAACGCTGGTCTTCCGTGACATCTTACCATGACCACAATTACATCCAAGGGACCCGCAGTGCTACTGAAGGAAATAGCACAAAAAATGTTTAAATTTTAAAGAATTTAATAATTTTCAGGTCCGTGTCATACCCCACACCGACGTACTACGCGCATCTTGCGTGTCTGCGTGCCAGGTCTCTCACTCAGTAAGTAAAATATATAATAATTCGATTATTTATTCAGACAACATGGTCCATGGTGTGAGTAAGAGAAAAAGTTTTTACATAGGTTAGTAACTTATAACTAATTATGTATAATCTGAATATAAAAACTTACTATCGAAAGTGTAATAGGTATACTATACTGTACAATTATCTACACTAATATTATAAAGAAGAAAGATTTGTATTTTTGTTGTTTTGTATGTAACGAATAGGCTCAAAAACTACTGGTCCGATTTCAAAAATTCTTTCACCATTAAAATGCTACATTATCCCTGAGTAACATAGGCTATATTATATTTTCAAAAAAATCAGGGATCCTTACTAAAACTCTAATAATGTAACCCAAGGTGGAAAAAGAAAACCTTACATCGCGTGCGCTGCGAAAACTATTGATGATAGAACAAAATAATGTACTACGATTTTGTAAAACACGTCACCATCTACAAAAAATGTCGCGACAGCATATGTCTAACTATTATAGTTATGTCACAATAAGTGTTCTTTTATTATAAAAATTTAATTGAAATGCCGCCGATAGAAAAGGGTCTTTATTTGTACCTTGGTATTAATCCTTATCCAAATAAATCTTTTCATATTCAAGACTGGTTCAATACCTATACATTACTTCTTAAATTTTTCAAACCGGACATTCCATTCAAAAGATTTTAAAAATATAAGTTCGTGTTTCTCACCCAGCGCGGGCCCGGGCAAGGCGCGAGTTAGAAGTGACTCGAACCCACCACGGTCTAAGTTTATCCTAAAACGTTGAAAAAATTTATGTCCACCCATGCGAAGCTGGGACAGGCCGCTAGTATGAAATAAATAAATACGATACAATTATATTACTATACAATTATTGAGCTGATAGTTGACAATTGAGACGCAGGGCAGTGCATTGTAGGGCACGTTCATATCTAGCGTGACTTACGAGGCAATGTTTTTTTATAGGTCACCACTTAACATCATATGGGCCATCTGCTTGTTCCATCAACAATTAGTTTATATAAACATTTAACAAAACTGTTTTGTTTGCAGCGGCGATACCTTCAACAACAGTGAATTGGAGAAAAAACCTAAGCGCCTGCGCGTCCTCGACAAGATGCTGCGCAGTAGCCGCATGTTCTTCGTCTAAACACTACTACCCTTTCACCGCTCTGGTTCTTTTGCTGTTTAATTCCATTTACTCACTTACAATTCTCTTACAAATCGTGTCTGAATCTTAACCTAACATGCTACTGAATCTGAAATAATTAATTAATACATGCACAAACACAATCTAATTTCATTTCATTAGCTGTTTAGCGTAGCGTAGAAAGAACCAGTAGCGTAACGAAAGATAGAACGCAGTTATATGCAGCTCTATTTTAAGCATTATCAATGTATGAATAGACATATATAAATTTTTGCATAATAGTCTTTAAAAATAATAATCAGTTAATTTTATAAAAATGTGAAACTCTCGACCCATAAATAATTAACAAATTCTCTTCATCATGCTGATCATCAGTCTTTCGTAAAGTGTGTTTGGCACCGTCAAAACAAAATTAAGTATCAAGCAGGGTTTTTTAAAACATTCGAAAACGTTTCCCTTGTAATTTGTCGCTCTTGCTCTGGTTTTGTTTGCTTATAAACATAAACTGACGTTTCTGATCGGTAACTTCAGATTTCTTATAGAATAAATTTGGAATCGGAGCTTCTAGACCTCAGCCCAACAAAATAGACAGACACAGAAAGTTCTTGAATGTAGTAATACCTCTTTTTCGGTCGGGATTTGATATCATTTTACTGTTTAACTATTCGGTATACATAAATACCAAATTACCAAATTGTCTTGGAAAAAATGTTCTGATATCTCAGAATAATATATCTTAAACAACCTAATTTTACTTAAAATTTAATCAAATAAATATAGTAATACAAAGTTATTTGTTTATTGAAAACATTTTTGGCTGATTTAAGTGCTAGGATCTCTTAAGATTTATTTACTTATTTTTAATGAAATGCTTATACTTTATGAGTAGTAGACCTCTTTGTGACGGGCTCGTCCGGGGAAGTACCTACTGCCACCACACCATATTCTGCTGCCAAGCAGCGCGTGTTTCGGTTTGAAGAGTGTGGTTGCCGGTGTAATTACAGGCACATGAGGCTTAACATCTGTATTCCTCAAGTTGATGGACGCAGGGCAGTGCATCGTGGGGCACGTTCCTATCGTGCGTAACTTACGAGGCAATGCTTTGCTATAGATGATGGTTACCATTTAACATCAGGTGGGCCATCTGCTTGTTCTATCAGCTAGTTGTATAAAAAATAAAAAAAACTTGTATGCTGGGACTTGTATTCCAGACACAGAAAATGTATTGTGTCTCGCGTGGATCTACGTTCCGGCATGAGGTTAAGATGTTTATGCTTATACTTAAGGCTTTTTTGTACTAGTTTTAAGGTATATTTCGCTTGTTTGAAAATTTTGTTTTGCGTTTTATATTATTCAATTTATACGATAATCGGTAGGTATTTAGAACTGTATATTTTAACTTCAAATAAAGTTTTGTGACAATTACTCACAGTGGCATGCGCCATTTATTGTTTGTATGGCTTTTGCAGTGTTGCCCGTGATTTCGCTAATGTTAAGATTTTTTTTTTCTTCGAATAAGGCACCTGTCCGTTATTCGACTGACAATCTTGCCAGTGTCAATTAATTGAAATAGAAAAATACTTTTTGTCAAGTCTGTTCACATGCGCCATTTACACATGTCACTGTGACCAAATGTCGGGAAACTATAAGAGCTGATTTCACCGTGCTCTATTAGATTAACAAAGGACTAAAGGGCCGTTAAATGTCAAAATGTACGCGTTTGACATCTATGGTTAGATTTAACGGCCTGTTAATCCTTGATTAGTAACTAACAGAGCATGGTGAAATCAGCTCTCAAACTCGTAAATTGTTAAAGTTATGTTTATCAAGAATAACACTATGTCTACTTCTAATGTATTACATTCTTTCAATAGCCCAAAATCATACAATTTAAAGATATTTTACTTTTATAAAACCATGGATATTTATATTTTTCATTGTATTTTTCAAAATTAATTAAAGTATGAAACAAATGATGTTTTTAATTACTATGACCTTCCATTACCTAAAACATAACTCTTACTTCAAAGACACCAGGGAACAAAGTTTCTGAAACCATTTTATTATGCAAAAATATTGAGGCAAATGTTAGATAGGTACCTACATTTATTTATTTTGGGAATAACTTCGGACAAAATGTATCTCTATCGGGTCTTCATACAAAACCCGCAATGAACACGGAACAAAAACGTAAAACGAAAAACGAAATATCGTAAGCAAAACTCATACTTGGGGTACAGATAGCTGTTAAAGTACCTTCTTAAATACATTTTTTTTGATCTTCCTTTTTTATGTTATATTTTTAACACTCAGACATTACAAATTTAAAATGGTAGGTTTTCTGTAATATTCTGTAGCGCAGACGGCAGACTGAGCCTGTGACTGATCTGAGAGGGCTGTCAAGCATTTCCTCACTCATTCACTATTGTTGACATTAGATAAGTAGATATCTTTCACTCGTACCTAGTACCTCGTAGCTTTGTTTATTGGCGCGGGTTATATTTCAGTTATAACAAAGTACTCTGTGGGGTTATACGAGTAGGTACCTATTTACCTGTCTTAGGGCCGGTTTCACCATGCTCTGTTAGATTAACAAAGGATTAAAGGGCCGTTAAATATGTCAAAATGTATGCGTTTGACAGCTAAGGTTAGATTTAACGGCCTGTTAATCCTTGATTCTAGTAACTAACAGAGCATGGTGAAACTGGGCCTAAATAGGTATGTCAAAATGTAGGTACGCGTTTGACAGCTAAGGTTAGATTTAACAGTCTTTTAATCCTTGATTAGTTACTAACAGAGCATGGTGAAACCGGCCCTTAGTATAAATGACGTAGGTAGGAACTACCTACTACGTAGTTCTGCATTCAAGCCAATTAGTTTTTTTTATAAGCACACTGCCTCTGTTTCCACGGTCAGGGTCGATGATTATGATAATAAACTTTTATAAGTATAATTACAAATTGAGCAACAAATATTTGAATCAAATTGTTGCTAGATGTAGGTAGGAGTGCATAGAGTTATAAAAGTGCCTATGCTACCTATAGCCTCGTAATATAATTTATCGGTTACGGAAAAGTCTGTGACAGTTGATCTGCGCAGGCTTGTTTCTATTGATGTTATTCATTGGTTCCGGTTGTGGGTAGGTATATCAATTTTCTTTCTATATAAATTATCTACCTACCTACGTGGGGCTTAAGTAGAACTTCGGTTTTTACCATGATGGTGGCACCTCACATCGATTAGGTATTCCCGTTTTTATTTCCTCGTGTATTTACGAAAGTATTCGTCTTAAAGGTAGGTAAGTACATGAAAAACAAATATAGCAAATAGGGTCCCTACACATCGCATTTGGGAAAATACGATGAATACGCGAACACGAATAACGATGTGAAGTGCAACCTTGGGATTTCGTAACTGCGGTAGGCTCACAAATATCAAAGGTAGGTAAACTATAGATTTACTACCTACCTATCAGGTTATTAAGTAGGTACCTAGGTATTTTCTAACCTATAATAGTATATTATGCAATTAGTGAATAAAGGACGGATTTAAAGCGAGGGCCATAGATGACTCACGAGCAAGTGAAGGATTCTAACAACTGAATTAGTTAGAATCCTGAGCGACGTGAGTGATTCATGGCCCTCGATATAAATCCGTTTTATTCAAGAGTTGCATACTATAGGTAGGTACTATAGTCTACTATAGTCTAGTCTTTAAACCATGACTACGAGAAAAATAAATATTTAAGTAAAAATATGAAAAATAGACATTTATTGAAGAAAAAAGGATGGTTAAATTAATTAAAATAGAACACAAAACAGTTTTTATGCTAATCGAATCGTCGACCAATCTAATCTCGAAGAGTTATTTGCACAAGGAGTTTGTATGTCGTGTATTCTTTGCACAATGAATTTGTATCGAATATTTTTTGAGCAAGGAAGTATTGCATTGAGTGAGATGGAGGTCGAATGTGTTGGTGTGTTCTAAATACACCAAAACAGTGATTAAAAATGCTTTTTATTCACTGTTTTCAGTGAATAAAATAAGCTTTTAAGAGGGGGAATGGTATATAATATGCTATAATATATAACCTAATGAGATCCATCGTATTGGCATGTTCAGCGGCACAACCTACACCTACCATGGTGGTTAGGTATTACGCATTCTACATCTATCCTCGTGTCGATAGGATGACCGATGACCTAATGGGTATAAACTTGATCCCCTCATCCCCGTTCTACCATCGGACCACCAGACGTATGGAGACTAGACATCCATTCATGGTTGACATACCAACTGCCCGCACCAAGCGCTTTGTTTCAACATTCATCATGCGTACGGCCAAAGATTGGAATTCCTTACCGGCGTCCGTTTTTCCGAATGTCTGTAGGTAATTTGGAAGCTTTTAAGAGAAGAGTGAATAGGTATTTTCTAGGTAAACGTGCCACATCGTCGACCACATCTTCACTTAACATAAGGTGAGATTGCGGTCAAACGTTTAACCTATAAGTTTAAAAAAAAACGAATTCTTTAGATCACGTCTACATAATAGGATTAGGAATAGGAGGTTTAAACATATTTTATTCTCTAGACAGGAAGTCACATGATGCAGATGAATAAATTATTTTTTATTAAGTAGGTATATTTCAAAGTTTTAGAACGGGTTTAATAATTTACATAATAATAACATTATGTTGTTATATTAAGTAATAATAAATTGCTTTCGAAAATAATATGATTTGTGGAACAGTCAGACTGGTCTACTACTTATTAGTACCTAATAAGCAGACTAAAATAATAGTAGGTACTACGTATAGATTTATTTAGAAACAGACGTGTCGTAGGCATTTCGAATCACTCAGTCGTCAAAAATTTAAAAGCTGATATTTAATATTGTATACACGTTCAAGTTAGTAGAGTTTATCCAATGGTGTCCAATCGTAACAGTAGCAGTAGGTCAGTCCAGTCCTAAGTAGCCACTTCTGTCTACGGCTTGTATCCTGAAACAATGATTTTCAGAGTAGTAGAGCTCTTTGTGAAGGGCTCGTCCGGGGAAGTACCACCACGCCTTTTCCTGCCGCCAAGCAGCGTTGCTGTGTTTCGGTTTGAAGAGTGTGGTGCCAGTGTAATTACCGATACATGAAGCTTAACATCTGTATGCCTCAAGTTGATAGACGTGGGGCAGTGCATCATGGGGCACAGGCTTATCGTGTGTGGCTTGCGAGGCAATGCTTTGTTATAGGTGATGGTTACCACTTAACATCAGGTGGGCCATCTGCTTGTTTCATCAGCTAGTAGTATAAAAAAATATGATCAAGTCTGAAAACGAGCTTGGGTTTTAACGTCTCTAAAGTAACGTAATCCGGCATAAAAATAGGTACCTACCTACTTTTTTTTTGTCAAGTATAAAGTATAGATTGAAATACTTTTATTAGACTGATATAGCGTTACATCGAGATGGTGAAACACGGCCTGAAGTTTGGCCAATACTTGAGTAAGTTTGAAATGTTTTGTTACAGTTTTTCATAGGTAGGTTTTTCACTGCTGGTAGGAACCTACCTAATCATAGAAATACTAGGTACCTACTGTGAGATACTAAGTAAGACTAAAGGAAGTGACAACGCAAGGCTAACATCCTTCCTTCCGTTAACGATTTATCCTATTCTACATAAGTATAGGTATCGGATTCATCGCTAATTTGATTTATTAAGTATGCACTGGCTTGCGGAAATACTTAACATAGTGAATTACCAAACAAGTTTTCCTAACATACAGTTGGATTAAAATAAAAATTTTGGTTAGAAAATTTGTTCGGATCATAATGTAGAGGTAGTAATCTTTGCCGAACCTTCTCCGAAGCTGTTTGTTTGCAATTTTTCATTCAATGTTTAAATGTGTGAGCGAAGTGGATTGACGGTTGTCTGCGTCTTAAAACCCAGGCACGGTATCTTTATAGAATTTGAGTGAATGCTAAGTTTCTGTGTTGTTTGTTCTGTTTAAAAAACCCACACCAGCTGTTTTTCATCCCAGCTATTAGGTATAGAGAATGTTTGCATACTTGATTTTTGATCTTTCATGCATAGTAGATATAGTAAAGGTACAGTATACAAGTACACAATTAAAGCAAATATATTATTAATTTATAAAAAAAAAACGACTTCACAACGTATTCACTCAGATTCTTTGAAAATAATCATAGGTATAGGTAATCTAAATCAGAGGTATAACCAAATATAATATTAGGTGCTGTAGCGCACAGCTCGCGCAGACTAAAATTCCTACATCGAATGTTTTCCTAATGTGTCATATACCTACGTGCTAACCAGGTCATTACCTAGGTCAACCATACTGCGTTTAAGGCTGTGCAGTTCAATTATCCACATCCTATAATTCGATCGAAATATTTGTGGATGGCGGATGCCAATTATATGATGTTTGTATATGAATTTACCTTAAGTAAGTCTCCTTCTTCTTGTCGTTTCACTAGTTCTATCGAAACAGTGTGGTGAAAGGATTTTTAAGTGCGCCTCAAAGAGGCTCCTTTCGAACACTTGACATATATTTTAGAACTTTTTAGGTCCTACGACATACCGGTTTCCTCACGATGTTTTCTTTCACCGTTTGAGAGTACTGACACTGTCCACATAAATTTTCGATCAGAAAAAACTCATTGGTGCACGGCTGGTTTTGAACCCACGATCTGAGGATCTAGAAAGAAACTATTCTTGATTTTAATTACTTGGTAGGTAAACTTTTGTTTTAAAATCTTTGTGATCGCGTAGCAAAATACTCGTAGCACCACGAACGCGTTCATGTCTTTTCTACCGGAGATAATTGAATTGAAGCCATGATAGCGAATACACATCAGAAAAATCAATCCTAAAGCATTGCTTGTCTATAATCATTAGTAAAAACTAGCTTATTACCTATTGTAGGTAGACAAGTAGTAAACATAGGTATAAGATTAGACAACAAGCACAATGCCTTCACCTTGCAGAAAATTGGTATAAGCCGTGACGGTGAAAAACATTATTTAATTCAGTTATTGGGGCCAAGTTCAATGGTTGAAACATCTATTTGTGTGATAGTAATTCGATAGTAACACTGTTAGGCTATAATTTTTAATAAATATTAAATATTGGTGTAAATTCAACACAGCAAATTAAAGTTTAATATAATAAAAAAAGGTGCATAATAAATAATGAAGCTCTAAGATTGCGGTTTAATGTATAACGTGGGCAATTCGTTTGTTTTATGTTAATACCTACGTAGGTAGGTACCTACCTAGTAGTATTGTACCTAGGTAGTACATGTCTCTAGTAAAGGAAGAGCTTATTAGGATTAGCTGAGATTATTTTAGTGGTATTTTAGATTACAAGCTGCTAGGTACATTTATTTAAATCATTTATTTGTTCTTCTGTCTGAAATAATGACAAATCAACACTTTTTATTATATCTACCGAACCATCTTCTAAGGCTAGGATCAATGAACCATGGATGTGCCAACTGGGTCAGTGTCAAGATCCTAAACTTCGGGCAACCTTCTACTTCTTTTACTTAGGTATTTCCTAGGCTTGGTATACAAGGTGTTCCAATACTTGTACTTAAAATTTCAGGGAGCTAAAGTACCCATCAATATGAATAACTTATTCTAAGGAACTAACACTGTGAACGCGAGCTGTTTCATACATTTTAGCCAGGTTAGTATTGAACTTTTGCATGAAACAGCTGTTTTTTTTTTGCAGAAGTGTTGGTTCCTTAGAAAAAGTATTGATGGGTAGGTACTTTAGCCCCCTGAAGTTTTAAGTACAAGTATTGGAACACCTTGTATAGTACAGTTTGAGCAACTTAAAACCACACGAGGGTAATCTAGTTTAAATCACTTACTTATCTAGATATTTTTGACAACTTTTTATTGATTATCACGACAGATAAGGTAACACAGTTTTTCACTTAAAAAAATACAATAATAGTAAAACAATGGGTGGCCTTATCACTAATAGCGATCTCTTCCTGTTAACCTAGCTCATTTATGACATTATAAAAATCTTGAATTGAGATAAATTTAATAAACTGTTTATTTTAGGAACATAAGCATTTTCTGATTTTGGTAAATTTTTACAGATAAAGTATTTAATAAGTTGAAGAAATTTGCATGAATTTGCAAAAGCAATTGTTAGGTTGAATTCAAGGCGCTTACTCACTTCCTCGACTCGTAATAGACGTGTTATCAGATGCGGAAAATTGTGGATTTAATAAGAACGGCCGTGACCGATTGACGATTGACGATGACGATTAGGTATTTCGTGGTTTGTATAATATATAGCAGGTAATACGTACTTTGAAGTGATGCTATCTTGTAACTAGTATAAAAATTTGCATACCACTTGTTTACGTAGCACTTTATTTTTAGTATTCCTACTTCCCAAAAGTTTATCATATTTTAAATAAGAATAAGTGTTTTTTTTTCAATTTAGCAGATAATCGGTATTTTGAGTCAGATTTTCATGTTCATATTTAGAAGGATTGTTATGATTTTTACACTTTGAGAGCACTGCTGATCTATTATCTGTGACCTTTCGCTGAAACTAAATGTAAAGTGTTCAAAAAAATACGTAAAAAGTGGAAGAAAAATATTGCAAGTCAAAACCATTGTCTTTAATTTATAGAGGGTGGGTATTACAGATGGTATGGGTGCTAGGCAAGTCTACTCCATCTACTAATGTTCTTGGTAGTCCAGGACACCGGCGCGGCGGCGCGGCGCGGTTTAATAAGTTTTGAATACTGGCTACCTGCTATATATACCTGCTATCGAAAATAAGTCAATAATAATATATCAGTATCGTAGAAATTCATGGGCCTTGTAGGTTTAGGTTACCACATAAACTTCCGATACACAGTTTGTGACTTGAATTTTCAAGTGCATTCGAATACCTACAGTTCGAAAATACCTAAAGGATTTTAAAAAGTGCCATTCACTGACATTGCCCTGTATTGGCCCGAGGGCAATCACCTTCGGCTCACTACGCGGAAGTGGATAGCTATCCAGTTACTCTCTGCTCTGGTTTTTGACATTTGCCTACTAATAGGGAACAACTATTGTTTTTGATAATACACGATTTTAGATCAATTGATAGGTCGTATCGTAGCTAAGGCTCGTTATACTTAATAGATTTGTTAATGTAATAATGAGCACCATGTGAAAATTTGTATGAAAAGTTTATTCCATTATCCAGGTAAAAAATATAAGACTTTCTAATTCAAGTTTGATATAAGAAGTTTTAAGAGTAGTAGAGCTCTTTATGAAGGGCTCGTCCCGGGAAGTACTACCACCGCGCCTTTTTCTGCCGCCAAGCAGCGTTGCTGTGTTTCGGTTTGAAGAGTGTGGTTGCCGGTGTACCTACCTAATTATAGGCACATGAGGCTTAACATCTGTATGCCTCAAGTTGATGGACGCAGGGCAGTGCATCGTAGGGCACGTTCCTATTGTGCGTAACTTGCCTCGTAGCAATGCTTTGTTATAGGTGATGGTAACACTCATCAGGTGGGCTATCTGCTTGTTCCATTAGCTAATTGTATAAAAAAAACCGTTTATTATTTTATATAGTAAATTATTATTTTATTTTAGTAAATTCGAAGGAGAACCAAAGTAACTTACTTAGCTCGCAGAATTATTGGCAATGGGCAGGTCATATAGCTCGAAGAACTGACAACCGCTGGGGAATAAAGGTTCTCGGATGGCGACCACGAACTGGAAGACGTGACGCCCTCCTACCCGATGAATTAACGACAATGTGAGGATCGCAGAGAGTCGGTGGATGGATTGGGCTCAGAATCGTTCTTCCTGGAAATGTATAGGGGAGGCCTATGTACAGCAGTTGACTTCTACAGACTGATGATGTTTTTATTTTTTTAAAAGATCGCAGATCAATAAACTCTTCTTTATTTTTAGCTTCATAACTATGTTCTTCTTTAAATCCGTTTGCTTCATACAGTTTGGAAGTTCTACGTATCCTGATTAACTTTATTGTTTCAATATAACAGCAAGGGCAAGTTCACTTTGCAGGATGCAGTATTATTTGAATAAAATGAAAGTAGGCGATATTGGTGTATATTTTGTGACATTGCAAGACCATATATCTATCTACCTACTTGCTTGAGGTCATTTTTTTTAATTGAATCCCTACAGTTATCATTAAAATAATTATGGTTCGAGCCAAAGTAAAAAGGCGTGATGCAATTTCTATGTTTATTTTATCGTGTCCGTACTTTTGAGAGAGAATAAGTGGCGTAGCCAACAAATGGCTCACCTGATGTTGAGCGGCTACCTCTTAACAAACGCATTACCTCACAGAGCACATCCTCCGTGCTCTGAGACGTAATGGTTTATTATTAAGACGCTGGTAGCCGACAGGTTTTTTTTTATTTCCCTTATCTACTTTTAAACATTATCTATAAAATCACTGAATGTTGAAGAGCCGACGAGACCGAAGACCCTAAGCCGACGAGATGTATGAAGAATGTTATGAGAGTGAATAAAGCGAAAGAGATATGTAAGGACCGTAGCCAGTGGAAATCCGTGGTCTCTGCCTACCCCTATGGGAAAGAGGTGGATTGTATGTATGTGTATACTGAATATTGTTATGAAAAATTACAAGCAACCAAGTTTCGGACCACGTGTCAGAAAATAGCATTGCAAAAGCTCAGCAAAAATTTAATCTTAATATATTATATAAAATGCTAATGTTCGTACGTGTGTCCACGGTTTTCTCTATGATCCGCAACTTCGATCAACTTCCCGTTGGGATGGCAAATACCCCTTGGTCTCCTGGTGTGCATAAGGGAGTTTGGTCGGGGTGGGTGGAAGAGGGTGGTTGTGGGTGGCGAAAATGTGGAATAATATATATCAGTCCTTCTCTAACTATACATGTTAGAGAAGGACAGAAAGCTTCTGTCAAATTCTTAAAAACTCGGGAATCTCGGGAATGATCTAGAATGTTCCAGAATGTGTGCAACAGATGAAATCAATCTAGAAAGTTCTAAAGCTTTCTGGAATGATCTAGAAAATTCTAAAATGGTTGCAATTGTTGTAATCGAACTAGAATGTTGTAGAAAGTTTCTGAAATGATCTAGAAAATTCCAAAAATGCTGAAATGATCTAGAAAATTCCAAAATGGTTTCAATTGTTGTAATCGATCTAGAATGTTGTAGTTTAGTAAAAGTAAAGTTTCTGAAATGATCTAGAAAATTCTAAAAAATTCTGAAATGATCTAGAAAATTCTAAAATAGTTTCAATTGTTGTAATCGAACTAGAATGTTGTAGAAAGTTTCTGAAATTATCTAGATAATTCTAAAAATTTCTGAAATGATCTAGAAACTTCCAAAATGCCTACAACTTGAAGATCATTCAAAGTTCGAGTGAACAGTAATTAAACAAATTCAAGTAATTCCGAGAAACAAAAACGACCGAACTATTTGAATATACTAAAGTGTTTTGGTACTAAAAATTTCTATAAGTATTTGACGATATATAAGTACTTGACTTTTCGTCAGTACATGCGATGTATTTTAACCCGAGCAACGCCGGGTTTCGCTGCTAGTTTTGATCTAAAATTGTTTTGCTAGCAACATTTATAGTTAATTTTTGGACTACATTTTTTTAACAAGCATAGCCTATTATTTCTGCATTCACTTCTGCTTATTTTTAGATAATGGATCTTCGTGACGGATTCTTCACAAAAAGCTCTACATACGACAGCCTCAAGGGCAATCCCTTTCGTTAACATAAATCTGTTTATACTTCTTTTCTTTATAATTTATTTTTAAAACAGTTTTTTTAAACAGCCGCATTTATTGCCGGTAAAAGCTCGACTGTACGTTACTTTACTTATGTAAGCATATAAGTATAAATACTTACTGTAATTTCGTCATTAGAAGTGGGTTGGTAATAAAGTAAATAGCCTTTCAATATACTACACGCGTAAAAGCAATCGTAAATACTTGAACACTAACGAAACAATTGAAAACTTTTACATTTTACCAATACAGTTGACAATATACACAAATGTTGCAAGAATTTACTTGTAGACCTAAGGTTATCACAAATGCAAAACATGATCAAATATAGCCTAGTCGCTGAATGTCGGAACGAGGCTAGGATTTGATCAGACTTTGGCTTTTAGTAAATTGAGAAGTCATTGGCAACAAAAATGATGTCACGTTTAGATTTCGGTCACCCATATAGTGTTTAAAGTATGTAGTTTTAAATGAAGTCAAAATAACATCTCTATAAGGTCTTTGACTCACTACTATACTACTACTACTATGGAACACTTAAGTGGAGCCATTTTTATAGAGTTGTGAACTATCAAACATGCTCTATTTTTTTTAAACTCACTCTGACTAGATATGTTCTATCTTTCCTTCCTAACGAAGTAACGAATAAGGGAAATAAGAACATCTGCACAAATATTTCTTTATTTATGTAAGTAAATACTGTAAACAAAATTATTCATACAAATATATTTTGAAAAAAAACCTCTACTATATCTAAATCATACTAGAATAGAATACTACACGTAGCATAGTTACAATAAGCATAAGTTACTACAACACCCAGACCGGGAACAAATATTTGCAGATCATGCAAACATTTGCCCCGCACTGGGGAAAAATAACCTTTAGCTTATGTGCCTCAGGCGGTTAGTCGCCGGTTTTAAATGTAAACTTAGATACACTAATGTATAATTATGTATAGAGGTTCTATTCTACACGTTTGTATTTAATATTTTTCATCGTAGTGCACGTTTATATCGTGCGTGACTTACGATACAATGCTCACAAGATGAGACATGCTGTTACACTTAACGTCAGGTAGGGTAACACCATTTGCTTGTTCCATCAGAAAGAAGTACCTGTAAATAAAATGTTTTAAGGGCACTTGTTATTTTTTAATAAAATAAATACCCAAGTTGGCGTCAAACGGATACCTACTTCCCGCGTCACGGAGGTCGTACGCTGTCCTATATAACGAGAACACAACGTTATACCGTTTACAACTAGAGTAGCCAGCTCGCCGTCACCATCCTACATACAACCTTCAGTACGTAAAAAAAACAATTAAAAATGTACCGAGGCTGATTGTGAAATTTCATTTTTCATAAATTACTAAACGTGATCTAATCGAATTTTAACTGTGTAGCGCGCGGCATTGGATGTAATAGTTTACCACCACCGTGCTTGTTGCAGCGGGAGTTATCCAGTCAGTCTGCGCGTACGCATCAGCGGTTACAGTGCGCGCGCAACCTACCGACCATACAACTGTGATACTGTGACAGTGACCCTAGAAAAATACGCAACATGCATCACTACGTCAAAATCGTAAGTTTAACTAAAATATTTTATTGATTCTTATTTAAAATTTTCACTCGAAACAATGTAGTGCTAGGAGGACTTAATGCTAATTGCATTATCTACCAGTCATCCTGGGCGTGCAAAAAGATGGTGTTGCGTGTTTTTATTCATAAAGTGAAGAAACAGTAGATATATGTATACCTAAGTAAGTAGAAACATTAAAAATTATACACACTTTAATAAAAAAAAAGTTATAAAAAAAGCCTACCTTGTATTGATAAAAATCAAACAATTATAATGCAATTTAAAAGCCTCCATTTTTGTGAAATGCATGTAACTGTTTAAAATTAGCACCAACTTTTTACGAAAGTGTCAAAGTATCAATGGTATGAAAAAGTAAGCAGTGAGTGTGCAAATATTATCATTACATAAGCTATAATAAGTTGTGCGTACGTAATCGTAAAGCTGAATACACTATGTGAAAATAAATAATTAGGAATCTATAGAATTGCCTCTAAGCTCATCAAATTACTAAGACATCTAAGTTGAGGCAACCATGATTAGTTAAGCTTATCTAATCATCTTATATAAACTTGAATTTGAACACTAAATCATTTAATATTATAGTTATCCTAGAAACTTCAGAAAGTAAGAGTTTTACAGTATTTTTTAAAGTATTATATCGGCAGAAAACCGTTTTTGCTTTAAAATGAACAATCGTAGTAATACAATGGGCGGCCTTATTCCTAGCAGCGATCTCTTCCAGGCAACCTTGGGATGGACAAGACTCAACATAAAAAAGAGAGGGGGGACGAGTTTGATATACTCGTATATTAGGGTATAGTCGCCGGCCGCGAATAAAAAAGGTCATAATTATTAAAAACAAGAAACATAAATAATTCTAAGTTCAATGATAAGGTGGCTGCTAATAAAACACTAATACAGATATTGCAACATTTCGTCCTGAAAAATAAGGAAATACGAAGAATTACAACTTAAATACGTCATATACTTCCGAATTATTTTGCATTTATAATTACATTCTACATGTGATTATCATATTTATAAATTTGAAGTCCACTTGATAATTATTACAATAAAATAGAGGTCTAAAATTTGGCACAATAAAAACATTTCCAAAATGGTAGATTGCTTATTAGTGCTCTTTTTTAAAACATTAAAGGGTGTAGGTGCCGCTGAAATTACAGGCACTTGAGACTTAACATATTTTAAGCCTCAAGTTGATGGACGTCGGGTACGTTCCTATCGTGCGTGAATTGCCAGGAAATGCTTTGTTATAGGACTTATTTATAGGTTACTGCTTAACATGAGGTGAAACATCTGCTTGTTTCATCAGTAAGCATAATAAAACAAAAATTGTGTTTATTGTTCGAAATAAAGGTTTGTATCTTAGCCACACGGGAATCGAACGCACACTTATTTCAGCGGTTAGTCACAGCCAACGGCTGTTTGTTCAATTGAATGACAAGGAACACTTTGAAACGTCTTAAAGCTAGGTAAGTCTAGGTCCTCGCGAAATTCTAGAACAGGCATCAAACTTACGGCTTGGTTCCATGTTCTTTTGTAAAATTCCCTGTTACAAAATAATATAAAAACCAGACAAGTGCGAGTCGGACTCACGCACGAAGGGTTCCGTACCTCCGTACAACGTAAATATTTATTTTATTCTGTTTTTTAGTATTTGCTGTAATAGCGAAAAAAAAAGAAATACATCATCTGTGAAAATTTCAACTGTCTTACTATCACGGTTCATGAGATACAGCCTGGTGACAGACGGACAGCGGAGTCTTAGTAATAGGGTCCCGTTTTACCCTTTGGGTACGGAACCCTAAAAACGAAGTCCAGTGTAGTTTTGGTCAGCTGCCGTGCCACTTTATGTTAACATATTGATATAGTCTGTTGATATTTCACTCCATTTCGTTCCGCTTCGTTGCCGGCTATGGCGAAACAGCACAATAAAGTAACTAAACAATGAACTAATTCGACAGTTCGGTAGGTAACCAGTCTGCTTAATTAAGAGTGTGCAGTAGCTGAAATCAACACTTCAAACGTTTCAAATTACAAACGTAATACTGTTGAAATAAGGTTCAAAAAACGGCTTTCTGCCGTGGCGCTTACGATCGCAACCGTAAGGACGAAAATGTGAGATTTTATTTTTGTTGATAAATGCAAATTATTATCCTTTAATAAAAAAATGGACAATGGAATTAAATAAAACGTTATTCTATACACGTCACAGTAAAAATCATCTTGGTAAATCTCAGGGTTCCTGAGATCAAGATCAAAATGTAAAGACATAAAAAAAAATATTTAATAAAAAAGAAAAAAATTATAAAAATAATTATTTCCGAATTCTTAACTCGTAACTTTCCTAAAGTAAAGTTCAATCGGTACTCTAACTATTATGTGCTATTAGTAAACAGGCTATGGTGCGTTCTTAAGACGCAGACAACTTATCATTACCACATTCAACAATTTTGAAGATATATTATGAATTTGCTGAATCTTTGTAATGCTATACTCCGAAACTTGTTTGCGATTTTTCATAAATACCTACTTTCAGTTGTTTTATATCTTTTAAATAAATTATTAATGTTTTAGCGAGAAGTTACTTGACGGTTCTCAGCCTGTTAATCAAATATCTGGCCGCGTCGTGGCCAGACGGATTTCCTAGACACGCTATGATAGATCATAGCAATTATCTGGTTACTGATTTGCGTATCCGGGTTAAATACAATACGACCAAATTATCGCCTGAAGATATTTAGCGCTAGTACCTATTAAGAGTAGTAGAGCTCTTTGTGAAGGGCTAGTCCGGAGAAGTACCACCATGCTTATTTCTGCCACCAAGCAGCGTTGATGCGTTTCGTTTGAAGGGTGCGTGGGTGCCGATGAAATTACAGGCACATAAGGCAAAACTTTTTTTATGCCTAAAGTTGATGGGCAGTGCATCGTAGGGCACGTTTATGTTGTGCGTGACTTGCAAGGCATTGCTTTGACTAATTAGTTAGTATCAAGCTGATACCCCACCACGTATTTTATCAAAGTTTTGAAGTTCCAAATTGAAGTTGCAATTTTTTTATTTGCTGATAAGCTTTGATTGATAACGAATTTTTGTCCCTGTCAGTACTTTATGATGTTATTTTGATGTTTATCAATTTATCATTATAATTTAATTCTATCTACTTGTTAAGTAACTCCAAGTTGAACTCAGCTCAAAGGTTAATTATCTAAGAAACCTAGTAATTATATCTAATAAAGCGCCTTTAGGATGTGAAATTTAAAGCAATTTTATCATCATTACATAACAAAAAAATAACTATTTGATATTGGACTGATTATCATATTAAAGATTACACTTTCTAGTTTAATGTTTTTTTATATAACAGATTTATTTAAATAAAAAATTGTGCGTGGCTTACTTGCGTGGTTTATTCTAACCTAAGTAATCAAGGGGTGACATCTGGTACCTATTTCACAGGTATTTGCCTCGTTTAGGGCCAGCAGTGCAAGCACGGAACTTATTTCGCTAAATTTAGCGATCGTCAAATTCGTGATATTTTGACGAATTGTGCGAATACGGAACTCGGGGTCGCTACGGAAATCGTGAAATCAAAAGTACCCTCGCATTTTAGCGAAATTCGCTAAAATTTTACGAATATCACGACTTTCGTCAAAATCACTAAAACCCGTTTTCACGAATAGAAATGTCAAATTTGACGATCGCATAATTCGTAGAAAGATCGGTACTTGCGCTGCTGTATTGATATAACAGATAAAAGCATTAATAAAAGAGAAATTAAAATAACGTGTCGCTTAGCCTACATTTACACCTAGATCTTAGTATCCCAACTATTGAAATAATAATATTTGTATTTGTAAGTGTGTAAGAAATTCCCAACATCACAGCAACGTAACGTTTAACTCTAACTATAGGTCTATTACTACAATCGCAATGAACAACTATCTATTAAGATTTCAAAGCTCCGCGAAATAACTAGCACTGAATAGTACTAGCAAAATCTAGAGTTTTGAAGAAAGAGTGGTCGTTACAAGCTACTAAAACGGTGTGCCCGTGGCTTTAATTCCGTATCGTTTTTCTTATAACATTAAATCTTCCATTGCAAATTCGACCTTAGTTAAAGTTAGTTAGTTCGCCAGTTACTTCTGGCGAAGTCAGATTAGCCAGAAGCTTAGGCTTCTGGCTAATCTGACTTCGCTGTCAGACTAATCTGACAGTGAAGTCAGATTAGCCACTCAAAGTCAAAGTCAAAAGGTATTTATTCAATAAAATCACAAGGATCACTTTGAAACATCTTAAAGCTAGGTGACTCTATGTGCCAGTTCCACGTGACCAAAGCCTAGAAGAACAGGCAACAAACTTACGGCTTGGTTCCTACCGTTCTTTTGTATGATCCTTTTAAAAAGTAATATAATACAATATTAAAGTTTAGTGAGGCGTAGGCATACAGAAAAAGGTAAACATACTCAGATTTATTGAAATTCAGTGACATTGACAGCATCACCTTTAAAAAAAAAGAGATTGCACCATATAATACTTCGTCGAAGGATTGCACATACTAAACGTGCAGTCTGGCTAAATTCAGTCAGTCTCGCACGTCTTCAGTTTAACTAGAGGTATAAGTATAGATTTGTTACTTTGACATGATGTTGTCGGTCTGATGATGATGATGTCCTCCAAGATGTACGTCAATGGCGAACCCTGCTATGAAACTAAATTACATGAGAGCGAATATGACTCACAAATCCAAATTTCGTTTCAAATGTCCTATTACAAGATGGACCGACTATGTAGGCTACTGCTATTTTGAGTTACGACCGTCATAAACAGCTGCCGTTTCTAAGGAAACTCGTGCGTCTGCATAGCGGTATGGTAGAATCAGAAACAACGAAAGTGGTTTCCAGGAGATTGTTGTAGCCTTTTCTGCTTAGATATTTTATAAGTATATAAAATATTTATGTAATAAAAATATACGCTGAACTTTGGCCCGTAGAATCGGATAAATTAAAGTGGTAGCCTAAAGAAAAAAAGAGATTATGTATATTTAAATGTTTTTTTTTATGTTTGTTCTTGTGTAATGTTTTTTAATCCTGCTTATAAATAGGTATTTAGTCAATGTGTCTAGTTCTTATTTTATATAAGAGCGCAGCTCATAAAATATAAAATATTTTGCAATAATTTACCTGAAAAATTAAGTAATATCTTTGGTCCTACGTTTTATGAATCAAGTCTATAAAACGCATTAATGCCTGCCACGTTCACGGTGATTTGAGACAAATGAGCCGCAAATTGGCTCAATCATATTAGGTGTCAATCTTGATCAAGCTCATTATATAAAATAAAATATGCCTCATCTAAGTAGTATCTACTACAGGTCAATTATTTTCAGGTTTATCTTTAAGTTAGGTAAAAATATAGTGTAATTAATCTTAGACCCTAAAATTTAAGTGTAGGTTACGTATGAGTAAAATAAGTAGATACAAAATAATAAAATAATTTTAGAGTAGTAGAGCTCTTTGTGAAGGGCTCGTCCGGGGAATTACTACCACAACGCCTTTTCTGCCGCCAAGCATTGTTGCTGTGTTTCGGTTTGAAGAGTGTGGTTGCCGGCGTAATTACAGGCATATGAGGCTTAACATCTGTAAGTTGATGGACGCAGGGCAGTGTATCATAGGGACGTTACTATCGTGCGTGACCGTATACGTACCTTGTTATAAGTGTTGGTTACCACTTAACATTAGGTGGGCCATATGATTTTTCCAACCGCTAGTAATATAAATATAATCCTGAAGGTGCAACGGGAAGCTTAGGCGGTTATAAGAATGTATACGCTAACAAAGTCACGGGCACTCCACCACTTGTATAAAGCATAGGCTATTATATAATATGATCAACACGATTAGACACGCTATCGGTTATTTAAAATAATAGGTGTGAAACAACTGTGCCGCTATTTTGTAAATTGGACCAAATACTAGTAGATTTTCTTAGATGACTATGAGCACTTACTTTGCTTTAACTTAAATGTAGGTTAGGTATATTGCTCGGTCTCCAATTTAAAGAATCATTCCACTTCCTTATTAAGTAAGATTCTTTGCCAGTTAACGTAATTCATACCTTTCCATAATTACCTAGCTTTTGTACTGTAGCGGTCAAATAATTTTTTCTCAATTATTAAAGCATGCCACAATGCAATAAGTCATAGGCACCTAGATTCACCATAGCTTTAAGACGTTTCAAAGTGATTGTAGTGATTGAATTGTATAATTGTATTAAAAAAAATACATTTTAACTTTGACTGAACCAAGTGAGTGAGTGAGCGTGACTAAGCCATAAATAAATGTCAACAAACATAGGGCGTGATTGTTTAGTGGTTTTTTGATAATCCCATTATTGCATATATTGCGAAAAAACAAAATCAGCTGGTTATCTAACCTTACTATCTTTACTGGTCATATCGTGATAGAAATCTCATATATTTCGAGAATTCACTTTGTGTACGCGTAATTGCGGCCAAGGGTGTAAAACAAAGATAGATTCTCATGATAAATACAAGTTTTTTGCGGTTATACACTTCCACTGATGAGCATTGGAGCTTCGTGACCGAGATATGCAAAAACCGGCCTTCACGACTCTGGTAGAGGGTGAATGACCTATTTTGCAAGCTCTAAAAAACAACTGCTTTTTGTTTTGAGTTCCGGATTATGATAAATCGACGTGTAGTTTCAGCCTTGCGCGCTTATGTTTTATGGTAATATGCGCACTTACAATTTGCAAGACAATAGTTACACTACTTATTTAACATCTCTGTAATAGTTTAATGTTTTTGCCCAGGAATTCTACAATGTACAGATAATTATTCTTAGGTAATTTATCCATGTTTTATTTAGTTTTATTTTAGAGATAGAGCGTGTTTTTAAGAAGAAACACGTAATTATATTATGTAGATCAAAAAAACTCTATTATAATCGCGTATGTCGAAAATAATACATATGTAATGATAGGTTTAGCTCAGGTTTAAGTGCAATGTTGAAATGATTATGTAACAGAAAGCACATTTGTAAAATGCTACAAATAATGTATTTTGTAGAAAGCGAGATCTGCCACAAAAATAATCGTATTTACTCGTTTTTGGGAACATTGCGTTGACATATCGATGGCGTAAGGTGCACGTGATAGCATTATGTATTCTATTACACACGGTAGTAAGCGTCATTTTTCCTTGGCGTTGTGTAGCTTGATCTGTATCCGTGTGTAGTGTATCTACCTATCACTTTATAGGTATCGATTGATTTTTATGTAGTATATATGAGTATAATTTATACCTCAGAGAACGCAGGATCTAGATTTATTTTCATTTCATCTGAGTCATCATAAAAACTTATAAATGTATCAAATTATCGTAATTAATAATCGAGGAACTCGGTTTTTTATGGATTTAATACTAAGCTGGGGCTTTTTATGATCCATTTCCACCTTTAAAGGGTTTCCCAAAAGCTGAGTATTGTTGTCAAAATAAAACAAAGAGGGTACCTACATTATAAAGAGGAAAACACTCTTTTCCTCTTTGTGTCTGAGCGTACCTACTAGCTATTAAAATGACCACGGAAGTGTCGGAGTCTTTAAAAATCAACTGGTCAGCTTCATATATCAATATTAAAAGTTATCACTACAAAAAGGCACAGAATACAAGCAGTTCAAGTTCTACTAAATCTATTCTATAACAAAGCTATAAAATAAAAATTAACTGGACAGACCATAATGCCTCAAATCTCACGAACAATGTTACCTTCACACGAGCCTAACGTGCCTCGCAACTAGGCTAAGGCCTTGGTGACAAACACCTCAATAATTGTGAATACCCAAAATTCCGACGGATGAACTTCCTCCTTTGAGGCCTCAAATACAAGTCAAGGCGAATCTAAACGTGCACTTGTCTCGTGTCTAGTGTCTTTTTAATGCTAAAGGCCTTGTCATCGTGTGTTTTACATAATTTGTTAACCTCGTCCGATGCAGTTTCTATGTAATTGGCATCGTTCAATATTTTGTTTTAACTTATTTTGCGTGTGATGATGTGCATGCTACTGATTTAAATTAAAGGGTTGGTCTCGCACGAGATTCGCATGCGTTATCAAGATAATCTCATGTATGATCAATTGTATGCAAATTGCTTTATTTTCAATTAAATACGCTGTGATTACACACAGCCCACGTCTTGTGATTCCGGTTCAAATTAAGATTTTAATTCAGGTTGGTACTTAAATTATTTGAGGTGGTCGACCTAATCGAATAATTATTTAGACGTCGTACAAAGATACAATTCCACTTTTTACTTGCATTTTCGTTTAAATAACTGATGGCATAACAGAGAGAGTGGTCTGGCGACGATAAAGCTGTATTTCTTGATAAATATCGTGTCTCGTAAATACCTACCGATTAACGAATGCTTTCATTACAATTTCACATACTTAATGAGTTGAGGCTTTTTATTAGGCAGTTTTGTATCGATTTCCATTCGAACAGTACAATTACTAAACGTACTTTTAGTAGTTAAATGAATAGCCAATAGATAATGCTGTGAATGTGATCACGAACATTTGAGTTCATGTAACATGGAATTGTTTTCTTTGTTTATTTATTTATTTATTAGGATCGTCAAGATCTTTATTTATTAGGATCATCAAGAAATACCTATTTAACAAAACTTTAAACCAGACTCGGACAAAAAAAAATCCTGCCCTGTGATTATCCACCAAAGGCAAACAATTAATGTTAGTTTAATATTTGTATTATTAACTACAAGTTAAATCCCATTGGCTTACGGCGGTTTCTGAAAGCTCGATCAGAACTAATCGGATGTCAAGTCACTCGCCATTTCAGCTATTACATCGAATTAGATAGAGATAGCAAGTGACTTGACATGCGATTAGTTTTGATCGGGCTTTCAGAAACCGGCCGTTAGTCTATTTTTAGTGACGCTCAGTTTACTTATACCTTAGTATATTACATAAGATAAAGATAAACATTAGATCGTAGAGCTATTACACATTTTAATGTACTTAACCCGCAAATCACGTTCACATAAATTTTCCTAACGATAAACAGTAATACGAGAAATAGTAATAATAAGTCTGAGTATCGCATTCCAATCAAATACAAGTCAAAGTCAATGTTATTTATTTAATGAAAAAACAACGGTCACTTTGAAGTGTCTTATAATAAAACGTCCTTGGTTTTATAAACTAGATGAATGAGAGTCATTTTCTATCATGTTGGGAAGTAACATAGCTTTCTGATTATATTGAGATATGAAGAGATATTATATCTTTTTCTAGTATTATTTTGAGTTGTGTTGTGTAATTTCGGTGGTATTTTAACCAACATTCCTTGAGGTTTAGGCTTATCACAAAGTGTAAGCATTTGGAATGAAAGTGTATTATGTGATAGGTATCCTGATTCGACCGAAAATGTTTCGAATGTTTTTAAGAAAACCGCCACCATTTTCTTCAAAACAAATGACGGCCGACTTGACCATAAAGTATAAAATACATTTCACTTGACACTGGCAAGATTGTCAGTCGAATAACGAACAGGAGCTTTATACGGAGAAAAGAAGAAAAAAAAACTCAAGGACCTTTTTTTACTTTCATGGAAAACGTAGACGAATCTAGACGCCAGCCAGCTTGAAACTTGTAGTTTCTTGCATATCAGGTGATTTTCCATCGCATTCAGGGCTAAAACTATAAATGAAGTGAAATAAAAACTGTATCAGGCTTATAAGATACTTAATATAAAACGACCACGGCGGTGTCGGAAGGCGGAAATTAGACTGGTATTGCAGGCATGTGTGGCGCGTGTTGTCATGTCACGGTAAATATAACAGTGCCACAACTCACTATCCTACTAATATTATAAACGCGAAAGTTTGTAATTATGGATGGATGTCTCTGACACGTAAAAACTACTGAATGGATTTTAATGAAACTTTACAATAATATAGCTTATACATCAGAATAACACTTATGCTACAATTTATAAAGATATTGTGTGACTAATCCTGCGCAGACGAAGTCGCGGGCACCAGCTTGTTTTTATATTTGAACTTGCAAATAATTTACATAAAAAAATACTTTGGCTATTTAAACTCTACTTAATAAAAAGGTTTTACTTTGCGAATAGTTTTGCAAGTTTGGTATAATCAGGATTATGAAGACACGTTTTTTATTATAAATATAATTTATAGCAACTAGCTAATGGAACAAGCAGATGGCTCACCTGATATAAAGTGGTGACCATCACCATCAGACCATTGCTTATCAAGTCACGTGCTTATCCATCAACTTTTAAGACTCATGTCATTTCACCGCCAAAAACCGTTCAAAACGACTCTAACTTTGGACTTTTGGATAACCAACCAACCAACCAAAAAAGTAATTATCTGAGTATTTTTTCAAGTTACTTGAGATATTTAAAAAAAAAATGAGTTTGTTTCATGTGATTAACTGTATACTCTAGTTATCGTGTTCTTGTTGTGTAGGTATGTTAATGCGCCGGCGCAGCCTCTAAGGCTTCCCGGTGTCTGACGCGCATGCCCATTCATGGCATGTATGATGTAAGCATAAGCACCAGTAATGTTCAACTTATTATGAGTTTTGAAGACAAGTCATTTAGCTTATGCCATTGTGAAAACGCGGCATTGATTTCAATTATGCTTTTATTTATTTGTCTTTGGGAAAACAAACAGAACAATAACACTGTAGAGAAAGTTTAAAGCTATATCTAATGCTTAATCCATAAAAGTTTCCACTATTAATTTGATCATACACGTAAAAAACCGGTGGATAAATACCTAAATAAATACAAACAAAAAATTTCAAAACTACAAATCGGACACAATAATATTTCACAGTCGTCGCTAATGGCAAGTTTAAATTATAACAAAATCTGTCCTACTTACACAAATTATCAAAAACTAAATGAATTGATTTAATGTTTTGATTTACTTTCTGTAATAAATAAACAAGCTTACGGCTGATTACCACGGTGGACAGCCATGATCTTGAATACAATTTAGATTGTAAGTACCTTCATAAGATTTATAACAGTAATTTAGTAAAACCATCACGTAGAGACAACAATGGAGAGTTTCCCACAATAATAAAATACTGCATAAGTTACAAAATTTGTGTTTTTTGTCATAGTCATTACTTTATATTCACTGTGATGGGCAGTCCTCACTCTGTCACACAGTTGTCAGCACTCTGTTTTTTGCGCTGTAAGCCGTGGGTTCGATTTCCATCGAGAATAAACATTTGTGTAATGATCATAGATGTTTGTTCTCTGTCTGGGTATTATGCAAGGTGTTCCAAAAATTGGGTTTAAAACTTCAGGGGGCTAAAGTACCCATCAATATGCATAACTTTTTTTAAGGAACCAACACTGTAAACGCGAAAAAAAAACAGCTGTTTCATACAAAAGTTCAATACCTACCTGGCTAAAATGTATGAAACAGCTGTATATTAATGGGTACTTTAGCCCTCTGAAGTTTTAAACCCAATTATTGGAACACCTTGTATAATATTATTATAAATAGGTACGTATTTACAACAAAGAAAAAATATATGTATAACTATTAAAAATATAAGTATAAGTATTAGTAACCAGATGGACTATCTGTAATCAGATAGTCCATCTGGTTGTCATAGTGTGGAATATCCACTAATATTTTTATTATTATTACTGTTGGAGTTTAAGCCTCCTACATATCTGGGAGCTTTTTAAATGACGAGGGTTTTTCGCTCCTTTTGTTTCAGCTGTAAAATGTAATACTTGCCGATGTTTATTCTGCTAGTTATAATAAGCAAGCGAGTTGTCCATGCAGGTACCATTCCTCTTCTGCGTTCTATTTACTTAATACCTCGACGCTGAGAGGATTATGAATGGTCAATCGATCGCGTTGATGTAACTAGAATGCAAAGTCGTCTAGTAAACGTTCACAACATTAGAATGTCCTCCGTGTCTATTTTAGTCCAGTTTAGAATAGTTTCGTCGGAAAAACTCCATTTTACAATATTCGGGGTCAGCACAACCTCGATTTTGATACATAAGGCCAATTTTATAATCAAATGCAACAAGGCATAAATTGCTTTATTACATTGTATAGTTTAAATAACTTTAAATATGTAGGCGCGGCGTTGCAGACGCTGGTCACGTGGTACAAATACAGTTATACTGTAGTAAGTATTGTTTATTCTGTTAGTGGTAACCTTCGGTAACTGGGTGACACAAATACAATTTAAAACAAGCCTTCCTAGAGATAGCTATATATAGTTGAGTCTGTCTCAGATTATCTTAAAACCAGAACACTATTTACTGAACATTTAAAAGTATTTATATTTAAGAGTAGTAGAGCTCTTTGTGAAGGACTCGTCCTGGAAAGTACTATCACCATACCTATTTGTGAGTCTGTCTCAGATTATCTTAAAACCAGAACAATATTTACCGAACATTTAAGAGTATTTATTTTTAAGAGTAGTAGAGCTCCTTGTGAAGGACTCGTCCTGGAAAGTACTACCACCATACCTATTTCTGTTGCCAAGCAGCGTTGCGGGTTTCAGTTTGAAGGGTCTGGTTGTCGGTGAAATTACTGGCACATAAGGCTTAACGGGGCAGTGCATTGTAGGGCACGTTCCTATCGTGCGTGACTTGCGAGGCAATGCTTTGATAAAGCTGATGGTTACCATTTAACAAGTGGGCCATCTGCTTGTTCCATCAGTGAGTTATAAAACATTTTTCGCTTGCTCATGTTCATTAATTGTTTTCATGGTTATAAATGTTTTTTTAGAATAATATTCTTCCTGGTGTTTGCTTTTGTTTTTGCTTGGATTCTCTACGCTTTAAGAATACAAAAACACTTCATGGTTTTATCGTTGTATTTTTTATGACTACAATATATTTATATTTTTTAGATCTATATTTTTTTTTGATTAGTGTTAATTATTGTGCTGATACGAAATATCCTACTTTTGACTAATATTATAAATGCGTATGTTCAAATGTTTTGGTCTTTGTGACTCAAGCCCTAATTAATGGACTGATTTGAATGAAACTTGAAGTAAATATATTTCGTAGCTTAATTTAGCAAGAAGGTTACTTTTAATCCTCAAAAATAGTCAGTATGTACTGAATAAAAACTGTACAAGTGCGAGTCGGACTCGCGCACGAAAGGATCCGTATGGCAAAAAAAACGGCAAAAAAATATTTGTTTAATTATTTATTTTTAAAGTGAATATATAATTAAATATTCTGTGAATATTTCAAGCGTCTATCTGTTGCCGTTATCAATATCGAGCACAAAAATATTTATTTTATACAACAATATTTAAATATTTATTGCAAACTGTTTTTTAGTATTTGTTGTTATAGCGGCAACAGAAATACATCATCTGTGAAAATTTCAACTGTCTAACTATCATGTCCAACGGTTCATGAGATACGGCCTGGTGACAGATGGACAGACAGACAAACGAACGGACAGCGGAGTCTTAGTAATAGGGCCCCGTTTTACCCTTTGGGTACAGAACCCTAAAAAACGGGTTCTTTATGGAAATAGCTTAAATGTTAGCGAGCGAAGTCGCGGGCAGCAGATTAAAACCCTATAAAAACTAATAAAAATAAATAAATAAATATTGGTGGACATTCCACACAGCACTATCTCGCCCCAAACTAAGCCAAAGCTTGTGATATGTGAATCAGATAGCTGATATACTACTTATATACTTTTTTTTGTAAATACATACTTATAATATCATATAACACCCAGACAGAGAACAAACATCTATGTTCTTCACACAAATGTTTGTTCTCGGTGGGGATCGAACCCACGGCCTACGGCGTAGAAGGCAGAGCTACTACCAACTGAGCTGTGAAGGCTGTCAACTAATAATAAACTAATAGTAGGTATTGGTCTTTCTACTTCATTTTCAAATAAATGGATTCAACAGCGTAAAGCTAACATAATTAAATCCTAACCTACAGTAAATAATGACGTCACGGTTTCGCAAAACTTGCAAACCAGATCAATATCTGTGTCGGTGCTAATTAGACCTATGTTTGTTAAATTATAATAATTGAGTGTGCGCTTATATGTTTAAATAGTGTTGGACCTCCCACAATGATACATTGTAATAAAATTATAATAATTCAGTAGAATTACATAGATTACTCGATACTTAGTTTTAAAACTTTGATGATAGAGATGCATAGATATGAAACAAGACGGGTTGTCCTCTCTCTCTTGTCGTGTCACTAGTTTCGTTCGAAACAGTGTGGTGAAAGGATTTTAAGTGCGCCTCAAGAGGCTCCTTTCGAGCACTTGACACATGTTATAGAACTTTTTAGGTTATACGACATGCCGGTTTTTTCACGATGCTTTCCTTCACCGTTTGAGAGTACTGTCATTGTGCACATACATTTTTGAACAGTAAAACTCATTGGTCCACGACCGGTTTCGTATCCACGACCTTAGTGTTCCCGCACACGGGCCTCTGGCCACAACCACAAAACGCCGCCACTGGCATATTTCCTGTAGTTTTCATACGAAGCGAGCAGCGACGATTTGTAGTGTGGCGGCTACCAGCGTCAACCGTGTGCGGCGAGTCCATATAAAATGTATGAAAACTACAGGAAATATGCCAGTGGCGGCGTTTTGTGGTTGTGGCCGGAGGCTTAAGATGATGACTTATTAGTTTAGATACTCAATCGATTCTGTAAACCGATTATTTATAATAGCAAAGGAAATCGTTACTTTAAGATAAAGACTATTACCCTATAGTTCAGGCTATTGCATGCTATTTTGGATTTAGTGTTGATTTGAAGATTCCTGTTATCAAATTGACTCATGATTGCAAAATAATTGGCCAAACATCATCATGGCTAAATTAAAATCATCATACTTGCGAGCCTAGTTGTACCGTTTGCTCTTGAAGGTTACATTTTACTTGCGTGATGGAAATCACCTGCTCGCTGCGTAGGTAGGTACACTAGGTGCACTAAACATGCAATGTTGGTATTATAATTATCTGACACTAGCGGCTCGTCCTGGCTTTACACAGGTTGACATTTTATTTTATAAGCATTTAAATATAGCCTATGTTACTCGAGATAATGTAGCATTCTAATGATGAAAGAATTTTTGAAATCGGACCAGAGTTTATTCGTTACAAATATACAAAAATACAAATCTTTTCTCTTTAAAATATTAGTATAGATAAACGTAGAAACTGCTCATCTTCTTGTTATAATCGAAGGATTAATATACTGAGGTGGTGGTGATTTTACGGGCATAAATATGAAAGGCTTCGCAAAACGCATTGAAGTACTGAAAGTACTGGAAAAAATATATTCTTGTAAATAATCTTCTTGGTAAATCGGCTATTGCTTAAAATACTCCCATTGACCAGTAAATCTTGAAATAATGGTCTAGAAGTTCCACACAACTTATGAAGTTCCACGAACCTAAATGAAAGAAACAAAAACTAAAAGATGGGCATAGAAGAGCAGAAAACCCTTTGCAACGCTTGTTTTCAGTTTTTTTTTATTCAACTAGCTGATGGAACAAGCAGATGGCCCACCTGATGTTAAGTGGTAACCATCACCTATAACAAAGCTTTGCCTCGTAAGTCACGCATAGGAACGTGCCCTACGATGCACTGCTCTGCGTCCATCAACTTGAGGCATACAGATGTTAAGCCTCATGTGCCTGTAATTTCACCGGCAACCACACTCTTCAAACCGAAACACATAAACGCTGCTTCGCGGCAGAAAAAGGCGTGGAAGAAACAACCGTATCATTTCACATGACGGAAAAGATTTCCAATCTGTCAGATGATGCCCACTATTAGAGCCTAAGTGACTGATATTTAGCAACTTGGTGACTAGATACACGGTAGGCACAGATCTTGGTACAATAGCCAAGTCCTGCGTTGCGTCACTGTGTCGCAAGCGCGTTCACACTTGATTTGGTTTCACCGCGGCACGCATGCGCGTGATTTGTGAATTGTTCGCCTTTAGGGCTGCCAGGGCAGTCTAGATACATGTTCTAACAGTTAAAAACCTATAGAAATTTGACCTTCAAAATAATCCGAAATTTCAATTTATTTTATTCACAAAAAATCTTTTCATAATAGTATTTGAGTGTCAACTTATGACGAAATAAATAATACAATAAAGAGTACTAACCTAATCTAACACAATAAAAATAATATACATATTACCTAATTAATTCATTGAATAAAATGAACTTAAATAACAAATGAATTTTATACTTTGCTCCAGTAGTTCGGATGAAATCAAAAATCAAAATGGTCTTAATCAATCCTACAAGGATCATTTTGAATCACTTTGACGGAATGCTGCACTAAGTATAATATCTTTCCAATAGTTAATGAAAAATATTATTTAAAAACCTTAGCATATAATAGTATTTTTGCGGTCATTTAAGATGACTTACATAATTCTATAGAATCCTTACAAGGACATGAAAGCCATCTACTTAATTCTCGCTCAATATTGATATTGAATGCGAATTCTTATAAATTTTGCAATAGCCCTTTGCAAGGCAACCCTACCCGAAGCCACAAATATGCAGTACATTCGGTCAGTCAAGTGGTCTCGTTGACCCTACCTGTCAGTTTGCGACACGCGATTCTGCGTCGTATTCCAACCACGTAGAATCCAGTAAATTGACAACCGATACGAACTATCAAGGCTCTCGGAGAATTAGTTTCTAGGGTAATAAAGAGGAAATCAAGGTATTTTAGCCTCAGAGTACATGTTGCAATGGACCTTGCTAGGATGTGGAAATGAGATGGTACTTACAAGATAGTCCTTTGTGTGTAGATAAGCAACAGCATTCCGAAGTTGCTCAGAAAACTAGGTCTTATTCGAAAAATATAACTATACAAATACGTACCTACACCTACTTACAAGTTACATTTGTTCTAGGACCTACTCCGTTTCTTCTCATCTTTGTTTTGCAATATTAATCTCGAGTTTTTTGGTTATAAAGGTATAACCAAAAAACTCGAGAGCACTGGTGGTCTAGTGGTAGCGGCCCCGCCTTCCGATCCCAAGGTCGTGGGTTCGAAACCGGTCTTGCACCAATGAGTTTACCTGTTCTAAAATTTATGCACACCAATGCAAGTACTCTCAAAGGGTGAAGGAAAAACGTCGTGAGGAAACCGGCATGTCGTAGAACCTAAAAAGTTCTATAACATTAATCAAGTGCTCGAAATGAGCCTCTTAAGGCGCGCTTACAATCCTTTTACCACACTGTTTCGAAAAGGAACTAGTGACACGACAAGAGAAAAGACCAAGAAACTTTAAAAATATTTTACCCATAAAAATAACACGAGATCACAAGTTCTAGTTTCAAACTAAAGGTATCGTGTAATGATTGATTAAAAGAAGCTTTTCCTCCGCACATGGGCTTGCAACCTGTCACGCATGGAATACCAACTATTGCAAAATGTGAGTGTACCAAATGAAGTATTCGAACGTACCTCCATGGACGACATGCTTAAAGAATGTTAGGTTGGTACGATCTGAGAAGACCATGCCTGGGGATCGAAGACGTGAAGCTGTTTTTTTTTCCTGTACTTTTATGTTTTCTCCACACCAGCTCATTCATCAACCTCTAAAACTCTCATTTCACGGCCATACCTTAACTAGGTCATCTTGGGTGACCAAGAAAAAACCAGTGACTTACTCGAGCGTTTCCTCACGATTATTCATTTCAAGAAGTCGACCAAGAGAAAGGGTTGTTTACGGTGCCAGTAGGCTATTAGTGCTACCTGTTAGTAGGTGCATTGTCGGTCTAGGATTAACACTAGTTTGTTTTTTTTAATCGCTATCGAGTTCTCAAATCTCAGATATTGACGACGACGTCTCGTCAAATTTATACAATATTTTGCATAAGCAGTCAAAATTAAATTATTTTATTTATAAAACATAAGTTTTAACAATGAAATGGATTTCTTGGGATCTCTTCTTTTAAGTTCTAAAACCTCTGTTAGAAGAGTCAATGTTATATTTTACATTTCACCAACTTACGGCAGTCAAGTCACTCGCCATTTTAGTGACATCCGATTATTTTTGATCGGGCTTTCAGAAACCGGCCGTTAGTGAGGCACCACACTGGAACTTCATTATTATATTATTTTAAAAGATCACACCAATAACGGATAAGATCCAAGTTTCTTACCTGTTTTTCTAATGGCGGCGCTTCACATCGCTATTTGTGTTCACGTATTCGTCGTATTTTCTAAGTTCCAACTCAAGATTCTTCGGGAATGTCTAAGGATGTAGAAATATGTCACGTGATCTGCGAGAGATCTAAAAACTAGTAGACGAATTACAAAATACGAGTACCACAACAGAGTAGTAGAGCTCTGTTGTGAAGGGCTCGTCCGGGGAAGTACTACCACCACGCTTTTTTTTGCCGCCAAGCAACGTTGCCGTGTTTCGGTTTGTTGCCGGCATAATTACATGCACATGAGGCTTAAAGAACATAATCCATGCCCAATCATTAACAAATAAGAACCAATAAACCCTCAATAATTTATAATTATGCTTCAAGTTGATGGACGCAGGGCAGTGCATAGTGTTATAGGTGATGGTTACCACTTAACATCGCTATCGGCTTTTTCCATCAGCTAGTTGTATAAAAAAAACACTTAAGACCCGGATGAACAAACTACCTACACCATTGCTAAGCAAAGGTCTTCCGCTTTTTCGTCTTCCTACATCATATATGTTACCTTGCGCTGCTATAATATTATCTATGGCAATGTTCGCGATCTATAGTATTATAGCTATAGTTATATACTTCTGGCTATCTTGATGTTCTTGAACCACGAGCCAATTCGTTTCGCAAATGCTTGGCCATTCATTATAATGATCTATTTCTAGCAATGGTCATTAAACATGGATTATTACCCACTTGACATTTGCGACGGAATCGCTCGTAAATAAAACATTCGAAACTAGTGCTAAGAGGCTTATTTAGATCTTTGATCCCTGCGTTGGCTGTTAGAGGATTTAAAGAGTCGTTTCCTACAGTATTCCGCTCTGTTACTATTTTCATTTATTTATTAAACATCTTGTGTTTCACAAACTTACAAATAGGTGCTCATACTACATATGTAGATATTAGACTTAATTACTAGGAAACTACAGTAGCTAAAATTATAATATAGTATAGCTAACATTAGTTATTATTGTGACAGTAATTTATTTTTTTAGAAATGTAGGTAAGTCTGTAAACAAAGTCGCTGGTCAGTCAAGTATCACCCTCCGTACTAGTTTGCACTGTATGACGGTAGGATGTTGTTGCTCTTCCAAACTGGGCTCTGTGTTAACTAGGCTTAGGTATAAAACCAAGAAACTGTCATCATCATCATCCACAACCCGAATTCATCCACTGCTTGGTATAGACATATGTGAAATCACTATATGTGAAATTACTAACTACAGAATGTAATTTAATTTATCAGGATCGTCCGTGGTGTGACCGCGAAATCCAAATGGTAAAGAAAATCCACTTTGATGATCATTTATACAGTCTTATTAGTATCCAAATCTTTTGAAAAATGAAATTGATGATAATCTACATCTACATCTACACTAATATTATAAAGAGGAAAGCTTTGTATTTTTGTATTTTTGTATTTTTGTATGTAACGAATAGGCTCAAAAACTACTGGTCCGATTTCAAAAATTCTTTCACCATTAGAATGCGACATTATCCTTGAGTAACATAGGCTATATTATATTTTCAAAAAAATCAGGGATCCTTACTAAAACTCCAATAATGTAACCCAAGGTGGAAACCAAAAACCTTACATCGCGTGCGCTGCGAAAACTATTGATGATAGAACAAAATAATGTACTACGATTTTGTAGAACACGTCATCATCTACAAAAAATGTCGCGACAGCATATGTCTAACTATTATAGTTATGTCACAATAAGTGTTCTTTTATTATAAAAAATTAATTGAAATGCCGCCGCTAGAAAAGGGTCTTTATTTGTACCTTGGTATTAATCCTTATCCAAATAAATCTTTTCATAATTAAGACGGTTTCAATACCTATAGATTACTTCTTAAATTTTTCAAATCGGACATTCCATTCAAAAGATATGACGAAATTAAAAACGTTAACGGGTCCACGGGTCACGCTCGGGGTGCGATTTCACTCTCTGGCGTGCAAATGTATGAAATACTAGCGGCCTGTCCCAGCTTCGCATGGGTGGTCATAAATTTTTTGAACATTTTAGGATAAACTTAGACCGTGGGTTCAAGCCTCGCGTCTACTTATTTCATACATTTGCACGCCAGAGAGTGAAATCGCACCCCGAGCGCGACCCGTGGACCCGTTAACGTTTTTAATTTCGTCATATCTTTTGAATGGAATGTCCGATTTGAAAAATTTAAGAAGTAATCTATAGGTATTGAAACCGTCTTAATTATGAAAAGATTTATTTGGATAAGGATTAATACCAAGGTACAAATAAAGACCCTTTTCTAGCGGCGGCATTTTAATTAATTTTTTGTAATAAAAGAACACTTATTGTGACATAACTATAATAGTTAGACATATGCTGTCGCGACATTTTTTGTAGATGATGACGTGTTCTACAAAATCGTAGTACATTATTTTGTTCTATCATCAATAGTTTTCGCAGCGCACGCGATGTAAGGTTTTTGGTTTCCACCTTGGGTTACATTATTGGAGTTTTAGTAAGGATCCCTGATTTTTTTGAAAATATAATATAGCCTATGTTACTCAGGGATAATGTAGCATTCTAATGGTGAAAGAATTTTTGAAATCGGACCAGTAGTTTTTGAGCCTATTCGTTACATACAAAAATACAAAAATACAAAGCTTTCCTCTTTATAATATTAGTGTAGAAAGTAGACGCGAGGCTCGAACCCACGGTCTAAGTTTATCCTAAAATGTTCAAAAAATTTATGACCACCCATGCGAAGCTGGGACAGGCCGCTAGTATTTTATATTAATGTTTGAATTTATAAACTCAAAAACGTTCCAGATACCTATTGCGAGGCTTGCATTCTCCGTGAAGTCCATATTCCATTCCATTTCTAGGCATATTTTCTCGAGATTTATGGATCAGCTTAAAATCTGCATTCCTTTCGAAAACTATAGCGTAACCGTTATCGGCTATACCTGTACCTACTTATATGTAGGTGTAAGTTCTAGCAATATTGTGTTACTTGAAAGTTAAGCCATACATTTTGTAGCTCTATATTTATAGCTCAGACATAAACAAACGTAGGGTCCTGCTAATAGCTATGTTAACTCAGAGATATAAGTTTATCATTATTTTATGAAAACTGGCTAAAGATTGTGAAATCGAGCCCATCTTTATTTAAGGTAACTCTATCGCTTTAAGCCAACTGTTGCATTGAAGAGTATTGCTGTAGGCTGACCTACTTTGGTAAATGTAATATTAATTTACCTACCATTACTCAATATTCTCGGACTTACAAGAGCGATCATCACATTGGTTTATATTAGAAATTTCCTTTGCGAAGACTACCAGACATCACTGGTGGTCTGGTGCGAGTGCCCCACCTTCTGATTGTAAGGTCGTGGGTTTGAACCCGGTCGTGCACCAATTGGTTTTCAACAATAAGAAAAAAATGTGCGCAATGCCAGTGCGGTTAATCCGTGAAGGAAAACATCTTGAAGAAACCAGATCGTAATCTAGCAGCGCCGATGAGCATACTACCTGTCATGTATGGAATACCATCTATTGAATTTTTTTAATATTTGGACATACCTCTGATTACCCCCGTTAGGCATCCTCAAAGAACCTAGTACCTGATCTGATCTGTGAGCATATCTACCGTGCCTGGGAATCAAAGTCGTGAAGCAGTTTCTTTCTGTTTTTTCCTTTGCGAAATAGTATATCCGTAGGGCTGGTTCTGACTTTGTGAGCTGCTAGCTAATGTTGCAAGTTAAGATCTAGACTGTTTAATTTCCATATCCAGAACAGATTTGCAATTTACTCCATAAATGGTCGAGGTGACGTTGCGCAGTCTTTAGATATAGTCGGGCGTTAGTACCGCTGTCTGACGAAATTATTCAGGATTCAATTAGGTTTAGAGATACGGCGATAGATTTTAAATAATATTTGTAACTTTTGCGATCATGACACATTTTAAATATTACACGGGTATTTATCGCGTATTTATTTATTTATTAATGCAACATAGCCGAAATGTCGAGAAAATAAATAAATATGGTAATTCGCGGTAAAGTAAGATTTTAAGTAGTTCAGTATCGTATTTAGAGACTTTCTGCAATCTGCTAATCTAAAACTGAACTCTATCGTAGTACTCTATCTACTGAATAGCAAAAAGGCACACGCATTTAAGTGTCCAAAATTGACCTGCTATAATTGTGTAATAATAATCGAATAAACAGAAAATAATCGAGATAGTTCGATTAATCGAACCAAATGGAAAATGAACATAATCACATAGACTGAATAATAAGAAAAGCTAAATATAAAATAAAAAACTTTATTTCAGACTATGATTGCATCACGAGGAATCAAAAAACATAATGATTCAATTCATCGCAATAGCTGGAAAAAGTTTTTTTTTTTTTCGTATTTCGATATGATGAATCTAAGATCATAGTGGTTCGATTGATCGCACCAGCTGGAATAAAAAGTTCTCGTAGTTCGATTGATCGGACAAGGCTGTCGCACCACGTGACCACAGACCCAACCTTTTTAAATGGTTTTATTATTGTTGTAATTGGTTTTAAATAAGTCATCGAATTGTAGATTGTGCTTTGTGTTTCAACACTGCTCCACATAATTTGCTATCTTGACCCAAACAGCGAGCGAAAAGTAGTTTGATTTTTGTTAGCGTCTTAAGATGATTTAGTTTCAAAATGGGGAAAGTGTTGACTCTTTAGGTATATTTTTCGAAAGAAACTAGTGATGCGATAAAAAGAAGAGAGACGACCGGTTTCTGAAAACTCGATCAAAACTAATCGGATGTCAAGTCACTCGCCATTTCAGCTATTACATCGAATTAGATAGAGATAGCAAGTGACTTGACATGCGATTAGTTAGTGTACTATTTTAGCTAGTGACTGTGGCTTGACATGCTATTAGTTAGTGTAGCTGTCTGTACGTAGGTACATCACCATATTGTGATTAGTAGCTGTGATTCCCAGCGTCACAGAATAAATAAATTCTACGTCAGCATAACCAGCCTGTGGTCAATAGTTCCTAAGAACGTTCATTTGTTTCTACTGTACCATCAAACGCGCGTGAAATTCCCGCTCGTCTACACAGATCGCACGTGTTTATCAAGTGGCTGCATACCGTGGGTTCACGTACACTACCTCAGCTGAGGTCACATATCAAGTTCACACACTTGTTTCGGATCAGAACCAGTTGGCAAGCCCAGTACGCATGTAGCTTACATAATGCCTTTGGACGCATTTCCGTGGTTTCCCTTCCTACATTTCACTGATAAGATAGTAACTAATTGTTTATAGGTGTTTCAAGATTTGTGGCTAGGGAGTGGTGACTTATAAATTGTATTTATTCTTTGTAACCCTCCTAAAAGGTGGTAAAATAAAAGCCTAAAAGAATGAGAATCTCACAATCTCACGACTAACATCTTCTCCGATCATGCGGTATTCTAAATTCTTGAAGATTCTAAGGAAGATAGAAAGAGGCATTTTCAAATACAATACCAGCAGACTAGTAATTTGGAATGTAAGATTTCCATCACTGTTTTAGGCTACTGGCATTGCGTAATTTAAATCTGTCGACAAAAGAACCACATAGTTATTTATAGATTTTTCCAACGCGATGTGCGTGCAAAGCTTTTAAAAGGGTACTTTAAACCGGTTTAAAAGCCTTGCATTGAAGACCTAGATAACAAGCAACTCGATCTACTTCCTATAAGAATACAGAGCACACGTCCGCATTAGAAAGCTCAAGGTCGCGGAAGACCACCGCTGTGCAACACATTTATGAATACAGCCGATCGATTGATAGCTCATTGCGAGCGATTAAATAAATTACATATTATTACATAATAATATCACCCACGTAACCTGATTAAAAGGTTCTTTGTTAAGTAGATAAAAAATAATTTTAAGATTGGTACATATTTATGACGGTAATCTAGGTGCGTTTTGGCTTTCACTTAAAGATAATATCTATGCATAATTAGATATGTATCGTTCGTTTTTATGACGTCTACATTGGGAGCTTGAAGAATTTCTAACAAATACTACTCAAACATATCATGTAATATAGATATTCCAATTTATTATCCAAGTCCTTTCAGGCATTACGGTCAAAGTCAAAGTGTATTTATTCAATAAAATCACAAGGATCACTTTGAAACGTCTTAAAGCTAGGTGACTCTAGGTGCCAGTTCCACGACCAAAACCTAGAAGAACAGGCAACAAACTTACGGCTTGGTTCCTACCGCTCTTTAGGGGATAATATTACCGGATTACTAAATATAAAAATAATGTTAATGTACGCAAGAATGCAATAAGGTTTACTTTAGTTACACCGTTTAGGTAGGTACTGCAGTTTTTTATGACCTATAATTTTATTCACCCTGATACAAACATTCTCATTATTATGTCCACTGCTTACTTCCACGTTTCTTGTACACAGATATAGATTAAGATACACAAAGCCAGAGAAAAATAACGCTTACTACAAGGACATATAAAAGCGAGCCTGATTGTGTGAAGTCGTAAACTGGCCGAAACTGTATAAAATAGCATTGACATTGACACATTCTCCGTAAAAAAAACCAATCATGAGGTCATGATCAACTTCAAGTCTCATAATTGGGTGTTTGATCAAAACTATTAGCTTTAGACACGAACATGGCAAATGCATATGAATTTACGAGCACGCAATGCCTAGTAATTCAACGCATTGGTGGTTACCTACCTAAACCTCCAGTGACGACTGGCACCACACTATATTATTTTGTAAAGGGGTCATTCAGAAAAATGTTTCAAAGCAATCCTTTGAGTTACAAAGGATGATTCTCACTATGTAACTAACGTATGAAGTATTTATGTAATGTTTTTACATGACTTATCAGTGTAGTATAAAAAATCAACATATTTGCATAGCGATAAAAAAAAAACACGAGCTTTTGAAGAAAACTGCCTCCGATATTATTTATTGAATTCACCTGACACTGGCAAGATTTTCCAACGGAATGAAAAAAATACGCCTAAACTAAACGCTCAATTTATTTTACTTTTTGAAGCAATTGATTACAATGTGATATTTCTTTGTCCACAGTCCTTAGTACTATGTGCCTGCTTAGCACTAACGACGGCGCAGTTCGGGCACTACGGCTTCTCGGACTTTGCAACCAGCTTCGGAGGACCCACCTACAGCAACTTCGCGGCTGCAGCGAGGGACCCTAGAGCGAATACAGGTCAGCCTCTATTTTATCTCTCAAATAATTAATATTATACGGAAAAAGGTCTTATCAATCGGAATTTAGACTTGCAGATAATCCAAATCTATAAATATTGCATGCTGTTATTGTAACCATTTACCGTGGTAGAGTAAAAAAAACCATTCAATATATTTTTTTTACACTAAAGGAATTACATTATGTTTTTTTATCATTATAATAATCTAAGAGCTGATTTCACCATGCTCTGTTAGTTACTAATCAAGAATTAACAGGCCATTAAATCAAATCTTAGATGTTGAACGCGTGCATTTTGACATATTTAACGGCCCTTTAATCCTTTGTTAATTTAACAGATCATGGTGAAATTAGCTCTAAATCTTTTAAAATAATGGTTGTAGAGCGTCGTTACATGATCGTTTTGGATGCTCTACCACGAAGTAAAAAATTAATACCTTTGCTATTTACTTCGTGTGTGTGAGACAACTTTTGTTTGTTCGAAATTACATTGAATCTATTTACTGATAAGTACGACTTTCAAGGGTGTCAATCTTCTGATGTACTTTACTTTAGTTTACTTTGGTTATAAACTTAAGGCTACTGAGCACTTTAAATTTTTGCCATGTAAGAACAATGTCACTGGAACAACAATTTGCCACAAATGGCCGCAAGTGGCCACATTTTTTTAAAATTATTATTAAAATTACCCCAACAAAGTGAACAGAAACGTAATCAAAAGGACTAAAAATATATTTTGTGTTAAATGTCCTGAATTATATGTGTAAGTGGCTAAGACATAGAACGAATTACATACAAAACATAAATATACGGATAAAAATAGTTAATTTAAATAGAAAAAAAAAATAGGATATAAGATATAAATAAGAATTCATTATAAAGTTACATAACTTTTGTATTTTAATGTTAGATCTATGAATATAGAAAACAGAATACATTTTTGCTTAAATGCAAACATGCGATCTGAGTAAATATTTATTTTATGGACTTGGTTGGCCGAAGCAAATGGTCACAATTGGCCACAAATGGTCACAAGCGGCCACTCCGGCTGTTACGATCCTTTCATTTAATACAACAATTACCTGATGTTATCACAGAGAGAGTTACGAAAACGAATGTCTTTTGTGAATTAAATGGCTGTATTATGCAGTGTTCGTAATTTTAAAACAATGCGTGATTAAAATAATGTATGTAAGTGATATAATAGTTTTTAGTCTATTTTGACAGGCCGCACTGCCCAGTTGGTAATAGCTCTGCCTTCTGTGCTGTGGATTTGATCCACACCGATAACAAACATTTTTGTAATGATCGTAGATCTAAGATAATTATAATTGATAGATTTAAAAGTAGCTCTTTGTGAAGAGCTCGTCCGGGGAAGTACTACCACCACGCCTTTTTCTGCCGCCAAGCAGCGTTGCTGTGTTTCGGTTTGAAGAGTGTGGTTGCCGGTGTAATTACAGGCACACGAGGCTTAACATCTGTATGCCTCAAGTTGATGGACGCAGGGCAGTGCATCGTAGGGCACGTTCCTATCGTGCGTGACTTGCGAGGCAATGCTTTGTTATAGGTGATGGTTACCACTTAACATCAGGTGGGCCATCTGCTTGTTCCATCATCTAGTTGTATAAAAAAAATATGTTTATTCATATATTTAATGTTATCCATTTGGGGCATAACCACGAAGGTAGGTATTTTATCATATGTGGCATTACGCATTCTAGCGATATTCGACCTTATTGTGTTGTAGTTAGGGATGCGAAACGTTTACGCGACTAACGTCACAGTCGTTCTTGATAAGGCCCCTGGTTCCTATGTGCAGTTCCTGGGTTGTGTTGTACTATGACAAGCTTAGCTTATTTTAGGGCTAGATAGTGCTGTATCGAATGTATATCAATATTTTATTTATATTTATTCCTATATTTAACTACAGCAAAGTGTTTTCATTCATTTATTCCATCGGGGTGCGCTGGCCCTTAACAAATATTTACCTAAAACACCCGCAAGCTATAAAGCCGGTTTTGACAGCTGTACTAAAACAAACCAAGTTCCGTAATAATAATTGACAGTCAGTTGAACACTTGTAGTTTAAATATTATTAATATAAATCGTAATGGTACAAATTAGTGCTGAACCTAATAACATATAAACGTATTTTTTTTTGCTGCGAAAGATAATAAATATTTCACATTTATTGATAATAAAAATAATTAGCTTGTTATTGAATTTTTAGTAATTTTGTTTTAGAGAAAGATTTTAAATTTGAGTTATTTAACCATTAAAGGAAAGTAGGTACTTCCCTATAATGGTTAAATAACTCTCTGGTCTTTTGAACAACATTCTTGGAGAAGGTCTAATGGAGATAGTTAGAGGCACATCCAAATTATTTATTCGGCACATACGATTTATCAGCTAAAAAAGCTTTTGTGCTGCTTTGTCGTATACTGGTATCACGGAAGACGAATTTTATGCCATTTACTTTTATGTCTAATCTTGTATTTATAAAAAAAAAACGGAAACAGAAGCATGACTTTGATCCCTAAGCATGGTGGAAGTCCCCTCAGATCTCTCCAGTACGAACTCCAGATTCTCTAAAGATGTATAAGGGGGTTTTAAAAATTGTGTGAGGCATAAATAAATGATTTTGTGCTGTATTATAAATGAACATTGATAATATCTGCAATGCACACTTTGTTTGGACGTTATCAATAATGTTGTGCAATGAGTCAATCTGAGTCGTTATCTGTACTATTTATTGTCTGAGGCCTACGTGCCCACTAGATTTAAGCCTTCACAGTAAATGGGCTTTCGTTTAAGTATAAGAGGCTGACAACCGTCAAACAATTTCTCGCTCGCCCTTATCCAAATTTTTGAAGAGATCAAATTACTAGTTGATACTTGGTACTAAGAGAACTGAGGGGGTATCTACCGTGCCTGCGGATAAAAGTCGTGAAGCTGTTTCAGTTTTTAAGTTTAAAATTACTGAAGGTAGTTATGATGAATCGCAAACAATGGGGTTGCGTTCAAAAAAAAAAAAAAATGAAATGAAAATATTTTACAGGGAAAATATTTTATATCCCCAAAATAAGCAAATCTTGTTCTATGGAAATCAGAGATTTATAGAACACTTTTTAAAAGATCTTTTGGTTCTTCAAAACATAGATCATTAAGAAAGAAATCTGCAATAAACATTGGTTCAAAATCACAAACTGTAGGGTACTTCCTCCATAAGGAAATACTCACTGGGCTCATATTATAGGTGCAAGAGCATTACTAGGCTATAATTTCCTCGGGTGCGGCCGAAGCTAATAGTCGAAGAAATGAGAGGAAGTGATCCAACTAGTGGTGTACGAGAACGTTACCTTATTAAGCAAAGTTAGTATAAAGAACTCAGAGTCAAGTCCGAAAAATAGTGCTAGTCTACAAAATGTTTATGAAGACAGCCCAACCAATAGAATAACCGTGTGTTTTGTATTTAAAAGAATTTCAATAACTTTGTAAGGGTGTAAAAATACCACTCCTGCAGTTTTCTAAGGGCTAAAGTACCCTTCAATATGAATAACTTTTTCTAAGGAAACAACACTGTGAACGCGAACAAAAAAAGAGCTGTTTCATGCAAAAGTTCAATACCTACCTGGCTAAAATGTAAATGTGGAAAGGAAAGGAAAAAAAATCTATAATGTATGTGTCAAGTGCTCGAAAGGAGCCTCTTGATGCGCACTTAAAATCCTTTCACCACACTGTTTCGAAAGAAACTAGTGACACGACAAGAGATAGAGAGAGAGAGAGAATGGCTCACTTATAACAAAAATACAAAGTTAAAGATATAAAATTACAAATGTACATAGTTGAATTATTATTCGTTTTAAATGCACATTTTTATGAGCATAGCCAATTATTACACAAGACATAATGGACGTCATTCTATTGTTTTTTTTTATAATTATATATAACAAAACGAAAGTTTTTTTTTTTTATTCTTTGTAATGTTTTTTTATTTTATTTATTTTGATAGAGCAGAATATCAATTTCTCCGGTTTCTTAGGCCATCTGATTGTTTCATCAATAAGTGGTTTAAATTCATTTTTGTTTTGTTTTTAGTGATCCACTTATTCGACAATAGCGTAGACAGCAGAGCTACTACCATACTATTGCTGATGAAACAAGTGGGCAATAGCCCACCTGATGTTAAGTGATGTAACTGCTTTGTTATAGGTGATGGTTACCACTTAACATCAGGTGGACCGTTTGCTTGTTCCATCAGCAAGTTGTATAAAAAAAAGTGGTAACCATTACCAGGTGGACCATGAGCTAAATCCAACAGAAAGTATAAAAAAAAAAGTTTTAAAATTAAGTAAATCAGAGCAGAAAATCATGTCGCATCACTAAAACTTATTGCGATAGAATTAATTGCATGTTGCAAGCATTATGCCCATGTGTCCCACGACAATGAACATTGTGTTTGTACTGAGTACTGCCGGTTCAAGGGCTGAGTAAATAGGGCCTTTTACTCAATACTAATGTTCTAATGTTCCGAGTGGACGTAATCAGGGACAAAAAAAATAAAAAAATAAAATTGTTGTTAAAATTATTCCACATCTTACCACACGTTTAGAGATGTTATTGCATAAAAACAAGATTATTTTTAAACTTTCATAATATTCTGATGATTACTGCGTAAGGGTCAACTTTTTCACTGTAGCCTCTATTACCTGGGTGCTGTGTACCAAACATTTTTGCCGATAACAGACGCTGCTTAAATCATCTTTTATAGATGCAAAAGGCCTTTTTTTTAATACAACTAGCTGATGGAACAAGCACATGGCTCACCTGATGTTAAGTGGTAACCATCACCTATAACAAAGCATTGTCTCGTTAGTCATGCACAATAGGAACGTGCCCTACGATGCACTGCCCTGCGTCCATTAACTTGAGGCATACAGATGTTAAGCCTCATGTGCCTGTAATTACACCGGCAACCACAATCGTACAACCGAAACACAGTAACGCTGCTTGGCAGCAGAAAAGGCGTCGTGGTAGTACTTCCCCGGACGAGCCCTTCACAAAGAGCTCTACTACTCTTAAAACTAAGAAATGATGAAACTAAGAAAGAAAAGAAGTAAGAAAACTAACTTGAATCAAAATGATATTTTTTGTGAACCACTGTGATGCTGTTCTCCTTAACTAAGTTGTTTGCGATTTTCATAACTTCCTTCAGTAATTTGAATTCAAAAATGTCAGCCTCTTAATTACATAGGTATTTATTTATTGAACTAGACTTGTGTATTCACAAAAAAATTATGGATCATCATTATGTCTCTATCTCCTATAGTAATTTAAATAATCCATCCACAGAGCCCCCGCCCCCTAACCTAAGTAGGTACATTTAAGAACAGTCGCATTTCTTGTTAGCCCACGCTGGCTCAGTCTTATGAAAGTATATTAATACCGTTTATTTATTACTCCAATGTACAGCAACCGATCGAAATTACTACACTCGATGTTAAGGCGAATACAAGACCTAATGTACCTCTCGCTCGCTCGTTGAAAGATATAAATTCACTAAAACCATTTTCGAAAACGGACAAACAACCATTTTGTGTGCAATCACATTTCACGCAGCGAGTGACGCAGTGATCGATACAAGTTTAAGCAAACTTTTGAATAGGAAAACTTGTATCGATCAAAATGCTTTTTTACTAAACTGTGTGAGAGGTAAGTTACCTCTTGTATTCGCCTTAAAATGTGGTTTAAGAGAGGGTTAGGAAACTTTAGAATGAACAACCACTTTATAAGGACGGGTAGAAATACAAGAAGCTAATCTATACAAGGTGTTCCAATACTTGTGTTTAAAAACTTCAGGGGGCAAATTTAAAAAACTTTTTAAAAGGAACCAACACTGTGAACGCTGCAACAGCTGCTTCATACAAAAGTTTAATAACCTGGCTAAAATGGAGACACAAGTATTGGAACACCTTATATAGTGTCTAAGTGACGCATGTCTCGAGGACTAGTAAATAATGGTTCAGTCAATGCATCTGGTTGCAGCCAGCGTCTTGAAGATGTATCCGATTGGCATTGATGTGGATCAGTTTAGCTATCTTTAGATCGTTTGCAACAGTGACAGATAGCAGCTTCATGACTTTGATTCAGTCGCGGTAGATATCATGTCCGATCACTTAGGACATGATATCTACCGCGTTGTTAAGTTAGTAATGGTCTCAGATTGGAGATCGTTACTAACTTAACATTCTTTGAGGATGTGTCTGAGTTACGTCCAAAGTCCAAATATCACATTCGGCACATACCAATATTTTGCAGTAGTTGTCTACCTGTACCACAAATCAGATTTTTGATTTTCAATTGTATTTTTTTTTATACAACTTGCTGATGGAACAAGCAGATGGCCCACCTGATGTTAAGCGGTAACCATCACCTATAACAAAGCATTGCCTCGTAAGTCACGCACGATAGGAACGTGCCCTGCGGCCATCAACTTGAGGCATAGATGTTAAGCCTCATGTGCCTGTAATTACACCGGCGACCACACTCTTGAAACCGAAACACAGCAACGCTGCTTGGCGGCAGAAAAAGGCGTGGTGGTAGTACTTCCCCGGACGAGCCCTTCACAAAGAGCTCTACTACTCTTAAAATGTATTTCGTAATGTCAGGCCTTTTTTGTATAGAGATTCGATAAGCGCCTCTATCGGGCGCGCTGAGAACTCACGAGTCTCCATACAAAAAAAGGCTAACGTTACAAAAAAATAAATTCGAAAAATAAAACTCAGACTTGAGGTACAGATAACTCAATTGTTTTTTTGTGTGTTATATACAATTTGTTAATCCTTGCATTATTATGTAGTTTTCTTTCTAAATAAATGTTCACCAATAAGCTGGTAGCATAAATTAAATATTACATACAAACGATTCCAGTATTGAATATTGCAAGTTCAACATTGATCAATTTCTGTTAATATTGACTCAATTTCCTAATTATTTGATTATCTCCTATCCACTTCTGTATGCATTACTTTATCAGAGAGAGATTTATTTTAATTAAAAGCAAATAACTATGGCCAATGATTCAGCAGGCTATTGTAATTAACCCTTTGATTCTCTAAATTCTAAATTTCAAAGATTTTAAGCTAAAAACGCGATAGTTCCCAAATATACCAAATCTATAGGTTGGGTTTTGGGGGTTGGTATAGGTCTCTAAGGATGGACTTATTAAAATTATAATTATGTGTTTATAAACAAAATATTATAGATTTTTGAATGCAACTTGGCACGTTTCGATAGAGCATGACTTACGATATAGGTGATGGTTACCATTTAACATCACGTGGGCTATTTGCTTGTTTTACCAGCAGGTAGTATAAATATCTATTACATGACGTTTTACGATACAAATATTGTAGTATTCCAGTACCAGATAGCATTCCAATACGCATTTTATTCTACGTAGTTTTATTTATACATTATTGTAGTTTGGTGCCGTTTATTCGTACAAACAAAGCCGTAAGCAAGTGTTAGTAATAAATTAACTCTACAAATCCGGTAACCATGATGCTCAAGTGTTTAGAAGGGTCCAAAACTCGCCGAGTATTTAATGACAGAATCATGCTTCGTCGAGCAAAAACCCGAGAATGTTGCGCAACGACAGTATTTGACAGCCACATCCCTCGCTGGTCTAAATTAATTATAATTACTGGCAACTGGTGCTTAGTAGTTGCTAAGTCGAGCGGGCGAAGCCATTCGCTAAAAAGTCTATCGATTTTCGTCATCTCTATTTCATCAAAGTGTGTTCCGGCCAATGTCGTGGATGTGCGCACGGGCAGAGCTTTATAACTGTCAGTGTCAAATGTCAGTTATTTCGACGTTAACTCGACACGCGCTTTTTTAAATCGAGATTATTTTAATTGAAACGGCCACCGCCCATGTACAATTTTCAAGAAAAAGAAAAATACTAATTGTTAACGAAACGCTTCTCCATTTTGTCTATCCCGTAAGGAACAAATACTATTGTCAATATTGTGCCCACTGGAGTATTATAAAAAGTTCATTTTTTTCTAACTGGATAGGAATACTAAAATAGTTATATTTTTAAACACTTAGCAGTAGCTCAGTACTCCGAAAATTCCCGTCTTCCCAAAGATCCCGATTTCATGAAAATAATAATTGTAAATGGTTTGTAAGATTAGAAAATGTTCTGTTTTTTCCAAAACTGGAGAAGAATAGGTACTAATACTTAACAATAGCTTAGCTTGCTTACCTTCATCCTATGCTAGGTTTCCAAGACAGTGTGTCGTTAACTAATTTTGAACGGATCACAAAAATACTTCCAAGAAACTTTCGCATCATTAGATCCCGCTGAGTGACGGCATGATAACATCTTTGCACCTACTTCTCCGAATAGTTCACAAAACAAGCGCCAACTAACTACAATTTAAGAGATAATCCATTCACTTCGTGTCTAGTTTCATAACATTATGTATTATTATCGCATATCAATATTATGTCACAAAAAAGACCGTAGCAAAAACGGCACTTAAGCCCGTTCACTTGATGGATCGTTTACCTTCAGAAGGTTACCAAAGAACATCTTTAGATTGTAATATTATTGTTAATTTTTTTTAAGTTACACTATACACTTTATTTACAAATAAAATATATTTACAAATTACACAAAATATATATATATATATATATACAAAATACACAAAATACACATGACACAGTAGAGCTATCTGGAGACCGTTACTAAAGATCTAAGGGAAGCTAAAAAGAACCTAAAATTCTTCCGAATTGCACAGATTTGGATCAGTTTAGCTATTTTAAAAGTGTACTTTAAAATATAATGAAATATACCGTAATAGCCGTGATTCATAGACACAATAGACTCCTTTTCAGATCTCATGGTTAAAATAAAAAAAAAACGCATTAAAAAATAACTATTAGAAGCTACTATATAGAAACTAGGAAATAGCCATTAGTTCGATCAACAATCGAAGATTAGCGTTATCAAAACCTCCATTTATTATTGAAAAAAAAACCATCACCCGATCGAGATCTAGTCAAGACAGAAATAATAAAAAAAAATGCAATGTATGTGTTGTAACGTGATGACTGAAGATGTCGCAAGTCGAAAGGATGAGAGCATGTACGCGGAAGCGAACAATTAATTTAATTAAATGTGTAAGAGTGAGCGTGCGCTCAGCTTCACTACAAAATTCCAACTGCCGATGCAACGGCCGCTCAGGAACGGGAACGGGACCGCACGTGCCTCTCATTCAAAAGTGAGGTTCCGCTTCCGTTCATAGATCATAGACACAGACTATATACTTACATTCTAACTTACTAACTAGCTTAGCAACTAAATGCTAGGGTACTCCCTACAAATGTTTTTTTTTGTAGTTGCGTGACGACAATAGCCTTTTTAATTCTATGTGTCACACTCGGAAGTGGCTTGACGTCTGTCTGACGCGTATCGTTTGATTTGTTTAGTCCTATATAGTGCTATTCCGTAAAAAACAAAATCACGGGTGGCATCACCCAGCGGATCAGTGGGTGAGCATTGCATTGTTATCGGAATAGCACTTCAGATTTTTTTCGGAAGTGGTATTCTGCCATCATCATCATCTTCCTGCCCTTATACCACTTTATGTGGGGTCGGCACAACATGTTTTTTCTCGCCACTTTCCTCTATCGTCCGTCATCTCAGAAGTCACTCTTTCTTACCCATGCCATCTTTCACACAATCCATTCATCTTTTCGTTGGCTTACCTCTACTCTTTAATCCATCTACATTCATACCTAACACTCTTTTCGTTACATGACATTCATCCCTTCTCATAACAAGTGCTATTCTGACATCAACTCGTACAATTGACCGCGGAATCAGCGATGAGTTTTCGATTTGGAATTTTGTAATGAAACATTCACCCATCACCCGCATTAGTGTTTTGGCGGTGAATGACAACGTTAGTGAGGTGAAGCTCTTGATTGAAGTGAGCACGGATCCACTAAGTGATAATCCCCGTGATTAGTATTTCACGGAATAGCAAAACAGGTTTATTTTTGAAATCATTTGGAATTTTTATGTCATCACCTTTATAAGTCTGAAGAATCCACTGCTGGACATAGGCCTCCCCCTCCCCACTAGGAACGATTCTTGCCTTAATCGACCTCCCGCAATTATGACAAATTCGTTGAGCTATCGGTTTTTTTATTTTTTATTATAAGGTTTGGAGTTTGTACCTACTTGTGGAGCCAAGTCAGTAGGTATTGTTGCCAAGGCTTTAGCAGTGCAACGCTACGGTGTGGTTTGATTAATTACACGATGCTACCATCTTAAAGAAGTGTTTTAGTTGAGATTTCGATCTACGTAGGTGTAATATAAAATTATTGCGTTAATGACAGAAATATTTGTTTAAAATTATATACCTACTCATCACTCACAGTTCAGTTGGTTAGTAGCTCTGCCTACTGTAGACCGTGGGTTTGATCCCAACGAGAACAAAAGATTGTGTGATGGACATAGATGTTTGTTCTCTGTCTGGATGTATCTAAAAAACTATATGTACTCGTATATAAATATGAAACTATTGAGTATTAAAAGTGAACTAATGACTTCAAAATGTAGATCAGCTAAATGCCGAATTGATAAAGACTGAAACAGCTTTCACGACTTTGATCCCCAGGCACGGTAGTTATTTCTTCAGATCTCTAAGCACCAAGTGCCAACTCAATATTCTTTGAGGATGTTTAAGGGTCATATATTACATTTGGCACATACCTACATTTTGCAGTATTTGGTGTTCCATATGTGACAGCTTGCAAGACCACCGCCGCTATTGTTCTATGTAATTTGGGTACCTGCCATTGGGAGGTCATTGAAAGTTATATGCTTATTACAGTGAATAATTTTGCAATATGTATTTAATGTTCTCGAATTGTGACACTAATGTTTGTTATAGCTACTTATTAATCAATCGTAATTGTTATAAGGACATGTTTTTATGGTATTGCGAATAATAAATTATACATTGTTAAAATAATATGTTATAACCAATTAGGGTTTGAAATTAAATTATCCTTGCCCAATTTTGCTTTTATCTGAAAAAGAGACGGCTAAGTAGTTGTTATCACATAATAATATAACGCTAATAATTAATAATATTTTGACGCTTTTTATATTAATTAATATTTTTTTTCCTTGCTTTGCCTTGCTTTTCGAAACCGAACCGGGTTTAAAACCGGTCGTGCACCAATGGGCTGTTCATTTTTAAAGAATAAAGAGCTTTAGATTATATTTTGGACGCCAATACATACAGCTGACCAATAAGTTGTGAGGGCTGTTTATTAATTGAATTACTTATGTAGTAATTTCAAACAATTACTTCGGTAAAACTGTTCGTTAAAGTAATATCTCGAAGCAAAACTTTAATTAAAACCAAAATTGGCAATATTGCAAATAGAGTTATTGAAAATAATTATAACTGTAGTACATAGGATATTATTTTAAATAAATACTTGTTGCATAAATATACGGTATAAATTACAGTCTCGTGACTTGTCCTAGTTATAATCACTTAGGTTAGTTTCTCAAAAAATGAAAGCATATATAAATAAATAAATAAATAAATATTGGTGGACTTTCCACACAGCACTACCTAGCCCCAAACTAAGCCAAAGCTTATATGGAACCAGATAGCTGATATAATAAATACATACAAAACAACAATACATATATACTTTTTTTGTAAATACATACTTATAATATATAATAACACCCAGACGAGAACAAACATCTATGTTTATCACACAAATATTTGTTCTCGGTGGGGATCGAACCCACGGCCTACGGCGCAGAAAGCAGAGCTACTACCAACTGAGCTGTGAAGGCTGTCCTATAAGGCTGTGTATATATCTTTGCAATTAAAACAATTAATTATATATTAGCAGCTTATAATGAATATAAATATATTATTGGCGATCATTACACACAGACAAATGTTTCTAACCATGCAAAGCTTTGTTCCTTCTGATCATTAGGTCGTGGGTTCGAATCCGATCGCGGAACAATTTTTTTTGCACGGATTTTTCTGTTCTATAAGTTTAAGTGCGCAGTGCCATTCCCCCACCATGAATTAGAAATTGAATTAGATGCCAGTTCTGTCAATCGATGAAGGAAAACATCGTGCGGAAATCAGTTTGTATTCTAACAGCGCTGGTGGGCTTGCAACCTGTTACGTATGGAATACCAACTACTGCAAATTGTGGGTATGTGCCAAATGTTATCTTTGGACGTACTTCTGACTATCCTAAAAAAATCGTTACTTCATTCTTGATATTATGATATCTGTGAGGATATCTAACGGGCCTCATATCATAGTTCAATCCTCAATCATAGTCATGAATCTGTTGTTTTTTTTATTCATAGTAAAAATCACCCACACCCGACGTAATCATTATCAATTTTTTTTTTTTTTTTTTTAATTATTTCAAAATGCTGACCGAATGTGCCTCTTTCAAATGACGTATCTCGATAAATAAAGCGATTGATGTTAGAGATAGTTTAGGCTGTGGATTGACGTTATTATTGTATTTCTGATAGACAGTCACGCTATTGCATGCATTGTACTCTATAAAGTTCAAGATCATTGAAAGTCTTCTATTTTGATTTTGATTTCTGACTATCTTTTGTTTCTTGTTGTGTAATTTTAGACCAGAGCATGTTTTGTTGATACTTATCATGCATTTATAATTTACAGCCCTCAGTTGGTAGTAGCTCTGCCTTCTGCGCTGTAGGCCGTGAGTTCGATCCCCACCGAGAAAAAACATAATTGTAATGAACATAGATGTTTGTCTTCTGTCTAGGTGTTATATCATTATATGCATGTATTTACAACATGAAGTACATTAGTATTATATCAGCTACGAGTATAAGGTTCTAAATAGTGATGTTGTGGAATGTTGTTTTTTTATTGCTGTCCTCACCAAACCTTGGTCGAATTGACCTTAGTAGTTTTTTTTTTATACAAATAGCTAATGGAACAATCAGATGGCCCACCTGATGTTAAGTGGTAACGTGCTCTACGATGTACTGCCCTGCGTCCATCAACTTGAGGCATACAGATGTTAAGCCTCATGTGCCTGTAATTACACCGGCAACCACACTCTTCAAACCGAAACACAGCAACGCGGCTTGGCGGCAGAAAAAGGCGTGGCGGTAGTACTTCCCCGCACGAGCCCTTCACAAAGAGCTCTACTACACTTAAAGGTACCCACAATCTGAAAGAATGTTTACAACTCACGGAAAAACATCAAAGAACTTAGGTGTAACGTTTTTTAAAAAATACTACTACCAAAAACAGGCACACAAGGATACGCATCAGCCTATACACTGCCTGATTTTATGTTCTTGTAGTGTAATTTTTCTTTGGCTTTGTGTAGCTTTATCTGTATATAAGTGTAGTAGTCCTAATATTAACTCCTCTTTTTCAGTAAGTTTATTTCAGCAACCGAACATTTTCTATCTAAAATGTACGATTCAGAACGACAAAAGTTTCGGTATCCCAAGGTCTCCGATATAAATCCACATTCAATTGAATTTCGAATGACGCATTGCTTTTGAACTTTCCAGGTCCGGTCCTGTTCCCCCCCTCGCCCAGTGGGGACCCCGGCCAGACCAGTGGCGTGGTGGTCGGCGCCTCCGGTTACGGTTTTGTACCACCCGGCTCCCAAGGTAAATTTGGTAACCATTACGGGCGGTGAATATTCTAGTCATTGTAGTTAGCACTAATATACTGCATAGTGGGACACGAGGAATTAACATTATCTAAATTAATCTAGATTTATTAGAAAACTATGTTTTGCAGCAACCAAATTTATATATAAATTGTGTTTTTTTTTCTATTTACAAATTATTCTTGCCATTATAAAAATTAGGAATGCAAACTTAATTTACTCCATTTTAAAATTGTTTGTTACTTTGTACTTTTGTCGTGTTGTACTATGCATTTTACCTCTAATTTGGTATGTTATTCTATATATCTTTGATTTGCGTATATCAAGAATAACATATTGATGTTAAATTATTTTTTTGTTAAACGTTGTATGTAGCATCAATTTTATTTATGCATGGGTAGTTGCATGCTGCTGTAGAAATCGGACCTTGGTCTGGGATTAACCCATTTGATTTGAAATGGGACACTTTCCTTAGGGTAATGAGTTTAGCAATGTAAAGCCTTTAATGTATGTTTAATTTATGTAATAACTGGAATCAAAGCTGTAAATAGCCCATGTTTTATTTATAAATTGTGAAATAAATTGAAACAAATTTTCGCCTGTTTTATTTATCTCCCTATATAGCTTGCACAATATTATGCATGCTTGCACATTTTTAAGTAAGCCAGTTACTAACTCACCTAGTTTGTATTGTAGTACCAACAATTTGTGCAATTAGTGAGGCAGTTTCGTTTTTGTGATGAATCACTGAGTTACGTCTATAGACGTATAATTAACGATTATTTAGAGCATTCTTGCAAGGCTAGTAGTAGGTTCTAGCGTAAAATTCCAAGTTGTTTTACACGTTCCGATATTGAGTGAATCTGTGAATCTACTATGTATTTATGTAGGTACTGTTTGTCTATCAACAAAATAGATCAAATTTTGGGACATAAACTTCAGGCCGGTCTCACTAAATAAGTAAAAGAGATCCAAATATGGATAGTTTTAAAAATAAAATAAATTAAAAATAAATTCACGTCTTCCTTGATGGAGATCGTGCCTGGAGAGGCACGATAGATAACCAATCAGATCTCTTAACACCAAGCGCTTTGGTTCAACGTTCATCATGCGTACGGCCAAAGAATGGAATTCCTTGCCGGCGTCCGTTTTTTCGAATGCCTATAATTTGGATGTTTTCAAGAGAAGAAAAAGGTACCAACTTAAGATTCTTTCAGAATGTCTAAAGGTTAGTCAGAAGTACGTCCAAATATTAAACATGGCTCATACCCTGTTGGAGAATACCCTGTTGGATGCAGTTCGGTTCCACACGTGACAGGTGGCAAGCCGTTATTGTGTTCGTTTTAAATAGATTGAAAGTCGTGATTAATTCATTGACAAAAGAAAATAAAAATAAACCGTAACAGGGAAACGAATGGTGGCTTTCCGATCCGGCAGGCGAAGGTCAGCTCGACACACGCCAAACTAAGCCAAGTTCAGTTTGCTTTGACTAGTACATTTACATTTACTTACGACTCTTATGTGCGTGAGAGCGCTAGTGTGGTGGTAACAAGCCTTGCTTCTGATTCAAAACGGGTTTGAATTTCGTTTGGGATCAACTCATATATGTGTAATTGACAGCACTCGCACTAGTGGGAGTTACCCCGCCCTCTGATCTTAAGTTCATGGGTTCGAATCCAAATTCCCGAATGGATTTTTCTCTACGAAAAAAATATTTGCGCCATCTATGTGGCTGAATAGTAAATATTCATATAATTTAAGATTCAAGAGAGGTCAAAAATTATCACTGAATCTTACGTTGCATATCTAAAATCGAATCCAGGTAAACACACGTACACGTATGGTCGGAAAAAAAGAAAACAAACAAAAACAAGCATGTAACCAGTTGAGCTATCTCTGGTTATCTGATCTAGAGATACATGCAACTGGTTACATGCAACGATCTTCAGGTAGCTCAACTGTGTTCTTTGTTATTTTTTTTGTAAATAAATGCATTTATATTTAAACATACAGGTTTAAATATAAAATTGTTTAGAAAAACTGAACGTGACAAGTTTATTTCCCGGTCGCACATGAAGTTATCTCGACGATTGAGAACCGGAAATTATAATTCACTCAAATCTAATCGTTTGAAATCAATTCACTACCTAGAGGAAATTGTTACTTCGAACATGTTATTGAAATGTAGTTAAGGTTCAATTTCTCAGCATATAATGTTGCAAAATTTTTCACTGCCGCCAAGCAGCGTTGCTGTGTTTCGGTTGGGAGAGTGTGGTTGCTGGTGAAATTACAGGTACATGAGGCTTAACATCTGTATGCCTCAAGTTGATGATGCAGGGTAGTGTATCGTGGGGCACGTTCCTATCGTGAGTGACGTACGAGGCAATGTTATAAGTGATGGTTACCACATAAACATCAGGTTGGCCATCTGCTTGTTCCATTAGTAAGTTGTATTAAAAAACAAATATTTGTAAAATAAATAAACTAAATAATATTAAATTAAAAAAAAAAAACCAACCAACCTTGCTAGGTAATAATCAGAACAGTTACTAGCTTTTTTTAAAAAAGCTACAGCTTTTTAAAACCACTGTTTTAGTTCTAAAATGACATAATTATGACTGCAATGCGTGTTCCCTTGGATCATAAAACACACGTTAGGATATAATTAGAAAGAAGTGTCGAGCACCGCCTTTTAAAACCGCAATTTTAGGTCTAAAACAAATTATTGATTGTAAAACTGTGTAAATAGATCTTACAGTAGGTAATTTTGTTCAAATAGTCTACTTATTTCGTACATAAAAATTTGTCTGCAATGCGCGTCCCTTTGTAGGTATATAAAAATACACGTGTGAAATAAGCTTTATCATATTGATTGAAGTAGAAGCGGTGACGGATTTCACCGGAGGGCATTTTGAGGCAAAGTGCCAATTATATTCAGATTAACTAAATAAATGGCAGCTAGTTGCAGGAAATAAGTAACGATACGGTAGCATAATGACTCGTACTCGCATGAATGTTATCTTGTTTGAAACTGGCTGTGACAAGGTAAACATCATTGCATCTGAAATAATAGAATAATGATAGAAGTTGCTTTAATTTTGAGTGAATTGTATTCAGAATGAGGCGTTAACTATTTTCAATGTTATAATAAATCCCTCATACTATAAAATGGTGTCTCTGTTTGCCATTACGCATTGGTAAGAGATGGCAATAGTTTATCGTTTGACAGTTTTTTTGTAGTAAGGCCGAATGTGACAAATAAGACATAAAAATCATCAAAGTTCCAAAAAACTAAATAGGAAACTAACTGCCTTAGTTAAAAAAAATTGTCATCTAGTGTACCTATACTATAGTATAGTTTGTATGTCTGAACTAAGCTAAAAGCTAAATTGAAAGAAATAAACTTAAATGCAAATAATATCTCTGTGGATCTTTATTCTGTATTAAGGATATACATATCACAAATCTACGAATAAACTTTCAAAGCACAAAAATATTAAATACAAAATCCGTGCCCTACTTATGACAGAGAATGATCACCCACTCATCTAAATTAAGGAGCAGTTGTTCATGTAGGTATTCATTATTCATTTCGGACCTTTTTAATTGTATTATCCGTTTCTCTATGACTTCATTTAATTTTATATTTTGGGGTCCAGTATGGACCGTCAACATCCAATTGGGTCCTCACTTAATCTCTCTCCCCGATCTACGGTCAAACGCATTTTAATTATGAAATTGACATATCACAACTGAAGTATAAGCTAGCTACAGCTTCAACAGAAAAGCTACCCCATTCATATCTTAAGACGTAGACAACTCCTTATTTTAGATAGGTTTTTTTTTTTTAATTAATAAGTCAATTGTGTACATAGTCCTGTGTTTTTTGATTGACCTTTTTTTTTAAATACTTGATCGGGTGCTGTAAATCGTGACACAGTTTTTTTACTACTGCGATTTTCAGTGTTCGGTCTGCTTGATTTTGTATATTGTCTAGTGATAAACTGTTTAAAAAATAAATAAATAAATCTAAAACAAAAAAAATAAAAATAAACTTAAAATAACCACATTTCAACATTAAAAAGATATAAAATCACTGAGCTTATTTATGAAAAATCGCATTTAAATAAGTTCACAGTTCTGAAAAAATATCATTTTTATCCAAACTTGTTTTCCTACTCAAAAGTTTGCATATGTACGAAATCTAAGAGTATGTATTTAAGAGTAGTAGAGCTCTTTGTGAAGAGCTCGTCCGGGGAAGTACTACCACCACACCTTTTTCTGCCGCCAAGCAGCAACGCTATGTTTCGGTTTGAAGAGTGTGGTTGCCGGTGTAATTACAGGCACATGAGGCTTAACATCTGTATGCCTCAAGCTGATGGACGCAGGGCAGTGCATCGTAGGGCACGTTCCTATCGTGCGTGACTAGCGAGGCAATGCTTTGTTATAGGTGATGGTTACCACTTAACATTAGGTGGGCCATCTGCTTGTTCCATCAGCTGGTTATATAAAAAAAAAAAAAAAAAAAACTAGTACTATGGTCTTGACAAAAAAATATAGAATCTATCACTTCAGTATTTGTTTAAATTATTGATAGGTGCCTTAATGACTCCAAAAAAGGAGTATAATTTAGCTAGCAATTCTAAAAATAGAAATAATGCGGGCATTTTATCTAGGTAGGCCCTCATATAATAGTGATCATAGCATGGGCTTAGAAATTCCGCTTTCTACTTTTTTCCGCGCGACAAAAACAAAACCTATATCACTTACGACCGGTTTCTGAAAGCCCGATCAAAACGAATCCCATGTCAAGTCACTTGTTATCTCTATCTAATTCGATTTAATAACTGAAATGGTGAGTGACTTGACATCCTATTAGTTTTGATCGAGCTTTCAGAAACCGGCCGTTAGCTTTTTAGATCTATACCTATTCATATTCTAAGGTCTTCGTCGCGTGAACCAGGTGGCACCTGGAACCAGTTAGTACCAGTGAAATTACAAACATAATATGAGGCTTTACCTCAAGTTGATGGACGGGCAGTGCATCGTAGGGCACGTTTATATCGGGCGTGACATGCGGAGCAATGCTTGTTTATAAATGATGGTTATCACTTAACACCAAATGTTTTTTTATGTAGTATAAAGAAAATAAAAAGTGATGTCCCAGTTTTTTTTTTATACAACTTTCTGATGGAACAAGCAGATGGCCCACCTGATGTTAAGTGGTAACCATCACCTATAACAAAGCATTACCTCGAAGTCATGAACGATAGGAACGTGCCCTACGATGCACTGCCCTGCGTCCATCAATTTGAGGCATACATATGTTAAGGCGAAGACAAGAGCTAATGTGACTCTCGCTCGCACGTTTCGACATGTTGAAAGATATAAAATTACTAAACTTATTTTCGAAAAATCGCAATCAACCATTTTGTGTGCAATCACATTGCACACAGTTTAGTAAAAAAATCGTTGTGATCGATACAAGTTTTCCTACTCAAAAGTTTGCTTTACTAGTTTTTGTACATAGGCAAACTTTTAAGTAGGAAAACTTGTATCGATCAAAATGAAATTTTGACTAAACTGTGTGCAATATGATTGCACACAAAATGGTTGATTGCGATTTTTCGAAAATGAGTTTAGTGATTTTATATCTTTCAACAAGTCGAAACGTGCGAGCGAGAAGTTGTTCGATAGTTGTCAGCCCCTTAAGCCTCATGTGACAGTAATTTCACCGGCAACGACACTCTTCAAACCGAAACAATGCTGCTTGGCGGCAGAAAAAGGCGTGGTGGTAGTACTTCTCCGTAGTAGTACTTTACTGACTGATAATTTGGTATCTATTATATCGAAATGTATAAAGGAAATGCAGATGATCTCGGGTAAAAGTGATGAAGTTATTTAAAATAAGCTATGTGGGTCGTAAACCAGTGGTGCGAAAATTTTGTTCCATGATTTAATAAAAGAGCGTGGACTTTCCCGCCTCCGCCATTTTTACTCGGACCTTTTGATATTGATCTAATGCATATTTATATGTTTGCTCACTCAAAAACATGAGGGTTTTGTCGTGTTTGCTATATTAATTAACTCAAATGAAAACCCCGTTTTATAAATTGTAAAATTTGCAAAGATAATTATCGAGTGCAAATAATATTATAAATCTCTTTCTCCCTTGTCGTGTCACTAGTTTCTTTCGAAACAGTGTGGTGAAAGGATTTTAAGTGCGGCTTAAGAGGCTCCTTTCAAGCACTTGACAATGTTAAAGAACTTTTTAGGTTCTACGACATGCCGGTTCCCTCACGATGTTTTCTTTCACCGTTTGAGAGTACTGGCATTGTGCAATACATTTTTGAACAGAAAAACTCATTGGTGCACGACTGGTTTCGAACCCACGCCCTTAGGATCGGAAAGCGGGGCCACTACCACCAGACCACTGCTTAACCACCAACATGTCTAAAAAAGTTATTAAGTATATTATGTAACAAAACAAATCAAAAATAAAGGAAGCTTAGTACAATACCGTTTGTTTAAAAGGAAGGAAAAACGGAGACGTTCACAAAGTTTCGGCGACAACTTGAGACAGTTTCATAAGCTTTTTTGCTGTCACATCCACGACATGTATTTTCTCTTATGAAAGAGCTTCGTTTGTTCTGGAGTTCAGAAATTATGGCTGGTTACTTTGTTGTTAAAAGTATTTTTGTCTTGATAAAGGGTGTCTGTTTAACTAAGGTTTGTTAGTGGGTTTTTCACATACGATTTCGTTTAGTATTTTAGCAGTTTATGGCGCAAGAGCTAATGTACGAAAACTAGTAAAGCAAACTTTTGAGTAGGAAAACATGTCTCGATCAAAATGAATTTTTACTAAGCCGTGTGTAATGTGATTGCACACAAAAAGGTCGCTTGCAATTTTTCGAAAATGAGTTTATTGAATTTATATCTTTCAACATGTCGAAACGTGCGAGCGAGAGTCACGTTAGCTCTTGTCTTCGCCAAGGAATTGATAAAGTAACTACTCCTACGCTTACAGACTAAGATAATCGATTTGATCGATTGTATACGTTTTCTAGCAGAACTTAGTAGTACCTAGTAACCTACAATTCTAGAAAAAATAATTCATTCACAACGAATTACAAATAAACAACACATAAACAACACAGGCTTGTCTGAGTTGAAACCTAGCAACCTAGCAGTGGTTTGATTTATGAGATGCTGTGTCAATACTGTCAAAAAGAACAGACTTTTAGGCACTTTTTAGTTACATTCAAAAATGAACAGTGAGCATCAGAAGTTGATGACTATTCAAAATTCCAAAACTGTTTATGATTTAGCTCTAACCGTGTTTCATTATTATAATTTTTTTAAGTTCAAAGTTTCTACTTCTCAATCAACTTTTTATGTACAAAAAAAAAATATGCTGGTTTTCTTATACCTAAAACCTTTTTGAAATCTCGACCGATCAAAATTTTTCTTTGCTCTTTGTACAAACATTGATCTACTTTTGTTTTGACACAAAAAACACGAGCCGGATTTTTAATAAATGCCATTAAATTGACTGGTGACGATAACCTACTTCGCTCATGACTTCGGCCACATCTGGCGGCGGAAGTGACGCGTCGCGCCGCAGCGGCGCCGCTCCGGAACCGGCTGAAGGGTTGCGCCGTCACAAATCAAGTTATGAGAACCGCCACAAAAGGAAACTTTGTGCATTTCCGAACCGACGAGCGTGAAATCCGACACATTCAACCCCAAATAACTTTAAACTTTAAAACTTAAGCGTAAGACTTAAAATAACAGCAACATTTTAGAGATCGGATATAACTTGCACATGAGTGATTCATCTTGGCCATATTTTAAATGTGTTCTTCTTAAATAGCTTGTTACAATAAAATGAAAAGATAGCCGTATTAAGCAACTTGGTATAACATGAAAGCCGTGAAGCCTTTTTGATGAAAAAAAATACAGAAACAGAATTAAGAAACAAAAAATCCGCCTACGTAGGTACTCATTTTCACACTAAAACCTACCTAATAATACATGATAGCATATACACTACTTTTTGTTACTAGGCAAGATAAGCCCAAAACATTTTCTTCAGTGAAAAGCATTTACTAATCAAATATAATCAACGCCATAAGGCGTCTTTCGTGCAAAGAAAAGAAAACGCTTTGGGCTTATCTTGCCTAGTAACAAAGGATAGTGTATGCTGTCATGTAGTATTAGGTAGGTAATACCTATGTGTACTGTGTATGCATGACTAACCTAAACGCCTATTTGTTTTTAAAGAGCAACTGCTGCGGTGTTTTGCTGCTTGAAATACTAATTCATTCAATTATCAAAACCAGATATTTTTGAAATGTGGAAACATGTGAAGCTTATACCTAACTTATTGGTGGACTTGGTGTACTGCAGGGCTAACAAAACTATGATTATCAATAAGAAAAAGATTTTTTATAAGCATGATCCTGTATAAGGTTTTGTATTAAGGGGCTGACAACTATCAAACAACTTCTCGCTCGCACGTTTCGACATTTTGAAAGATATAAAATCAATAAACTCATTTTCGAAAAATCGCAATCACACAGTTTAGTAAAAATTTCATTTTGACCGATACAAGTTTTCCTACTTAAAAGTTTGCTTATGTACGAAAACTAGTAAAGCAAACTTTTGAGTAGGAAAACTTGTATCGATCAAAATGAAATTTTTACTAAACTGTGTGCAATGTGATTGCACATAAAATGGTTGATTGCGATTTTTTGAAAATGAGTTTAGTGATTTTATATCTTTCAACATGTCGAAACGTGCGAGCGAGAGTCACATTAGCTCTTGTCTTCGCCTTAAGATATAAACTTAAAAAACGCGTATAGTGTTTATGTTTCTTTTCAAAACGTCCGATTAGGTATCTGCTTAAAATCTGGATAAAAAATGTAAATAGTACTGACATATTTTCAGGACCAGTGAATCCAAGGTTTTTCTATAGAAGATTCTATGCAAGATAAGAGAACTGTTACATGAAAACACCGACGCTTTAAACATTAGGTTTAGTGTGTAAAATATTGTCAACAAAATGGAAATACGAATTTTAACGTAATCGAAATAAATGTATATTTATATATGGTGTGAAATGAAAGAAAAATATTTGTTGACACTATGTCTACCTGCTAGTTGCATAGGTATTTGAAAATATGAATATTTAATTATTTTTTTATTTGTAACTTCTGTCTCGGAAGTTATGGAATTGCTATCTTCTTCCTGTCGTGTCACTAGGTTTCTTTCGAAACAATATGGTGAAAGGATTTTAAGTGCGCCTCAAGAGGCTCCTTTCGAGCACTTGACTCATGTTATAGAACTTTTTAGATTCTACGACATGCCGGTTTCCACGCGATGTTTTCCTTCATCGTTTGAGAGTTCTGGCACTGTGCACATAAATTTTTGAACAGAAAAACTCATTGGTGCACGACCGGTTTCGAACCCACGACCTTAGGATCGGAAGGCGGGGCCAGTACCCAGTACTCTTAAACGGTGAAGAAACCGGCATGTCGCGGAACCTAAAAAGTTCTATAACATGTGTCAAGTGCTCGAAAGGAGCATCTTGAGGCGCACTTAAAATCCTTTCACCACACTGTTTCGAAAGAAACTAGTGACACGACAAGAAGAAGAAGCATTGCTATGATTTGATATGATGTTGCTATAACTCTATAACTCCATGAAACATTATGAAACGTCAGGCACTGATGCTAGAAGCACAGTCAACAACGATTTTTCTTTACCTTACATAATGTAATTACCTAATTTGTTATATTTTAATCAAACTGTGATAATGACTTTTCAACTGTTATATACACACCAGTTACCTGCTTAGTGTATTTTGTCATGATTATGTACATATTTATTATTTTGTGAATGTAGGTATGCACAGAGAAATGGAATTTGTTTGAAACTAGAGTAATGTAAAAATGTAAATAGTGTGTAAATTAATAAAACAGTAGTTACCACTTACCTTTCCTTTCATTTACAACGCCTTTTGCCAATTATGATATTTTATAAGTACCTATGAGGCGCACTTAAAATCCTTTCACCACACTGTTAACCGAAAGAAACTAGTGACACGACAAGAGAGAGAGATAATTACCTATATGTATATATTTAATATTTATTTAATTGATAAAGTAATTTTTTATTTATTTATTCTGCTAAATTATTTGCTTATGTATTTTTCTATTCTTATGAAATGCAATGCTTCAAAACTGCAAAGGAATACATAATAAGGAAACCCACAACTGATGAGCTTCCCATATATTTCCTAGTATTGACCATGTTTTTTCTGGTGGGACTAACGAGGCAGGGAGGATGGTATAGTTGCTTTTTATTTTATTTTTTATACTAGCTGATAGAGCAGGCATATGATATGTCAGGCATCTGATGAGAATGGTAACCATCACCTATAACAAAGGAAAGTGCCCTAAGATGCACTGCCCTGCGTCCATCAACTTGAAATATACAGATGTTAAGCCTCATGTGCCTGTAATTTCACTGGCAACCACACTTTTTGAACCAAAACACAGCAACGCTGCTTGGCAGCGGAAAATAGCATGGTGGTAGTACTTTCCCGGACGAGCCCTTCACACAGATCTCTACCTAATACTGGTGCTGGTGCTGGGCAAGCCATCCATCAAGATAATGTATTAGGCACTGCAGCGTCTATATCAGACTTTTGGGTACCAGGAGTGCCAAATCTCTCGTATGCAATGTGAAAAGTGGACCAAGATCCCACAGACACTGAGTGGATCCCCATAGTTGGAAGTCGCTGCCCTGTTTAGCCGAAAAAGCGTTGGCGAGATGACTTGGTCGTGAACTACAAAAAGTGGCCGAATCTGACACGGAACTGAGATACGAGTAAGTGGTAAAAACCACCACTAAATAAAAATTGGTGGCATTCACTGTGGCCATACAGTACCTACTACCTAACACCAAACGTAGCAAAGTTTGTACAATGTGAATATAGTTAAAATAGGTTATACATAAATATTTTTTGTATAAACACACTCATAATATTATAAAACCCAAACAGAGAACAAACGCCTTTGTTACTTAAACCAATGTTTATTCTCAGTAGGACCCACGCCACGGCCTGATAATGATGGTGGCGGCAAAGCTACTCTCCAAGCTGAGCTGAGCAGTAATGAGACAAAACAGGTTAAATAAAAAAAGAAAAGCGTGTTTTGTCTTTATATCACTAACGTTTTCTTTCTAGTGCACTGGGAATTATGATAAACGGAAGGATTTTTTTATACAACTAGCCGATGGAACAAGCAGATGGCCCTGATGGCCTGATGAACCTGATGTTAAGTGGTAGCCATCACATATAACAAAGAATTACCTAAGTCAAGCATGATAGGAACGTGCCCTGCGATGCACTGCTCTGCGTTCATCAACTTGAGGCATACAGATGTTATGCCTCATGTGCCTGTAATTACACCGGCAACCCACACCCTTCAAACCGAAACACAGCAACGCTGTTTGGCGGCAGAAAAAGGCGTGGTGGTAGTACTTCCCCAGACGAGCCCTTCACAAAGAGCTCTACTACTCTTAAAAGGTACCAACTATTATAGAGCATTGTAGCTATTCAGTTTCGGCAATAAAGGCCACAGCATTTTTTAAAAGCATTTGGAGTCTTCAGGATCTTTCTGCTGTATATACAAAGGAGCCGAGAAAAAAGTATTGGTACCTCAAAAATTGGCATATCATTTTCACGGCGAAATATTTCCATTTCTTCCAAATTTGTTCAAAAAGGCTTTCACAGTGTCCTCTGAGACTTATTGCGCACATCAAACGTACCTTATCACATGCAAAAACTGCGATTCACAACTTCGCTGTTCATTCAAGAAAGTAGAAAAACTTATAGAAAAAGTAATAGACCTATGCATGCTTAGCGTTGTGTTGAAGAGCATTTCACACCCAAATAGTATGTGAGTCGAATGTTATATAAAACTCCGAAACCATAAAAAAAGTCTGTTAAAAAATGTTCTTCATGAAATTGTGGCCTTTTGTTCAGCAGTTCACGTCTTTTTATGCTCATGATCATGAAGATAAAGTTTTATATCATGAAGTTTGTACTTCAGAAGTAAATCGAAGTAAGTAAATCAAGACCCACATATAGATTTACAAACATAAACATAGATGATGTCCTCCTTAACGTATCCGTCAACGGCGAACTCTGCTAGCTTCGGTCATGTGAACGAATATGACTCGCAAAGCCAAATTTTGTCATAAACTTAAAAAAAAATTGTAACTGACCTAATGAGTTATAGTTCTAGGTATAGGAAGGCTTGGGACGGTTCTTTTTAAGAAGACGCTTGGCATTCAAAGTGGCTCCGTTTTGATTTTGATTTTGCTTTCTACTACATTCAAAGTTGGTTATGGCCTTATTTACAGAGTTGTGGTCTTTGTTGCGCAAATTGTTCCCATCCATCCGTAGAAATGTCACAAGCAACGAGATGGCGTTTAAGAACATCCCTTACTTACATAAACATAGATAGTCTGCACCTCACTAAGTTCGATTGGCAATATATTTTTCTTCGACTTAGATTTTCATGTAATTTTTTTAATGCCTGAGGATTTGTTGACTCTTAAGCTATGAATGTATATTCATTTAACGGTAACCATGTGTACGTGAAAAGGCTACTGGGCACATTGGAAGGTAATGTGATTTTCTCGCAGATGTAGTTCTGTGATAGGGTCACATGCACAATTTCACCAGCTAAACGAAATTCAAGGCAGGGATGGATGGGATATTGGGATGTCTTTATCAGGCATTCTACTAACTAGAGTTCGTATTGTACGAGCGTTGTTTTGAACCTGTTTTACAATCTATAAAAAACTTGCTTCGAATGCCTTACAACGCGCAAGAAATGAACTAAAGTATTAAGTCGACGCACACAGCAACACACGGTACGTTCGTCTGCACTGGAACCTTCATAATTTTTCAAATTACGTCATCATTTTGTTTCCACAATGATTAAAGTTAAGTTGTGACTAGACGCGAAAGTGGAAACGAAAGTGTAATACCGCGTTTACATTACACATTTGCGCTGCCAATCGCGTGGACGAAATTGTGGCCGGCAACGTGTGTTCACATTTAGCCCGGACACTTAGGGACCAGGGAAATGGCCTATTTACATTCTCACATTGCCCATGTCTCTGCACATTTCCACGAACATGAGCTGAGTGTAAACGCGGTATAATATGTGATATCCAGGTTTGAACGAAGATGTTTCGTAAGTTTTGAAGGAAACCGCCACCATTTTCTTCACAACAAATGACGGTCGACTTAACTTGGCTGACTTTACATACTAAAAAGTATTTAAACTATTTCACTTGACATTGGCAAGATTGTCTGTCGAATGACAGACAGGTGCCATAAACGAAGAGAACAAGAAGAAGACAGCTCCCGTCTAGTGGAACAACGGCAGAAAGTAAAATATGGCGGCTCCTGACTATTAATCAAAGCATATCTCATGAAAGTATTAAAATCAACTATGGGAAGGAGGAGGGATATCAAAGTCAAAGTCAGATCACAAGGATCACTTTGAAACATTTTAAAACTAGGTGCCAGTTCCACGTGACCAAAGCCTAGAAGAACAGGCAACAAACTTACGGCTTGGTTCCTACCATTCTTTTGTATGATCCTTGTTACATTGTAATATAATATAATATTGAAGTTCCAGTCTTGGCACCACACGACTTTAGTGACGTGTAGGCATAACAGAAAAAATAATATCACCTATTTCGCCACAAAAAAAGTGTACTTACCAACTAGCTACTGTATTCAAAATATCTAACAAACCCCAAACCACATCTTGTCATTTACATCCACATTTTATATTCCAAATTAGATTTGCTTGGGATGCCGCGCCGTCTCCTGTTTTACCCTGCACTATTACGGTCGCCTGTCGGCTAATACGTTTGACTTCAAAGAGATTTGCAAAATCTACCAACTGAGATGGCTATGAAACTTGTGATTTTTCGAAAGTGGTCATTTATATTCGTTCAGGTCATCGTACAAACACTGTTCGCTTTTATGTCCTTGTTAGTAAGCGTCATTTTTCTTTGGTCTTGTGTATCTGTGTGTATGAACTAAAATGTTACTTTTATTATTAACTAACTATTTTTTTTATGGGTAAAAAAATATAATACTTACCTACAATACAAATACACATTTATTTATTAACCAAATATGTTACCTAAGTGCCTAAGCATTTATACATTAGTTACCATTTTTTTTATACAACTAGCTGATGGAACAAGCAGATGGCCCACCTGATATTAATTGGTAACCATCGCCTATAACAAAGCATTGCCTCGTAAGTCACGCACGATAGGAACGTGCCCTACGATGCACTGCCCTGCGTCCATCAACTTGAGGCATACAGATGTTAAGCCTCATGTGCCTGTAATTACACCGGCAACCACACTCTTCTAACAGGAACACAGCAACGCTGCTTGGCGGCAGAAAAAAGCGTGGTGGTAGTACTTCCCCGGACGAACCCTTCACAAAGAGCTCTACTACTCTTATAAGTTAGTTACCATTGGTCCCCGCACTACGACAAGCCTGTATCGCGGGACGCCAAATACAAAATTATATCGATTACTAATTATAAACTACAACAAATAAGTATGAGTAAATGAATAAAAATAAATAAATATTGGTGGACTTTCCCACTTTCACATTTGGAACCCCTCCCCACCCCTTGTCTCACAATGTCACACTTCGTTGACCCCCTCCCTCCACCTTATCGTAATGTGTGACGTAATTTATGGATGGCCCCTAAGAGCTAGTTGAGTATAACAGCTCGACTATGATAAGTGGAATCTGAAGTTCTTACTTGGTACGTAAATATCTACCGTTCCTGGGGATTTAAGTCGTGAAGCTGTTTCTTTCTTTCTATGATAAGTGTACTGTACAGGTTGCTTGGGTTGCAAATAAAACACTTAGTTCGAGTAACGTCCGCCTGGGTCGGCCGGCTGGAATTGAGTGCCCCACGACACATTTGTCGCTACGCGCACGCTTGCCTTCCCAGTCAGCGCGCATAGTATAATGTTATACACTACAATAAGTATACTTACTAAGCTGATGGGATGAGCAGGAACCAGGTTACTTCTAAAGCAATAACTTTGTTTGTAGTCGTCATCAAACTATCTTAACTATAGTTAAAAGCAGTAGAGCTCTTCGCGAAGGGCTCGTCCGGGGAAGTACTACCACCATGTCTATATCTGCCGCCAAGTAGTTTTGTTGTGTTTCAGTTTAAAGGGTGTGGTTGCCGGAGAAATTATAGGTACATGAGGCTTAACATGTAAACATGTATGCCTCAAGTGGATGGATGTAGGGCACGTTCGTATCATGCGTGATTTACGAGGCCATGATTTGATATAGGCGATGGTGACTTAATATCAGGTGCCCATCTAGTTGCTCCATTAACAAATAGTATAAAAAAATATTATGAACATTTTTGATTTAAACAAGAACCTAAAATAGTACAGGAACTTAGGAGCAGGGGTAAAACAATATGACGCTTTTAATATATATTTTTTTATTTTATAGCCGCTGTAATAGAGAAGTTGCAAATATGACTTTAGAAGTACTGAAACAAAAAAACATCAAGTTGAGTTGCCTTTCGTTAAAAAAATCCAAAAGTTCAAAGTAGTTTCTAAAGTTTTTCTATCTGAGAAGTTTTTTAAACAACGATAAAATAACTGTAAACTTTTTAATAGTAAAGTGCCACAAACTGTCTCTCTGTTTAGTTCCATACCCAGTTCTTTATTGACGTGTCATTTTGCATCACATATCATTTCAAGTCGACGGTGGCCTTCTTATGGGGAAGGATCTTGTGTAAATGTTCTCTATTTTTCTCTTTCTGTCTGTCAGTGCAAGCCGGTTTTTTTTTGCACGAACATAATGCTTTAAGTAAGTGCCACTTATTTATTCTATGTTGCCATTAGAGCAATTTAACTTACCGGGAACAAGCAACCATCTCTATTGCCTGGGCTCGGTTGTCCCTCGCTCCTATCATTAGTGGTTAGTTTCTGAATGGTGACATCCTTATTTCTGAGGACATTCGTTGGTGCTGAAAGAAATAGTGGTGTTTATTCACGATGGACAACTCAGTTGGTAGTTGATCTGCCTACTGCGCTGCAGGACGTGGGTACGATCACACAGAATAAATATTTGTGTAATTATCGTAGATGTTTTGTGATCTTTGTATGGGTGCTAAACATTATAAGTACGAATTTACGGAAAATAACCTTAGTAATTCATCAACCATCAGGTAACCATAATTCAAGCTTTGCATACTTTGAGGAACTTACTTGCTAGATGTTGGAAATTGATTGTGGAATGTATTTTTTTCTTGAATTTTTATACATAGCTACTATTATGTTTTAACATGGTCTTAATAATAAATAAGTAAGACAAACACAGCTACAGAATGGTGTCTTTAGAATGCTCGAAGACCTAGGCAGACTATGTATGTTCAATCGACGTAAGGTAAGATAATATAAAATTATATTTATTTACTCTGCGTAAAAGGCATAAATGCCTAACAAGGATATTATTATTAGAGGTACAATATACATATCTATCCGTGTAACCGCAGAGGCTTTGTTAGTCAATTTGATTGTTACAGACTATCAAGAGTTGACTTTAAAATATATTCTGTATTAAATATAAAGAGCTTAAGTGAATTTTACACATAGCATCATTGGCGACAAGAGTGAGAAATCTCATATATATTTTGAAAAACCTTAGAGCATTTGCCGAACACAAACTAGTTATCTAAACCTATAAAGCGCTGTGTGAGTGCATTTTTAAGTCCTGCTTAAAGAGTGTGGGTAAACCGCGAAAGCTCACACCTAAAACCCTGACATTTTTTTACAGTAAAATACACCAAGTGATTTTTTGGCTAACATAATTTCTGTTTTTAAAATTATGAGAGAAGCCCCTGCTCCTGAAACACAGTCTTAACTAGTTAGGGAGCCCATCGATTCAATAGCAATCTGTAGAATCTATTTGTCAATTAAAGTTATTTTGTATTTTGTAAATTTAACCATTTAAACCAGTTTGCGACAGACTGGTGCATGTGGTAAAACTGAGTATCTGATTCGCAAGGGGAAGGCAAAAATCGCCTGTGATTAGTTATGTTAAAAATGGGCACAAAGAAAAGCTCTCTAGCTAGATCAATTTTAATAAATGAATTATGAAAAAATACATACTTGCCGATATGACCGCAACATATATGCATAGAAGTACAATGCATATCGATATAAGTGACTTTGCCTTCATCTTTCAGTTTTCTTGACTTTGTCAAAATCAAAATCAAAACGGTCTTTATTCAGTACAATCACAAGGATCACTTTGTGCTTTGCGAATGGACGACCGTTCTTTTTATATCAACAGATTACTTACACGTGTCGGTAATTATCCGTAAAACGTGTGATCATGAAATATTTTTTTATAATATCATGAATATTTAATATTTTTTATTAATCATACAGTATGATTATGTTCGTGTACATCACTGATTTTTGAATTTTTTGGTTTGTGGTTGCAAATGTTTTTCAGTGTCGGTGAAGTCTTTTTCATATCATGCGGAGAGAAGAATGTCATGGGACGAATGGAGTGTTAGATAGGTAATAATATGAATTATATAGATAATAGATATACAGGAAGAAGAAAGTCTAAGAAAAGATGGATGGATTGTATGAAAGATTGCTCAAGAAAGGAATGAGTACTAAGATTACGGAGATATTAAGATGACAGGGGAGATATAGATATTTTTAATACCTCAATAAGAACACTAAAGCGTACAGTTAGTGACAAATTCTTTATAAATTTTTAGGTTTTGTATAACTTTCTTTTATTATTTTGATTATGTGCCTATTAGGTACGTGCCTATTTTGTCAACTTTCTTTTAAATCTAACTTTTTTTTTTTTTTTTTAGTCGTCTACTTTACTGTTTTTTTGTATAAGTAAATTTAACCTATCTGTGGAAACTTTTAATTGGCCTTCAGATAACATAATCTTTTTTTTTTAAGATTTAGTTAACTATTTTTCAAACAATAATCTGTACCTAGCTGTAAGTTTTCCTAAAATTCCAAAATAAAATAAAATAAATAAAATAAAATAAGAATGGAAGAAAATAACATGTTTTTTCATAAATAGGTTTCGTTTACTTTTATAACATATTTAATATATTTAATTAACATATTTAAAACTCTTCTAAATCAGTGGTGTACACGAACATAATCATACTGTATAAATAATAAAGAATATTAAATATTCGTGATATTATAAAAAAATAACGATCAAGTACACACGTTTTACCGATAATTTCACCTTAGTGTATAATAAGTTGTTATAAAAAGAACAGTCGTGTATTTTTACAAACAATTTCAAAGCACAAAGTCAAGAAAACTGAAAAGATGAAGGCAAAGTCACTATTAATATGCATTGTACTTCTATGCATATACGTTGCGGCCATATCGGCCACAGGTATGTATTTTTCTAATTATTGATTTATTAGAAATCATTTCCAGCTAGAGAGATTTTTATTTATACAATTTGCTCATGGAACAAGCCGATGGCCCACCCGATGTCAAGCGATAACCATCACTTTTAAAGCATTGCATCTTAAGTCACACTCGATAGGAACATGCCCTACGATGCACTGCCCATCGTCCATCAACCTGAGGCATACAGATGTTAAGCCTCATGTGCCTGTAATTTCACCTGCAACCACACTCTTTCAAACCGAAATACAGCAATGCTGCTTGGCGGCAGAATAAGGGATGGTGGTAGTAGGTACGTACTTTCCTGGACGAGCCCTTCGCAAAGCTCTACTTCTTTTTTTGTTTGTGCCCATTCACATCTTGATTATTGACATAACTATTCTTTGCTCGCCTCTTGCGAATGACATGAGATACTCAGTTCGTAACAACCAGTTCGTAAGTAACCGGCACCAGTCTCTCACAAATATAAAAAAGAACATAGTCTGCCTAAGTCTTAGAGCATTCTTAGGACACTATTCTGTAGTGTTTTCGTCTAATTTATTAATATTATTAAGACAATTTTAAAACAAAACAGTTATTATACAACACACAATAATTGATGATAATAACAGACAAAGAATGCATGGGTTCGTGATCATAAAATAATATAGATACATGGCATAAAAAACAGCCGATGACTACGGTTTTTTTCATACTTATCTACACTAATCTACACTAATATTATAAAGAGAAAAGATTTGTATTTTTGTTGTTTTGTTGTTTTGTATGTAACGAATAGGCTCAAAAACTACTGGTCCGATTTCAAAAATTCTTTCACCATTAGAATGCTACATTATCCCTGAGTAACATAGGCTATATTATATTTTCAAAAAAATCTGGGATCCTTACTAAAACTCTAATAATATAACCCAAGGTGGAAAAAGAAAACCTTACATCGCGTGCGCTGCGAAAACTATTGATGATAGAACAAAATAATGTACTACGATTTTGTAGAACACGTCATCATCTACAAAAAATGTCACGACAGCATATGTCTAACTATTATAGTTATGTCACAATAAGTGTTCTTTTATTATAAAAATTTAATTGAAATGCCGCCGCTAGAAAAGGGTCTTTATTTGTACCTTGGTATTAATCCTTATCCAAATAAATCTTTTCATATTCAAGACTGGTTCAATACCTATACATTACTTCTTGAATTTTTCAAATCGGACATTCCATTCAAAAGATTTAAAAAATATAAGGTCACGGGGCGCGTTCTCACCCAGCGCGGGCCCGGGCAAGGCGCGAGTTAGAAGTGACTCGAACCCACCACGGTCTAAGTTTATCCTAAAACGTTGAAAAAATTTATGTCCACCCATGCGAAGCTGGGACAGGCCGCTAGTAATGTATAAAACCCAGATAAAGATCACAAAACATTTACGTTAATGACACAAATGTTTGTTCTCTGTGGGGATTGCACCCACGGCCTACAGCGCAGAAGGCAGAGCTACCAACCTGTGGTGAGGGCTGCCCACTATAAATTAACACCATTATTTCTTTTAGAACCAACGATTATCATCAAAAATGAGGCTGATGCAAAACAAGCTGTACACGGTTCTAACAAACAAACACCATCAGGCAATGGAAAGAATTGCGTTTTTTTCTTTGTAAGTTGAATTGTTTTAGTTACTCTATTGCATAAATAAGTGTTACTTACTTAAAGCATTATATTCGTGCTAAATGTTTCTTATATTTTTATACTGGTTTGCCCTGTCAGGCAACTTTGGTTGATGTCAGAAGTAGAAATATTGAAAACATAAGATCCTTCCTCTCATGAAGGCCACCGTCAACTTGAAATGATATGTGATGCGAAATGACACGTCAATAGAGCCTTTGGTAAACTGGGTATGGAACTACGCAGAGGCACTTTTGTAGCACTTTGCTATGATAAAGTATACAGTTTTTTAATCGTTATTTATAAAAACTTCGCAGGTAAAAAAACTTATGAAAATATTTAAAAGTGTTTTACAGGCATTTAACTTGATTTTTTGTTTCAGTGTTTTTGAAGTTATATTCGCAACTTCTCTATTTAAGCAGATATGAAATAAATGAATTATATCTCAAAAACTTCATATTGTTTTACCCTTGCTCCTAAGTTCCTGTGATATTTAAGGTTCTTGTTTTTTTTCATAAATATAAAGAAAGAAAGAAAGCTTTTTTATTTGACCTGTTTGAGTTACGTATGAACTTAAACTAAGGTAGGTAACAATAAAACAATAATTTGAAACTAAATTACGTACAATGCCATCTAGAAATCAACTGGAGACTAGTAAATAGGTAAATTATGGCTAAATAATGGTGGTAGGTGGACGAGTCTTTCACCAAACGGTCTACTACATTTCCTTTTATATGAACAAAAATGGCTTAACAAACTGATACAATAATCAGCAACAAACTGCTGATTGTTCCTCGGACGGTATTTGCTCTCAGATATTTTAGAAACAAGTACTAACTTAAGATTCTTTGAGGATGTCTAAAAGGGGATTAGTTGCAGTTCGTGAGTCGTCATTTTAGAGTAAACAACCAAATAAGTCGCAGTTCGTGCGTTCTGCTACCCGGCACAATAAATACCTAAACCTTTTGTCGCATTTCGTGCGTCGAGTAAATTTATAATGATGTACAACTAATTTTTAACCATAGAGCAGCAAAGCTCGTAGAAGTCTCATTATAATTATTCATTTTATCCACCTATTAAGTTGTAATTTGTTTCCTGTTCACTTCACTCTTTTTTTATCCACTCTATATCTAGAGGTAAACATAAAAACCTTATATTCGCCTTTTGTGTGCTAATGTTGTTGATATCAGTATTATGTGCTGTTAGTTTTCCTTATAAATAAACAATTTGTTCAATATTTGAAGGATTCAATAAAAAACTACAATTTGTGTAAATAAAATGTATATATTTTAAATAGATCTGTTTATGTTACATTGTTTTCCGTATGATAACAAGTAAGGAAGTCAATATTTAGGGATAAAAAGAAAGTGATGGCGTACATAGTTAACTTTACTGATCTATCTTACAGAATTAAAATATAAAAAGAGTAGTAACAAAATGTTGTACAAACCTATGCAATTAAGTAAGTATTAGTCAAAACATAATAATTCATTATTGAGTTTCTGAATAAACTCGAAAAGTAAAAGGGGTTTTCTCTTTTCGATTTTTTAATTAAGGCTATGGTTCCAGCCTTCTGCAGCGTTGGTTGGACCATAGCATCACCAAATTCTACCCAGAGAGTCATTGTCGTCACCACGCAAATAACGCGCCAACTCTCAGAGCACTTACTCTTATAAACGCATTTATACACGAGGTCCAACATGTCGATATATTTTATGACAAAATTTATGTTATCTGTGTTTGTTTAACTATATTTTTAAGTTTAAAATTAAGATAGTAAGCATTTTGGTCTGCACACTGTAAGCCTACTATCATTTATGTTATAAATAAATAAATAAAATAAATAAATAAATTGTTCAACCAGTGTTTTTCGAAGTATTCAAGAAATTTGGTCACTGAAGGGTGGTCGTTTGCGTATTTTTGTTTGTTGAACCGTCGTTCCCAACCGTCCGTCGTCAATGTAGTTTTGAGGAATTAAAGCCAGTGAAGTACATAGCTGGATCAATTTGGAATTAGTCATCTTCAATGATTTTGCTTTCTTCTACTACTAAACATTTTGCAAATAAAGAAAGGTGAGTGAGATAAGCCCGCCGGCTTATCTGTGCAACAAAGGTACGGATAACGCAGGTAGGTAATACTAATACAACAATACCTGTAAAAAAAATTGGCTAATAATAATGAACATAGGGTCACAGCAAATAATCAGATTTTTTTAAGTGATTTAAGATTATTATATTAAGCCTTTGCCAATTCTGTTTTGTTCATGTACTCGTATATATATTTACTTGTTCAAGCTATTCATACATACTCGACGCACGAAATGCGACAAAAGGTTTAGGTATTTATTGTGCCGGCTAGCAGAACGCACGAACTGCGACTTATTTGGTTGTTTACTCTAAAATGATGACGCACGAACTGCAACTAATCCCTAAAAGGATAGTCCGGGTTATGTCCAAAAACTGTATTTGTCACATTTATGTAATTGATAATACCTAAAAACAGGTTTAAGAAAGAGTTCTAAAACAAGTGTCAAGTGCTCGAAAGGAGCCTTTTTTAGGCGCACTTAGAATCCTTTCACCACACTGTTTCGAAACATCTGCCCTTTTTATGTGGTCGGTGTAAAAAAGTGGACGCAGCAACTCTCATCTAGGGCGATTTGTAACTATGTGAAGGTGACGCTGCAGTGCTGGGATGTACATATACAATTTAATTGAGGTAATACTACGAGTCGGAAATACAATAATGGAGCTCAAATGGAGTTGGGCGGAGCACCTGGCAAGACGTGGTGACGACAGGTGGTGTAAAGATTGAAGAAGAGTGGTGGCCGAGGACTGGGAAGAGAAGTGTCGCACGTCCAGTTACACGATGGGTTGACGACATTGTCAGCGTCGTGGGCCGTAAATGGATGAGGGTAGCCCAAGACCGTTTGCAATGGAAAGAGCATAGAGAGGCCTATGCCCGGCTGTGGGCTAAGTCGGGCTGCGGATGATAATGAATACTACGAGTACTGTATTACGTGGTGGTAATGTTTATATACGGTAGGAACCAAGCCGTCAGTTTGTTGCATGTTCTTCTAAGCTTTGTTACGTGGAACTGGCACCTAGATTGACCTAGCTTTAAGACGCTTCAAAGTGATCCTTGTGATTCATTCAACTGAATAAATACATTTTAACTTTGAATATTATGAACCATTGTACTCGTCATCAGCATGAAGTTCACTTCTAGAGAATACATAACTATCCTATACATTTCCAGCAAAAAATACAGAACACCGTGTTCAGGTGGGAGTGACTCTGCTTTCAGTTCGTGGTTTCGAATCCGGTCTTACACCAATTACGTTTGCTCTTCGAAATAAATATGCCAGTGTCTTGCGCACACATAATGACTTAAATATTCCTCGGTGAAAGAAAACATCGTGAGAAAACCTTTGTTTACTACTCAACGGAATTAATTTGAATCTGACACGTACAGAAAATCAACTACTGTACAATATGCTATACAGGGCATCCCAAAACAATGCGACATGAAGGGAAAGTACCTTAAATATTGTAGATAGGATATTTTGCCGAACGGAGACTTTATTTTATTTTTAAAAATTAATTATACTGCAGTCAAAGATTTTCTAAAAATTTCTTGCTTCGTCTGGGAATCGAAGCGACTCAAATGTGAAAAAAAACACCCCGTGTTTTTATGATGCCAATCAAAAGAATGGACAAAAACTAATAATTCCTCTTAAGTAGCATAGTATCTTTAATAATAATAGTACCTATAATAATGAAAAATAAATATCATGTTTCAACTCTCATTTTGTATATTTAGGGCTAAGCTCGGCCTTGTACATTACACGGCGCTTAAGTTTACAAAATGTATTTCAATGCTCAATATAGAAAGCAGGAGAGAAAAATAAAAGCTTCATTGAAATTATATGAGACTAGTGGCTTCCCGCGGCTTCGCACGCGTTGAAGTGGTGAGCCGTAATTGAGCCACAAACATCCAAACATTGTAACTTTCGCATTGATTTGTATATTATTAGGGTAGGATACCTACGCAGGTATAAGAGATACCTATAGGCGTACATTACCTATATTAGGTAGGTAGGTAGGTATAGGTACTGAGTTTAGCACAAACATGACAAATACAACAAAGACAACCTTACACGGAAAATATGTAAGTACTTATATAGGTAGTTACTAAATATAGTTAGTAGCTACTTTTCATTTTAGGTTATTATTATATGTTAAATACTTTTAAAACATAATTGTACACCTAGACTTATGAGCTGCTAAATAAATTTCATTTCATTTCATTTCATTTCACTTATTTGTTCCTAGTTTCTACCCCAAAAACAAACGAAACGAAACAGCTTCACGACTTTGATCCCCAGGCACGGTAGATACCCTCAGATCTATTCCTACCAACTCAAGATTTCCGTTTTAGAATGTCCCTTACAAACATTGACGCCTTGTTGTATCCTTTTTACTTCAGCAACGAAGGAGGGTAATTTTTTAGGGGTTGTTTTTGAAAATCAAACTGTCTTTTTGTTATTTATTCACAGAACACATTTTCTTTTAGTTTGAAGTTATGCACTACGCTTTAAAAATCTCCCATACAAACCTTGAAACTTTGTCAGTCCTTTGCACCCTTTGCAGGGGTGGTTTTAAAATATTGAAAACGTGATTTTTAATTATTTATTGTGGAGTATATTTACTTCAAGTTTTAAATCAATCTCGCCACGCATTAAAAAACTCCCATACAAACTTTGACATCCCTTTGCACATTTATTAAGGGTAGTTTAAAAAAACTAAAAATGCCTTTCCTGTTTTTTAGCCTTGGAGTACATCTACTTCAAGTTTCAAGTTTGTAGGTTCAAGGAATACAATTTTTCATACCAACGTTTACAACCCTTTATACATCCTTAAGGGTTGAATTTCCGAAAATCCCTTCTTAATACACCTCTACGCCATAAGACCTATACTCTTCAAATTTCAAGTCTCTAGGACCAGCGGTCAAAAACCTCCCATACAAACTTTTACATCCCTTTGCACACTTATTAAGGGTAATTCTAAAATCTATAAATGCCTTTCCTATTTTTTGCCATGGAGTACATGTACTCCAAGTTTCAAGTTTGTAGGTTCAAGGAATACTATTTTTCATGCAAACGTTTTCAACCCTTTTACACCCTTAGGGGTTGAATTTCCAAAAACCTCTTCTTAGTACACCTCTACGCCATAAGACCTTCAAATTTCAAGTCTCTAGGACCAGCGGTAAAAAAACTCCCATACAAACTTTTACATCCCTTTGCACACTTATCAATGGTAGTTTTAAAAAACTAAAAATGCCTTTCCTATTTTTTTGCCTTGAAATATAAATACTCCAAGTTTCAAGTTTGTAGGTTCAAGGAATACAATTTTTCATACAAACGTTTTCATCCCTTTTTACACCCTTAGGGGTTGAATTTCCAAAAATCCCTTCTTAGTACACCTCTACGCCATAAGACCTATGTACTCCTCAAATTTCAAGTCTCTAGGACCAGCGGTTTAGGCTGTGCGTTGTCTATATGTCAGTCAGTCAGTCAGTCAGTCAGTCAGTCAGTCAGTCAGTCAGGACTTTGATTCTTATATTGAAATTATATGAGATTACATAGCTTTTATTGTACAAATATTTTTTTACCAAATATTCTTTTTTATTATTTTTGTTCTTACATAAGCGTATAAAAACTTGAAACTTGAAGGAACTGAAATGCTGCACTCCTTTCGTTATCTTATCTTTCCTAATAAGTGTCAGTATAATTAGATTTATTCAATAAAAGAACAATAACTTAGTTAAAAGGTAAGTAAAACAAGATAAAGTATGATTGAAATTTATTTCTTTTATTTCATAGCTATAGTAATGAAGTAGATAGCATTGAATTCAGGGACACTGAAACAAAAAAATCTAGTAAAGTTGCCTTCCGTAACCGCCTGTGAAATTAATGGCACATGAGGCTTAACATCTATATGCCACAATTGATGGATGGATGGACGTAGGGCAGTTCGTCGTAGGGCACGTTCTAATCGTGCGTGATTTACGAGTTAATACTTTGTTAATGAGTTGATACTTTGGTGATGGTTACCACTTAACATCAGGTGGGCCATCTGCTTGTTCCAACAACAAGTACCTATTAAAAAAAACAACTTACGATGATTAAATGCAATCATTTCTGTCGCATATTTGTTCACAACTTGATTAAGTGTTTTAAATCTGCATTAACAACCGCAACTGACGGTGCTGGAATAAATAAATAGTGTCTATTAACAGTGCCATAAAAAGGTATTATTTAGTTAAAGATTGTACCATAATTAGAAAAATGACGATACAGTCAAAAAATGGTGCCCTGGGAATAAATAAATGCTCGAAGACCTAGAAAAAGCCATTAGCTCGTAGTGCAAATGAAATTGAAGAAATGTTTTATTGGTTTTATTTTTAAATGAGAAAAAAGAAATCTATGTCACATTGACTTATAAATAAAAAAAAAATATTGACTATATAACAATTAAAAGTGGCCACTTAGATAAAAGTAAAGAGGTCACATATTTATAATAAGGTTAATATAGGGTTTGTATATTCTTGGGTTTATGGAAGTGTTGAAATGTCTATACAGTAAAGCCACAATGTCTATCCGACTCCAGGACCAAAGCACGGATCCTATCCAACTGCAAAAAGGGGTGAGACAGGGAGATGTAATTTCTCCAAAACTGTTCACCTCGGCACTGGAGGATGTTTTCAAGCTGCTGTCCTGAAATAGGTATCAACGTCAATGGCGAACACATCACTTCCCTTCGATTTGCCGACGATATAGTCATAATGGCGGAATCGCTGGAAGAGCTAGGCACGATGCTCAGAGACCTCGATATTGTCTCCCAACAGGTGGGTCTTAAGATGAACTTGAGCAAGACGAAAATCATGCTCATGTCGCACCCGTGCTGGTATATGTTGGGAGCGATATCATCGAAGTTGTAGACCACTATGTGTATATGGGTCAGACGATCCAACTAGGTAAGTCCAACTTCGATAAAGAGCTCAGCCGACGAATCCAACTCGGATGGGCAGCGTTCGGGAAGTTACGCCACATCTTCTCGTCTCAGATACCACAGAGCCTCAAGACGAAAGTCTTCAACCAGTGTGTGTTGCCAGTGAGACGTGGTCGCTTACTATTCATCATCAACAAGCTTAAAGTTGCTCAACGGGCTATGGAGAGAGCTATGCTGGGAGTTTCACTACGGGATAGAATTAGAAATGAGGAAATCCGTAGGAGGCAGCTCGCAGAATCAGCAAGTTGAAGTGGCGATGGGCAGGTCATATAACTCGAAGGACTGATAACTGTTTTGGAGAATAAAGGTTCTCGAATGGCGACCACGAACAGGAAAACGAAGCGTGGGACGCCCTTCTACCCGATGGACTGACGACATTGTCACGATCACGGGAAGTCGGTAGATGGAGAGGGCTCAGAATCGTTCTTCCTGGAAATGTATAGGGGAGGCCTATGTCCAGCAGTGGACTTATTTAGGCTGATGATGATGATGATGATATTTTTTGCAGGACTGTACATTATCTGCTTTAGCGAATTTTTCCTTCTGCTAATCTGGGATTTTGCTTATCTGTCCTGCTGCAGAGACAAAAGATCTTGGGTATATGGTGTGATTCGCAAAGGGCAGGTTGTTTTCCTTCACTGTCTAAGAGCTCTGAATGTCGGTGTAGATACCGTGGGTCCTCATGAGGACACACTTGCGAGTTAGTAGGTACGTACGTACGTGTCCGTGTCCGTGGGTACACTGGACTGTGCATTTCAGAAAATGTCAAATCTGACAGATATTACAGAAAATAACAAATAAGACAGAAAAAAAACACATTTACTGAAAAAGTCAAAATTACAAACATGTTAGTGCTCAGTGGGGATTATGTCAACCTTAAATAGCTTCTAACAGAAAATTGTTTACAGAACATTAATATATAAAACATTAGAAAAATACATACCAGCTGATATGCCCGTAACAAATATGCATATAAGTACAATACATATTAATGGTGACATTGCCTTCATATTTTCGGTTTTCTAGACTTTGTGTTGGAATTATATTACTAAAATACATAAGAATTCCTTATGTCAAGGTATTATTATATATTCTGGTGAAATTATCAGTAAACGTGTAAACGTGACCATTTAATGTTTTTTATAACAATAAAGCACGATTTAATAATAAATTACTCATTATGAAAACAATATGATTATGTTCGTGTACACACAATCTATTTACGTGTCACGAAAATTGTTCACGTGCCTTGTATCTAATTATAATAGCATTTTTAAACTTCAAAGTCTTCAAATCCAAAATTAATACCCACTACCTATGCATTATGATAGAATAACCTCAATAAAACAATAAATAGATTCTTCTTCTTTCCTATTTACTTATGTGAGTGATGTTAAATTACATATATTTTAATATTATTTTAGTATGTTTATTTATGACCTAAATTTAGCTTGTTTGTTTACTTAGTTTGAAATACTTAGAGCTGATTTCCCCATGCTCTGTTAGATTAACAAAGGATTAAAGGGCCGTTAAATATGTCAAAATGTACGCGTTTGACATCTAAGGTTAGATTTAACGGCCTTGATTAGTAATTGACAGAGCATGGTGAAATCAGCTCTGAGTTATGTACTTTTCTAAATTTCTGCTTTGTTTAGTATAATCACAATGATAAATCATTTATTTGCTTCAATGTAGGTACATGAAAATGACAATAAATTAAATCTGTAGCACTCATTCCCCATAGCTGGGATGCAAATTGTAGGTGTGGGCTTTATAAGCCTTCATCTAATGTGCACTACCCAAAAATGTCTTCTCATCACCCAAAGGTTAGCTGGTAGATAATTCGGTCCAGCATTAAGCTCGCCTATATACAGTATGTTTTATTTGTACAATATAGAATTTTCTATCTATCAAAATTTCGCAATCATGGCACATATTGAATATTACACGGGTATTTATCGCGTATTACCTTTTTTATTTATTTTCCCGACAGTTTGGCTATGTTATGATATATGTGAAAACGTTCAATATATGTAATTTATGTTGTAAGTAGACAATGTTAAGGTAATTTATTTGGTGTGGACGGGATAAACACTATCACTGTATTTCAGAGAGTTATCTTCATTAAAAAAACAGCAAAAAAAAAAACTGATTCTAAACATTAACGTTGACAGCCCTCACACATCAGTTTGTAGTAGCTCTGCTTTCTGTGCTGTAGGCCGTGGGTTCGATCCTCACGTAGAACAACCATTTGTGTCATCCTACTAATATTATAAACGCGAAAGTTTGTAAGTATGGATGGATGTTTGTTACTATTTCACGTAAAAACTACTGAATGGATTTTAATGAAACATTACAATAATATAGCTTATACATCAGAATAACACATAGGCTACAATTCATAAAGATATTGTGTGACTGATGTGACAGGCGAAGTCGCGGGCACCAGCTTGTAATATATATAGATGTTTGTTCTGTATGATTGCTATTATTGATTGAGTGAGCGAAGCGAACGAAAATCTTAGAGCTATCTTGGGCGATTCGACGTTTTATGTATCTTTTGGATATCAAGGTTTTGTTACTGGTCGGCCAGTTTCTTTGCACCGTATGTTTGGACTTGCCTCTGACTAACACCTACTTTTTTTTGCGGAGAGTTCGGATCGCATCATGAAATATCAGTTCCGGGCGAACCGCACTAGTATATAATGAACTAGCGGCCTGTCCCAGCTTCGCATGGGTGGTCATAAATTTTTTAAACATTTTAGGATAAACTTAGACCGTGGGTTCGAGCCTCGCGTTTACTTATTTCATACACGCCTTTCTGAGTGAGTGAAATCGCACCCCGTGCGTGACCCGTGGACTCTTTAACATTTTTAATTTCGTCATATCTTTGGAATGGAATGTCCGATTTGAAAAATTCAAGAAGTAATCTATAGGTATTGAAACCGTCTTGAATATGAAACTATTTATTTGGATAAGGATTAATACCAAGGTACAAATAAAGAGCCTTTTCTAGCGGCGGCATTTCAATTAAATTTTATAATAAAAGAACACTTATTGTGACATAACTATAATAGTTAGACATATGCTGTCGCGACATTTTTTGTTCACGTGTTCTATAAAGTCGTAGTACATTATTTTGTTCTATCATCAATAGTTCTCGCAGCGCACGCGATGTTAGGTTTTTGTTTTCCACCTTGGGTTACATTATTGGAGTTTTAGTAAGGATCCCTTATTTCTTTGAAAATATAATATATCCTATGTTACTCCGGGATAATGTAGCATTCTAACGGTGAAAGAATTTTTGAAATCGGACCAGTAGTTTTCGAGCCTATTCGTTACATACAAAACAACAAAACAACAAAAATACAAATCTTTCCTCTTTATAATATTAGTGTAGATGTAGATGTAGATATACTCAAATTTGATCGAGTGAGCGAAGCAAACGAAGTTCTTACAATCAACTTGGTCGATGTGGCATTGTATGTGTGTATGTATGTAGGTACATAAAAGTTGGCATAAGTAAGAAAGTTAGTAAAGCAAACTTTTAAGTAGGAAAACTTGTTTGGATCAAAATGATGTATGTGGTTAATATGGTTTATTGCGATTTTTCATATATAGGTTCAGTGATTTTACATCTTTCTAAATGTTGAAGGTGCAAGTGCGAGGTACGTTAGCCTTCGCTTTAAAGGACGTTTAGATTTGCACCGTTTCTGCTCACCATTGCATGTATACAAGGTGTAAAAATACTACTCCTGAAAACTTCAGGGGGCTAAAGTTCCCATCAATATGGATAATTTTTACTAAAGAACCAACACTGTGAACGCAAAAAAAACAGGTGTTTCATGATAACTTTCGTAGTTTCATATCCTCGAAAATGTTGAAATGTACAAGCGAGAACTTGTTGTCAGGCTCTAAACATATAGGGTAATACCTACTTATAAAAAAAATATACAATAAATAAACAATCGTTACCTTCACAAACAACATTTATTGCATCATTGTTTTTTTATCTCTTTTTTTTATAATTAATAGACTGTCCTTTGGCCTGATGGTAAGCGACGATGTAGCCAACGATGGAGCAGAACGGTCTAGAAGACTAGTGATCAGATCTCTTTGCTGTTGTCAATTATATCATATTAAAAAAACACTGAGTTTAGGTCTCTTGCCTATTTACCAAAGAATAATAGTAATTCATAGTTAATTAAAATAAAATAAATAAAAATTAATATATAAAACAAATATTTATTGCAATTGAAAATAGAATAGCAGAAACTTTAAAAGCCAAAAACTAATGATAGCTGAAAAACGAAGGAGAAAGACAGTTTAAAAAAAATTTAAGCTGATTTTTAAAACAAAATTATAAGTTCATTAATGTGTATTTTTAAACTTTTTATAACAATGCATAATAGTGGTAGATCCAAAATAACCCTTAAACCTACAAAAAAGTCTTAAAAATCCTTAAAGGTTCCGTTAGCATCCAACCTATAGGGTTCGATCCAGCTGCACTGGCAGAAGAACTTCCAGAAGAAGCGAGACCTGCTGCGGCACCGGCCGAAGTAAACGTGGTAGCAGCTGTTGAAATAAAACAAATTTACATAAAGATAAAGATATTTATTGTTTATGGAAAATTATTATTTAAAGAAAAAAAAGTAAAATTTTATACCTATAGGTATAAAATTAGAAAACAAAATAAGTACAATTTTATACCTTTAAGTATAAAATTGTACTTTTTTTTCTTCTCTCCATTTATGGCACCTGTCCGTCATTCGACAGGCAATCTTCCCAGTGATTTGAAATAAATATTTTACAGGCAAGTCAGTAGTCATCAGTGCATATGTTTTGAAGAAAATGGTGGCGATTTTCTTTAAAACATTCGAAAAATTTTCGGTCAAATCAGGATATCACATAATCAGTAATCAGATATCACTTTCATTCCAAATGCTAACACTTTGTGCTAAGACTTGAAGTTAAAATACCACCGAAATTGCTCACAAAACACAGCTCAAAATAACACAAGAAAAATATTTAAAATGAAAAAGCTATGTTGCTTCCCAAAATGTCAGAAAACGAACCAATTGTACATTTTAGAAGGCATATTCCCTGCCATTTTATAGCAGCTATGTCAATGTCACTTTCATGCCAACGAAAAGAGACAGCAACAGACTTCTGTCAGACTTTAATCGGTCTCATGGGACAAGCAGATGGCCCTGATGTTAAGTGGTAACCATCACCTATATAGCATTGCCTCGTAATTCACGCATCGTAGGATAAGTCCTACGATGCACTGCCCTGCGTCCATCAACTTGAGGCATACAGATGTTAAGCATCATATGCCTGTAATTTCATCGGCAACCACACTCTTCAAACCGAAACATACTCGTAGTAACGTTGCAAAAAAGGCATGGTGGTAGTTCTACCACGGACGAGCTCTTCACAAAAAGCTCTACTACCTTAAACGCACTTGCTTGGGAACGCCTTCTTGCATTTATCATCATCATCATTTGACTGCCTTCACAGCTCATGATCCGCCTTCTGCGCTGTAAGCCGTGGGTTCGATTCCCACAGAGAATAAATATTAGTGTGATGAACATTCTGTTCTCTGATGGGAGTTATATATTATACTAGCGGCCTGTCCCAGCTTCGCATGGGTGGTCATACATTTTTTGAACATTTTAGGATAAACTTAGACCGTGGGTTCGAGCCTCGCGTCTACTTATTTCATACATTTGCACGCCCTTCTCCTTGAGTGAGTGAAATTGCACCCCGTGCGTGACCCGTGGACCCGTTAACATTTTTAATTTCGTCATATCTTTTGAATGGAATGTCCGATTTGAAAAATTCAAGAAGTAATCTAAGGTAGGTATTAAAACCGTCTTGAATATCAAATGATTTATTTGGATAAGGATTAATACCAAGGTACAAATAATGACCCTTTTCTAGCGACGGCATTTCAATTAAATTTTTATATTAAAAGAACACTTATTGTGACATAACTGTAATAGTTAGACATATGCCGTCGCGACATTTTTTGTAGATGATGATGTGTTCTACAAAATCGTAGTACATTATTTTGTTCTTTCATCAATAGTTTTCGCAGCGCACGCGATGGAAGGTTTTTGTTTGCCACCTTGGGTTACATTATTGAAGTTTTAGTAAGGATCCTTGATTTTTTTTGAAAATATAATATAGCCTATGTTACTCAAGGATAATGTAGCATTCTAATGGTGAAAGAATTTTTGAAATCGGACTAGTAGTTTTTGAGCCTATTCGTTACATACAAAAATACAAATTTTTTCTCATTATAATATTAGTGTAGATTAGTGTATATATTAGTGTAGATGTAGATGTAGATGTACGAGAGTGAAAAGTCCGCCAATATTTATTTTTTATTGATTGAGTGAGCGAAGCTAATGAAAATCTTACAGTAAACTAGGGCGATCAAAAAAGCTTCTTACCTCCCATGACTCCACCAGCTAAAGCTACTAAAGTTAAAAAAAGGACAACTTTGTAATATTTCATTTTTATAAACAGGTCCGGTTTTCTCTTTACTTGTTCAAATGTTGTGAGGAAATATAAATATCTACAAATATATACATAATCAACAGCTATTAAATAGTTAGGTATGAGAAGTCGTGAATTATAAAACTTTATATTGCCATGTACCTCGTGTGTTCATAAGTCTTGAGACACAGTAAAACTAAAATATTTTTGGAGCTAAGTTGAGTATTCATTTATTGGATATTAAAATTAAAACTACTGACATCTAGATCTGTATTTAAAAATAAATCATTCAAAATGGCCGCCTTTGCATTCAATGCAGGCCTTCAAACGCGTGCGCCATTCATCTATGGCGGCACGAATCTTTTCAATGGGAATCCGTTTCGATTCTTTAATAAGGGCTTGCTTGAGAGAATCCAGGTTTGGGTGAGACTTTCTGCATGCCCTCAGCTCCAATTCCGTCCTAAATAATAATCCAAAGGATTCAAGTCAGGGCTTGACGAGGGCCAATCTTCGCTCCGAATGAAGCCTGGCAAATTGGCCTCCAGCCAACGTTGGGTAGTCTTAGCTTTATGGGAGGGAGCAGAGTCCTGTTGGAAAACCCAGTATTTTCCAGCGAATAGCGTATCACTTAATGGTTTAACCACCGCTTCCAATATGTCGGTTTGGTAATTTTGTGCCTTCACCTTGACGCCTTGCTGGCAAAAATGAAGCGAAGTGACCCCCTCGTAGAAAACACCCCACCAAACCATCACACTTGCTGGATGATGAATACGCTGGACATTGCGTACAGATGGCTGGACGTCCTTTGAACTTCTGGCGTAAACCTTATTGTTCTGCCGGTTAAACTTTTCTTCCACCGTGAAGATCTTTTCATCGGTAAACAGGATATTTTTTGGATCGTGTCTCTTCAATAGGTTCCGACATCGTTCCAGTCGCAATTTACGAAGACGCTCGTTTAAATAATGCACTTTCCTTCGACTGTAGGCCTTTAGTTTAAGATCATATTTAAGTATCCTGTTCACCGATATTCGCGAAATGTTGGTCTGCAGAGCTAATTTCTTTTGAGTCCGGCAAGGGTTGCGACGAATTCGTTCTCTGATTACTTTGATGTTGGCGGGCGTCCTTACAGACCGCGGGCGGCCACATCTTCCACGGTCTTCTAAAGAGCCGGTCTCCTTGTACCTCTTTATGGTATAATACACAAAGTTCCGACTACATCCCAAACTTTTCCATTTTCACGGAGAATGAAACAAATATTCAAATGTATATTTTTTCTGATTAAAAACATTCGAAATTTAAAATTTTAAAAGTTTAAAAAAGGTTGCATGAATTACTTTCTTTTTAAATTAATTAAATAAGTTCGTCTCAAAACTTATGAACACACGAGGTATATCGTGATCAGCTAATATAGAAAGTCATATACAATTTATTTAGCTCATCTGTTATCATCATCAGCCTAACAAAATCCACATGGTTAGGCATCACCAAAAAAAAAACTAGGAAGAACGATGTTACCGTTTACATCCACCGAAATTCAAATTGTGAAGATCTGTGAGTTGTCCTACACCTGTTGTTCCAGTCGTGGTCGCCATTCGATAACCTCCCCCGCAAGTACCGATCTTTTTACAAACTATGCGATCGTCAAATTTGACATTTCTATTCGTGATATTTTGACGAATTGTGCGAGTACGGAACTCGGGGTCGTTATCTTTTGATCGTCAATTTTTGCGATAATTGTAAAATTACAACTCGGAAACTATCGGTTTTGACACAGTCTATGGATTCGTGAAAATGATTCGTCTAATTCGCATTAATTGACAACACGATCGTTAAATCAAAAGTACCAACCATACCCACATTTTTGCGAAATTCCCTAAATTTTAACGAATATCACGACTTTCGTCAAAATCGCCAAACAATCGCTAGAAATGTCAAATTTGACGATAGCATAGTTCGTAAAAAGATTGGTACTTGCGCTGCTCATTTGTCATAATATCATTGTCATAGATGTCATGTAAGTATGGATGGATGTTTGTTACTCTTTCACGTAAAAACTACTGAATGGATTTTAATGAAACTTTACAATAATATATCTTATACATCAGAATAACACATAGGCTACAATTTATAAAGATATTGTGTGAATTATCCAAAATATGACCTACCATCTGCGAGCTATTCTGGCGTGCGCTGCCAACACCACTAGAGTTACACATATGTAGTACTACGCCACGTTAATATGAGCTACTCGAAATACTAATCCTACGCAGACGAAGTCGTGGGCACCAGCTAGTCCTAAATATTAGTAAAAATTAATTCCGTGTGAAGATTACTAAACTTCTTGTGTTGCACTTCTGGATAGTGAAATCGCACTCCATGCAACAGGGGTCAATTAAACAGTAAGAAGTAAGATTAATTGCCGAGAGTTTTCCGATGAATGTTTTGATGAGATGAGAAATACGAACCAACAATAATCCAAAACCACGTACCTTGCATCCACGAATCTACAGGTCCACAGCTATACCCGGGCAAGCACAATTACTCCACACACTCAATATCTTCTATTTTAATTTCTTCTTTCTTTGCAAAACGTAACCGTGTCCTTTTCAAGTCACTAGTAACAACAACGTTCCTCGTTCACCACAGAATCACTAAGCCTTTTTTTGACAGTGACAGCGGCGACGAACGATCGAACATGGTTTTGAAACGTTCAGTTGGACATACTCTTTCACCACAACAAATATCTGTTCATGCGCAAGAAACTCGGCAATGACAAAACACCGGCCACCAAAATACACTTGATTGGATTTTCAACTAAAGCAGGACAGTAATGGTTGTTTGCAACGTAACGGTATATGAAACATATTACTTGGATAGATAATCTATGATACGGTTCCTAACAAAATGAAACGAAAACAGTTGGAAATAGATATGAGCATTTTGTTAGGTTTTATAAAACTTGATGATTATGTTGCGATATTAATTGTTGGTGTCACATTGATCAGGCAATGGACACAATTTTATAAGCGGCCTCACTAAGGTACTCTGAGATGTTCGTACTGTAGCGCAACGTACGACACCGTCTGCGCTGGGATGAAGTGTGAGCACACGCGCTAAAGGCCATGATAATGGCTTAAAGTTATCAGATTTTATGATGACAATTGAGCCCTCGCTTAAAGGTTTACAATTTTGTGTCCACTTTGCCCGTTGTGTCAGTGTTTGCAGGTATTCAGTCTTCCATCGTTTCCAAAAATCTTGCTGAAGCCGCTGGATCAACTGCCATCGGTTTAATCTGTTTATATTTACCGTTGTTAAGTTTTCATCAGGTATTGCGGTAAGAGGCTCTAGAGTCAAAAAATGACCAGGTGTTAACGCGCTTATGTCATTTGGGTCAGAACTCATAGGGCACAACGGTCGTGAATTCAACATGGCTTCGATCTGTACGAATAAGGTAGTTAATTCTTCGAAGGTAAGGCATTGACTGCCAATGATACGATAAAGATGCGATTTAACCACCTTTATTTGTATTTCCCATACACCGCCCCAATGTGGGCTTGAAGGAGGGTTGAAACGAAATTCGATTTGCTCTGCTTGTGAAGCATCACTCATAAAAGCGTCAAATGTCGATTTGGCACCAACAAAGTTAGTGCCTCGGTCGGAGTGAATAATGTTGACACGCCCACGACGACCAACGAAACGACGAAGCGCGGCTATGAAAGCCTCAGTTGACAGGTCGGAAGCAAGCTCAAGATGAAGCGCTTTGGTAGTGAAACACACGAAGAGACACAGATAGGCCTTTGAAACTTTTGCTCCTCGATGTCGTCCGGCTTTAATCGAAAAAGGTCCACCGTAGTCAACGCCAACAATCGAGAACGGCTTGGCTTGATTGACTCGAACCTTTGGTAAGTCACTCATGAATGGTTCAAGAGGAGAAGGGTTCGTCCGATAACACGGCACACATTTTGACAGACAATGTCGAATGGCACGCTTCATAGAGAGAACCCAAAACTGCTGTGTGATCAAACAATGCATGGTATTCACACCGGCGTGACAATTCTCAAGATGTACTGCTTCGATGATTAAATAAGTTAGCCGAGAATGTCGTGGGAGAAGCGCCGGATGTTTATGTTCGAACTCGAGTCCGGAGCGAGCTAGGCGTCCGCCAACCCTGAGGACACTTTGCCCATCCATAAACGGATCTAGTTTTCGAAGTTGTCTTGGGAGAGGCAGACCATCCTTGAGACGCTCGATTTCGTTCTGGAAGTGTTGCGCTTGAATATGTTTGACAATGCAGGTCAGAGAGGAATTTAGTTCAGATCTATTTAAGAAAAAACCATGCTTGCGGGATTGGGTTTCATTGCTGCGAGAGTTCTCAATAAATCGGAAGCAGTAACCTAGGATTCTTTGAATCTTTCGAATTGAGGAGAACCTCTCCAACAGTGCGTCAAGCGCGTTGCTTTTCTCCTGAATAAGGAAAGATTGAGTGCGTTCCTCACATAGATCTTCGGTGGGATTGTCGATAGTGGGAACAGAAGGCCAAAATTCCGATGAGAGGGAGAGCCACGACGGACCCGACCACCATAACGAACTTTCAACAAGATCTGCAGCGTTCATGCCGCGTGAGGGGATGTCCGCTGGGTTGTCAGCCGAACTGACATGGTTCCAGCGTGCCTCTGGTATGGTTGTTTGGATATGGCTCACTCGATTTGACACAAATGTCTTCCAACGAGAGGAGTGTGACTTGAGCCACGCTAAGACCACCATTGAATCTGACCACGCGAATACATCGTTGAACACAGATAATGAACTATATGTCTGCATAATGAACAGCATAAGATCCGACAATAATACTGCTGCGCACAACTCAAGCCGCGGAAGTGAAATGCATTTAACTGGAGCAACGCGAGACTTTGCACAAAGCATAGAGATGTGTACGATACCCTGGTCATCTTCTGCGCGAAGGTAAACGACAGCTCCGAAACCGGCCTCCGAAGCATCTGCGAACCCATGAAGCTGAGAATTCACAGAATGTGCGACTGAGATACAACGTGGTATTTTTAACTGTGTCAGACACGGCAGCTGACTTAAGTAATGCTCCCATCGGAGTACGATCTCAGTTGGAGGTGATGCATCCCAACCAATGCCCAATAGCCAAAGCTTTTGTACAAGATGTTTTGCAACAAACGTTAATGGTGCGAGAAATCCTAAAGGATCGAATATCCGAGCCAATTCACTCAGAATAGTGCGTTTCGTGCAATTTAGGTTCAGTGGTGCAACATTGAAGGTAAAAACATCCTGCACAGGATCCCATCGTAAACCTAAGATTTTAACATCCATCGTTTTCCCAATATCCATGGAAAGAGGATCGGTAAGGCAATGGTCAGATGGTAGGTCGGCTAACAATTCCGGCCTGTTACTAGCCCATTTTCGAAGCTCTAAATGGCCACGATTAAGCAACTGTGTAGTTTCGTCCTTCATCTGTTGAACCTCGGACAGATTGCTACTCCCACTTACGATATCGTCGATATAGACGTCCGCTGAAAGGACTTGACGAGCTAGTGGGAAATCATTGCCCTCGTCGGCCACTAACTGGTTGATGGTTCGGCATGCCAAGAATGGAGCCGAAGATACCCCATATGTGACGGTATTTAAACGATACTCTTGAATCGGACACGTCCTATCTGTTCGCCAGAAGATTCTCTGAAATTCACGATCTGGTTCACGCACTAATATCTGTCTGTACATCTGACGCATATCTGCAGTGAACACCACGAAGTGCACTCTGAACTTCAAGAGCAATGCCAAAATACTAGCTTGAAGCTTAGGTCCAGTTAGCATTCTTTCGTTCAACGATGTGTTGGTAGAATCTCCCGCAGAAGCATCGAAGACCACTCGAAGCTTTGTAGTCACACTTTCAGGACGAAGAACGCAGTGATGTGGAATATAGTATTTCCCTTTACTAAGGTCGTTTGTGAAATCGACGCAATGCAATGTCCCTTGAACCAAGAAAGGTATACTCTTTTCCATCCTTGAATGGCAGAGCCACGATATACCTACCTGTGCGATCGCGTGAGGTGGTCTCGGTGTAAAATCGTTCGCAACTAAGCTCCTCAGGAGATGAATTAGAAAGTTCTGGAATGTTCTCTAATTCCCAGAACTTTTGAACCTCCTGATGAAGAGTGTCCTCGAGAGACACGAAAGAATTAAGAACATTATCGTCATCACAACCTACATTCCCAAGAAGCAACCACCCGAACACAGAATTCATCGCAGACGGTTCATTTGCACCACCACTTACATTCCCCGGCAGAAGAAGCGACGAAAATACTTCTGCACCCAAGAGAATGTCTATTGGACCCGGTTCATAACAATTGGGGTCAGCAAGTGTCAAATGCTGCAAATGGCGCCACGACACCGGGTTCAAACGGGCACAGGGCATCTCTCCACATATGTTCGGCAAAGACAAGGCATTAATATGGACGAATGTTTTGCCGTTGAAGCCAATCTCTTACCGAACCTGAAACTGAAGCCTTAGACTGACCAAGGCCACGAATTTTACGCGTTGTTTGTGACCGATGAAGTCCTAAGCGTTCAACGGCGCGATCAGTAATGAAATGAGCCTGGCTCCCAGAATCGATAAGCGCTCGGAATGATTGAAATTGACCCACGGAGTCTCGAATGTCGATTTGAGCCGTTGAAAGGAGTACAGTGCCACTTTCTCCTAGATTTGCGAGCACGCTATCCACCTGAGTTGATGTATTTGAACTAGTTGCTGCGGGTTTAGTGATATCTTCATCAACTGTTGATGATCTGTGGAGAAGCGTATGATGCCTTTGATTACACTCGCGGCATCGAAAGATCGATTTGCAATCTCGAAGGTTGTGTGATGGACGTAAACAATTGAAACACCAACGGTGAGACGTAGCGTAATCAATCCTCTCATCAATAGTTTTTTGTAAAAATACCTCGCATTGAGGAAGCGTATGTGGTTGGTCATAGAATGAGCATTTAGGAATTGCAGAGGGCAGAGGAACGGGAATCTTTTGAACTTGTGAAGAAGGCTCGGCAGCACGCTTTCCAGTATCGTTCTTGGTGACGACGAAGGCAGATGCCTTTTTCGAAGCGGCAGATGTAGATGGCTGCGTCGAATCACGAGACGTGATAGCACGATCATGAGATGAAAAATGACTGTCTCTCACGAGAGCTTCGCATTTAGAATGAAGGAATTCTTTCAGATCCAGATAACGAGGAAGCTCGATGGATGGATGCGACTGTTCGTATTCATATCTTGTCTTCGAGTCCAATTTTGAAAGAAGAAGATAGCATAAGACAAAATCCCAATGATCGGTAGGAAGCCCAAGCCCTTTCAGAATGGTCAGGTTTTCATGAAACATATCCAGAACCCGACGAAAATCATGAGGTGAATTCGGTTTAAGAGTGACGATTAGCATCTCCTTCCAACATGTGAATGCTAGTTCACGCTTGTCACGATAACGAGCAATTAGAGTCTTGAATGCTTCTCGATAGAAAGACCCCTGCACCGGAAAGGTTTTAATTAATCCTAACGCGTCCCCAGACAAGCTCGATATCAAATAATGCATTCTTTCTGTGTCCGTCAAGCTATTATTGTCGTGGATGAGTGAACTGAATATATCGTAAAACTCAGGCCAGGCTTTAATATTGCCGGAGAAGGACGGAATTTTTATCTTCGGAAGTTTCACCTTCATCGCTGAGTTGTTTGAAGTGCACTGGAAGGAATCATTGTGACGGTCGGTCTCTTGTGAAGTAAGCTCCCGGTGGATAGCCACAATTTCAAAGAAAACCTCATCGAAGGTAGCTCTAAGGGCATCCTCACCCTCCTCGGATGAACTGTCGATAATGGATAGAATATCCTCATGAGCCTCTTCGAATTTCCCATGCAATTTGTGTACTTCCGTGAAGTGCGCCAAGAAATTATTCAACAATGAAGCGTTTCCCTTTGCTTCCTTTGCCACTTCCAAGGTTCGCTTCAACCTATTCAGAGCTAAAGTGCGTTTGCGTCTTAAAACCGGCAAGTCTGCCACACTTAAAGTCACGATATCAATCGAACCAGATTTGCCTCTTTTGGAAGAGCTACGCCGTTGATTCAACTTATACGTCATTTTTAGATGTTATGTGATTACTAAATCAATAATACTATAACTAATAAATAACCGAAATTAAACCGATTATTTTACTATCGTTCCCAACCCTAATGAATGAATGGAAAAGAATGAATCACAAAAGAAGGAGTGAATTAGTGAATGATGAATGAATAGAAAAATGAACGAATGAACGTTAGCCGTTATGCGATACCGTACTAATACCCTCGAACACTTAAGATAAAATAAAATTTAGGTACATGCGATTTATGAAGTAAGTGGGTAACTTTGAGAAATTACTAATTACAGATTAGAATGAGACGATTAGATGATTAATTAGCAATTACGATGAGATGTGTGTACTGAAAGAAAAGAGGAATGAACTTGATACGTGGTAGTTGGATCGAAACGATCGCTGAGTATCGAAATTAGACGATTATAATCTCGTCGGGGCCTCCAAAAAATGTTGCACTTCTGGATAGTGAAATCGCACTCCATGCAACAGGGGTCAATTAAACAGTAAGAAGTAAGATTAATTGCCGAGAGTTTTCCGATGAATGTTTTGATGAGATGAGAAATACGAACCAACAATAATCCAAAACCACGTACCTTGCATCCACGAATCTACAGGTCCACAGCTATACCCGGGCAAGCACAATTACTCCACACACTCAATATCTTCTATTTTAATTTCTTCTTTCTTTGCAAAACGTAACCGTGTCCTTTTCAAGTCACTAGTAACAACAACGTTCCTCGTTCACCACAGAATCACTAAGCCTTTTTTTGACAGTGACAGCGGCGACGAACGATCGAACATGGTTTTGAAACGTTCAGTTGGACATACTCTTTCACCACAACAAATATCTGTTCATGCGCAAGAAACTCGGCAATGACAAAACATCTTGCTTGACGTATACATATGGCTAGATACCGCAGTAGGCGGTGTATGGTCGTGGGTACGTTAGATAAGTCATAGTATGTTTAAATTATAAGTTGTACAAGTAGTGGTATTCCTACGATACTTCCTGAATAATAAATAAAATGGATTATAAGTATGTAAAAGAATGCAATACAAATATAACATGTGTTTTTATTTAATTTAATGTTTTTTTAGTCTTATATAAAATTAGTAAGTAATAGTATATCTAGGAAAACCTTTCATTGGCTACTAATACTCAAATAAGTTTAAACTAAGATTATCATAGCTGCTGTTGGTTTTCTAATAAAAATAATTAAATAAATATATTTTTTTGGTGAAAAACAACCAAGTGTTGTTTTTAAAAAAAGCTTTTTGCAGATTTATGTATGCTTTATTTTATGTCCATCTGTCTTATTGTGACTTTATTATTTATAGTTATTAAGTAACGGTGCTATACAAAGGTACAAAGTATACAAAATTATGAATATTATTAATTTAATCTCTATGTAGTTAGTTCTCTATGCTATAATTCCTTTAAAAAGTAGCTAGTATGCTAGGGACGCTATCACCTTAGTTTTTTTATACAACTTGCTGATGGAACAAGCTGATGTCCCACCTGATGTTAAGTGGTAACCATCAGCTATACCAAAGCATTGCCTCGTAAGTCACGCACGATAGGAACGTGACTTACCTCATGTGCCTCATGTGCCTGTAATTACACCGGCAACCACACTCTTCAAACCGAAACACAGCAACGTTGCTTGGCGGCAGAAAAAGGCGTGGTGGTAGTACTTCCCCGGACGAGTTACTAATGTACTTTATACTTTCAATGAACATGCAATCAGCTACGAATCAAGCTCGAAATCAACACCTACTTTATTTTTCGGAGAGTTTGGATCGCATCACGAAATGTCAGTTCGAGGCGAACCATAGACATAGATCGACATTTATTTGCTAAAAAAACACACATACACATACAAAACAATAAAAGAAAGGAAATTGCTAAACAGATAGATATTACAGTACTTTGTTGGTATGTAGGTGTTTGTATGCTGCAGCAGCAAAAGGGTCTCGACTCAGCGTATGCCTCACCACTATTTTAGTAGATTAGCGCTGTTATTCTGCCGAGACCTTCAGCCAATAAACCTTGTGAGAAATTTATAAGTGTGGAGTGTTCTGTTATAAAATAAGTTACAATTATGTTGAAAATAAACAGTACATACAAATTAATCATATAAAAAAATGGTAGCCACTAGTGTATAATTAATATACTCATATTTGATCGAGTGAGCGAAGCAAACGAAGATCTTACAATCAACTTGGTCGATTTGGCATTGTATGCCTGTATGTAGGTACATAAAAGTTTGCATAAATAAGAATGTTAGTAAAGCAACTTTTAAGTAGGAAAACTTGTTTGGATCAATATGATGTATTTGCTTATGTGATTAATATGGTTTATTACGATTTTTCATATATAGGTTCAGTGATTTTACATCTTTCTAAATGTTGAAGGTGCAAGTGCGAGGTACGTTAGCCTTCGCTTTAAAGGACGTTTAGATAAGCACCGTTTCTGCTCACTATTATGTATACAAGGTGTAAAAATACTACTCCTGAAAACTTCAGGGGGCTAAAGTACCCATAAATCCGTATAACTTTTTCTAAGGAACCAACACTGCGATAAAAACAGGTGTTTCATGATACTTTTCATAGTTTCATATCCTCGAAAATGTTGAAATGTGCAAGCGGGAACTTGTTGTCAGGCTCTAGACATATAGCAACGGCTTTCAAGGGTAATACCTACTTATAAAAAAATATATACAATAAATAAACAATCGTTACCTTCACAAACAACATTTATTGTTTGTTTTTTTATCTCTCTGCTGTTGTCAATTATATCATAAAAAAAACTGAGTTTGGCCTCTTGCCTATTTACAATAGAATTAATATTCATAGTAAATTAAAATAAAATAAATAAAAATTAATATATAAAACATATATTTATTGCGATATACATAAACATAACTTATTAGCAGAAATTTTAAAAGCCAAAAACTAATGATAGCTGAAAAACGAAGGAGAAAGTCGGTTTAAAAAACTTATATGCTGATAGTAGTTTTTAAACTCTCGCGATCATAACACATATTTAAAAGTATTACACGGGTATTTATCGCGTTTACCTTTATTATTTCGGGAAACGTCGGGAAAATAATAAAGGTAAACGCGATAAATACCCGTGTAATACTTTTAAATTATATGCTGATGTTTAAAACAAAATTATAAGTTTATTTGAGTGTATTTTAAAACTTTTTTATAACATTGCAAAATAATGGTAGATCCAAAATAACCCTTAAACTTACAAAAAAGCCTTAAAAATATTAAAAGGTTCCCTAAGCATCCGACCTATAGGGTTAGATCCAGCTGCACTGGCAGAAGAACTTCCAGAAGAGGCGGGACCTGCTACGGCGCCGGTCGAAGTATACGTGGTAGCAGCTGTTGAAATAAAACAGATATACATAAATATAAAGATATTTATTGTTTATGGGAAACAAGGTATAAAATTGTACTTTCTTCTTCTTCTCTCAATTATGGCTCCTGTCCGTCATTCGGCAGACGATCTTGCCAGTGTCAAGTGATTTGTATTGAATACTTTTTAGTCAAGTCAGCCGTCATTTGTTTTGAAGAAGAAAAGTGTGGCGGTTTTCTTCAAAACAGAGAATAAATATTAGTGTGATGAGGACATTTTGTTCTCTGATGGGAGTTATTTAATATATGTACGAGTTGAGTGAAAAGTCCGCCAATATTCATTACTAGTGGCTTCCCGCGGCTTTGCACGCGTTGAAGGGATGAGCCGTGATTGAGCCACAAACATCGTAACTTTCGCATTGATTTGTATATTCTAAGGGTAGGATTTTAAATACCTACGTAGGTATAAGAGATAACTATAAGCGTACATTACCTATATTAGGTAGGTAGGTATAGGTACTGAGCTTAGCACAAACATGACAAATACAACAAACGTTTTCAACCCTTTTTACACCCTTAGGGGTTGAATTTCCAAAAATCCCTTCTTAGTACACCTCTACGCCATAAGACCTATGTACTCTTCAAATTTCAAGTCTCTAGGACCAGCGGACAAAAAATTCCCATACAAATTTTTACATCCCTTTGCACACTTTTTAAAAAACTAAAAATCTCTTTCCTTTTTTTTTTGCCTTAAAATATATGTACTCCAAGTTTCAAGTTTGTAGGTTCAAGGAATACTATTTTTCATACAAACGTTTTCATGCTTTTTTACACCCTTAGGGGTTGAATTTCCAAAAATCCCTTCTTAGTACACTTCTACGCTATAAGAACTATGTACTCCTCAAATTTCAAGTCTCTAGGACCAGCGGTTTAGGCTGTGCAGTCAGTCAGTCAGTCAGTCAGTCAGTTAGTCAGGACTTTGATTCTTATAGTATTAGAGATAGAGATTTATTGATTGAGTGAGCGAAGCGAACGAAAATCTTACAGTCAACTAGGGTGATCAAAAAAGCTTCTTACCTCCCATGACTTCACCAGCTAAAGCTACTAAAGTTAGAAAAAGGACGACTTTGTAATATTTCATTTTTATAAACAGGTCCGGTTTTCTCTTTACTTGTTCAAAATGTTGTGAATAAATATAAATATATCTACAAATATATACATAATCAAAAGCTATTAAATAGCTATTAAATATGCAAAGTCGTGAATTATAAAACTTTCTATTGCCATGTATATCGTGATCAGTTAATATAAAAAGTCATATACAATTTTATTGAGCTCATCTGTTATCATCAGCAGCCTAACAAACTAAAAAAAACCGGAAGAACGATATTACCGTTTATATCCACCGAAGTTCATATTGTGAAGATCTGTAATATGTAACACCTTTTGTTCCGGTCGTGGTTGCCATTCGAGAACCTCATTTGTCATAATTTTTTTAGGTAAAAATAACCAAGTATTATTTTATAAAAGAGCTTTTTGCAGATTTATGTATGTTTTTCAATGTCGATCTGTCTTATTGTGACTTTATTATTTATAGTTATTATGTGACGGTGCTATGTAAATGTACTAAGTATACAAAATTATGAATAGTATTAATTTAACCTCTATGTAGTTAGTTCTCTATGCTAGAATTCCTTTAAAAAGTAGTTAGTATGCTAGGGACGCTGACACTTTTTTTTTATACTGCTGATGGAACAAGCAGATGGCCCACCTGATGTTATGTGGTAACCATCACCTATATCAAAGCATTGCCTCGCAAGCCAAGCACGATAGGAACGTGCCCCACGTTGCACTGCCCTGCGTCCATCAACTTGTGGCATACAGATGTTGAGCCTCATGTGCCTGTAATTACACCGGAAACCACACTCTTCAAACCGAAACACAGCAACGTTGCTTGGCGGCAGAAAAAGGCGTGTTGGTAGTACTTCCCCGGACGAGTTACTATTGTACTTTATACTTTCAATGAACATGCAATCAGCCCCGAATTAGAGCCAAATGGCACTCTCACCATTTTCGGGCGGAATAAGATAGAGACGAATAGAAAAGTAGCACTTTGTGAAGGGTTCGTCCGAGAAAGTACTAATATCGATTCTGTCGCCAAGCAGCATTGTTATGTTTCGGTTTGAAGGGCATGGTTGCAGGTGAAATTACAAGCACATGAGGCTTAGCACCTGTATGCCTCAGGTTGATGGACACATGATAGTGCATCGCAGGCCACGTTCATATCGTGCGTGACTTACGAGGCAATGCCTAGTTAATGGCTAGCTAGCTGTTATTTTTGAAATCATATCACTCTTATCTTTGGGATGGAAATGAATTAGGTTCAATAATAAAAAAAATCATTCAGACCAATTCAATAATAATTTTATTGATAAAATTTATTATAGTTCCTTTTATTTACGTTTTATGAAAGTAAGCTATTTAATATATACTTGATGGCCCTTTGCTTGAATTTTTTTTTACACTCTTGTAATAGATTAGTGTTGAATGTACTTTTACTTAGTTTTAATATATACATATAAAAATACTCATACTTATAAAAGGGCCGCAACACTGCAAATTTACACTTGAGTTTGGCTACAGAAATAAAATATTATTCATTTATTTGACAGAAAATACAGAAGACGAACAAAAACAGAAACACAAAAAACTACACTTGTTTTAAGCAAATTATTACCCTTTGTAAAAAAAATTACCTTAATAATGTTTTTTATCTTTTTTTGACTATGTTACATATTTTTTTGAGTTTACGCTAAAGTTTCACTTGATGTTACGAACATTATTCTGACAAATGTTACTTTTTAAGAATTTGGACGATGTTTTGAAGTCCACAATGCAGCAAAAAAGAAGACAGGATATTATTTTTCTTGTGCCTCTAGTATTCCTTGACTATAATTTGAATTTAAATGCTAAAATAAAATATCTGCAACTGCCTGGATAATGCATATAATCTGTAAAAGAATAAAATGTAAGCTATGTGATAATTATTATTAAATTGTAAAATTAAAGATAGGATTGTCAATATCTACTAAAAAAAAAAACCCATAATGTACAGACGTATTTTAAGGTTTTAGTAAACAATACCTTGATATCGATTTAAAGAGCTTTAGAGGCTACTTTTAACGTCCCTTATTTAGAGCTGATTTCAACATGCTCTGTTAGATTAACAAAGGATTAAAGGGCCGTTAAATATGTCAAAATCTACGCGTTTGACATTTAAGGGGCTGACAAATATCAAACAACTTCTCGCTCGCACGTTTCGACATGTTGAAAGATATAAAATCACTTAACTCATTTTCGAAAAATCGCAATCAACTATTTTGTGTGCAATCACATTGTACACAGTTTAGTAAAAAATTCATACAAGTTTTCCTAAACTAGTAAAACAAACTTTTGAGTAGAAAAACATGTATCGATCAAAATGAATTTTTACTAAACTGTGTGCAATGTGATTGCACACAAGATGGTTGATTGCCATTTTTCGAAAATGAGTTTAGTGGTTTTATATCTTTCAACATGTCGAACCGTGCGAGCGAGAGTCATAATTAGCTCTTGTCTTCGCCTTAAGGTTAGATTTAACAACCTTTGAATCCTTGATTAGTAACTGACAGAGCAGTCGGCACAAGGTCACCACTCTTCTATATCTAGCAACGATCTGCGAAATGTAGCTTGCAAATAGGTACCAGCTACATGAAAAAATCCGAAAACCGGCCTCAGTGGCGTGTTTTGGGAGACATACTCGTATGTAGAGCATGAGATGGCATAATAATGAGTTATTTATGTTTTATTTGTAGTACTTACAAGGCTCTCAGTGCAAGGTTCTTGTTCGCTGTCATTATCGTCTTCATTTTCTTGGATGGTTACATTGGGAGACCCAGAATCAAAATCTAACAACAAGAAGATTTCATTATATATCTAGGTACTACGGGAGTCTAGAGAAAGTTTTCTTACGTCAGGAAATGAAAATAAGTTAGGTACTAAGAGCTCTGTAAATTGCACCCTTAAACAACCGCAGAAACGCTGGTAAGGAATTACACTCTTTTTTTTCTCCTTCCCAAAACAATCCCAAGACACGTTGTATGCTATGTATACGAGCATAAGTCGGCATAAGTCGTATACGTATGTATACGACTTATGCTGAGTCAGGGTCCGTTTTGCAGCTCTTAGGTTTTTATTTTATTAATTTAGTTCTTTTTAGTTTTAAATCTAAGTTGCGTGCAAATAAATTTGTTTTCTTTCTTTCTTTGTTTCTTTTAGTGACTTACCATATGTTTTAGTGACCCCATTCTGGGTGACTACCACCCTGCTCGTTGAACCTTCAGGCCCTGATATCTCGTGTACACTTAGAGACTGAGGAGACCAAGCTAAAAATATATAATTCATTCAATTAAATAATTATTAGCTTTCATATTCATACACTCTTATTGAGGCGACAAGTGACCGAGAGCTGATGAAAATTTGGCTCAGCGCATCAGCGTCATAGGGCCGGTTTCACCATGCTCTGTTAGATTAACAAAGGATTAAAGGGCCGTTAAATATGTCAAAATGTACGCGTTTCACAGCTAAGGTTAGATTTAACGGCCTGTTAATCCTTGATTAGTAACTCACAGAGCATGGTGAAACTGGGCCTTAGGGACGCTTCCGATTGGCACTAAACTGGATCAGTTGAGCTAGAAGAACTCTAGAACGTTCGCAACTGTCTGATAGCACAACAGTTTCATGAGTTGTTTCTATTCAAATTAATACACCCTGCTTTATGAAAGTTCGTTGTGCTATGAAAAGAGTTCAGTTCATTAAAAAAATAATGAATTTTATGAACTGACTAATAATTTGTTACAAAATAACTTTTGAAGTCATCATCTTCCTACCCCTATTCCACGCGAAGTGGGGTTGGCACAACAGGTTTTCTTCTTCCATTCTCTTCGATCATTCGTCTCAGTGCTTTTTCTTTTCTTACTCATGTCATCAAATAATCAAAGTAACATTCAATTTTATAACAATTACCGTTTCGTCCATTTATAGATGAATTTTCGTCAACTTCGACGTCATCACTTGAATTTGAGCCATCATCATCGCCATTAAACACCACATCTTCATCTTCACTATCTGAAAATAACATTACTGTGATAAATTTTGTAGGTACCTATTTTAAAAAGCTCTTGGTCGCCTCTATCGGTGTAGTGTTGCTCAGCATTGTATCTCTTTATTTACATTTGAGGGGCTGACAACTATCAAACAACTTCTCGCTCGCACGTTTCGACATGTTGAAAGATATAAAATCACTAAAGTCATTTTCAAAAAATCGCAATCATCCATTTTGTGTGCAATCACATTGCACACAATTTAGTAAAAAATTCATTTAGATCGATACAAGTTTTCCTACTTAAAAGTTCGCCTATGTACGAAAACTAGTAAAGCAAACTTGAGTAGGAAAACAAGTATCGATCAAAATGAAATTTTTATTAAACTGTGTGCACCTGATGCTAAGTGACAACCATCACCTTTAACAAAGCATTGCCTCGCAAGCCACGCACGATAGGAATGTGCCCCACGTTGCACTGCCCTGCGTCCATCAACTTGAGGCATACAGATGTTAAGCCTCATGTGCCTGTAATTACACCGGCAACCACACTCTTCAAACCGAAACACAACAACGCTGCTTCATTCTTAAGACCTTGTTATAAGTGCGAATGTTCGTTACCTGAATTGCTAGACAGCTGTTGTATGCTACTTGAATCGTTTCCATCATTTGAATGAAAAATTCGTGATTGATTAGAACCTGGAATAGATTTTACACAATCTTAGTCATACAGTAGTATTCTGTCTTGTTATAAGGCTTAAGTAGAAGAATTTCAATTTTAATCACACATAATGTTTTTTTCTATAATGGGTGGGAATCAAACCCACAAACTGCAGTGCAGAAGGCCATGCCTGTGCTGTGAAGCCTGTCAATATATTATTATCTTACTTTTTACAAGCAAAAGTGTTATAGCAAAATAATTAAAAATAGAATATGTTCGTAACATGGTAACGTGGTCGAAACAAAGACTGATAAAAATTATGCCTCGTGTATGAAAAACGTGATGTATTCAATAATTATTATCAATAAATGCCGCCGTTTAAAAATTTATAGTTTATTTTATTTTATTGCCAGATACAAAAACATAGAAATAATCTAATCAATATTAATATTATAGAGACACAATTAAATAATTTCACGAATAGTTCGTTTAATGCACAGACCAAGCACAAGTTAATTGGTTTTTTGGACAAAAAAAAAAGCAACAAGACTTTCATAATCATAAAATAAACAGCCCCATTTATTCCATAACTTGGAAGTTTAAATGTCATGCCTAACTCATTATTAATAATAAATTATTATTTTAAATATTCTGTACCCATATCACATATTTTTTTTCATTTTTTATCATATCATAATTATCATATCATATCATAATTTAATTTCAAACTTATTCACAATTTTTTTCTTAAAAATTTGGTTTTGAATTCTGTGCTTGAAATACGTTTTTTTTTTATTGTTCAATAGCTAGACGTTTGACTACCATCTCACCTGTGCTTTATTTTATTGAGTAAGTAAATTATACACAGACATTACAAAAGTAGAAATATATGTACCTATATACCTATGTATATTTCTACTTTTGTAATGTCTGTGTATAATTTACTTACTCAATAAAATCAAGCACAGGTGAGATGGTAGTCAAACGTCTAGCTATCGAGCAATAAAAAAAAAAACGAAAACGTGTTTTACGTTATTCGTGTAAACGTATCGTATCCGTAACTCTAATAAAATAAGGTCGAATATCGCTAGGATATGTTTACGCGACAAATGTCAAAACTAATTGACAGCCTTCACAGCTCAGTTGGTAGTAGCTCTGCCTTCTGTGCCGTAGGCCATGGGTTCGATCCCCACCGAGAACAAACATTTGTGTGATGAACATAGATGTTTGTTCTGTCTGGGTGTTATTTAATATTTTAAGTATGTATTTACAAAAAAAAAAGCATATAAGTAGTATATCAGCTATCTGGTTCCCATATCACAAGCTTTGGCTTAGTTTGGGGCGAGATAGTGCTGTGTGGAATGTCCACCAATATTTATAATTATTTATTAATTTGTGATCAGCCTTCTGATGGCAATTTTTGCAACATAAATAATGACATGATAAGATTTGATATAAATTATCCCCTAGTTAAGTTTAAAGGATTTTGGTACTGCTAAGTCTGTAAAAAATATTATCAAAACTTTGGTTCCCATAACATTATTTTTATTTATATTTTAGGTTTGCGGTAATTTAGTTGGCGACGGGCTTTCAATACTTAACCATACACTGTCCTCAGTAAAATTCTTAAGGGTCTGACAACCCTCAAGGTATTTCTCGCTCGCATACTTCAACATTTTAAAAGATACGAAGTCACTGAACTTATTTATGGAAAATAACAATGAACCAAATTCAGCAAAACTATAAAATATATAATTTCAAGTTTTCAGTTTTCCTACCCAAACGTTTGATTTCCTAGTTTTTGTACTTATGCACAACTTGGTTTATTGTGACTTTTTATAAAAAAGGTCAGCGATTTTATATCTATCAAAATGTTAAAATGTTAAGTACATGACTAACGAGGCAATGCTTTGTTATAGATGATGGTTACCACTTAACATCAGGTGGGCCATCTGCTTGTTCCATCAGCTAGTTATATAAAAATAAAGGTGTAACTAACTATCATACGGCTCCTATTATAGTTCTTATAAAAGTGTCCTTGTTACAAAATAATACAACGTGTAACATAATACCCCTTTAAGACCAAAGACCAAGTGATCAGATCAAGCATCAATACTTTGACGTGTGCAAAGTTTGAATTCTCATACACATATGTTTTCGAATTTCCCATACAAAAGTTAAATTATTATTGTCTCTGAAATTAGCAACAACCCTTATAATGTGTACGTGACCTTGGTACATACGCTATTTGCGTTTACTAATTACAGACTAGTAACAGAACGATGATTTCAACAAAACTTATGAGGGCTCTTTCATCTTTGGTTATATAAATTTAATTATCCGTTGTATCTTAAAAATTGGGCATACTAAAAAAAAGTAAATATAGTTTTGGAATGTGCTAATCCCTTTTCAAAGTCAAAGTCAAAGTCAAAGTATATTTATTTGCAGAATTACATGTAATGAGATGTTATAAGTTTGTTTAGAGCCAATGTAATTCTACCGTGTAAGGGCATGCAAATTAAAATTTATAAACAATTTAGGTCAAATAAAGATAAAAATAAATTAAATAAAATTGGAACAATAATAATTATATAAAAATTAATTGTCAAAATTATATCAAATGGTTATTATGAAATTAATGAAGGAACAATGGTAGTCAAAATGGTTATAAAATGTCAAATCAAATGTTAAATCAAAGGAAATTACAAAATAAAAATAATTGTTGAAAAAATTAAGAAATAATTGCGAAATGGTTATCTGTCATAAATTCATTGATTGTGTAATAACATTTATCAGCTAAAATAGTTCTCAGCTTCCTCTGAAACATTGAAGTTGGAAGTTCTCTTAAGGATAATGGAAGTAGTTTTATATAGAACTAGCGGCCTGTCCCAGCTTCGCATGGGTGGACATAAATTTTTTCAACGTTTTAGGATAAACTTAGACCGTGGTGGGTTCGAGTCATATGCACGCCCTTCTAACTCGCGCCTTGCCCGGGCCCGCGCTGGGTGAGAACGCGCCCCGTTACCTTATATTTTTAAAATCTTTTGAATGGAATGTCCGATTAAAAAAATTCAAGAAGCAATGTATAGGTATTGAACCAGTCTTGAATATGAAAAGATTTATTTGGATAAGGATTAATACCAAGGTACAAATAAAGACCCTTTTCTAGCGGCGGCATTTCAATTAAATTTTTATAATAAAAGAACACTTATTGTGACATAACTATAATAGTTAGACATATGCTGTCGCGACATTTTTTGTAGATGATGACGTGTTCTACAAAATCGTAATACATTATTTTGTTCTATCATCAATAGTTTTCGCAGCGCACGCGATGTAAGGTTTTCTTTTTCCACCTTGGGTTACATTATTAGAGTTTTAGTAAGGATCCCTGATTTTTTTGAAAATATAATATAGACTATGTTACTCAGGGATAATGTAGCATTCTAATGGTGAAAGAATTTTTGAAATCGGACCGGTCGTTTTTGAGCCTATTCGTTACATACAAAACAACAAAAATACAAATCTTTCCTCTTTATAATATTAGTGTAGATGTAGATAAGTGTAGATAGAATAGAAAAATCTTTATTTTGTGTGTTAAAAATCGAAATTTACAAAAGAGCTGTTACAATTTTGATGACAAAAAAGGCCACCACTCAGCATGTGCGGTAAGAACTCAAGCCCATACAGCGCTGGTTTTCGGTGGCGCCATACTGAGTAGAGCAGCAGCACACGTAGCTTGATATATTTGTATAACTTTTATTATTTTGGTCCCTTTATAAAACCCCATATCTTAACAACCCTCTATTCGATTTTACGATTTTACTCATATACCTTACCAGTAAATTTCTCAAGTACAAGCATCGACTTACTACATTTCATGCAGATCGGGTCAACGGTGCGAAAGTTATGGCCCGACAAACATACTTGAATAATATGCCAAATTGCCTAAGTTGACTGTAAGATTTTCGTTCGCTTCGCTCATTCAATCAAATACAGATAACAATGTGGTTCCAATAAAATCAAATTTAAAAGACAGATAGTTGGTAGTAAAGTAGGGACGTCTAAATATTTCAGTTGGCACATACACAGATTTTGTAGTAACTAGTTAATATTCCATTCGAGACAGTAGCCTTAACGCAAACCCAAAATGGTTATAGGAATCAAATCAAACAAAGTTTATTTTGCATCACAAAAACATAGGCAAAATACAGAGAAAATATTGTTTATGACAGCAAAATTGGTCGTCACTCAGCTCTGTGCTATAATAGTGTTTGATGCACTACTATCCCTCAGGATGCGGGAATTAAAAATCAAAACTTTGATGATATATTTAATAGACTTAGGCCTTTTTTTTTTTTTTTTTTTTTTTTTTTTCGCTGGGAAAAATGCGTTACGCATTCCCCCCCATTAGAGGATGGAGGGGATATGTGGGACTCCCCGGCCCGCGAGGAATAGACTTAGGCCTAATTTCACCATGCTCTGTTAGTTACTAATCAAGGATTAACAGGCAGCTAAATCTAACCTTAGATGTCAAACGCGTACATTTAGATATTTTTAACGGCCGTTTAATCCTTTGTTAATCTAACAGAGCATGGTGAAACTGGGCCCTAGGGCCGGTTAAATATGTCAAAATGTACGAGTTTGACAGCTAAGGTTAGATTTAACGGCCTGTTAATCTTTGATTAGTAACTAACAGAGCATGGTGAAATCAGCTCTTATCGTATTTAAATCCTTTAAAACTTAACAAGGGGAGATAGTTTATATGAACTGGGTTTAACTTCTCATGCTATAAAACTTCTAGATACTGTTAATGTTGCAAAAAATATTATCAAAGTTATGATTCCGATAGCTATTTTGGTTTCACGGTTTGAAAAAATGTTCTAGTTAGTCAACGGATGCGCATCAGATTCAGGCTGGCACTCGCTTTTATGTCCTTGTAGTAAGCGTCATTTTTGTTTGGCTTATCCGTGGGGAAAAACTAATGCTAGTAGCTCTATGCAAAACTTCTTGGAGCTCGGTAAAATGTGGTAATAACATAGTAAATAGACACATATGCTGAACATGAAGTGTTCCGGTTTGTAATATTTTTTTTATCTTTTAAATACTACCTAAGTTAACAGTAAATATTTTTAAAGCCCTATTGTTATGCCAAGGAAAACTGTTGAAAATCCCTAAATGTGAGAATATATAATAAAACATAGTAGTAATATGCTTGTTTATTTATTATAAAGAAATTAGAGTTTATTTTTTTTGGTCCCACCACCATTTTTATAATGCTCCCGTGATTAAAATAGTGCAAAGCTTGATTGAAACTGATTTTATAACAACATCAATAAATTATTGTAATTTTAGAAATACTCCATACTCGTATTTTATTGTGTTTCTGATCAGACTTTGCGTAAACTTAAACAATATCGTTTTCCTTCATGTCGTTCTTCCTGGTCGTCGCCTTGGTCCGTTGATTTATCAGTTTGTTGAGTTGATATCTGCAAAAAAAATATTTAAAAAATCAAGCTACACTCAAAATTATGGGACCATAAAAATCACGATAAAAAAACCACAGAAATTGGTTTCTGAATCGGACATTCCATTCAAAAGATATGACGAAATTAAAAATGTTAACGGCTCCACGGGTCACGCCCTGGGTGCGATTTCACTCACTCAAGGAGAATGACGTGCAAATGTATGAAATAAGTAGACGCGAGGCTCGAACCCACGGTTTAAGTTTATCCTAAAATGTTCAAAAAATTTATGACCACAGGCCGCTAGTCTACATCTACATCTACACTAATATTATAAAGAGGAAAGCTTTGTATTTTTGTATTTTTGTATGTAACGAATAGGCTCAAAAACTACTGGTCCGATTTCAAAAATTCTTTCACCATTAGAATGCTACATTATCCCTGAGTAACATAAGCTATATTATATTTTCAAAAAAATCAGGGATCCTTACTAAAACTCCAATAATGTAACCCAAGGTGGAAACCAAAAACCTTACATCGCGTGCGCTGCGAAAACTATTGATGATAGAACAAAATAATGTATTACGATTTTGTAGAACACGTCATCATCTACAAAAAATGTCCCGACAGCATATGTCTAACTATTATAGTTATGTCACAATAAGTGTTCTTCTACACTAATATTATAAAGAGGTAAACTTTGTATTTTTGTATTTTTGTATTTTTGTATGTAACGAATAGGCTCAAAAACTACTGGTCCGATTTCAAAAATTCTTTCACCATTAGAATGCTACATTATCCTTGAGTAACATAGGCTATATTATATTTTCAAAAAAATCAGGGATCCTTACTAAAACTTCAATAATGTAACCCAAGGTGGAAAACAAAAAACCTTACATCGCGTGCGCTGCGAAAACTATTGAAGATAGAACAAAATAATGTATTACGATTTTGTAGAACACGTTATCATCTACAAAAAATGTCGCGACAGCATATGTCTAACTATTATAGTTATGTCACAATAAGTGTTCTTTTATTATAAAAAATTAATTGAAATGCCTCCGCTAGAAAAGGGTCTTTATTTGTACCTTGGTATTAATCCTTATCCAAATAAATCATTTCATAATTAAGACGGTTTCAATACCTATAGATTACTTCTTAAATTTTTCAAATCGGACATTCCATTCAAAAGATATGACGAAATTAAAAATGTTTACGGGTCCACGGGTCATGCGCGTGGTGCGATTTCACTCAATCAAGGAGAAGCGCGTGCAAATGTATGAAATAAGTAGACGCGAGGCTCGAACCCACGGTCTAAGTTTATCCTAAAATGTTCAAAAAATTTATGACCACCCATGCGAAGCTGGGACAGGCCGCTAGTCTATTATAAAAAAATAATTGCTATGCCGCCGCTAGAAAAGGGTCTTTATTTGTACCTTGGTATTAATCCTTATCCAAATAAATCTTTTCATAATTATGACGGTTTCAATACCTATAGATTACTTCTTAAATTTTTCAAATCGGACATTCCATTCAAAAGATATGACGAAATTAAAAACGTTAACGGGTCCACGGGTCGCGCTCGGGGTGCGATTTCACTCTCTGGTGTGCAAATGTATGAAATAAGTAGACGCGAGGCTACTTAGACCCACGGTCTAAGTTTATCCTAAAATGTTCAAAAAATTTATGACCACCCATGCGAAGCTGGGACAGGCCGCTAGTAATTTATAATTCGATTCTATTATATTGTATGGAATCCAAGCTCCGATCCGGAATCTCACGCACGTTCGCATGTCGTATAAAAATATCGACCATCAACTTACTGTAGTGCTATTCCATAAACAACAAAATAACCTACTGAATTCGCGCTCCCATCGATCACGAGCTCCTTCTCACTTTTCCACAGTAAAAACAGTCACGCGGGTGGCGCTAGTGAATCCGCTGTCACTTGGGTGTGGGTTGTTAGGTTGATAGGAACTGCTGACCGTTGAACTTAAATGATTGCTTAACGTACCTTTAGTATACGATTACTGATCGCCGTTGTCTTCGGCAAGGGTAGAACCGCCTTCTTGGATTAAAATATGGGCCATCCGGGCCATCTGAGAGACCTGTAATTTATTCAAATTAAAGGCCGACTAAGTTTAAGAAGGCATAAGTGTTGTAAGGTGCTGTAAGAAAGTATAAATCTGAGTTGGGGCCTAATTTTGTCATATCATTCTGCACGGGACGGGACTTGCTAGGACCAAGTTTTTGTGTACTTTAGTAGGTACCTTATTTATTTTATTTGTTTGAATGTTTTTACTATAAATCTACTCTTTTTGTCTGAACAGTAGCTGTCCGTTCTGTATTTTGTATAATGTCATGTCTTTTTTACTGTATATTACGTTTTGTATCTGGCTAATTGTATTAAATAATTTTTTTTTTCTTTCAAATTCTACTTGGTGTTGTAACTTTTCAATACTTTATAAACCAAGCATAATCTTTTTTGAGATATAAAATAACATGCTTTTACTTACGCGATTCCATAAAAGATTGACGTATCACGTCAATGTCTTCACTTTCCCTGTATTTGGCTATTATAGACCTAAGCGTCGCAAGATCTTTGGAAGACATTGCTTTTGGCTTCTTGGTTTTCTTTTCGATTGGGAAGCAAATGTACTTGTAAGGACTACTAGGAGGACTAGTAGAAGTAGAATTTCCTTGTCCACCTGGAGATCCAGCAGAAGTTGAATTTCCTTGTCCACCTGGAGATCCGCCAGAAGTTGAGTTTCCTTGTCCACCTGGAGATCCACCTGGAGATCCACCTGGAGATCCACCTGGTGATCCTCCTGGAGATCCACCTGGAGATGCACCTGGAGATCCACCTGGGGATCCGCCTGGGGATCCGCCTGGGGATCCGCCTGGAGATCCGCCTGGAGATGCGCCAGTGGAGTTTCCTTGTCCACCTGGAGATCCACCTGGAGATGCGCCAGTCGAGTTTCCTTGTCCACCTTGAGATCCACCTGGAGATCCGCCTGGAGATCCGCCTGGAGATCCACTAGTTGAGTTTCCTTGTCCACCTGGAGATCCACCTGGAGATCCGCCTGGTGATCCGCCTGGAGATGCACCTGGAGATCCTCCTGGAGATCCACCTGGAGATGCACCTGGAGATCCGCCTGGAGATCCACTAGTTGAGTTTCCTTGTCCACCTGGAGATCCGCCTGGAGATCCACCTGGTGATCCACCTGGAGATCCGCCTGGAGACCCGCCTTGAGATCCTCCTGGAGATCCTCCTGGAGATCCACCTGGAGATGCACCTGGTGATCCGCCAGGAGATCCGCCTGGAGATCCGCCTGGTGATCCGCCTGGAGATGCACCTGGAGATCCGCCAGTCGAGTTTCCTTGTCCACCTTGAGATCCGCCTGGAGATCCGCCTGGAGACCCACCTGGAGATCCTCCTGGAGATCCACCTGGAGATGCACCTGGTGATCCGCCAGGAGATCCGCCTGGAGATCCACCTGGAGATCCGCTAGTCGAGTTTCCTTGTCCACCTGGAGATCCTCCTGGAGATCCACCTGGAGATGCACCTGGTGATCCGCCTGGAGATCCGCCTGGAGACCCGCCTGGTGATCCTCCTGGAGATCCGCTAGTCGAGTTTCCTTGTCCGCCTGGAGATCCGCCTGGTGATCCGCCTGGAGATGCACCTGGAGATCCTCCTGGAGATCCACCTTGAGATGCGCCTGGTGATCCGCCTGGAGATCCGCCAGTCGAGTTTCCTTGTCCACCTTGAGACCCGCCTGGTGATCCTCCTGGAGATCCGCTAGTCGAGTTTCCTTGTCCGCCTGGAGAGCCACCTTGAGACCCGCCTGGTGATCCTCCTGGAGATCCGCTAGTCGAGTTTCCTTGTCCGCCTGGAGATCCGCCTGGAGACCCGCCTGGAGATCCGCCTGGAGATCCTCCTGGAGATCCACCTGGAGATGCGCCTGGTGATCCGCCTGGAGATCCGCCAGTCGAGTTTCCTTGTCCACCTTGAGATCCGCCTGGAGATCCGCCTGGAGATCCGCCTGGAGATCCGCCTGGAGATCCACCTTGAGATCCGCCTGGAGATCCGCTAGTCGAGTTTCCTTGTCCGCCTGGAGATCCGCCTGGTGATCCGCCTGGAGATGCACCTGGAGATCCTCCTGGAGATCCGCCTGGAGATCCGCCTGGAGATGCACCTGGAGATCCGCCTGGTGATCCACTAGTTGAGTTTCCTTGTCCACCTTGAGATCCACCTGGAGATCCGCCTGGAGATCCGCCTGGAGATGCACCTGGTGATCCGCCAGTCGAGTTTCCTTGTCCACCTTGAGATCCGCCTGGAGATCCGCCTGGAGATCCGCCTGGAGATCCACCTTGAGATCCGCCTGGAGATCCGCTAGTCGAGTTTCCTTGTCCGCCTGGAGATCCGCCTGGTGATCCGCCTGGAGATGCACCTGGAGATCCTCCTGGAGATCCGCCTGGAGATCCGCCTGGAGATGCACCTGGAGATCCGCCTGGTGATCCACTAGTTGAGTTTCCTTGTCCACCTTGAGATCCACCTGGAGATCCGCCTGGAGATCCGCCTGGAGATGCACCTGGTGATCCGCCTGGAGATCCGCCTGGAGACCCGCCTGGTGATCCTCCTGGAGATCCGCTAGTCGAGTTTCCTTGTCCGCCTGGAGATCCGCCTGGTGATCCGCCTGGAGATCCGCCAGTCGAATTTCCTTGTCCACCTTGAGATCCGCCTGGAGATCCGCCTGGAGATCCGCCTGGAGACCCGCCTGGTGATCCTCCTGGAGATCCGCTAGTCGAGTTTCCTTGTCCGCCTGGAGATCCGCCTGGTGATCCGCCTGGAGATGCACCTGGAGATCCTCCTGGAGATCCACCTTGAGATGCGCCTAGTGATCCGCCTGGAGATCCGCCAGTCGAGTTTCCTTGTCCACCTTGAGACCCGCCTGGTGATCCTCCTGGAGATCCGCTAGTCGAGTTTCCTTGTCCGCCTGGAGAGCCACCTTGAGACCCGCCTGGTGATCCTCCTGGAGATCCGCTAGTCGAGTTTCCTTGTCCGCCTGGAGATCCGCCTGGAGACCCGCCTGGAGATCCGCCTGGAGATCCTCCTGGAGATCCACCTGGAGATGCACCTGGTGATCCGCCTGGAGATCCGCCAGTCGAGTTTCCTTGTCCACCTTGAGATCCGCCTGGAGATCCGCCTGGAGATCCGCCTGGAGATCCGCCTGGAGATCCACCTTGAGATCCGCCTGGAGATCCGCTAGTCGAGTTTCCTTGTCCGCCTGGAGATCCGCCTGGTGATCCGCCTGGAGATGCACCTGGAGATCCTCCTGGAGATCCGCCTGGAGATCCGCCTGGAGATGCACCTGGAGATCCGCCTGGTGATCCACTAGTTGAGTTTCCTTGTCCACCTTGAGATCCACCTGGAGATCCGCCTGGAGATCCGCCTGGAGATGCACCTGGTGATCCGCCAGTCGAGTTTCCTTGTCCACCTTGAGATCCGCCTGGAGATCCGCCTGGAGATCCGCCTGGAGATCCACCTTGAGATCCGCCTGGAGATCCGCTAGTCGAGTTTCCTTGTCCGCCTGGAGATCCGCCTGGTGATCCGCCTGGAGATGCACCTGGAGATCCTCCTGGAGATCCGCCTGGAGATCCGCCTGGAGATGCACCTGGAGATCCGCCTGGTGATCCACTAGTTGAGTTTCCTTGTCCACCTTGAGATCCACCTGGAGATCCGCCTGGAGATCCGCCTGGAGATGCACCTGGTGATCCGCCTGGAGATCCGCCTGGAGACCCGCCTGGTGATCCTCCTGGAGATCCGCTAGTCGAGTTTCCTTGTCCGCCTGGAGATCCGCCTGGTGATCCGCCTGGAGATCCGCCAGTCGAATTTCCTTGTCCACCTTGAGATCCGCCTGGAGATCCGCCTGGAGATCCGCTAGTCGAGTTTCCTTGTCCGCCTGGAGATCCGCCTGGTGATCCGCCTGGTGATCCGCCTGGAGATGCACCTGGAGATCCTCCTGGAGATCCACCTGGAGATGCGCCTGGTGATCCGCCTGGAGATCCGCCAGTCGAGTTTCCTTGTCCACCTTGAGATCCGCCAGGAGATCCGCCTGGAGACCCGCCTGGAGATCCTCCTGGAGATCCTCCTGGAGATCCACCTGGAGATCCACCTGGTGATCCGCTAGTCGAGTTTCCTTGTCCACCTGGAGATCCACCTGGAGATGCACCTGGAGATCCGCCTGGAGATCCGCCTGGAGATCCACTAGTCGAGTTTCCTTGTCCACCTTGAGATCCACCTGGAGATCCGCCTGGAGATCCGCCTTGAGATCCTCCTGGAGATCCACCTGGTGATGCACCTGGTGATCCGCCTGGAGATCCACCAGTCGAGTTTCCTTGTCCACCTTGAGACCCGCCTGGTGATCCTCCTGGAGATCCGCTAGTCGAGTTTCCTTGTCCACCTTGAGATCCGCCGGGAGAGCCACCTTGAGACCCGCCTGGTGATCCTCCTGGAGATCCGCTAGTCGAGTTTCCTTGTCCGCCTGGAGATCCGCCTGGTGATCCGCCTGGAGATGCACCTGGAGATCCTCCTGGAGATCCACCTGGAGATGCACCTGGTGATCCACCTGGAGATCCGCCAGTCGAGTTTCCTTGTCCACCTTGAGACCCGCCTGGTGATCCTCCTGGAGATCCGCCAGTCGAGTTTCCTTGTCCACCTTGAGATCCGCCTGGAGATGCACCTGGAGATCCTCCTGGAGATCCACCTGGAGATGCGCCTGGTGATCCGCCTGGAGATGCGCCTGGTGATCCGCCTGGAGATCCGCCAGTCGAGTTTCCTTGTCCACCTTGAGATCCGCCTGGAGATCCGCCTGGAGATCCGCCTGGAGATCCGCCTGGAGATCCACCTTGAGATCCGCCTGGAGATCCGCTAGTCGAGTTTCCTTGTCCGCCTGGAGATCCGCCTGGTGATCCGCCTGGAGATGCACCTGGAGATCCTCCTGGAGATCCGCCTGGAGATCCGCCTGGAGATGCACCTGGAGATCCGCCTGGTGATCCACTAGTTGAGTTTCCTTGTCCACCTTGAGATCCACCTGGAGATCCGCCTGGAGATCCGCCTGGAGATGCACCTGGTGATCCGCCAGTCGAGTTTCCTTGTCCACCTTGAGATCCGCCTGGAGATCCGCCTGGAGATCCGCCTGGAGATCCACCTTGAGATCCGCCTGGAGATCCGCTAGTCGAGTTTCCTTGTCCGCCTGGAGATCCGCCTGGTGATCCGCCTGGAGATGCACCTGGAGATCCTCCTGGAGATCCGCCTGGAGATCCGCCTGGAGATGCACCTGGAGATCCGCCTGGTGATCCACTAGTTGAGTTTCCTTGTCCACCTTGAGATCCACCTGGAGATCCGCCTGGAGATCCGCCTGGAGATGCACCTGGTGATCCGCCTGGAGATCCGCCTGGAGACCCGCCTGGTGATCCTCCTGGAGATCCGCTAGTCGAGTTTCCTTGTCCGCCTGGAGATCCGCCTGGTGATCCGCCTGGAGATCCGCCAGTCGAATTTCCTTGTCCACCTTGAGATCCGCCTGGAGATCCGCCTGGAGATCCGCTAGTCGAGTTTCCTTGTCCGCCTGGAGATCCGCCTGGTGATCCGCCTGGTGATCCGCCTGGAGATGCACCTGGAGATCCTCCTGGAGATCCGCCTGGTGATCCGCCTGGAGATCCGCCAGTCGAATTTCCTTGTCCACCTTGAGATCCGCCTGGAGATCCGCCTGGAGATCCGCTAGTCGAGTTTCCTTGTCCGCCTGGAGATCCGCCTGGTGATCCGCCTGGTGATCCGCCTGGAGATGCACCTGGAGATCCTCCTGGAGATCCACCTGGAGATGCGCCTGGTGATCCGCCTGGAGATCCGCCAGTCGAGTTTCCTTGTCCACCTTGAGATCCGCCAGGAGATCCGCCTGGAGACCCGCCTGGAGATCCTCCTGGAGATCCTCCTGGAGATCCACCTGGAGATCCACCTGGTGATCCGCTAGTCGAGTTTCCTTGTCCACCTGGAGATCCACCTGGAGATGCACCTGGAGATCCGCCTGGAGATCCGCCTGGAGATCCACTAGTCGAGTTTCCTTGTCCACCTTGAGATCCACCTGGAGATCCGCCTGGAGATCCGCCTTGAGATCCTCCTGGAGATCCACCTGGTGATGCACCTGGTGATCCGCCTGGAGATCCACCAGTCGAGTTTCCTTGTCCACCTTGAGACCCGCCTGGTGATCCTCCTGGAGATCCGCTAGTCGAGTTTCCTTGTCCACCTTGAGATCCGCCGGGAGAGCCACCTTGAGACCCGCCTGGTGATCCTCCTGGAGATCCACCTGGTGATGCACCTGGTGATCCGCCTGGAGATCCACCAGTCGAGTTTCCTTGTCCACCTTGAGACCCGCCTGGTGATCCTCCTGGAGATCCGCTAGTCGAGTTTCCTTGTCCGCCTGGAGATCCGCCTGGTGATCCGCCTGGAGATGCACCTGGAGATCCTCCTGGAGATCCACCTGGAGATGCGCCTGGTGATCCGCCTGGAGATCCGCCAGTCGAGTTTCCTTGTCCACCTTGAGATCCGCCTGGAGATGCACCTGGAGATCCGCCTGGAGATCCTCCTGGAGATCCACCTGGAGATGCGCCTGGTGATCCGCCTGGAGATCCGCCAGTCGAGTTTCCTTGTCCACCTTGAGATCCGCCTGGAGATCCGCCTGGAGATCCGCCTGGAGATCCGCCTGGAGATCCACCTTGAGATCCGCCTGGAGATCCGCCTTGAGATCCTCCTGGAGATCCACCTGGTGATGCACCTGGTGATCCGCCTGGAGATCCACCAGTCGAGTTTCCTTGTCCACCTTGAGACCCGCCTGGTGATCCTCCTGGAGATCCGCTAGTCGAGTTTCCTTGTCCGCCTGGAGATCCGCCTGGTGATCCGCCTGGAGATGCACCTGGAGATCCTCCTGGAGATCCACCTGGAGATGCGCCTGGTGATCCGCCTGGAGATCCGCCAGTCGAGTTTCCTTGTCCACCTTGAGATCCGCCTGGAGATCCACCTGAAGATCCGCCTGGAGATCCGCCTGGAGACCCGCCTTGAGATCCTCCTGGAGATCCACCTGGAGATGCACCTGGAGATCCGCCTGGTGATCCACTAGTTGAGTTTCCTTGTCCACCTGGAGATCCACCTGGAGATCCGCCTGGTGATACGCCTGGAGATGCACCTGGAGATCCTCCTGGAGATCCACCTGGAGATGCGCCTGGTGATCCGCCTGGAGATCCGCCAGTCGAGTTTCCTTGTCCACCTTGAGACCCGCCTGGTGATCCTCCTGGAGATCCGCTAGTCGAGTTTCCTTGTCCACCTTGAGATCCGCCGGGAGAGCCACCTTGAGACCCGCCTGGTGATCCTCCTGGAGATCCGCTAGTCGAGTTTCCTTGTCCGCCTGGAGATCCGCCTGGTGATCCGCCTGGAGATGCACCTGGAGATCCTCCTGGAGATCCACCTGGAGATGCACCTGGTGATCCACCTGGAGATCCGCCAGTCGAGTTTCCTTGTCCACCTTGAGACCCGCCTGGTGATCCTCCTGGAGATCCGCCAGTCGAGTTTCCTTGTCCACCTTGAGATCCGCCTGGAGATGCACCTGGAGATCCGCTAGTCGAGTTTCCTTGTCCGCCTGGAGATCCGCCTGGTGATCCGCCTGGAGATGCACCTGGAGATCCTCCTGGAGATCCACCTGGAGATGCGCCTGGTGATCCGCCTGGAGATCCGCCAGTCGAGTTTCCTTGTCCACCTTGAGATCCGCCTGGAGATCCGCTAGTCGAGTTTCCTTGTCCACCTTGAGATCCGCCTGGAGAGCCCCCTGGAGACCCGCCTGGAGATCCTCCTGGAGATCCACCTGGTGATCCGCCAGGAGATCCGCCTGGAGATGCACCTGGAGATCCTCCTGGAGATCCACCTGGAGATGCACCTGGTGATCCGCCTGGAGATCCGCCTGGTGATCCGCCTGGAGATGCACCTGGAGATCCTCCTGGAGATCCACCTGGAGATCCACCAGTCGAGTTTCCTTGTCCACCTTGAGACCCGCCTGGTGATCCTCCTGGAGATCCGCTAGTCGAGTTTCCTTGTCCGCCTGGAGATCCGCCTGGTGATCCGCCTGGAGATGCACCTGGAGATCCTCCTGGTGATCCACTAGTTGAGTTTCCTTGTCCACCTGGAGATCCACCTGGAGATCCGCCTGGTGATCCGCCTGGAGATGCACCTGGAGATCCTCCTGGAGATCCACCTGGAGATGCACCTGGTGATCCACCTGGAGATCCGCCAGTCGAGTTTCCTTGTCCACCTTGAGACCCGCCTGGTGATCCTCCTGGAGATCCGCCAGTCGAGTTTCCTTGTCCACCTTGAGATCCGCCTGGAGATGCACCTGGAGATCCTCCTGGAGATCCACCTGGAGATGCGCCTGGTGATCCGCCTGGAGATCCGCCTGGAGACCCGCCTGGAGATCCGCCTGGAGATCCGCCTGGAGAGCCACCTGGAGACCCGCCTGGTGATCCGCCTGGAGATCCGCCAGTCGAGTTTCCTTGTCCACCTGGAGATCCACCTGGAGATGCACCTGGTGATCCGCCAGGAGATCCGCCTGGAGACCCGACTTGAGATCCTCCTGGAGATGCACCTGGAGATCCTCCTGGAGATCCACCTGGAGATGCGCCTGGTGATCCGCCTGGAGATCCGCCTGGAGATCCTCCTGGAGATCCACCTGGAGATGCACCTGGAGATCCGCCTGGGGATCCACTAGTTGAGTTTCCTTGTCCACCTGGAGATCCACCTGGAGATCCGCCAGTCGAGTTTCCTTGTCCACCTTGAGATCCGCCTGGAGATCCGCTAGTCGAGTTTCCTTGTCCACCTTGAGATCCGCCTGGAGAGCCCCCTGGAGACCCGCCTGGAGATCCTCCTGGAGATCCACCTGGTGATCCGCCAGGAGATCCGCCTGGAGATGCACCTGGAGATCCTCCTGGAGATCCACCTGGAGATGCACCTGGTGATCCGCCTGGAGATCCGCCTGGTGATCCGCCTGGAGATGCACCTGGAGATCCTCCTGGAGATCCACCTGGAGATCCACCAGTCGAGTTTCCTTGTCCACCTTGAGACCCGCCTGGTGATCCTCCTGGAGATCCGCTAGTCGAGTTTCCTTGTCCGCCTGGAGATCCGCCTGGTGATCCGCCTGGAGATGCACCTGGAGATCCTCCTGGTGATCCACTAGTTGAGTTTCCTTGTCCACCTGGAGATCCACCTGGAGATCCGCCTGGTGATCCGCCTGGAGATGCACCTGGAGATCCTCCTGGAGATCCACCTGGAGATGCACCTGGTGATCCACCTGGAGATCCGCCAGTCGAGTTTCCTTGTCCACCTTGAGACCCGCCTGGTGATCCTCCTGGAGATCCGCCAGTCGAGTTTCCTTGTCCACCTTGAGATCCGCCTGGAGATGCACCTGGAGATCCTCCTGGAGATCCACCTGGAGATGCGCCTGGTGATCCGCCTGGAGATCCGCCTGGAGACCCGCCTGGAGATCCGCCTGGAGATCCTCCTGGAGATCCACCTGGAGATGCGCCTGGTGATCCGCCTGGAGATCCGCCAGTCGAGTTTCCTTGTCCACCTTGAGATCCGCCTGGAGATCCGCCTGGAGATCCGCCTGGAGATCCGCCTGGAGATCCACCTTGAGATCCGCCTGGAGATCCGCCTGGAGATCCGCCTGGAGATCCGCCAGTCGAGTTTCCTTGTCCACCTTGAGATCCGCCTGGAGAGCCACCTGGAGACCCGCCTGGAGATCCTCCTGGAGATCCACCTGGTGATCCGCCAGGAGATCCGCCTGGTGATGCACCTGGAGATCCTCCTGGAGATCCACCTGGAGATGCACCTGGTGATCCGCCTGGAGATCCGCCAGTCGAGTTTCCTTGTCCACCTGGAGATCCGCCTGGAGACCCGCCTGGAGATCCGCCTGGAGATCCTCCTGGAGATCCACCTGGAGATGCGCCTGGTGATCCGCCTGGAGATCCGCTAGTCGAGTTTCCTTGTCCACCTGGAGATCCACCTGGAGATGCACCTGGTGATCCGCCAGGAGATCCGCCTGGAGACCCGACTTGAGATCCTCCTGGAGATGCACCTGGAGATCCTCCTGGAGATCCACCTGGAGATGCGCCTGGTGATCCGCCTGGAGATCCGCCTGGAGATCCTCCTGGAGATCCACCTGGAGATGCACCTGGAGATCCGCCTGGGGATCCACTAGTTGAGTTTCCTTGTCCACCTGGAGATCCACCTGGAGATCCGCCTGGTGATCCGCCTGGAGATGCACCTGGAGATCCTCCTGGAGATCCACCTGGAGATGCGCCTGGTGATCCGCCTGGAGATCCGCCTGGAGACCCGCCTGGAGATCCGCCTGGAGATCCTCCTGGAGATCCACCTGAAGATGCGCCTGGTGATCCGCCTGGAGATCCGCCAGTCGAGTTTCCTTGTCCACCTTGAGATCCGCCTGGAGATCCGCCTGGAGATCCGCCTGGAGATCCACCTTGAGATCCGCCTGGAGATCCGCCTGGAGATCCACCAGTCGAGTTTCCTTGTCCACCTTGAGATCCGCCTGGAGATCCGCCTGGAGACCCGCCTGGAGATCCTCCTGGAGATCCTCCTGGAGACCCGCCTGGAGATCCGCCTTGAGATCCTCCTGGAGATCCACCTGGTGATGCGCCTGGTGATCCGCCTGGAGATCCACCAGTCGAGTTTCCTTGTCCACCTTGAGACCCGCCTGGTGATCCTCCTGGAGATCCGCTAGTCGAGTTTCCTTGTCCGCCTGGAGATCCGCCTGGTGATCCGCCTGGAGATGCACCTGGAGATCCTCCTGGAGATCCACCTGGAGATGCGCCTGGTGATCCGCCTGGAGATCCGCCAGTCGAGTTTCCTTGTCCACCTTGAGATCCGCCTGGAGATCCGCCTGAAGATCCACCTGGAGATCCGCCTGGAGATGCACCTGGAGATCCTCCTGGAGATCCACCTGGAGATGCGCCAGGTGATCCGCCTGGAGATCCGCCAGTCGAGTTTCCTTGTCCACCTTGGGATCCGCCTGGAGATCCGCCTGGAGATCCGCCAGTCGAGTTTCCTTGTCCACCTTGAGATCCGCCTGGAGAACCGCCTGGAGACCCGCCTGGAGATCCTCCTGGAGATCCTCCTGGAGATCCACCTGGAGATCCACCTGGTGATCCGCCAGGAGATTCGCCTGGAGATCCGCCTGGAGATCCACTAGTCGAGTTTCCTTGTCCACCTGGAGATCCACCTGGAGATGCACCTGGTGATCCGCCAGGAGATCCGCCTGGAGATCCGCCTGGAGATCCGCTAGTCGAGTTTCCTTGTCCACCTTGAGATCCACCTGGAGATCCGCCTGGAGATCCGCCTGGAGAACCGCCTTGAGATCCTCCTGGAGATCCACCTGGAGATGCACCTGGAGATCCGCCTGGTGATCCACTAGTTGAGTTTCCTTGTCCACCTGGAGATCCACCTGGAGATCCGCCTGGTGATCCGCCTGGAGATGCACCTGGAGATCCTCCTGGAGATCCACCTGGAGATGCGCCTGGTGATCCGCCTGGAGATCCGCCATTCGAGTTTCCTTGTCCACCTTGAGACCCGCCTGGTGATCCTCCTGGAGATCCGCTAGTCGAGTTTCCTTGTCCGCCTGGAGATCCGCCTGGTGATCCGCCTGGAGATGCACCTGGAGATCCTCCTGGAGATCCACCTGGAGATGCGCCTGGTGATCCGCCTGGAGATCCGCCAGTCGAGTTTCCTTGTCCACCTTGAGATCCGCCAGGAGATCCTCCTGGAGATCCACCTGGGGATGCACCTGGTGATCCACCTGGAGATCCACCAGTCGAGTTTCCTTGTCCACCTTGAGATCCGCCTGGAGATCCGCCTGGAGATGCACCTGGAGATCCGCCTGGGGATCCACTAGTTGAGTTTCCTTGTCCACCTGGAGATCCACCTGGAGATCCGCCTGGTGATCCGCCTGGAGATGCACCTGGAGATCCTCCTGGAGATCCACCTGGAGATGCGCCTGGTGATCCGCCTGGAGATCCGCCTGGAGACCCGCCTGGAGATCCGCCTGGAGATCCTCCTGGAGATCCACCTGAAGATGCGCCTGGTGATCCGCCTGGAGATCCGCCAGTCGAGTTTCCTTGTCCACCTTGAGATCCGCCTGGAGATCCTCCTGGAGATCCACCTGGGGATGCACCTGGTGATCCACCTGGAGATCCACCAGTCGAGTTTCCTTGTCCACCTTGAGATCCGCCTGGAGATCCGCCTGGAGATCCGCTAGTCGAGTTTCCTTGTCCACCTGGAGACCCGCCTGGAGATCCTCCTGGAGATCCACCTGGAGATGCACCTGGTGATCCGCCTGGAGATCCGCCTGGAGACCCACCTGGAGATCCGCTAGTCGAGTTTCCTTGTCCACCTGGAGACCCGCCTGGAGATCCTCCTGGAGATCCGCCTGGAGATCCACTAGTTGAGTTTCCTTGTCCACCTGGAGATGCACCTGGAGATCCTCCTGGAGATACTCCTGGAGATCCACCTGGAGATCCGCCTGGTGATCCGCCTGGAGATGCACCTGGAGATCCTCCTGGAGATCCACCTGGAGATGCGCCTGGTGATCCGCCTGGAGATCCACCAGTCGAGTTTCCTTGTCCACCTTGAGACCCGCCTGGTGATCCTCCTGGAGATCCGCTAGTCGAGTTTCCTTGTCCACCTGGAGATCCGCCTGGTGATCCGCCTGGAGATCCAGCTGGAGATCCGCCTGGAGGTTTGTTTCCTGGTTGGCGTGGTCTTCTGCGGCCAGCAGCTGAAACGTGTTTTATACTTAATGCAATCGCCTCTATTTTTTAAAACACGTTTTTTACAGAAAACGTGTTTTAATTAACTTTGAGTTAAAGAAAGAAAGAAAGAAAATACATTTATTTGACATCCATACATACAAAAAATAAAACAGAACGGACAGGTAAAGACAAACAGAATACCTAACTACCAACAAAAAAACACATAACAAAAAAAAGAAAAAAAAAAAACCTGTCCCGTCCCGTTGCAGTGGTATGCCAAAAAGGCCCAGACTCAGCTTTTGCTGCTTAACAAAGTAGAATCTACCTTGCCAAGCAGCGCTGGTTTTCAGTCAGAGCCTTGAATAGGGTAGTTAGTACCTATCTTCTTGGAACTGAGAGATCTGAATCCCTTCATTATCTACCATGCCTGGAGACCAAAGTCGTAAAGTTGTGTCTGTTCGGTTTAAGTTTCTGTGACCTATTAACATTAGTTTTCAAGATTTGTGTTCGTTATCTTTGTATAATTTCACAATTGATTTTAATCTTAGTAATTATGGACAATCGACTCCATTTTAATATTTGTAAGTCATTATCATTATTTAGACGATACAGACACAAACATCAACGTCAAAATGATGGTCTTATTATGAGGATATCGAGCCAACAACCAAAGGCAGAGCAAATCTACAATAGGTGAGTTGTATCTAAATAATAACGTGTAACATAAATACCCTTATAAGGATAAAGACTACTTACAAATACAAATATAAAATAATTATAAATACTTTGACGTGTCCTAAGTTTGAATACTTCGTTTTCGAAATTCCTATACAAAAGTAAAATTAATATTATCTCAGAAATTTGCAACAACCCTTACAATGTGTACGTGAACATGATACATACGCTGTTTGCGTTTACTAATTGGTGGTAGTTCTCGTATATTTCGGGCCGCGTCTTGTTGTGTTAGTTTCATTTTGGAGGAAAGTTTAAGAGGCATTTCATGAATGAAGAAAACTTTGAAATTTAAAAAGTTTTAGAATAAAAGTTGTTTGCCATGACCTGTAGAATACCCTGCTTACGGGGTTACTGGGGTACTATGTTACACATTGTATAAATAGAGAAATTAAATAAATTAATAATGATATAATAAACGTACCTGCACTGCTTCCAGATGAAGAAGCTGCATTACCATTGTCACTAGAAGCTAAATAAATAATAATTGATTATTTTTTATTCTTATTTATTGACAGTTATATACAACGTGTTTATTAAGAGTTGTAGGGATCCGAAAGCAGGATATTCTACCGGTCATAACGAACAACTTTTGTTCTATGACTTTTAAAATTTCAAAGTTTTTCATTCATAAAATGCCTCTTAAACTTTTATGTAAAATGAATCTAAACGCATCATGAGGCAGCCCTATTTACAGCTGTTCTTTGACCTCTAGTTGTGAACTTAGATAAAATAGGTAACAGAACTACCACCAATTACCTAGTAATGTGCCTACCTAATAATGATGTTGCTGTTTTTAAAGATCTTGGTATGTAAAAGAAATATTTTCGCGACTGTAATCCCTAGTCACGGTAAACATTCTCTGAGATCTTTGGTACTAATACCTATTCAGTAACTAGGTACCTACGTGGCTACGTACTCAATATTTAATAGAATATTTATTTTTGTTTGATTACTAGATGTCGTAAAGCAATGTTTATGATATTCATAGTTCTTTAAATTGTAACATGTTACTTTACCACCATGGTTCATTGACACCACAAAATTATTCAACTACAATTATTTTGGGAAGTGTCTAGTCTGTCCTATTTAATCTTTGACATACCTGTCTGTCATTGGTTGCATTTAAAAACGCATATCCAATCAGGACGGCCGACGGCCGCCGATCAGTGTTACCATTTGTGGCAGATTTCTGCCATTTGGCAGATTTTAAATATTTCAAGAAAAATCTTATTAGTTTGAATTTTTAATGAAATAATATTTATAATTTATTTATTTTTTACCGAACTGGAAACTTCTTATTCTTTTTTACCTTTATTGATTTGGTTTCTAAACAACTTCTATCTCGTTTTAGATAACTGCAAACCGTTACAAACGATCAAAAGATAGTAACTGAATGTAATGTAGGTATTTAATTTATTCCGTAGCCACGAAGGAGATGGTATGAAGTCATATTTTTGGTATTTTTATCGTCAAGCTTGGTAGATTTTGACAGATTTTTTGGCAGGTGTGTGGTAGAACCGCTACTTTTGAGATGGTCACCCTGTTTGTGTTTACATGCGTTGTTGTACATTGTTTGGTTGAGAAAATGTCATCAAACGTGATAAAATGGTGATTGTTATGTAAAAAGCCGTCGTCAGTCAGTGTGTGTATGAGCAGTGCCTACGAGGTAATGGTTTAGTGTGAAGTTTGAAGCCTGTGTCGTGCGAAATCTCGCAAACTTACCAAAATCCAGTTTTATCCAGTGTTATTATAGCCAGTAAATAATGACAAAATCCATAGGAACCAGTAAAAATATCGTGTCAGGGGATTGGCGGCGTACCTACCTACCTACCGAAAGGTAAGTATTTCAAATTATCTCGTAGGTTATCGTTGTTTTTTTCTTTCCTAGATAGAAGCGCGCGTGCGTGTGACCTTGACACGTACACAGAAAGGGCTGTTGCAAATTTCTGAGAAAATATTAATTTTACTTTTCTATGGGAATTTCGAAAACGATGTATCCAACCGTTGCACACGTCAAAGTATTCCAGTGCTTGGTCTAAATACACGCTCTTTGTTTTCCTACATAACTTCATCAACACGTTGTATACATATTATCACTAACTTATACAAGGTGTAACGTCATGCTCCACATTAAATTGAGACACCTAATCGTAATTGTTATTTTAGATTTTAAAAGTTTATAAAAAATACTGGATATTTATCGAGCAATCAATACTTTTTCAATAAATAATTTTTAAACAACCTGTACTATAATCACCGGTGCTGAGATAAATTTTCCGGGTTCACGAAATCATAATGTCGCCGGAAGGCGAGCGCGATGTATGTACTATGTTTTTATGCATATTTTTTTGTGCACGGCAATGAATGAAAATACGTTACATTGTTTGTATCTTTTTTTAAAACAATACCAGACAGTAGCACTACATGTGTATTAATTTAATGTCATACAAGCCGTTACACGTTGTATATGTCTGCTAAAATTTTTTTTTAAATACATACCACTGCTTCCTGAAGAAGTACTCGTATCACCGTTTCCAGCACTGGCAGCTATACAACAAATAATAATACAATTTTTATCAAGTAATTTTGATACTCTTTTATTCAAAAAATTTATAACGACATTATACATGAATTTTAAATAATTTATGTTTGCTAAATAATGTTCCAAAATACATACCACTGCTTCCTGAAGAAGTACTTGCTTCACCTTTATCAGCACTAGCAGCTACACAAAAAATTATAATATTATTTATATTAAGAAATTTTGATACTGCTATATTCAAAAAGTAAACAACGACGTTAAACATGAATATTAAATTATTTATGTTTGCTTAATAATGTTATAAAATACATACATAAAAAAACAAGTTATTTTGATACTCATTTATCCAAAAAGTTAATAATAACGTTGAACATGAAATTTAAACTATTTATGTTTGCTGAATAATTTTATAAAATACATACCACCACTGCTTCCCGAAGAAGTATCACCATTACCACTGGCAGCTACACAAATAAAAATAAAATTATTTTTATAAAGTGTTTTATACCCCTTTATTAAAAAAGTAAATAACGACGTTAAATATGAATCTTTAACTATTTAAGTTTGCTAAATAAATAATGTTAAATAATACATACCACTGCTTCCTGAAGAAGTACTCGCTTCACCATTATCAGCACTAGCAGCTACACAAAAAATAATAATATTATTTATATCAAGAAATTTTGATACTGCTATATTCAAAAAGTAAATAACGACGTTAAATATGAATCTTTAACTATTTATGCTTGCTAAATAAATAATGTAAAATAATACATACCACTGCTTCCTGAAGAAGTACTCGCTTCACCATTATCAGCACTAGCAGCTACACAAAAAATAATAATATTATTTATATCAAGAAATTTTGATACTGCTATATTCATAAAGTAAATAACGACGTTAAACATGAATATTAAACTATTTATGTTTGTTAGATAATGTTATAAAATACATACCACCACTGCTTCCCGAAGAAGTATCACCATCACCACTGGCAGCTACACAAATAATAATAAAATTATTTTTATAAAGTGTTTTATACCCCTTTATTAAAAGAGTAAATAACGACGTTAAATATGAATCTTTAACTATTTATGCTTGCTAAATTAATAATGTTAATTATTACATACCACTGCTTCCTGAAGAAGTACTCGCTTCACCATTATCAGCACTAGCAGCTGCACAAAAAATAATAATCTTATTTATATCAAGAAATTTTGATACTGCTATATTCAAAAAGTAAATAACGACGTTAAATATGAATCTTTAACTATTTATGCTTGCTAAATAAATAATGTAAAATAATACATACCACTGCTTCCTGAAGAAGTACTCGCTTCACCATTATCAGCACTAGCAGCTACACAAAAAATAATAATATTATTTATATCAAGAAATTTTGATACTGCTATATTAAAAAAGTAAATAACGACGTTAAACATGATTATTAAACTATTTATGTTTGCTAGATAATGTTATAAAACACATACCACCACTGCTTCCCGAAGAAGTATCACCATCACCACTGGCAGCTACACAAATAATAATAAAATTATTTTTATCAAGTGCTTTATACCTAAAATATTTATTTTTGCGAGATAATGTTTTTAAATACATACCAGCACTGCTTCCCGAAGTAGTAGTACCATTATTACCACTGGAAGCTACAAAAAAAACAAGTAATTTTTATGCTGTTTTATTACTTACACGTCGCTTAGTAGTTTGGGTACATATTGCTCGATATTGAAAATGGCAACGGGTAGACGCTTGAAATATTCACAGAACATTTAGTTAATATTCACTTTAAAAATAAATAATTAAATTAAAATAAAATAAATATTTAACATGGGCAAAAAAAACATTTTTTTGCCGTTTTTATAGATAATGGTACGGAACCTTTCGTGCGTGAGTCCGACTCGCACTTGTCCCGATTTATTTTTTGTCGTTGTATGGTGGTTGATTGGTATATCAAAGATTTTAAAACTAAGAAAACTAAGAGAGCTTTGTAATTTATTTGATTTTTATTATCCCTAACATTCACTGAAGTTTTATATTTCAAACTTCGGCCTGCTTCCACTCTAAATATTGCCATGCCCTAAACTAAAGAGCTTATTATGTTAACCACCATTTTCAACCAGAACTCACCATGTAATATAATAATTACTATAAACTAGTAGTTCGCCCTAGTTTAAATTTTATGTATGTATATAGTAATAAGGTTGAATATCGCTGGGATACGATAACGCGACAATTGTCAACATTCATTCATGATTCGAATTGTTCCTATGCTGTGCTGTTGAGTATGTTTGGTTTTGAGTTGAATATTTGCACTAATATACTTACATGAGCTTGAAGAGCTTGTCGATGTTGTCGTCCCACCAGAAGAAGAAGCTGTTAAATTAAATTGTAATAGTCAGTATTTATTTTGTCAACTCAACCCTACCTAGCTCCAAACTAAGTAAAGCTAGTGTACCGAATGGAAACCATATAGCCAAGGGCTTCGCCAACCTATGGCCCAGGGGAGGGGGTAAGTTAATATTGTGGAGGATGAGAAAAATATGAATTGTAGGTACAGTCATGAGCATGAAGCTTTACAGCTTGTAGCGCGAGTCTTTGCCTCTATGGCGATTGTAATAAGAATGATCCCAACTTAGGCCTTAGGACTTTGGTTTCTTTACAGTTGGCTACATTTTTTTTTATATCCAGGGGGGGGGAGGTGGCAACTGGCCCTCCCTGCCCCCCTTTGGCAACGCCCTTGCATTCAGCTGATATAATCATTAGAAACTGTATTACTTGGTTTGCTCCAAACTGAGATCTTGTGATGACCGCTCCGGTTTAACATTGTTACCAAGCACAATATTGGAACATCTGACTACTTACTTGGTATGGAAACCTAGATTTAGCTCGATTGGCCTATTTGTTGAAGAGTTCCGTTGAACAGATCTTATCTTTACTATCATACAGGTCACTGTCACCATTTTATTACTATTAAATATCTGCTTAATTTATTCTTGGGAACAATTACCAAGAAAAAGCAAAGGAACTTCCCGACCAGTAATAGAATTACGAAGCCAACAAAACTGTATTCTCTTTGTATTGGTTATTTTTATGATATCTGTTTTTGATAGTATTTAAAAAAAAAACACTTTCTATTACTAGTTTTAAAACTTTTGCAAGCTACTGGGCTCTATAGAGGAAAATTTTCAGATGTCACATTTCGAGCACAAATAAATTATGTGTATACATCTTAGAATCTTAGTGTAGGCAACTGTACATGTCGTTTAAAAACGTTTTTCAGTCGCTTGTATACAAAAACTCACATGAAGATGAGGAAGATGAGCTGGTTACGTCATCATCATCTTCGTTTGATGGATAGTCTGTAAAAATAATATTTTAATTGAACCCTCATAATATATATATACATATGCATATAATAATATGCTTTCTAAAATTTAAACAACTATTAAAAGTTTCCTAATTGACATGCATATTTATTTTATTAAAAACTGTATTTACCATCGTAATAGCTGTAATTATCTGTAAATGAAAAAAAAGAGATAATTATATACACCTTTAAACACAGATCTAGTTGAAACTTGTAAATTTGAGACACTAGTTCAAAATAAACCGATCTCTTTAGAGCTGGAGACCTTATCCCTTTATATTATCGTACGCTTAGACACCCTTAAAGAATCTGAGTTGGCACTTGGTGCTAAAAGATCTGAGGGTTAATCCATCGTGGGGAAGTCGTGAAGCTGTTTTTATTTTCTTGGGGAAGTCGTGAAGCTGTTTTTATTTTCTTGGGGAAGTCGCGAAGCTGTTTTTATTTTCTGCTATTTTCATTCCCATTCCCGATACAGTACGAAGATGTGATGGCTGAACCTGATCGTACTTTATCGTTAAAATCCTGTCCATCCAAAGGTTGTCTGGAAGAGATCGCTCATAGCGATAAGACCGCTCATTATACTGCAATGTAGATTGAATTAATTCTTATAATGTTGTGCTATTTTCTTGTGGTTATTGTATAAAGAGTTCTATCTATCGTGGAACTGGCACCTAGAGTCACCTAGCTTTAAGACGTTTCAAAGTGATCCTTGTGATTTTATTGAATAAATACCTATTGACTTTGACTTTGACTTTGACTTTGAGGCACTTTCAGTGTAGGTTAATAACTGCCTTATAATGAAAAATATTACCTCCTTCCGTAGAAGTAGCAGATTGGCCTTGGTCATTGGAATTTTCTGAAAATATTTAGTAGGGTCAACACTGTAGGTTACACAAAAGGAAACGGTTTTAAGAGTAGTAGAGCTCTTTGTGAAGGTATCTCGTTGCTGTATTTCGGTTTGAAGGGTGTGATCGCAGGTGCACGAGCCTTAACATCTGTATGCCTCAAGTTTTTATCGAAGTTGTTTTAGGTGATGGTTACTACTAAACATCAGGAGGATCATCTGCTTGTTCCATCAGCAAGTAGTATAAAAAAAAAACTTTAATATTCTGGTCATTGAACGAATCCATTTACATCATACTAATAAGGCTGTCCCATATTTTAGATTTTAAAAGTAAGATAGGAAGGTCATTATTGTGGATGGAAAATCATTGACTGTTTCATAGACAACCATAATTACCTTGGGTCAAAGCCGGAGCTTGCGTGTTCGAATTTTCTGTAAAAAACACAAGCTTAAATAGTATTGTATACAGAAAGAATAAAAGGTTTTGTGTCTGAGCACATACAACGCGGTACTAGAGCAACACACAAAGACAAGTAATACTAAACTTTGTATCAGTTAAACTATCTCTAGATTATTTACAACGGTCTGCAGATAGCTCAACTGTTTCATGTGTATTTTGTACATTTTGTAAAAAAAATAAGAAATAATGAATTCATTTTAAATTAATATATAACTTTGAATGATATGAATAAAAATTACTTACCATTGCATAGTAATCCCAAGGGTAATATAGCTAGAACAGCTAATGCTGCCCAATGTTGTGACCCCATCTTGGAGCCTCAAGACTGATGATTGATGAAATTCTCACTGTTTTTATATAAAAAAAGGCAATTAAATTTAAAGAAATTAATATTTGTCGTGATTGAATCATGATTAAATTTTATTACTTTATCGTGTACTGCATTAATAAAATCATAACAATTTTAATTATTATAGTCAAATGTTTATCTACTGATTTCTGGCGGAAAAGTTATAAAAGTAGCACCCTTTTAAGTAGGTTTTTCTTGGTGTATTAGAATCACTTTGGTAAGGACATTTACATTTTTTTATTATTTTGACGCATGCATAAAACGCTGCTTTCTGACAGTTGGATTCATGGTAATTTTACTTTCCCGTGGTACAACCAGTTGAACATAGAAGTTGTCATATACCAGTTGGACAATAGCCCCTCAGTTGTACCACGGGTCATAAAAATAAAATGTAGAAAACAATTGTTTCGACAGTTGGACCATGGATAGTTTCACTTACCCGTGGTACAAACAGTTGGACATAGTGGTTGGACCACGGGTCGGTAGCGGCTTTATGCATGCGTTTTTGACGTTACCTAATATTTTTATAATATTTTTACGTTACGTTATAATTATGAAGTAAAATATGAACAAATAAGGTTTTTTATACAACTAGCTGATGAAACCAGCAGATGGCCCACTTGAAGTTAAGTGGTCACCATCAACTATAACAAAGCATTGCCTCTTAAGTCACGCACGATAGGAACGTGCCCTACGATGCACTACCCTACGTCCATCATCTTGAGGCATAGAAATGGTAAACCTCATGTGCCTGTAATTACACCGGCAACCACTCTCTTCGTGGTGGTAGTACCCGGGACGAGCCCTTCTACTACTCTCAAAGGTACACTTAGGAGCAATATATCCTGAGCACTGAATGGCTTTTGAATTTGAATAGTAATTCAAAAATCATTCAGTAGTAGTTTGGAATTTTAAATTTATAAAAATATACATTTTAAAATTTTATTTGGGTAGTAATTGAAAACTTATTATTTTAATATTAAAATGCCTGAATATATTTTATATTCACTAGCGTAAACGCATAACTGAACTATAATATTAATTTCTTTGTAAGCATCAATTTATTTAAATAAAGTATTTAGTGGTCACTGAAAAAATATCTCTTTTTAAAACTACCTCGAAAAGTAATTTCCGTAAAACTACATTTCCAGCAAAAAAAAGTCCAACTACTGCTTTCAATTGGCCATCGTCGATCCCCATAATGCCATGCTCATCGCCAATAACTGGCAAATTCGCCAACATTTCCCATAGCGCCGATATGAATGTAGACATCTTGTTTTTATGACTGCATAGGACCCATCGCAATGTGACGGAACGGATACGATCTGTATCAAGGATGACTTCAAACTAAGAGTGTATTCAGAGTTTTAAGGTGAACGCTGACTTGGCCGCACTGCACGCGCCGCAGTCGCCGCAGTAATCGCTTTTGGTATTGACCTCGCACACCTGTCCGCGCCGCAGTCGCCGCAGTCATACCCGTCGCCGCACGCATCGCACTGGATTTCTTTCATTCAGTTTAACTGTACCGGTGGTATGGCCAGCACCGCACGCACCGCAGCGCGTTGTTGACGTCATCAGCTGCGGCTCGGGGAGTTCGGCCGCTGCGTTCAGGTACTGCGGCGACTGCGGCGCGGGTAGGTATGCGAGGTTGCATAGAACTCCATATAAAGAATTCGAATGCGGTGACTGCGGCGCGTGCGGTGCGGCCCAAATCTGCGTTCACCTTTAGTCACTGTCGTCCGTGCCCTGTGAGGATTTTTGTATGAAGTCACGAGACTTCTCAACGTGACCGCTTGGGGCGTTTATCGTATCTCCATACAAAAACCACTGGAAAAACGATTTTTCACGACACGGGGTCAAACTCTGAATACACACTCCGTACCTTTTATTCGTATTCGCCTTTTTCGTTTCTTGTTTTGTATAAAAATATAAGATGTTTATGCATAAAAACTTAAAAATAGGTTCAGAATTTTATTTGCTTTAAGTGTTATCCCGATTCAGTTAGGGCGTGATGTCACGGAAGACCAGCGTTATGGTAGCGTATGCTACCATAACGCATTCATGACGAGTGGCGGCCAATTTATGTCACTTACTTTTCTAGTATTTTTTTATATGTGATTTAAATAAATGACATAATGTATTTTAAGGACATGATATAAAGTAAGATCATTATACTACTCACAATTGAACAAACTTGCTAACCATTTTATAAGCCCGTGTCGGGTCCGCCTCGTTGTGATGTCTATAGATTTTGTTCCGAACCAGACTTCAATATCAGAGCCATTGTCAATTTGGCTTCCCTCGTTTTCGCTATCGTGTGCACCTAATATTTTTTCTGAATAATTTTCTTGAGTCTGGGCTTTTTCGTTAACTGGTTTGCGCGGTTTGGGATATGAAAAAGCTTTTAATGTGCGTTTTAAATTTAATAGTTTTTAATGAGTATTTTTGTTTAAAGTACCTAGGTAACTACTACTTAGTACGGACTTAGTGTACATTGTCGGCAAATTATAAATACACACACCTACACAATTTATGCATAATTTGTTTTTATTTACAATAATCAATTAATTATGGATATGCAGTGCGTAGCAAGTTGAAGAACTGATATGACAGACTGCAAATCTGAAAGAAAGTGAAAATTATTTGAATAATGAAAATCTACAGAAATAGAAATAGACAGAGAAACTGCTTTGACTTTGAAGCAGGGCAGATGTCTCCTCAAATGTCTCAGTACCAAGAACTAACTTAAAGTTTTAAGAGTAGTAGAGCTCTTTGTGAGGGGCTCGTCCGGGGAGTACTACCACCACGCCTTTTTCTGCCGCCAAGCAGCGTTGCTGTGTTTCGGTTTGAAGAGTGTGGTTGCCGGTGTAATTACAGGCGCATGAGGCTTAACATCTGTATACCTCAAGTTGATGGACGCAGGGCAGTGCATCGTTGGGCACGTTCCTATCGTGCGTGACTTACGAGGCTTTGTTATAGGTGATGGTTACCACCTAACATCAGATGGGCCATCTTCTTGTTCCATCTACTAGTAGATAAAAAAAAATGTTCTTTAAGGGTGTCTAAGGGAGGTAGTCAGAGATAGGTTTAAATATTACAATTGGCACATACTCGCATTTGCAGTAGTTGCTATTCTATACGTGACAGGTCGCAAGCCCATCGCCTCTGCTAGAATAATAACTTTCTGATATGTGCCAAAATGTAATATTTGGACATACCTCTGACTACCCTCTTACATAGTTATTAGGTACTCATGTTCAAATAATACATTTTACAGCAAAAGAGACATCTACCGTGCCTGGGGCCAAAACTTGTGAAGTTGGTTTAATTTCAGGTTGTTCAGTAACTTACGTTGCAAAACGTATCCAAATTCATGGTTACATAACCCCTAGCAGACAGCGTCAGCGGTTTTTGCGCACAAACCAAAAATATATGAAGAATCCTTTTCATCCCCTGATCCGCGTATGGCCAATCTGCGAAGTATATCGCCTGTTCCAACTTCGAACTCTGAAAGTACACGTTTCAATAAAGTTTTAAATGCTGAAAAAGGAGAAATCTTTATTTTGTCATATCTTTTGAAGCGCATCTGGAGTAACGCCAAAAAATATTTGATTTATGTGTTGGAACAGTTACAGAAATAAAAATGTCTGAATTGATTGTACACTATAAGTCGAATTAAATACAAAAACCTTTAGTACAATAATGAATCAATGAATGAATGAAAATTATTTATTGCACACCTTACAAACTAACAAAATAGGACAAATTATAACAATAATTTTAAGGGTTGGATGATAAAACTCGAATTACAATATTTTCAAGATAAAAGTAAGTTAGAATCTTAGAATACATTTAATTAACTACATTCAAACAATCACAGCTACTAACTGTACGTAAACATAGGTTTAAATATTCTCTATTCCACAGTTTCTTTTTATACTTCTAGCTGATGGAACAAGCAGATGGCCCACCTGATGTTAAGTGGTAACCATCACCTATAAAAAGCATTGCTTCGTAAGTCACGCACGATAGGAACGTGCCCTACGATGCACTGCCCTGCGTCCATCAACATGAGGCATACAGATGTTAAGCCTCATGTGCCTGTAATTACACCGGCAACCAGACTCTTCAAACCGAAACACAGCAACGCTGCTTGGCGCAAAAGGCGTGGTGGTAGTACTTCCCCGGACGAGCCCTTCACAAAGAGCTCTACTACTCTTAAAACTACACTCGAACTAAAAATATTTATAGTTACTCTATACTCTATAGTTACTCTATAAATATTTTTATTTCTGATATATACTTACATGATCAATCAACAGTTGCCCAATAATACACTGCACGAATACTTCAACCAGCAAGGAACAGAAGAAAGAAGCATACCGCAGTCGCAAGTACAAGTTGTCCACAACCTAAAAGACGTATTGACAATAATATAAAAAGTTCAATACCTACGTGGCTAAAATGTATGAAACAGCTGTTTTTTTTCGCGTTTACAGTGTTGGTTCCTTAGAAAAAGTTATTCATATTGATAGGTACTTTAGCCCCCTGAAGTTTTAAATCCGATTATTGGAACACCTTGTATAGGACAAAATTAAATAGTAATCAAAAAATAGTAATAAGCAAGGAGGCGACCATCTGCGAAATGTAGCTGGCAAATATTTCATGATAAGAGCCGAAGACCGGGCTCTGTGGCACGTCTTGGGAGAGACCTACGCCCAGTAGTTGACTAACATAGGTTGATGATGATGATTATGAATATAAATAAACACCTTCTCAAGCGGACCAGATAACTGCTGTAATACATTTGTACACACGGATCAGGCTATACACTGCTCCCTCGATCCCCACTGAGAACAAACATTTGTGTGATGAATATAAATGTTTATTCTCTGTCTGGGTGTTAAATAATATTAGCAGGTATCTTATTAAAAAAAAGTATATATGTATTATATCACCTATCTGGTTCCCATATTACAAGCTTTGGATTAGTTTGGGGCTAGATAGTGCTGTGTGGAAAGTCTAACAATATTTATTTTATTTATGTCCTTGTAGTATAAGCGTCATTTTTCTTTGGCTTTGTGTAGCTTGATCAGATGTACTTACAAGACAAATGTTTGTTGGTGGGGATCGAACCCACATCGTGCAGAGCAGAAAGCACAGCTACTACCAACTGAGCTGAGAGGCCAGTCATAAATAGTAAATACAATGTTACTATTAAATATCTTACCGTAGCAGTAAAAATGGTTAGGCAAATGAATACAGAACCAAACGCGTAAGTGACAAGGAATCCATCTCCTAGCACCTCATCTAGATCGGAGGTAATTCTGCAAATCAAACAATATTGTTAAATATACCATTATTATGTAAAAAACATTGACGAAATCATTTTGACGAGGAAAAAACAGAAGCGACGCGACGGTACAATATTCAAAAAATTAGGGCAACTATGCCATTGAATTACCCGCATCGCTATTGCTTTTTTCGCCTCAGAGCCAAAGTTTTATTACCCAGACAAAAATTGATGTCTCTTGATTATTAATTTCAGTTTCCTTTTAATAACATCATGAGTTTGATCCACAAGCTCCCTATTCATTATTTTCAAGACCTCTTCATCCGTAACAATGTTCTCCATCAAATTTCCCAGTATTTTAAGCTCCATGCAAATGTATCTTGTGAAGGATATGTGTATCATATTAGCGAAAACATAAATGAAAATAACAACCGTTGTCATGAAGCTCTCCCAGACGTAAGCTACGTAATACCACTTCACCTTGTCAAAAGGGTACCAACCATCAAACGGGTATAGATATTGAACATCGTTGTTAGCTATTTTTGTCTCGTATAGAGAAATCATTTTAGGGAATGTTATGACAATTAAAACTAAAATAATCGTGTAGTAATACTGGCATCGGACTATCAACCGTGACGTCATTGTATACCTCTCCAAAATGGTTTTATGCTGTTTGTTATCAGCGATAACATCCCATAGATCAACTTTGAAATGTTGCAGAATATTCTCGTAGACATCCCGATGTGTTTGCATTTTGGAATACTTTATCAAAATCATTAAGCAGACCGCCAAGTTGGGAGCTATGTTCACGATCTCAAACCAGTCTTGGAACTTGGTTACACACAGAGACATAAAGAGTTGGGACGAAGTGACTAGTACCAAGAAGTATGTGAGATTGTAGCAATAGTCTGCGGTCTTAGATTTTCCAGTGAAAGGGTACACGAATACTTTGTAACCAATGTTGGTAACAAAGTCAATTTCGTGTAGGAATTCTGCTTTTAAAGTACTGTAACTTTTATTCGACATGATGAATAAACGCGTAATCTAGAAACTGCTGTGGTGGTATGGTTTTGTAAAATTGATTTATATAGTGTTTAAAAGGTAAAAGGTTTTTACAACCGCACGATTCAACCTATAGTTTTCAAGAGAACTATTCAATTTTACTTGAAAAAGGTTTATCGTATATTCTAAAAAAAGCAACGTCAATCAGAACATCGCGATGCACTATTATCAATGCTTGCTCAAAGAAATTAAAGGAACTGATTCCTTGCCTTTTACCTACTAATTATTTTGATCAAAGAAATTGAATAGAACTAGCTAGCTATTTAATCAGTAGGTATTTCTTGATAGTAATAGATACTAATAAGAACTATATAATTTACGATACAATTTATAATCTACGTTATGTTGGCAAAAATAAAGTTTTTTTTTATATAGCTAGCTGATGGAACAAGCAGACGGTCCACCTGATGTTAAGTGGCAACCATCACTTAATATAACAAGGCATTGAATCGTAAGTCACGAGCCCAAGAAGTCAAAGACTCTTAAAACAAGAAACTTGACATAATAAACGATATTTTCTTAGATAAAATAATGAAAAACTCAATTTCAAAACTATTTGCCGCAGACGCCGAGTCTTATATGCTGAGCTTATATGTCTGAACGATTATTTTAACAAACTTTATTAATTTAGGATTGCTAGCAAAATATACAAAAAACTACAATAAGTTGTCTATATGGTAGATGCTCTATAGTAATTATTGAATTCAACTTACATTATGTTCTTAAAAATATTGTTACAAAATAGTAGCTTGTTTATTGGCTGCACTGACATCCAAAAAACTTGGAGTGCTAAACCGAGCCAAACAGTATTTTACACCAAAACAGCGGCTTCTGCTTTACAAAGCACAAGTTCGGCCGCATGTAGAATACTGTTCCCATTTATGGAACGGGGCACCCAAGTATCAGCTGCAACGATTTGACTCCCTACAGAGAAGAGCCATTAGAGTTATCAACGATCCCAAGCTTACCGATACGCTAGAGCCGCTCAGTCAACGCCGCGACGTTGGTTCTCTGTGCGTGTTCTATCGCTTTTACAATGGGGAATGTTCTGAAGAGCTATTTAACCTTATCCCAGCGTCAAGATTTTACCACCGCTCGTCTCGACACCGGGATCGAGCTCATCCACATCTACTGGATCCTTGGAAAAAAAAAAAAAACTACGGATCTCTAGAAAAAAATAAAAAAATAATAAGAATTATTTATTTTATTTAATTTATTTATTTTTATAAAACTAATTAAAATCCGAGTTTGAGTAAACAATTGAGAAGGAAAGAGATTTTTTTGGCTCATGCGTGTTTTACTTTATCATACATCCTATCACTTATTCATGATGAATCTCTTTGCTGATTGAAACTTTTACTAGCAATATCCACATTCTAAATTCAAATAAGTTTTAGCCCCAAGTGATCAAAGAACTATTTTTTTCACTGTTTACGAAGAATAAACTAGCTTCTTGCTAATAGATGTGATAAAAGAAATATATGGACCACTTTTAATATAAGGTGAGTTATAGTAAAATCCATCCTAACCAGATGTAAATGTCGGCTTATTCGAATTTTAGGCATACATAAGATACGATTAATGTTTACTATCGTTTTAACGAAGACTGTACAGTCGTACTCAATAGCTAATATTTAATTTTATACACTCAAAGGGAATCAGAAAGCCATAGAAGACCCACATTAGCATGGAGTGGATGACATACACCGGATTAATCCATATTAGTCATGCATCAAAGAGCTCCAAACGGTACGGCTGGAAGCCCCCTTGCATGCTCATGCACAGTATAATTTTATTCACAAACAGTAGGTATACTACAAATATGTGTGTGTACTGCTGGGAGTACAAGTCGGTTAATAATCGATGGGATTTGCCATACTTATATAACTAAGGTAGTCAGAAGTCAAGACAGGTAGATTTAAACAGTTTTAAATCATGATGACTTAAGGGATGCGCCTGAATTAGTTTAATGGAGCAAGATTTGTTAACCAAAAAAATTCATAGCTATGAAGACGACCAACTCAGAGTAACCTTACCCGTCAGACAAAAATATTTATCCACTGCATTAAAATTGTCGAAAACAAGGAGGAAAATATTTGTATCTGACGGATAGCGATTGCCTTATTAGTTATTACTCATGCTACAGGTACTTTATTAAGCCAAATATTTTATTCGTCACTTTTTAGCAGACATTTCACACAAAATTATATATCTTAAACAATACAATACAAAATCATTTATCCATGCCACACATACACAGTTTATAAAAAATACAAGAATATACATTAAAAGTAAGTAAGTGACACAAATTGGCCGTCACTCAGCATAAATGCTATAGCAGCATACGCTACTATAACGCTGATCTTCCGTGACACCAGTACGCGACAACGCAGCAACTGCAACACCCATGTCATCGTTGCAGTTAGGTACAGTAAATAATAATAATATTCTAATTTAAACAAACAAACGTGTACAAAACTCAACCCAAAAATGTTATCATAATTTTACTTTCACTCTAATATATGAACTTCTGAACATTGAGTTGAACAACTATAATATTGTGTAGCATCTCTTCTTCTAAGCTTTTGTTTATTCTGTGCATCCTGTGATTCAGATCCGAACAATGGCAGCCAAATTATAAAGCAATCGCAACTCTGGAGAGCTCCTTGACCTATTTCGGAGTACTTTAAGATCGTAAATTGCTTAGGGGAAATGAACCGTGTGCTTATTACAGTTAGGTTTGAATTTGTTAAAATATAGAGCAGGGGATTATAAAGGATGGAGATGATAGTTAAATTCAGTACAGTGGTTGGTTGTATCGTAACACACGTGCTTATTTACTATTTTTGTTGAAATAATTTAATACATTGTCCTTTGGCCACAATCTCACCTGATGGTAAGCGACAATGGAACAGAACGGTCTGAAGACATGATAAATAAATAAATAAATAAATAAAATAAATATTGGTGGACTTTCCACACAGCACTATTTCGCCCCAAACTAAGCCGAAGCTTGTGATATGGGAACCAGATAGCTGATATACATTTTTTTTTTGTAAATACATACTTATAATATTATATAACACCCAGACAGAGAAAAAACATCTATGTTCATCACACAAATTTTTGTTCTCGGTGGGGATCGAACCCAAGGCAGAGTTACTACCAACTGAGCTGTGAAGGCTGTCGAAATGTGGGTTAGTGTCAAACGTAAATTTTAACGTAACTATGACTATAGTTATATCCCCCTCAGTATAATCCTCTGAGAAACTTGAGTTAGTACTTGGTGCTAGAAGGACTGACGGGATACCTACCGTTCCTGGGGATGAAAGTCGTGAAGATATTTATATTTCTGTATACTATTGAAGCGAATAAATAATTTATAAATATAAGTTACGTTATGGCATAAATAGGTAAATAAAATAAATATGGACGGATTTTCTACACTATCTAGCCCCAAACAAACAAAGCTTGTATATACTTTATACTTTTTTTTTGTAAATATATGCTTTTAATATATATCCAGACAGAGAAAAAACAGTCTTCCAGTGTTGTTTTAGTGTAATGATAAAAAAAAGGAAAAAAAACATCAAACTCAAGTCCTAATTGACTCGGCAATAGGAAGGCTGAACTGTTCATTTACCACCTATATAAATTACCTGCTAGAATTTAAAACGTAAACGGTGAGGGTAGGGTGTCCTATTTTATTTTTCTTTTATCAAAATCGGATAAAAATAAAAATATTACCTCGTTACGATTCAATCAAGCGCACCGAATGCTCATTCAAATGAGAATCCAAAAACGCATTCGTCTTTAAATTGTGTTCATTTGTGGAATGTGTTTGAAAATCTTTATAAATGCGATCTTTACACGGTCTTCTTCACTTGCCAGTGTAACTTGATCCTCCATCACCGTTCATCTGCTGGGAATTGAGGCAAATAAGAAGTAATGCCGCTCGGCGATGGATCAAAATATAGTGGTAAGGATACACTTGGGTCGTCTCAATTCTTTATGTGTGTTCTTTATTCACATGAAATGGAATACGACTCCATATTGGTGGCGAGATATTTGAATAGAGTAGATAAAGTTTATTTATTGAACTGGGTACCGACCGGCACCTCTTATAGCAGTATTAGCACTGAAATGCTTTGAAAAATTAATAATAGGTACTTAGTATACGATCAGACTTTTTCTTTCAGTCATAATTACGATCTGTTAGTATGAGTTTTTTTTATTAAAGAGCCTTTATTATCACCTGTATTGCTTCTTCAAAACCAGGAATTTACAAATAAAAAGAGTGGGTTCTACTAATAATGGATTTAACTTGAATTAAATCTCGCTACATATTAAATACAATTACTAACCAAGACAACACATTACCTTTTGAAATCATTTTGTAAAAACTTTTGATAAAACGCGTACAATAAAATACATCTCTATAAACTTCCCAACAAATAGGTAAAGAATATACTCTCCAGTTATGAGGTAGATCTTCCAACAATAGGTTCTTATTCGAACGGTAGAGGTCTCACACGTCAAATTTCACATTCTGAATGGCTCCACCCTCTAAGGAATCTTTATAAATAGTTGTGCGAAGATCGTGTTTAATTTGATGGAAATCGAGTGCGTTCCTCGGAGTAGACGGATTGAGAGCTTTTCATTTAATTGTGCTTTGTGATTTAATGAACTTTGAATTCTTGGACGGGGTTAAATATTTTAAGAAAATTAATTGGAATAGGTGTTGATGGCAAAACCATTTGTTTCTTAACCTTTAGGACACAGGGATTTTTTTGTTGCTTACTCGATATAAACTCATTCTGTTACAGAAAGATATTGATATACTTTGCTAATTGAAATAGTAAGATCGTTGTAGCGGGTAGTCAGAGGTATAATCTTTTAAATATTTTAAAATTAAAAACATGGCCAATAGGAATAAATAATAAATGGTCATTGCGCAAGTGTCAACTACTTCAAGGATCTTAAGTAGGTACGAAATATATGAGGGGATATCTACAGAACCTACTGTCTACTGTTATATATAGACCTCTCCTATATTTGGGAGTGATTAGTGCGTAAAACTGACGGCATTTGTAATAAATTTCCAGGACGAAAGTACGTCTTTAAAATATACGTCACAGTTCACCTCTACTATTCATGAGTCTCGGTTGAATCCCCACACGGTGCGCTATAAATTGGGCAAACTTTATTGGCTATCAAAATAAGTAAGTGTTGTGTAGTTGTTTAGTTTTGATGGCTTTGGATATACAATAATTGTTTTTTTTTTTACAAGCGCGCGTGTTCTGTATATGAAGCGCTTTCTTTCTATCTTTCTAAAGATGGATCTCTAGATAGTAATAAAGAAACAAATATAAATAAAACTCTTATTTATAAAGTTACTGGTATTAAAAAGTTACGATTGTAGCTATTTATTTCTCTGTAAATACCTTCTGAATATAAGAAGTTAAAAGCCTTTATAAAGTGCCACCTCAAAAAAGTTAGCATAAAAATCCACTGAAACATTCTCACGTTTTCACCTTTGAGTTTTAATTAAAACTGTATTCACAAAAGCACTATCAGTCTCATTAAAATGAAAAAAAATCATGACTTAAAAATATTGAAGCGCCCTTACAAAAGAAACAGAAACTAATTTTCAGCTTTATTTACCGTTAAAATGTACTTTTCGTAATGCCTAGGTCTTCATTACAGACATTTTAATTAGTAGAATGCGAATACTCAGCGCTCGGCGGAGCTTGAAACTTGAACAAGTACCAAGAGTCTCTTTGGGGTACGTAAGAAACTACTTAGTGAGTTTGTTTACATTTACGACGTTGAAAAAAACTAAATAGAGTATTTCTTTGGAAATTGTGACTATTTTGTTGCTAGTAATGGTTACGATATACGAGTTACGTAATATAGGCTATGAATTAGTATAGCTATCATGAGGTGATGTTGTCGGCCTTTTGGGCACATTGCCTGTGGTGATCGTAACTCTGTTTTCTACCTGGGGCCTTATGCTCACTTCGAGCGAGATTATCTCACGGTGGAGATGACGTCATATCTCGTTCGATAACTATTTATCCCCATTCTCACCACCTAACTCCCCAATTTTCTCATTCAAAGTTCATGCGAGACGTAACGTCAACGAGATATTGAACGAGATATGACGTCATCTCCATCGTGAGATCGAAGTGAGCATAAGGCCCCTGAACTTCCGGTTAAATTCATAGTTCGTTTATTATGTTTTATTTGTGATTGTTGCTGATAAAACAAGCATATGTATGGATATTTTATGGTAACTATAATCTATAAAAAAAGTATTTATATTTATGTACACTAAAATTATAAAGAGGAAAGATTTGTACTTTTGTATTTTACTACTACAAAACTACTGTTCCGATTTCAAAAATTCTTTCACAATTCGAATGCTACATTATCCCTGAGTAACATAGGTTATATTTATTACTAGAAAAAATTAGAGATCCCTACTAAAAATCCAAAGTGTAAAAAAAATATCTTTAAAATGTCTTTCATTGCATGCGCTGCGGAAAATCGGACATTCCATTCAAAATATATTACGAATTTAAAATAGTAACAGAATAATTTAAGCTGCTTCGCGCAAATTTAAGCTGGTCGGTGCCGGTGTGGCGGCACTCAGTCCCGGAGAAGTGCGCGAAAGGGGGTACCTATGAAATAGGTACCCGCAAGGCTCAAACGCGCTATCAAAGGCTCTATCGGTCTAGCGGTTTATCACAAAATGTTTGAAAAATAAATTTCTACCCGTGCGAAGCCAGGACAAGCCGCTAGTATAATATATTTTACAGCTTAGTCTGGGGCTAGTTAACGTTATGATATTACGTAGACCAGTATTTTATTTAGTGTGTGAATACTTATTAACAAAAGTAATGCCGAGCAAAAGTGGCGCGTTTGGTCATAAATATACAGGTACATATGTGGATAGGTTAGTATATACATAATATTTTGGAGATTACTGCCTTCTTTCCCAAACATTAAAGCATTAAGTTCGCCTTTGTACTGTTATTTTTTTTTATGTGCAATAAAGTATTTTCAATCAATCAATCCCTTAAAGGGGGCATGAGTAAAAAGTAACCACATACGTTTCATAAATCATCTACTATACCTGATAATAATGCCTATTTGCTTACTAAAAGGTGTTTTATTAAAGTTTAAATTGTGTGACATGATTTGATACGATTAAAGTCGTTAGTTACTCGCTCGAGAACCTAAAAAACTGATGCTCGCTTTTTTACCGAATTCAATCACGTGATCGTTTTATTCTTCTGTTTCATTAAATTTTGTACTATTGTAGGTACATTTGTAGACTTTTGTTGCGCTATTAGAACAACATCGTTATCGTGTATTGTCTTGAGTTATGGCTTTGACTGAGCGACAGATTGCCAACATTACAGTAACGAATTGCCGTAGACATGAAGGTGGATGAACCCTAATAGCTATTGCTGGACTTATGGGAGTTGTCGTAGATTTATGAAAAGGTTGGTCAACTTGGGTGCCACCTGCGATTCAGCCCTCACGGCCAGTAGGTACTAGCTCTGTCTGGTAGGCCGTGGATTCGATTCCCATCGAGAAAAGACAACTGTGCTATGAACATATTATATTTGTAAGAACAAATACATTAGTGAACTCCCAAACAGAGATGTCTGGGATTTCATATATATTATTAATCCGTTATTGGCTTTTAGCTTTACTCATATGCTAACTTCTATATAAATAAAGAGCTGTGGATTTTGTTAAATAAATAAATAAATATAAGTAAATAGAAGAAGTTTTTATAAAAAATAAAATTGATTTTTATAGTTGTTGTCGCACACATCTAAAATTTCGCTTTGGATATTATTTGAATTTGTTTCAGACGTGTAGAGGCATCCTGAAGGCCATTTTAAGCAACTGGGGGCCACAATAGTAATATTTTATGCGTATTCGCTTCAAGATAAAATGTATTATTTTTAATACATTTCGTAGCTATTTTTGCGCAAGTTCGTAGACTGCTACGAGAGCCTCGTAGACTAGCTACGACTCGTAGACGCTACGAATAAAACAAGCAATGAATCTTTCAAAATCATTATTTCACTGCCAAAATTGCAAGCTCCACTATTGTGCTATAAATAAAGTGGAAAGGAAACAATAAATTTGTATTGCCTCGGAACCCAAGGCGTCTCAATAAAGAAACTATGCTTGGTATGCTGTCAAAAAGCCATATAATAATTAATTGCTAAAGGTTGTACTATCCCGTGAAAGCTGGTCAGACGAGGTGCTACTGCTAAACGTGAAAAAGTGGCGTCGTTTGCATTATTTTCGTGAAAATTAATGGTGATTTTTTTATTGGTCACCTGTTGTTGAGCAGTGACTTTAATCAGGTGACGTGATTTATATCGCGTTGTACTGCGTCGTAGCTCTAAAAAGGTGAGTTACTTAGTTTTATCTCCCTGTGATGTCAAAAGCACCCTTGTCACAGCAACGCTGCTTGGCGGAAAAAATAGGCACTTCCCCAGACGAGCCCTTTACAAAAAGCTCTACTACTCTTAAAAATAGCAGTACTTTTCCTTTCTTAAAGTTATATCGGAGAAGTAACTACTAGATAAATTAAATTTATCTTGTTATCGACTTAATAGGGGTTTAGTTATGTGTTGTGAAAGAAAATAAATATTTTTTTACTTTTACTTACTTTACTAGAAAGTCGTTACAAAAAATAGCATGTATAATAAATGTTCTTTTACCTCATTTCAGATTGTTACAAATTGCGATCATATCAGTTATTATGTTATTATTTTAGTTTAGTTTCCTAGTACCCCGCCCTCGTAGAATTTATCGTGGAATTATTATTGAAAAGCTCCCTCTGAACGGGACAAATAGTCGGTTGCTACAGGCGACTGGCCAGGGATTAATTTGGTGTTGCCAGTTACGTTTTATAAAAATACCGTAAACTGTACTTCACATACTATGAATCGTATGTGAAGCACTAGTAATAGCACGCCGACATTATTATCTACCTTTATGGTTGGCAGGTAGAAAATGCTCATAGCATTAAGCCTACCTTTTACCGTACGCTTAAATTTTTATTTTTCTGTAATAATGATATAAATAAATAAATAAATCGTTGTAATTATTTTTGGTTTCACTTACACTACACTATTATAAATTAAATCTAGAACATATATTTTTCTTTGACATATTTAAATGAAAGCTGGTGCTAAAAAAACATTTTATACCGAATATGCAATCTTATTCATAAATAAAAATTTTACAAAAGCCCTGTATATGTAATTTTGCAAATAAATACACCTTGACTTTAAAAAAAGTTTAGATTAAAACCTTTATATAGGGTTATCACAGGCCTACATTTCGGCTCATTGATTTATCATAACAAATAAAGCATTACATAGCGTTCCGAATGTCACACACGCTTCATGTTACAGAAAGTTTCCGCTAAGCCAAGGCCTGGCTAGCGGTCAGGCAAGGTTTATTTTGTTTAAAGAATATTAGACACAAAATAGTAGTTTTTATTAATAAATAAAATAAACTTTTTTTGTATCATTACTCACAAAAATAGTTTCAAGGTTTTATACACAGACATAAAATACAGAACTAATAATCTTAAGCTTCATCACAATAAAGCTTTAATTAAGTAAAATATGCGCCGCCGAACATTCCCTTCATTAAATCATATTCCATGTACCTGTAGGCCCACCCCTATCAAAGTCCAGCAGAACAATAACGTGTGGTCATCCTACTTGTGAAATTCAATAAAGTAGGGTGGCCTTGTCGACCCGTCATCCAGAAACTTTCGAATCGCCGACAGGCGTCCATCGGAGGGGGTCTTTTGTCCACAAAATTGCCTTATTTCGTGGTCTACCTAATAAGGGTTTCCAACTATCAATTCGAAATAGTAATTGAGTATCTTTGTACTCTTTGATGTCGTCTGCATATTGCTTGTTTGATTCGCATCACCTCGTTTGTTTCAAAGCAAACTGTTTTCGATCAGAATTGACAATTTGTTCAGAAAACAGTTGGTTATCATTGTGTTTTGAGAGTGTATTTTTTGGTTTGTCTAGAAAGTATGTTTGACTTTTTATAGTCTTTTTGAACATTATTTCATCTTATTGAATCTAAATATAAAACTAATCGCAATACTCCAAAGGCAAAAAATATGGAATTGTAATACCTACTTACATCGTTATTCCCACAGATATGTATGTTAGTACTTACCTACTAACTATATCAAAACTTTTTGATATCTGAAGCGTAGTTTTTTTTGGAAAAGTAAAATAGATCCATACACCAAATATTGCAAATTCAGTCGATTTCATTTTAATTTGATACAGTTCGAATATTTATTGTATGAATCGAATACGTAATTAGATATCCTTCTTGTGGGTCCATTGGGAAATACCATAGCTGGATTGACGCCATGACAAGCATAAATAATGGGGGTCTGGATTTGAAATGGTAATAATGCTAACCTATTAAGATGAAGACTACCGTCAAACAACTTCTTGCGCGCACAATCAAAATTTTCGAAGATAAAAAATTACTAAAGGTGATTTTAAAAAAATCGCATATGACAACGTTTCGGAGAACAACATTAAAAAAGAAAAAAAAAAAGAATTATGATCCATTCAAGTTGGCCACCAAAAACTTTATAATATGAACAAAAAAACATGAGTTATAATAGGAAAGATAAAAAAAATGTTATAAACTTAAACTGAAAAATGCTTTACGATTTTGATATTGTCACAAATATGTGCTGTGCTGAGTTCCAGGTAATCAAATCAAATTTGTTTTGTTTATTTGGGAAACAAAAATAACAGTTACTTAAAATTCGGGTACAATGATATCTGCAGAAGTATTAAAAAGTATCATTGCGCACATAAATTTACCGAAGAAAAAACCTGGAACAACGGGGTTCGATCCCACACGGACACGATCGGAAGATATTCGCACAAGACCACCGGCGCTTTTATTTATTAATTTTAACCCCATCCCACTGACAACCTTACTATAATTTACGATCTGATTCGACAGAACTGAACATCGGACATCAAAAGGGATACCTACTCCAATTTATTAGTGTAACTATTCAAAATTTTCCTTCATAATTGGGCCTTGTGAAGGGTAGTCCAGCCTAATTAGGGACTGTTCGCCTTCCGATGTATTGTATTGTTACTGACCGGAGTCGACACACGGGCCGAGAAAATGATAAACAAAACAATGCATGAACATTAATTTTTTTTTATTTAATTCTTTATTGCACTAAACAATGTTTGTACAAAAAGAGCATGTCTGGTTCCCATAGTACCCACGAGCACAAAGTTTGCTTAGTTTGGTTTTTAATGGTGGAATTTCTATTGTTTTTATCTAAGCCTTCTAACTGTTTTAATTGTATTAAGCAGGTCTTTTCTTAAACGGAACTAGGACTACATAACTATAATATAGGAGTATATGCTTACAACTATGTATTAATGAACGTTTACGAAACTTATGAAAAGAAACGCCAACTGTATGAGACTTGTCAAAGGCAGTCAAAAAAAAAAGAAAAAAAACCCTTTTTGCACAGTGTAGCACTTCCAAAACTGAATAGCAAAAAGAACATCGTCAGCAGCCAGAAATAGCCATTGTTCAGGGATTTGGCTCTGATATAATCCGAAAGGGGTTCACACCTACCTGAAAATCCATTGCTAATGAACAGGGGATGGCCAGCGTCAGATGAAAGTCTCAAGTGGGCATTATTATTTGATGAAATTGTCACAAATATCGTGCTGAGTCTATGGAATTGTAGAAATTGATGTGCTGCGTTAAGAAGCAGACTAAAGGAAACCACTTGTCGCTTGCACATTTCAACGTTTTTGGATTATATAAAATCACTGAGAGTAATGAAAAAGTTTAAAAAGATAGTAAAGATAGTTTAAAAAAAGTTCATCAAAAATATTAATTTTGTTTTTTTGGGAAACAAACATGTAAGTATCATAATTATTATATATTAAAACTTTAATCTAAGATTTAAGTTTTATTTGTATCTGATTCAAACTTGTTTTCCTATCTAAAAATTGGCTTTTCTGGAAACTTGTTTGGATCAAAATTATATTTTTCTGAATCTTTGAGTGTGGATGTGAGAAATTTTATATCTTTAGAAATGTCCTAATGTGTAGACGAGAAGTAAAATGTAAGTCACTCGCAGAAATTCGAATTCGCTTCTGAAGTTTTTTTTAAATTGAAAATGTAAAACCAACTTCACTCCTATTTATGCAAAAACCCTTACAAAATGCCTCTAAATATTTACAGTCCGACCTTAAACCACAAAAAACAAATTACCTTTTAAATACCTTAGAACTCGTAACATTTAGCGTAATGAGATCCGACATAAACAAGAGGCTCAGCCTCGCCCAGGAATTTCCTGTGTACGGAACCCAAATTGTACATTATTGAGTGAGTTATTTAATACGCAGACCACGTGCATTTTTGGTTATTATTATTGGGGCTTACACAAGCGGCCGTAATCCAATGAACTCTCATTACGTGGCGTTTGGAGCGTAACTTTATTTGCTCTACCGGCTTTGCTTCAAGCCTCATGATACTCGTAATAGCACGAACAGATAGACCGCGCTCAAATGTTTCGGAAGATAACATAATTATTAAAAATTGCTTTCGGAATATGGTTTTTTTCATTACGTATAATTTACTGGCTAATTTTATATAGGGTTTGTTTTGAGATACTTTTTACCGTGATTTATTGAGAAGGGTATAATAATAACAATATGTTTTATTATCGTACTTTTAAAGAATACCTTTTTCAAATTCGTTAAGTAGAAAAATGCTGTAAGATTGGGAACAGTTTTTCAGGAGGCATGTCAAGGAACAGCCATCATATTTTATTATAAATATACTAGCTACCACCCTCAGCTCCACTCACGTATTAGTAGTTATTGCTAACATTAATATTCATGGCGTTTTGTTAAATGGCGTTCGTTCATGTTTTCTACCCCGTTCCATATTTTTTTTTGAAATAAAAAAAAGATTATATGCTTATCCAGGTTACAAACTATATTTGTCAGTTACATCACGATCGATTCAATGGTTATAGTGTGATTTATCCAATAAAATTCATACATGAAAACATCTTAGGTAACTTTCGCATTTATAACTAAAGTAGGAAAAATACAATACAATAACATAATAGAAGAGGATACAATAAAATAATGAAAAAATAACCTTATCATTTTAATTTATTAAGATTTAATTTAGGTTTTTTTTTTGTTGTACATACAAGTTTAAGGGTTTATACAGTTATCTTCAAATTTGATAGCAGGTTGATCTTCAAATTTGATAGCCTTCACAGCTCAGTTGGTAGTAGCTCTGCCTTCTGCGCCGTAGGCCGTGGGTTCGATCCCCACCGAGAACAAACATTTGTGTGATGAACATAGATGTTTGTTCTCTGTCTGGGTGTTATATAATATTATAAGTATGTATTTACAATATAAGTAGTATATTAGCTATTTGGTTCCCATATCACAAGCTTTGGCTTAGTTTGGGGCGAGATAGTGCTGTGTGGAATGTCCACCAATATTTTTTTATTTAAATCCAAATTATGCTTTATTGGGGGGACTGCGAGCTGTTGCTCAAACAATTTCCTAAATTTTAATTCCTTCCTTAATTTTAATAACTAGAATGATTATAATTATAAATTTTAATTTATTAATTTTATAAACATCATTGTGTAAGTCCTCCTTTATAAAGTTTTCGTAAACTGCAATTTACAGTGAAACAATTAAACGTAAACACTACCATCAGTGGAACGAGAAAGGAATAACATTGAAAGGACGTTGCGTTTGTGAGGAGACAGGACTATTTACAAGTATAAAGCAATTGCTGGATGGCCCAGGTGTCGTGTAGGAACAATTTCTGCTTGTCTCGAGCGATGCACTAAGAGACTTTCACATTAAAGCGATTTATCACCGCGACTGCGTTCTTGTGTTGTAAATAACCCAACTGCGTGGGATGTCTATTGTAGCTTTTTTCAAATTTGTAGCGTTTTTGTAGCGTTTGCAAATTCTTATATAATAGAATAGAATAAAATATAAATTTATTTGAAAACAAACACAAATAAATAGCTTACAGACAAATAAGAATATAGGCAGTAGAAAATAATACATGACATACAAATTATACATGAAACGGTAGGTACACAAAAAAAAAGAACTAGTTGGGTAAGATAATAAAAACAGATAGAAAAAAAAGTAAGTAAACAAAACAGAAAACATTCACTTAAAACTGAAACACTAAAAAATAAAAAGGAACCTACTACCTACACACCAAGTACCAACAGTTCTTGACACAATACTGTTTTTTTATTGTTTTATTCGTATATTTCATGTGTTTTATTTCTGTTTACCGTAAGGTGTTCCATACTTGTTTATATTGTGTGTCCCGTGTATTGTTGTCAATCAGTTAATATTTTTAATTTTTTCTGAATCTTATTTTTATCACATCCTTATTATTTAAGTACCTACCTAGTAGATTCTTATTCGTCACTGCTTAACCTGGTATCCGTTCGGTAAAGTAAGTACTAATTATCGGCATAGTTTTTCTCGATAATACTGACTTTTAGAGGCTGACTCTCCCTCCATACAATAGAACATCAAATCTGGTATTTGAAAGGTTAAATGATGTTTTTTTATGAGAAAAAGTGAACTGCCTAACATACGGTCCACTTCACGTTGAAAACGTGTCCTGTGAAATTGTCGGGTTATCATCATCATCATCAGTCTAAAGAAGTCCAGTGCTGGACATAGGCCTCCCCTATTCATTTCTAGGAAGAATGATTCCGAGCCCTCTTCATCATCCCGCGATCCTGACAATGTCGTCAGTCCATCGGGTAGGACATTGTCGGGTTAGTTTTACATAATATTTTTAAACACGTACGTTCAAATAACGTATTCACATAGCTAGTATATAGGGCCCTTTACAAACTACGCTCCATTTACACCTCCAGCAATTTGTTTGAATTCACGTACACTTCGCGCTACGCAGTTATCTTTTCACTTCGTCGGAGCACTTTAAAAGAGATTTACTTTTGTTTTCGCTTTTAAGCTGACAACGAATAGTTTTTATGCTTTAGTTGAACGGTGAAAATAATGATTTTGAATAGGACTATTCAAAAGATTTCCAAATAAATTGGTTAGACGTTTTCCCGAAATAACAATTTATAGAAATAAACTAAAAGAAGGTTGTATACCTTTAAAGCGAGGATTCCCGACACCGTTTTAGGTATTTGATGTAATAGAGAATATTTTTAAGAAAATAGGATTATTATTTTTTCCGTTTTTTTAATACAGGCCCCGTTATCCTGTGGGATACAGATGACCAACAATTAAGCGCTTCCGTTTCTTCTTTTTTACCATAGATCGTTGATTATTACGGTTTTATTATTGCATCAATAACAAAACAAACTTATAAACGCGCCAATCGCAAACAGTATTCAGCAAACTCCGCCACGTCGAAGCTTTATATCTTTTGTTTCCGTTTTAGAAAATTTCTCCCCATAACATTATGTTGATGTTGGCAATAACGCTTGAAATATTTACGAATATCCGAACAAACGAGCCACGTTGTGATAAATAGGAGAACTGCCGGATTGACCGTGTCGGAATAAAGATTAGGACCGCAGAGAATTTTTCATTCGACGATGATTTGTTCGGCGAATCTGTTTTTGTTTGGGACGTTCATCATTTTCTGTTTATAGTGTAGGTAGATAATAGATAATAGCGTGATCAAGGAATGTAGCTAATAGAATAGAATATAATTCATTTTATTTGCAACACACACTAAAAATAGATATAAAACAGTTTTATTTAAACTAAAGGCACCTACATATTACTTGACAGAATAATAATATATAATATAAAGCGATACAAAAAAAAATACAAAAAATAGGTACCCAGCTTTTGTGCTGCAAAAAGGAACCTAACTCCGCATAATGCGGGTTGGCAACAACCCACGCTGGTCTTCCGTTAGGTCCTAATTTGATTTTGTTTAGCGGACATGATACTCAATACTAAGTTATAAAATAGATGCAACAAATAAAATAACAATACAACAAAAATCTACCACCTTTAACAAATACATAAACCTCATATTACAAAGTGGGCACATTACAAAAGCACTCCTTAAAGTTTCCCGCGACTTTGTTTGTCCGCGCGGTCTTTGTTTTTTTACATAATACAACTTTGGAGAGCCATACTGTTTGTAGGGTAAAAAATTGATATGACATATCGTGGTATATATTTTTTTTTTACTGCCATGAAAACATTTAGAAAATTGTTCTTTGAGAACCTATCTCAGATTGAAGTTTGTTCTCTTTTTTACAGTTTAAAGTACTTTAAACTTTTCCACTTTCTGTATAAATTGATACATGGACTGAATCCCCCAGACAGTAGCGGCAACCGTGACATACACCTTGTCTCGCAAAATGCAGCATTTTCCAGCAAAATAGACCGGTGAAGACTGAAATAAAATACAACTTCAGCCATTAAGCTCAAAGGGGAATGGGCGAAGTAAAGTTGTAGACTACAATGAACAGCTGTTTACTTCATGATCTTATTTTACAAACAAATATAACGTTTTGTATATTGCGGATAACGTTTTTGGATATACAACTTATAAGCATTGTTTTTAAAATAAACATTGTAGGACTTTCCACACAGAACTATCTAGCCTCAAACTAAGCCATTGCTTATAATATGGGAACCAAATAGCTGATATATTACATAAATACTTTTTTTTAATACATAGGTATTTATAATATATGATAACACCCAGACAGAGAACAAAAATCTATGTTCATCACAAAAAATGTTTGTTCTCGGTGGGGATCGAACCCACGGCCTACGGCGCAGAAGGCAGAGCTACTACCAACTGAGCTAAGAAGGCTGTTTTAAGGCAATGACAACTGTTTTTCTATGCCAATGTTCGTACATCTCGCAAGTTTTGCAACCACATTGCACACAACTTGGTTGATTGCGAAATTCATAAATGAGTTCAGTGATTTTACATCTTTCAAAATGTTGAAATGTTTGAGCGAGAGGTACGATGGCAGTGGTCTTCGCCTTAAGCCCATCATCATTATCAGCGAAGCAAAAAACTTAGACCTCTTCCACAGATTTCCAAGAACAAAAGCTTGAGCGTTTTCTTGCGAACCACTTGTAATTTCAGCATTTATAAACATACGAACTTATTTCGGCCTCATCATCTTAATCATCTGAACAATATTGTTGAGAATTGTACCAGCTGTCTCTCTGTTATCTGACGTAAAATGAAGCCCAGACTGGTCCGCTAACCATCATGTTTATGACTTCTATAGGGAAATACTCGAATTGCTAAATGGAAAAACTTTTATTCGTAGGTGCGATATTAGGTGTGTTTTCATATTTTCGTATTTTTGCTCGGTTCCGATGACTTTTTTATGTTTATGCCCTCGTAAAGTAGTGCGACAATGTAACCCCAATGTGTTTATGCTGTTGCACGGAATATATATGTATTATTTGATTCTTTAAACAGTAGGGATACTTTCATTCTATCATTTTATTAGTTCATACAACATGTATCTTTTCTACCTCTAGATATAAATAATCTCTCTTTCTCTTTTCGTGAAAGAAACTAGTGAGTTTCTTTCGAAACAGTGTGGTGAAAGGATTTTAAGGCTCCTTTCGAGCACTAGACACATGTTATAGAACGTATTAGGTTCTACGACATGCCGGTTTCCTCACGATGTTTTCCTTCCCCGTTTGAAAGTACTGGCATTGTGCACATAAATTTTAATACAGAAAAACTCATTGGTGCATGACCGGTTTCGAACCCACGACCTAAGGATCGGAAGGCGGGGCCGCTACCACTAGACCACCAGTACTCTCTAGATATATAAATAATGAATTGGTCGTTGAACATCAAACAGGCAAAACTAAATTACGCTATTAATACTTACTGTGGAAACTGTAATACAACTATGTCTATATCGCCCACTTTTTCTCTTGTGATTCCATACAAAATTCAGGCTTACAATACAGAACATCGAAAACAAAAAAAACTTTAACTTGAAGTAAGCACAGGTACGTGCCTATCTGGTTGAAACGAAAGAGTTGACAGATTTGATAACAGCTAAAAATAATTACTTTTGCATAATCTGTACATAGGAATCGGAATCATTTATTGACAAAGATTTAACACATTATCAATAATATTGTAATGCATAATAAAACCTTGGCTCGTCAAGCGTAATTTAACATTATTCATAGGTAGGTACATACAATATTTGTTTCCTGTCAATATTAGTGTTCCTGGTTTATGTTTTCTGTGGTTTGTGGTCAATATGGTAATTACAGTTGATACCACACGGTAAGTGTGGGCACACGTTTGAAGCTGCTGGGTGTATGTACAAAAGTTTCTATACCGCTTGTGAGAATTCCAATACTGTGCCAGTACCAAATATGTTTACGGTATACACGTTATATGAAATTTTCAATGTAACGATCGTATGGTATTTATTGGCGAGGCATGATGCTGTGTAGATAAGCGGGTTTATGTTTCATATTTTGTTATGGTCCGTATTTATGATTTACACGAGTTATGAGAATTAAGATAATGCTCTGGTACTCATGTTTTTTGGAGTTATTTTATTTTCGATGATTTAAGGTTCGGCCAAACCTGCGCATCAGTGACGCGAGAAGCGGCGCCGCGCGGCTGACGCTACCCATACTTTTCTATAGCGTTTTTCCCGCGTTGCGGGCGCGTAAGTGTACTAAGCGCCATATAGAAAATATGGGTAGCTTCGGCCGCGCGGCAGACGCTCCCGCTTCGCAGTCGCTTTGGTCGCGCAGGTTTGGCCGAAGCTTTAAAGGCACTTCATTGGTCGACGACATCGTGGAGGTTGCAGGAAACACCTGGACCAAAGACGCATAGGACAGAGGTGGCTGGCAAAACATGAAGGAGGCCTATACCCAGCAGTGGGTGATACCAGGCTGAGATGATGATGATGATAATACTTCATTGCCTCTTTGCAAAAAATCTATATTTATGTACTTTTTAAGCTTTTCAAATAGATCCAGTGGTTAGTGGGAGTGACCCTGCCTTCTCGTAAGATCGTAGGTTCGAATCCGGTCGTGCACCAATGGATTTTTCCTATCGAAAAATTTCAGTAAATGTATTTATAATATACCCTTTATATTAAGTACCCAGACACGGAACAATCTATATTTATCACACAACTTCCGTTGATAACTGTACACATTTGTTTGTGATTCACAAAAAAGATAAGACTCGAAATGTGAGTTACGGGTACCTTATTACATCCAAATGAAATATTTACTTACTCAGATCCCCATCATACTTACGTCATGTCCAACAAACAGTTGAACCTCTGGGGATCAGCGTCTATTGACACAACCCTCTACGACACTTGAGCACAAACACGGTTCTAATCAATACATCAAACAAAACTTAGCCACTACCAATAATAATTAAAACCGAATCATTACATGGAATATTTGCTGAGGACGAAGGGTTTGCCCGGGGCAGTCTGGTTATAGACCTGCTGTAGTATCAAAGACGTGAGGTAGTAAATGTAATTCCAGTAGCGCAATTTTTACCAACTACTGATTTTACTGCTTGATTAAAAATATAATATACCATAAACTTACTTACTAAACTTATTATGCACTATTGCCTCTCCGTGGCTTCATTCGTGTGGTGATTGCTAATATAAATATAATGCATTTTTATTTGTTTTACAGTGTTTACCTACACTTATATCCTCACAAATAGTTTTTATAATATCTATCTATCTATTTAACCCGTTGGCTGCAGGGTATCCCCTCTTTTATAATATACTTTAAATAAATTAGTTAAATATAAATAAATAAATATTACTGGACTTTCCACAATGCACTATCTAGCCCCAAACTAAGCCAGAGCTTGTTATATGGGAACCAGATAGCTGATATAATACATAAATACTTTTTTTTTGTAAATACATACTTATAATATTATATAACACCCAGACAGAGAACAAACATCTATGTTCACCACACAAATGTTTGTTCTCGGTGGGGATCGAACCCACGGCCTACGGCGCAGAAGGCAGAGCTTCTACCAACTGAGCTGTGAAGGCTGTCAAACTTAATTAGCAATAAAACCCATGTCTTATTCTTCTAGGCTTAGACAGACGTGTTTTACTGCTGTATTAAAATAGTTTTCATTTTCATTTCATCATCGATCTGTTTATTGAATAAAAAGGCCTATCCTAAGCTCTTACTAAAAACGCTACTCAAGTTGAAACATTGCGAATCGTATATGCGTGAGTGTGAGTGCGAGCACTCATATAGATGACACACTGTAACAAAAACACATTGTACATGTTGTCCATAATCCTCTTCCCCGTGTAATACTGAGATGATGATTGCGACCCATTTTAGTTTACAAAACGTAATCCGCAACTATTGGAATTTTGATAGAGCCATAGTTACTGTTTACGATGTAAATTTTCTCCATAACATGGTAAGCTTCTTGATTGGGTATGATGGTACTTTGTAAGGGATGAAACTTTGTAGGTGCTTTGCTTATTTTGGAGGGATGGCTATAAATATGGATTTGCGTTCGAGCTATAAGATGACCCAAAGTTTTAAGTCGGCTTGCACTATTAGGTAAAGGATAGTACTCCTTTAGATGATAAAGCTTAATCATAACCATTCAATTTCAGGTACTACTGTCTTCATGCTCTTTCAATATACATGAGAATATTTGAGCATTGAACTTCAATCCAATTTAAGAGTAGCAATACCATTACCATTATACCTTTTTCTGCCGCCAAGCAGCGTTTCTGTGTTTCAGATTGAAGAGTGTGGTTGGCGGTGAAATTACAGGCACATGAAGCTTAACATCTGTATGCCTCAAGTTGATAAACGCTGGACATTGTGGATTTGTTATAGGTAGAGTTATAGTAGTAGAGTAGAGTTCTTTGTGTGGCTCGTCCGGGTGCGTACTACCACCACGTATTTTTCTGCCACCAAGCAGCAAATCTGTGTTTCGGTTTGAAGAGTGTGGTTGCCGGTGAAATTACAGGCAATTACTGGCTTAACATCTGTATGTCTAAAGTTGATGGACGCAGGGCAGTGCATCGTAGGGCACGTTCCTATCGTGCATGACTTACGAGGCAATGCTTTGTTATAGGTGATGACCACTTAACATCAGGTGGGCCATCTGCTTGTTCCATCAACAAGTTGTATAAAAAAAGGTGATGTTACCACTTATCATCAGGTGGGCTAGCCACGTGTTCCATAAGCAACATATATAAAAAAAGTACGTCTCATTGCAATCGCCATTCTCCTCATGTTTCTAAAAAGAACCATCCAAATGTTTTGAAGTAGTAATTGTGTGGAACCTCTTCTGATTCGGAACCCTCATGAAAAGCGTTATATTATCAAACGAGCATTGTTTAACTGAGTATCTGTTTTTGTAGGGCTCGCGTATTTTTGACGTCATAATACACGATGCTAAAAACAGTCTCATTAATGTAGACTTTATTGCAATGCAGTAAGGTTTACAAGCATAAATTATAGACATCCTCTCAACATTATAAAAGAGCATTTCATTGCGGAACGGTTCCTATGAAAGGGTATCACAAAAGCTTTTTATATCTACTACTTTCGACTACCCTCTTCGTACAAAAGTACAGCAAGTGTGTATGGATGCTAAGTAATTAAGAGATGCTATTGTTTTGCTTATTGGATTTTAAAGTTGGGGCGTTGTGTTTGCTTTTATGTGGGTTTCTGAATTCTGAATTGCTTGAACAATCTGGGTAACCAAATTACAAAGTTTGATCTGGGAGTTACGAGTGTGTTACAGGGCATTGCTCTTGAAAAAGTCATTGTGGCTCTAAATTAGGAATGTTTTTTTGTGAAGATTTTTTCAATCTTACACGATCTTTTTTTTTTTTAATACCACCTCTTGTTATGTGGTAACCATCACCTACAACACAGCAACGAGAAATAGGCGTGGTGTACTTCCCCGGACGAGCCCTTCACAAAGAGCTCTACTACTAAAAATATCCCTAAAATTCATATTTATTATGTATTATTGTTAGGAATATTAATATGTATTCTTTTTATTATTTTAGTATTTACTTAGTTTTACGTTTTAGGTAGGTATAGTTAAAATAGGTACACTGCCGTCTTTCTGATTTTCGTTTAATCCTTTCCATCCAAAGGTTGTCTGGAAGAGATCGCTCTTAGCGATAAGGCCGCCCATTGTAACTAATTATTTTTATGTCTCTGTATGTGTTTTTCTATGTGTACAATAAAGTATTTATCTATCTATCTATCGATCTAAACTATATTTATTGCGTTATCCTTATTTCGTTACGAGAAGTGTAATTGAAAATAGGTTTATTTTGTTTGTTTATAGCTAAGTGCTCGCTCCCAGACAAAGTTTTGCATAACCAAACAAGCTAATACAAATATTTATAACACAAAATAATACAGACCAACAACGTCTCGAGAGTTTCGATAAACAGGAAACACAGACCGTTGAATATGGCTGAATCAGTCCAGTGAAGTAAATGTTGGCTTATAATGACAATTTAAAAAAAAAAAGCCCCAACTGGTAAGGTGAGGTCATCAGGTTGGCATGGTAAATCTGCATGTTCGACAGCAATTTGTATAAAAAAATACATTCTGTTTTGTTGCATGAATGCTGACGACGCTTTCCTTGATGATATTTAATTATGTTATTTCTTGTTTGATTATTCTTATTATATTTTATTGTGCTTATATTTTATTGTTTTTGTTTCTTTGTTTCTTATTATGACATTTTAAAGTGATCATCGTGATTTTAATCTCTTTATTTAAAAAAAATCATCTCACCATAAACACCACAATGATAACAGTTTGATGTTCAAAAATGTAATTATTCAAAGATTTTCTAATGTATTACTGTGACAATTGGAACATTGGACATTTGGAACTGAAAAGAACTGGAAGATGAAACACTGGGACGCCTTCTTACCCGATGGACCGACGAATTTCTAATGATCGCAGGGGGTCAGTGATGGGGAGAATCGTTGTTCTGGGAAATGTATAAGAGAGGCCTATCTTCAGATTTTCATACTGATGATGATGGTTACAATATTTGGAAAAGCGGACCAAAATTTTCAAATCATGAACCAATTTGTACACAATACCGGCTGTTTCGACAGAGCTGTACACCGCGCAGGAAGGCAGTCGTTATACGGCAGAAAGTTCGGAGCGAACTCCACGGGTGTCTTGGGATATCCCTCAGGACAAAACTGCAATTTCACCAACATCAAGTCTACAAACAAAAATATTATAAGCAGGCAATAATAATAAAGCAACGAACATACTCTAGACGGCACTGTAATACCTCATCTTGAATGGCTCATAACAGTTTAGAGTTAAAGGTTAGTTTGCAATAGCAAGGCGCTTAGTTTTAAAGTTATCTTGATTTAGTAGAACGTTTTCGTAGAAGTTTTATGCTTAAGTGTATGGGTTTAGTTAATAGTTTAAGATGTTACTATTTATTTGAGAAGTTGGTCTGTGTTTTCGACTGTGGTAATGCAAAATTTTAAGTTATAAACATTAACTAAGAACTATACTTTAGGTAAACCGAGGTATCCATTATCTTTATTCTAATTGAATCCAAAATATCATCATCATTATCATCATCACCCTCAAGAAGTTCATTACTTGTCATAAATACTGCTAGGCTCTTCAATAAATATTAAGCGCGAATGATTTTTAACCTTCTCCATTTATAAAAATGCCATGATTTTCATCATATCGTCGTTTTATCAACGGCATCCTAAATTTACAACCGGTAATATTTCCGAAATGTCATATGAACTTGAACTTTAGAAAGTACCTTACTTATTTTTTTGTCAAGCATCACGAAAATGATGCCTATTGAATTTAAAACTTGAAGTTTCAAATTTATTTTAGATCAAAAGCAGGTAGTTCATCAGCGTCGGATTTAGTATTTAGATGTTCATTGGTAACGGTGACTTCTTTCCATCAAGTGGCCTGTCTGTTTGCACTACCAAAATATGACATAAAAAATATAAAATAAAAACGAATTGGTAATTAAAATTGATGAACGAAGTTACGGGCGCCTAGCTATTTATATCTTTTTTTTTATATTTATTTATTTATTAAACATCTTGTGTTTCACAGACTTACAAATAGGTACTTATATTATTAATATGTAGATACTATTATTATATTATAACTAACTACTACTACAACTAACTATTATAACTATACTTAATTACTAGGAAACGAAAGTAGCTAAAATTATAATATATTATAGCTTACATTAGTTATTACCGTGTCAGTAATTTATTTTTTGTAGAAATGTAGGTAAGTAAGTAAGTAAGTAGGTAAGTAAGTAGGTAAGTAAGTATCTCGGAGTCAACGAACTTACTAGGATTACATTTGTCTACTATCTCAGTCTACGTCACTACAGTATACCGTGTCTGCTTATAACATCCGCGGAGTGGGGCCCTGGTGACCTGTAACACAGGTTTTATTAAACCTATCACAGGCACCAGTCTCTCGCAATGTAGGTTTTTATCTAGATTACACTACTTAGTACTTAGACCTAGTTAAGGCAAACCTTTTGTGAAGAGAGAATAAATACATTTTTCATTCATTCATTCATATGAAACACTCACAACAAACACGTCATCCGCACCTCATCAAAATATCGCATTACTGAATCACAAATTCATTCCGGGACGCCAATTATCCGTGAGCGCTCATTTTCCAACTCATTCCCCGGTGTAATGATCACGTGGTGATTTTGACAGTTTCTGCTACCCCCTACCACCCAGTTAGAGTGGCGTTCGAATTCACGATCAACGTCATTATAGTACCGTTCTCTCTCTCTCTTGTCGTGTCACTAGTTTCTTTCGAAACAGTGTGGTGAAAGGATTTTAAGTGCGCCTTATGAGGCTCCTTTCAAGTCAAAGTCAAAAGGTATTACAATAAAATCACAAGGATCACTTTGAAACCTCTTAAAGCTAGGTGACTCTAGGTGCCAGTTCCACGCGACCAAAGCCTAGAAGAACAGGCAATAAACTTACGGCTTGGTTCCTACCGTTCTTTTGTATGATCCTTTTACAATGTAATATAATATATTATTGAAGTTAAGTTGACAAGCACTTGACACATGTTATAGAACTTTTTAGGTTCTACGACATGCCGGTTTCCTCATGATGTTTTCCTTCACTGTTTGAGAGTACTGGTATTGTGCACATAAATTTTTGAACAGAAAAACTCGTTTGTGCACGACCGGTTTCGAAACCACGACCTTAGGATCGGAAGGCCACTGTTACCACCAGTGCTCATACCTATAGTATACATATAGTACCGTTAAGTCGGCGCCTCTTCTAGCTAAGTCGAATTCTACATTTACGAATCGAATGCTATACGCAAACCCTGCATCACAAGGTTTTTAATCTAAGTGTAGTCTGCATAACGCACATCCCAAAGTACCTATGTACATAATTATATTGTCAAGCAAACATTTTTTATGACACTAGACAGTTGAGGAACTTACGTATGTATTACTGCTTATGTAACAACTATTTTTCTATCATTATATGCTTTTCTATAAAAGTGCAACAGTGTTTTGATAATTATTTAATTTCAATTTTACATCTATTTTTTTTATCATATGATATCGGCTTGCTCGACTAATTAGCCATATTATGCTGGGGTTATCATAATAGATTTGCTTTTAACTAGTCGAAGATCGAAGCGCATTTAGAAAGTGTCTAGCACTACTAGGTGGTTTACGCCCAATGAATTTAATTTCTTCTCAATATTATTCGAAGCCTGTTACGTAACGAATATAAAAATAAATAAATAAATGAATATTGGAGGGCTTTACACACAGCACTATCTAGCCCCAAACTAAGCCAAAGCTTGTTATATGGGAAACAAGTAGCTGATATAATACGTATATACTTTTTTTTGTAAATACAAACTTATAATATATAAAAACACCCAGACAGAGAACAAACATCTATGCTCATTACCCAAATGTTGTATTAAATTTAATGGAAGTTTTTACAGTTTATTGATCGAGTGAGCGAAGCGAACGAAGATCTTAGTTTCAACTTGGGCGATTTGGCATTTTATGTATGTATATATGTATGTATGTATGTATGTTTGTCTGGCGATAACTTAAGAACCGTTGATCCGATCTGCATGAAATTTGATACGTCGATAGCTTGTACTTGAGAAATTTACTGGTAAGTATATGAGTAAAATCGGATGAAGGGTTTTTGAGATATGGGGTTTTTTAAGAGGGCAAAAATAAAAAAAGTTACATAAAAAAATCAAGTTACATTTCATATGAAAGGGCTTTCCAAAACAATTTTTACTTTTTTTTTGGGACGCTCGGTTTTCGAGATAAAAATTAAAAAGTTAAATTAAGATAACCAGCGATCCAAGAGCTCCCATCTCTAAGAGTTTCGTTGGCATCAAGGTTTTTCTACTGGTCGGCCAGTTCCTTTGCTTTTTCTTATTTTTTTTTCTTGAAATAAATTAAGGAGGTACTCAGTTCTCATAAAATGGTGACAACGACCAGGTCTGATGATGGAGCCAAGGTCTGTTCAACGGAACTCTTCAATAAATAGGCCAATAGAGTTGAAACTTTGTTACCGTACCAAGTTAGTAGGCGGTAGTCAGAGGCAAGTCGAAACATAATGTTTGGACTTGCCTCTGACTACCACCTACTCAAAGTTTTGATTTGTTCGTTGGGTCGCATCACGAGATCTCAGTTCGGGGCGAACTACTAGTTTTTATTAATTTTGAAGCAGCTCAGCGCATCTCAGCGCAGCTCAGCGCAGCTCTTGAATTAAAAATCGATTTCATTGATTGTGAAAAATTTCCAGCCGAAGTTATTTGCAACACTCAATTTTCGAAGACTCCGGCTTAACACCATAAGGCGGAGATGCGAATGCAAATGTCAGTCGTTAACATGCATTGCGCGAAGTCGGACGTCTAATTAGCTCCACCTTGACACGGCCTGCAGATAACATTTAACAGAATTGCCCAGGAAACTCTGATATTATGCAGACCCACATTTTGATGTGCCTCAGTACCATTAGACTAATGCACACTATGAAGTTTGAATATAATGCTTTAAGTATTATTGCTGTATGGTTGGGCTTTTGTATTTCATTCGGTCAGGGTATGGCATTAATATTAGTATATAAATAATGAGCTGATAAAGGATTACCCCTATAATCATAATTATGTTAGCGTGCCTTTTTTTGTTTGTAACTTCCTATTTATCGTATTATACTTTTTGTTTGATCTTAATGTTAAAAAAATTGTGTTGTGTAATATCATAATAATATGATGCAAAAAAAATAGCTAGTTAGCCACGATGATGATATTATAATGTTTTAATAAATTAACTAACTAATTAATTAACTTATAAATGAATTAGTTAGTTAACTTTTGTTATAAATATGTTAAAAACATGGGCGAGTTGCACGCACCTTTACAAGATACAAGGCAAAATATAGTAATTTTACAGAAACAAAAACAGGAGTTTTAAACCTTAGAAATGCAAAGAAGAGTAACGTAAAACGTACGATTGTAATTTACTGCACTATCACTTTCTATAAAGTCAAAGTCAAAAGGTATTTATTCAATATAATCAAAAGGATCACTTTCAAACGTCTTAAAGCTAGGTGACTCTAGGCGCCAGTTCCAAGCGACCAAAGCCTAGAAGAATAGGCAACAAACTTACGGCTTGGTTCCTACCGTTCAGTAAAATTATAGTTAAAATGCGTACTTGGCGGTAGAGAAATCCACGTCCATGTTAAATAGTTTTTTAAACGATACCTACATTACTAGTTTAGAATTTATTGAAGTGGCAATACAGGGACGCAGTTAAATTAGTTCTTCAGCTTCTGGAATCGACGGAGCAAGTTTCTGTTCGCCTCCTACGCCTGCTAGGGATGCCTCGCTTGTGTGAAAAGTATCGGGAAGAAAAAAGACTTCAAAAACGATTTTTTTAGACACGATTAAATATTATTAAAATGAAGAAAGAAACAGCTTCACGACCGCAAGCACGGTAGACGAAATATAGATCTGGGGGGTATTTAGATTTTTTCGGTATCGGATTCGTTACGGAAAGTCATTTTTTGAATTTGGTATGCGATAGCTCCTGAAAAGCCTTGGAACGCGATTTTGACAGTAGGAATCGAAAAGATAACGAGTGACTTTCCGACAGCTATTAGGTGGCGGAAACCTTTCCGTGAGGGTTTGGGTACGAAAAGAAACATCTTAGTATAAAAAAAATGTGAATGTAACTACTATTTACTAAGTATTGAATCGAGAGGATTCATCACCAAAAATAAATACTTATTGCCTATACTTATTTTTTTTTTTCTACTACTAGCTGATGGAACAAGCAGATGGCCCACCTGATGTTAAGTGGTAACCATCACCTATAACAAAGTATTGCCTCGTAAGTCACCTACCTGTCGTCAATAGACTATTAAAAATTCTGTGTTTATTAATTTGCTTGTAACTCTGCTGAAGTTGACGTCCCGTCGCAAAAAAAAATATTCACCTATTAGGTAATGTGGAATGGGATTTCATTTCGATTCAATAAGCGACAATACGCGCGTTAATACATGCGACAATACATGCCTTAAAAAAACGGCGGTATGAGCGGCAAGCTGTAGATAGAACACACTGAAAATTAATAACAAAACACTCATTTAGTTACTAACCCCATATCGTTTTAGTTCACTTCTACCAAAAAAATATTGGCGCGATAAAAGAAATTCCCGCCAAAAATTGTGCGTAAGTCGAATTATAAAACAATCAAAATTAAATAAATCTGTAGGTATCTACGTGGTTCATATATGGTAAACGAGTGACTGAAATGTTTAATGTAAAATGCTAAACTACTTCATATTTCACCTAAGTATATTAATTTCAAAACCGAACAGAAACATCGCGTTTTCGGGAGCCATTGAATTCGAAATTCAAAAATTGTTTCCGTAACGAATCCGATATCGAATGAATCAAAATACCCCCCCCTGATCTCTTAGTAACAGGTTCCAACTTAAGATTCATTGGATGTTAAAGAGTACCCCACTTCAGTCAGAGGTACGTCTCAAATGACAATTGGTACAAATCCATATTTTACAGTAAACCAGAAAGGTTTGAAAACGAAAGTCAAGCGTCACAACCCTAATGCACCCTATGCAGCAGTGAAACGCGCATACATTAAAAGTTTACCGGCAAAACATCAACATACCTATAACGAGACGTTCTGAGAAAAAACCTATTCTATTCAGACTTTACGATTTTAATAGCAGAACGTTTTAAATTACACCGGTCTAGACCATAAAGGACAACAAGAAACGAAATTCGGTAAGCTAATTCACGTTCTTTTGACGTATCTATGCGTCAAAAATTACCTAAATTTGTCTGAACAACTTTATTATAAAATAATTGTTCGTTCAAAGCGCTGTTCGTGAGATGCGTTTCTACGTACTGGAATTTTGAGTTCATATTATATGACTTTTTCTAAGTCCTTATCTAAATGAAAGTTGATCTGCATTTTAATCAGTGTATTTGTTCTGCAAATAGCGAACAAAAGGTAAAGTGGGCTTAAATATGCAAACGAATTAATCAGGCTTACTTTAGAAAGTAATTTTCATAAAATGTTGAAGCACTTTTTATCATCGCTAAAATAATAGGTATTTTTTAAACTGCTAGCTTTTTTTAACAGGCTAGCTTAAAACACCAATACTGTCAAGCAGAGTGAGTTGTAAACAGAGCTGTAAACAAATAAAATATAAAACAATATTTTTAAATAATGCTCTATCGTCAATTCACGAAAGTATGAACAAGAAAATTAGATTCCCCTTCAAACGCTCCGTATATTGGCAATTCCATCATGCCACGACCTCTCCAGGCGTATGTTGAAACTATTCCATAGTAATTGACTTTAGAGTTTGCTCTACCCGTATTATAAGAGGCGATAGCTAATCTACATTCTCAAATACAGTATAATAGCAATACACGGCCGTAAACCCGCCATTTTAATAAGAGCTCATTTGTGATCGCGTTGTTTTGTTATTTGCATTGAAAGAGCTGAAGGTAGAATACTGCCAGGGGTCTGGGTACTTTGGTTTATTTGTAGCACCATAGTGCTTGTCTGTCAGTGTAAGTAATTAAGTTACGCAGCATAAATGAAGGATCTCCTGCTATTTGAAGCAGGTAATTAGTTTATGCCTCAATTGGGCTTTGCATTGTTGGTGGAAAATGATAAAACTAGACAAATTGTTGTAGCTGAAACAAATTAGACAATAAATGACATAAATACTTGAATAATGAAGTCTCCAGCCAGTGCATGTGTTTTTCGCAAACAGTTTTTTTTATTCAATATTAAAACATAAATAAAAATGTTTATTGTTGCTGATTATCATAGTACGTTTTTTTTAGTTTGGGCTAGATATTGCTGTGTGGAATGCCCACCAATATTTATTATTTTATCAACTGAGCTGGGACAGCTCTTACAGCTCTTTTGGTAGTAGCTCTGCCTACTGTGCTATACCGACCGTGGGTTCGATCGCCAACGAGAACAAATATTTGTGTGAAGAGCTTAAATGATTGTTGGATGTTATTATAAATTCAAGCATGTATTAAAAAAATGTATATAAGTATTGTATCTGGTTTCCATATTACAAGTTTTGCTTAGTTTGGGTATGTGTGAAACGTCCACCAATATTTATTTCAATCCAAACTCCTATTTAACTACTCATAACAATTTAATAATATCTAAACAAGACAAAGTGGCAGTCAAAGTGGCCATCTCACGGTGGACCCTTACCAATTATTATAATTAACTAGAGGAAGTGACCTCTAGAGATTGGCCCCTAACTTCGTAATACTGGTCCATTTGTGGAGATTGATAGCGACAAGACAACGGTCTTAAGTCAATATTGGATACGTTGTTAAGAAAGTTTGCATAGAGGGTTATATAAGCCACTGAGGAGATGTAGATGTGTTATCATCATCAACATCAGTCCGCATGAGTCCACTGAAGGGCGTAGGCCAGTATAGATGTTAATTTTTATACGAGTGTGAATAAAAGTTAATTTGATTTGTCTCATCTTCTATCTATTATTATACTACCTATATAAAGCTAAACTACCACTGACTGACTCAATACTATAAAAATCAATTGCTGTTCGTTTGTCTCGCTAAAACTCGAGAACGGCTGGGCCGATTTAGCTGATTTTGGTTTTGAATTGTTTGCCGTAGTCCAGAGAAGGGAAAGGAAAAAATTGCGAGGAAGATAATATAAACAACATATATATTTATTTGCAACATATATATATATATTTATTTATCATATATTATTATATTTTCCCATATGAACTGTTCTATCTAAATGTTCTACATAAGCGAAGGGAGAGTTTTAATGTCGTTAGGATAGGTGATACAAAGTACACCGGGTCATCTAGAGAAATATATTTATAAGCCTGGTTTATCCGCTAATTGTTAAATATTAAATAAATTTTTGTATGTTTTTAAGTAGAACATTTGAGAGCACTTGTGGTCTAGTGGTAGTGGCCCCGCCTTCCGATCCTAAGGTCGTGGGTTCGAAACCGGTCGTGCACCAATGAGTTTTTCTGTTTAAAAATGTATGTGCACAATGCCAGTACTCTCAAACGGTGAAGGAAAACATCGTGAGGAAACCGGCATGTCGTAGAACCTAAAAAGTTCTATAACATGTGTCAAGTGCTTGAAAGGAGTCTCTTGAGGCGCACTTAAAATCCTTTCACCACACTGTTTCGAAAGAAACTAGTGACACGACAAGAGAGAGTAGAACATGTCTGAACTTACTTAAATTATATTTGTCAGCTTTTTATAACCTGTGTTTCGCAAATAAATGATTATTGTATTGTATTAATATTACGAATGCAGTAATTTAAACGTTTGAATGTTTTTGTGTTGGATGATACCGTAAGGACTGGACCAATTTCGATGAAAATTGTATTTTCACAATAGATGTGATACATTGTATACATGTAGGTCGTACAATGTTCATGGTATTGGAGTTTTCCATTAAAATCTGATATAAAAATTGTGTTGAAATGTCAAAAACAAAAAAAAATACTAAAAAGCAATAAATTTTCCAGATTACTTTTTATTCTGGTTCCATGCAAAGTGGAAATTAATAAAAAAAAGATTGGTTTCTTAAAATAATGTATTTTGTAAGCCATATTATTTGTAACAATCCACTCAATACCCATCAGCAAAAGTGAATCAGTAAACCGAACGAAGAACTTGCCATCTCAGCAAACCACAAATGAAAATCCAGCGTTTTCAGAACACAAACTCATTAATTCTTCTTTCCAGACAAGTAAATATTTGCTAGATGAAGTTGGCTCATTATAGTTTTTATTTTCCATTTTATTGGCTCAAACGTGATTGAGTCTAAACAAGAGGAATTCGCTGAGCTCAAACAAACCAGCAATAAAAACCTTTACCGATCAATGTCGTACCTTATGGCTTAGCTACGCAGAATACACAGCGGTATTCTAGGTTGTTCTTTTTTTTTCTTAGATACGCGGGTGCATCACGCGAGCGTAAATGGGACTGTTGGGAGGGGAAGACTTCGGCGGACGTATCTCGATCAGATAGCAGACGTTCTAGAGAAGGGCCAGGTTAAGAGTACCCTAAACCGACGAGAGTGTATGAAGACTGTTAAGAGAGTGAATGAAGCAAAAGAGGTATGTAAGGACCGTAGCTATTGGAAATCCATGGTCTCTGCCTACCCCTATGGGAGACAGGCGTGATTTTATGTATGTATGTATACGACAAGTTTTTCTAAAAATGAATTAACTTGTCAACATTGTCAGACTATCATCTCACGTTATTGGTTGGTACGAAACACAATTATTTTCTGTCCTATTTATAAAATTATTAGCTAGTACGTCGAGAAATTGGAACCTAAAGATAGAGAAGTATTTTAATTTTTATAATGGCTACTAGCCATAGTTTGTAGCGTTTCAAATTATTTTTTCTTCAACATTATACAGTAATAAAAAATACAGTTTTATGACTTTGATCCCCAGAAACGGTAAATATTTTAGTACCAAGAAACAAATTAAAATTCAGAAGTGGGTAGTCAGATAAACGTCTATTCAATTGGCAGTATATGTGACAGGTTGCAAACCCATCGCCGCTACGCAGTGATAGTAGTGTTTTTAACTTTTTAAGCAACTATAACTATACTTTGTCTGATAATTATTAGAAGTAAGTCTTGTAATCACACATTTTTAAGGTTCCGTACCCCAAGGGTAAATCGGGACCCCATTACTAAGACTCCACTGTCCGTCTGTCTGTCTGTCCGTCTGTCACCAGCCTGTATTTCATGGACCGTGATAGTTAGACAGTTGACATTTTCACAGATGATGTATTTACCGTTTACTGTTGCCGCTATAACAACAAATACCAAAAAACAGAATAAAATAAATATTTAAGGGGGCTCCAATACAAGAAATGTGATATTTTTGGCGTTTTTATACATACGGAACCCTTCGTGCGAGAGTCCGACTCGCACTTGGCCGGTTTTTTTTCTTTTTCTAGGTTTATGATCACAAGAAATCCGTATCGCATTCGTACCGCGTTTGGCACAGGCTTTACAGATCAATGTCGGGTTCTTAAGTGGAAAACTTCAGATTGGCGATGCAGAAATCGCTTTGCAAATATTTGGTCTAGACGAGTTATTAAAATATCTTAGGTATTCCTATAGAATTGAGAGGAATGCATTTGAACTTTGCTTGTTATCCCAAGAGGTGAGTTCAATTTGAGAGCCATTCACACAATATTCCGGTTGAATAAATTCATGTTTCTATTGAAGCGTTGTTAAGGCGCAGACATCCGACAAAAACTACTTGTTTGAGTAGTTGTTTGTTATATTCAATATTTCGTAATTATTGAAGATATAAAATTACAGAATGTAGTTATGAGAAATTGCGAAAATACTTTGGATCATAATGATGTTTTTGGTGAATATTTTTTTGTAATGTTATTCTCCGAAACTTTGTTATTTGAGAATTTTCATAGCAACTGTTAAAATGCGAGCTACAAGTTGTTTGACGGTTGTCCTCTTAACTAAAACTACAAAAAACGGTGGTCGTAAAATGACGGGTGTAATATTACGGAGAGGACGTATTCGTCAATGGTTTTTGATCAAACTCTCTTCTCTTGTCTCTTGTCTCTTCTCTTCTTCTTAAGTTCTTCCTATTCCTGTCACTTTGAAACATTGTGTTCCTGTACTTTTCCGTACGAAAGTACGCGAACACTTTTTATTGGATCGAGCTGTGTCAATGACACTAGTCTCGTGACACTAATCACTTGTGTCGAGTGTCAGTGTCACTGTTGCTAAACGACATTAGTTCTTATTACGGCCGTCACGACTACAGAAACAACTTGAAACGAAGGCTTTGTTCGAAACCGTTTAAGACCGCTATAGATCTAGTTAATGGCTCTATAAAATATCTTAAATACCTCAAATACGATCTATAACATCATTATGTTCATAATGTCTGCTTGAAGTTCAATCTACTGTAAATTTTGAACATAACTCAGTTAATGGTGAATGGAAAGGGCACTTAGGTTGATTTTCGCTTGACTGAAGTGTAAAATAATACATTTTGGCGGATTTTTCTTACAGGGCCTCAAACTAATCAAAGCTTGTCGTCACCAGCAATTTAATTTTTTTTTTTTTGCATATGACGACAATATTTTTTTTAATTTAATCTTTAATAGTTTTCAATTTAAAAAAAACTTTTTTGACTATTGACTTGACTTTTACGCGTGGTAGATTTGTCATACCTTTGTTTTGGCATGTAATCCTAGCTAAAATGTACGTAGTTAAAAAATATCAAAAATTATATTACAAATAAAATTTAAATGGTTAAAAAAAATTAAAAGACCGAGAAAAAAAATAGAGAATAGAATATACCTTTTGCTGCTAACAATACACAATTATTTGATAAATTAAAATTTTATTTCATATTTATTGTTATTTTTATTTATAATTTTTTAGTGTTGCCAACCGTCATGCTCGTCACTCGAACCACTTTTTCCCATTACAACTTAGTCATCATCATCATTATCAGCCAGTAGAAGTCCACTGCTGGACATCATCCCCTACACATTTCCAGTAAGAATGCCTCTGAGCCCTCTTCATCCTCCTACTTCTGGCGATCCTCACAATGTCGTCGGTCCATCAGGTAGGAAAGCTTCAAACTTATGGAAATTAATGGCAATCCTCTTATGAACCATCTTGTTTTTGGAAGATGGTGCCTCCAATTAATGTAATGAAATACTTTAGTAGTTACGAGGGTCAAAAGGGTTGCACAGATTAAACTTCATAAGTCCTTTGTCTTACCTTTTACAGTGTAATACGTATTAATGAAGGGTTATAAATATTTTAGTGTCTCTGTGACTGCGAGATATTAGCATTTTAAATCTTTGATTTGAGCTTGTAATGTGGGTTGAGTAAATCATTTTATAAATTGTTCAAATTTTTCATTACTTTTTTCTGTTCACAGCTGGACCTACGTACGAAAGGTTCAGTATGGAATTCTCTTGGGCAATCTACGTATTGCCTAAGACATGTCACACTGAGTCCTGTATTCTCATCCAGTGTTTGCCAGGGCGTCCTAACAACACTACCTAAACGTAGTGGTAGTATTATTTGTTGCAGCAGTGTGTTTTTTGAAATTTTATTTGTGTATAAAGTTTTACTAAAAAAAGATTTAGCATGCCAAGCATTTCAGCAACAATATACCAAACGTAATAAAACACCCCATCTGTCAGATAATCTTTCACTATCGAATTGTCATTCTTTGTTGTTTTTCGTTTGAATCAAAGGAAATTCGATTTATACGTACGTCAGACCCGTAACAAATAAACAAAAAGTAAATTTAGTTCTGTGAGACTTTGCGATGCAGTAACATATTATGCAGCGCAGGTACCAACCCGGTCTAACGAAGACCGCTCGTCGCCTGAATACGTGATGTCAACTGGTTTTTTTTAGTTTCTAACGAAACGCTCATGAATAAAACGATTTTGGATAGATTCGATTTGACTGTCCTTTTTGTGAAAGGAATAAAAAATATTTGCGAAGACTTGTGGCAAATAGTTTCAAGCTCGACAGTTTTTGCCAATAATCTATCTAAAAAAAATTAATCAAACTATTCTTACAATCAGTGTTTTTGTCTTTTTAAACTTCTTGCTGGTGGAATAAGTAGATGATCCACCTGATGTTAAGTGGTAACCATCACCTATAGCAAAGCATTGTCTCGCAAGTCACGAACGATAGGAATGTGCCCTACGATGCACTGCCCTGCGTCCATCAACTTGAGACATGTTGTTGTGCCCTATGTGCCTGCTATTTCACCGGCAACCACACTCTTCAAATCAAAACACCGCAACGCAGCTTGGCGGCAAAATAAGCATGGTGGTAATACTTCCCCGAACCAACTCTTTACAAAGACTCTACTACTCTTTTGGCAAATGGTGTCAAGCTAATTAATTTTAGAATCAAAATCTTTATTTGCCATAATCTCTTACAAAATAAAGTCGAATCAAACTATTCTCGCAAACAATACATGAATGAATGAACACATTCAATTACTCTATTGAACTCGAGGATACTGATCCTCGAGTTCGAGGTACAACCAAATCAACGAACCATATTTTCAATTTGAACAAAAGCTTTCATAATCCCGATAGAAACTTCAGCGGAACAAAAAAACTGATGGATACAAAGAATTAAGTAGCCTTTACTTATTCAAGAATGCTTCACCAGCCCCATGGTTCCTTTGAAATTTGTACGCTTCCTCAAAATAAGCCAACAGCCACTCTGAGTGGTTCTCAAACGATCCTCGGATTTGCATGTAATTATCATTTTTGATTCGCTTCTTTTGTGTAAATACTCATCTAAAAGGTAACACCGTAAATGACATAATGCGAAGAAAGATATGCTGAATTATTTAAGCGGTAATACGTTCTTCATCTAGCTAGGGATGGGACACGATCGCGGTAATCGTGTCGATGTAAGCTAATTAATGAGAACCAGCTATTATTATTGAAACTTTAAATATCTCTTGATCTTGACAGCAGATGTCAAGATTCTTAAGCAATAAAACAGCTGAGTCATAAGAATAAGTATACTAGTTATTTATAAAAAATATATTTTTATCTTTCAAACAGTTTAGCATCTTTGATCCTCAGCCACGGTATATATATCTCCTAAGATCTCTTGGTGCCAGCTACTAACTCAAGATTATTTAAGGATGACGGAGAGGGGTAGTCTGGTACGTCTAAATATAATATTTAGTACATACCCATATTTTGCTGTAGTTGGTATTCCATATGTGACAAGTTGCAAGCACATCATTGCTGCTAAAATACTAACTGGTTTCCTCACGATGTTTTCCTTCAAATTTGCAATAAAATAATATTGCGGCTATAAATTGAGATGAAAGCTATCCTATCTTTTAAGTTAGATCAAACTGCACACTGTGCGCAAATTTGATTGAAATCGGTTAAGTAGTTTAGGAGTCCATAGCGGACAAACAACGTGACGCGTAATTTATATATGTTAGGATATAAATTAAACTTTCAACATCACATTCTACTGATACGAGTTATATACTTGACCTTTATGCAAAGGGTATATTTTGCTAAATGAATATTTCGGTGTATCGATAACTCATCCTTATCGCATCACTACACCGCTCTTAAACGTTAAATACGCTTCAGTGGATATTACTTTTGGGGATTTTTGCCTAAATAAATTATTACATTTGACTAAAACCAAATTTTAATGAATTTTGAGTGGCTGTCGTATGAGGGTTACGTTTTCTGTTGCTCTAACGGCATGAAAGAAAATCCATTAAGGGTGTGTCAATACGTCAATGTTTTAATTTCGTGACGAAAAAATGTCTTATTCAATTTGACGGGAATGTACAAATACATACAAATTTATAAAGTAATCATGAACTGGACATAATTGTTTCTGATAGTTCTAAATTGAGAAAATTGCGACACTTTAAACCTATTATTTTGTATTAGAATTGATACTATAGTTTGTATTTAAGAGTAGTAGAGCTCTTTGTGAAGGGCTCGCCCGGGGAAGTACTACCACCACACCTTTTTATGCCGCCAAGCAGCGTTGCCGTGTTTTGGTTTGAATAGTGTGGTTGCCGGAGTAATTACAGGCACATGAGGCTTAACATCTGAGGGCGTATTACGAGTTTAGTGCCGATCGAGTGCCGATAGTCGATCGTTACGATACACCGAATTTTCTATGAAAAAAAACGGGTTCTCAAAGAATACGCTAGATGCCGTTGATTTATTTTCATAGAAAATTCGGTGTATCGTAACGATCGACGATCGGCACTAAACTCGTAATAAGCCCTCAGTATGCCTCAAGTAGGACGCAGGGCAGTGTACCGTAGGGCACGTTCCTATCGTGCGTGACTTACGAGGCAATGCTTTGTTATAGGTGATGGTTAACACTTAACATCAGGTGGGCCATCTGCTTGTTCCATCAGCTAGTTGTATTAAAAAAAGCCTAGTAACTGCGGTTGGAAAGAATAACCAACAACCCAATAATAGCGATAGGCTTGCAACCTGTCTTGTATGGAATACCAACTACTGCAAAATGTGAGTAAGTACCAAATGTTATATTTGGACGTACCTATAAATACCCTAATAAATAAGACATCCATGGTACCAACTCATGATTCTTTGAGGATAAAAAGGGGATATCTTCCGTGCCTGGGTATAAAAGTCGTATAGATATTTTCTTTCGATTTAAATTATTTTTTGTCGTTTCAATTCCATGATTTTGTAAAAACCATAGCTTTAATAACACAAATAGAAATATTCAATAACTTCCCACGATAAAAATACTTGCCACGACAAATTCTGTAATGCTCTTACATTCCACATTTTACACAAAATATGAGTTCGAATAGCGTGTTGCAACTTGGTTTGACATTTCACTCAGACGTCATTGTTGCTTACAGAGTTGTATTTGACGCGAACATTATTTTGTTCAAACGCAGGGCGCCGAAAATCAACTTTAAATTGACTCCGTGGAGTGGATGAAAAGCAAACATTGCGGAGAAAAGCGTAAAAGGAAAGCTACAAAAATACTTGTAAAGTTCAGTTTCAAATAAGCAGAACTATTTCCAAGTTTTATTTGTTTTAAACTGGCTGGCTCTGACGCTTCAGTCGGAACATTGCCATTGTGAATAATTAGGTACTAAGTATATTATCAAGTCGTTTCTGCTATGACTGATCACGTTGAAAATTTATTATTATTTATTTATTTAACAAAATCACTAATTACAGTATTCACTTTACAACATCGTGAAACCTAGTAAGGTTTGTGTCGATGTTGGCACTGACTCGAGCTGTTACACTTTTTAAACACAGAAATTATAGTAGGTTTAATTTGGTAATTAAACTTCTTAAAATTAAAGTTAGGACTTATTGCATGCATAATAAGTAAGAAGGTAAAAACAATAACTTTCCTTCATTTGATACACTTATAAGGGTCAGTTGGACCACAACAATATTTATAAAAAAGCAAGTAGGTAGATATTAGAAACATTGGTTCTCGCAATACCCACTGTTATCTATTCTTTACGCACATAATGCCATTGAATTGCAAATGAAAATTATGAACACTCTTTTTATTATTTCAGTTCGGAAACGATTCTTTTTTAAACTGAGAACAGGACACAATTAGTGCCCGATTAAAATACTAGTTTTTTTTGCTCTCATTGTGTTTAGTTTAGTACTATTTCACACAGTCCAAATTCAATATTTTCGCTTTGGTCGAATATTCACACTTGAACCTCTTCTGATACAATTAATTTTAGCAACAATAACTAGGTATTTATACTTATCAGTAATTTAGATTAAACATAAATATAATATACAAGCTGGTGCCCGCGACTTCGTCTGCGCAGGATTAGTCACACAATATCTTTATAAATTGTAGCCTATGTGTTGTTCTGATGTATAAGCTATATTATTGTAAAGTTTCACTAAAATTCATCCAGTAGTTTTTATGTGAAAGAGTAACAAACATCCATCCATCCATCCATCCATCCATCCTTACAAACTTTCGCGTTTATAATATTAGTAAGATTTTCACTAGAAAAATTATACACTTTCTTTTTAAACTCTGTAAATATTAATTCTCCAAAATATCTGACCACGCTCTTAGACATCCTCAAAGAATCTAACGGCCGGTTTCTGAATGCCCGATCAAAACTAATCACATATCAAGCCACTTGCTATCACTATCTTATTCGATGTAATAGCTGAAATGGCGAGTGACTTGACATAAGATGAGTTTTGATCGAGTTTTCAGAAACCGGCCGTTCAGATGGTACTTGATTGTAATGGAAAAAAAATCGAGAAGCTGTTTCAGTTATCATTTCAGATATTTTTGTCGACGCAGACTGTCAGGAGGGGAGGGCGACAGTGTAGAAAAAACTTATTTTACGATTTCCGTTCCTGAAACTATTGCTCCATCGAACGCGGTCGTGTAAAATTGGTTATTTATTGCGCTTGCTAAGTTTTTTATTGCAAAAGTGTCCATAAAATGTCCATCCGGTGTAACGATGATAAAATAATCCTTAAACTGTCGAATTACTGAATGAATACTGGTGAACAAACAAAATTAGGAAATTATAAGTCAGATGAAAACTGCCAAAATGTTAAAAACTGTGTTGCATCTTGCTTTCAGGTATTTCAAAAGAAAGATCCAAAAAAAAAGAAACTTAAAAAAAAAAATAGGTAGGTAGTAAAAATAAAAGCTGAGCTATTTAGATAGTAATATTTTTGGAGGTACAGGATAATGTTGTGTGTTTGTTGTGTTTATTATACCCAGGTATACGAATAAAACAGTGTAGTTATAAGTTTGAATCTTCGTTCCATCCTTGTATTTGTTTTGAATTTGATTGCCTTACTATGGTTTTTGTATAAAAGATCGGATGTTTTTTGTTTATTGCACTTATTAAAAAAAATATTATTATTTCTTAGCTATCTGAATTAAAAAATAAGTAACGGTGCGTGAGGAAAGACAAGGTTAGCGCAATATGTACATACTGGGATGATATCCCACATGATTACGTAAACATAGCCTGTCATTGAAGAGGCAAATTTCCTCGCTATATCGTCCCACGTTGACACACTACGTGTCATTCTAACAAGGGGCAAATCGGGCAAATCCATGTGAAATGACATAGGCTGACAGGGCCAAACGTCGAACATTATCGCAAAATACCCTTAACTCGATTCGTTCATATAATATTCATGACACGACGCAATCTTTCAAAAATTGACACCTTTTTCCCCGGTTTCGGAACCCTCGTGACGAACAGACGTACAAGTTTTTTGTATTTGGGATGGTGAATAAATTACTGGGACAATGGGTCCGCGGTTTTACGACAGTCTTTAAATTTATAGTTGGAAAAGGGCGGTACAATGAGATGTCACGTTTGAACAATTTTGCCAGGCCGATAGAAACAAAGCGATTAGAGTCTTATAAAATTTCAGGCATTGATTGCATTGAATATTATTTTTATCAAATAAAAAATCTATCGGCGATCTAAACAACTCGTACACTTTATTTTTATAATAGGTACTCCTGATTTGCCTAAAGCTAAATTCAAATTTAAGCGCATTTTCATGCTTTCACATTCGAATTCCCTTGATCTTACCCACACATCAATATTTTTGAACAACCTCAAACTAAAAAGTTTATTTAGGTTGGTATCTAGATAGCCTTATCTAAACGCTGAATTTGTTTCAAAAACTCGTTGGTTTGATTCACCAGGGACCTGTAGAGATAAATAAAATTCTTATTTCAAACATTCAAAGGATGAGATGCATTAGCGATATTGGTCAGGGCCTTAAATTTTTAGAGGGTTGACCTGTGTACACATTACTTAGTAATAAAGCTTTAAAACAAATAGCAAGGTCCCAAGAGGGAGGTCCAAGTGGAGAGGAGGAATAAGTGCGGAGAGCCCTACATCACTTCGGACCACGTAACTCGAGATGATTGTTTGAACAGTGAACAGGGATTTTTCCACTTGATTGTCTGATTTGATTTTCTTGAGGGACTTGTGGCGCACAAGTAAATAATCGGCTTTCGATAAGCTCCAACTAAGCTCTAAAGAAAAAATAAAAGAAATTCTTTTGAAATCTTACAGTTGAAGTAAATTCAACTGACTGATAACTTTAAAGAATAAAAAACATATATGTTTATATTTTTTTAACGAAAATAAAGGTATATGGTAAAGGTATGATTCTAGTGGATGATTTATTAATTTTATTTTAGTCCGAATAATTACAATTCCATTTTTGAAATTAGATAATTAAAATGTTCTAAAAATATTAACAAGAATGTTCACCCGTGTTTATTTTAGTCGGTAACGTGATTTATTTACGAAGCAGTTTGCGAAATTAATAAAATAAAATATTTGACTTGAAGATAAGAGAAAGGTTTCCCCACAAAAGCTTTTTGACAGTTAGGAGACAAGCGTCTCGAATCTGCGTCATTGTCCACTTGTCATTAAGTTTTTGTCTTCCCTTTCTCCCTTCACTACAAAGACGTGTGTTGGGAGTGACATACGGAAAATATGTTTCACATTCACTTTTTATGTATATATATATATTTTTATACAACTAGCTGATAGAACAAGCAGATGGCCAACCTTATTTTAAGTGGTAACAAAGCATTGCCTCGTAAGTCACGCACGATAAGAATGTGCCCTACGATTAGCCGTGGGTAGAAGGAGTCAGACGTACGCGTCTGGAGCGGCTCATATCGTAGTGAGTACTGACGTACTCACTACGATATGAGCCGCTACTGACGTACCGGCTCTATTTCTTTTGTAGCGGCTCAACAGCTCTCATGCCAGCCTAATATAAATTTTATTCCTAGGCTCATAGGGTCTATATTAGAAAAAAGATATCCAGATCAAAAATTTTGCTAAATGAATTTGAATTGTTTCATCTAGGATAATAAGATCTAATTTCCAATGCTGCCACTCTTGATCTGTGGAGCGGTTCAAAGGTCTACCCATAAATATGATACACAACTCAAACGGTTCAAAGATTGGTTTTATGATAAACAGAACCCTGAACCGTTCGAGTAAAATATTTGTTTTGATTCATTGAGAGGTTCAATACGTACTCGAACAGTTGAATCGTTTGAAGTAATATCTGCGCGGATGAGTGAGTGGAGTTAGGATGAATTGGCGGATTACGGTTCTTTTTAGAAAAGCATGTTTTTAAATGGTATGGGTTACGAATTTGAATTATTAACTTGAGTTGTTTAAACAACAGCCCGTGGATGCCCTCGCGTGTTAGCATACATATTTAAGGATATTTTGCGTTCTAAGCTCGTCATAATTTGCATAAATATTTTCCGTTTTATCGTTTATTCAAGTAAGGTTCATTTTGAATAGTAGAACTTTTACTTATTTTTTTTTTAATTCCGTCGTTAATTGTTAGCAATATTTATTAGTTATTGCTAACATACAAATTCAAGGATTTTGCCTGTTTATTTTTCTACAAAATTATTTTTACAGTCGTATTTTTTTGTTTTGGTGTCTAGTCCTTTTGCCAAGTCTTATCGGTTCTTGCTTGGAGTCTTTGAAGGTACATGAAAATTAATTGGCCCTGAAATTCTGAGCCGTTTGAACCGCGGTTCGGCTCCGGATCGAGACTGTAAATGAGCCGATGCGCTGCAGATCATGTTTTTTGAGTGAGTTACCCATGGCTACCTACGATGCACTGTCCTGCATCTATCAACTTGAGGCATACAGATTTTAAGCCTCATGTGCCTGTTATTACACCGGCAACCACATTCTTCAAACCGAACCACATAAACGCTGCTTGGCGGCAGAAAAAGGCTTGGTGGTAGTTTCCTTCCTTCCCCGGACGAGCCCTTCACAAAGAGCTCTACTACTCTTAATATCATCTTACCAATGCCGTATTATGTAATTTAAGCAAAGTTTTTTGTATTAATATGACAAATACTGAGTAGAAGAATTTTTATGTCACTTTATTGATCAATTCTACCATAGAATTGATCAATAAAGTGACATAAAAATCATTTTTTCTAATTTGATTCCTATTTCTTATATACTTTTACATGCAAAATAAGTTATTCAGCTTTTCTTTCTCCATAATACATATTTTAAATTAGGAGTTGAAGGCCAACGGAAAAATCGCATGAATAAAAAATGCTCGGCAAACAGTGACCCCGTGCGTCTCGTATCTGTAACGACCGCTAGATGGCACTACAGGAGAGCAATAGTCACGGATTGACGTCACATTTATCCTCACGACGTCCTGTTATTGTGCAGATTTATTTGCTTCCGACAGTACCGGGAAACGCTATTATAACGGCTATGATGGGAATGCAATTTGACAGCTTGTTAATTTGTCATTTTGGTGCTGGCTCGGCTAGCTTCCTTTGTTTTTGTGCACTTTCTTGTATGTGTTTATTTTCTTCTATTTGACTTTAATAAGTAGATAATGCATAAACTATTCTAAATGTTTACTGTATACCTAGTTTAGTTAGCCTGAAAGTATACAGCGTATGAAGATTTATAACTATTGTGAGACTATTTCAAAATGCATAAAATTAACACAATAACGACAGACGAAACTTTTAATATTGTAATATTATAACATAAACCTAGAATGTGCATTCTAGGTTTTTTTTTATAAAATTCAAATCAATTACCAAGTAGTTTTAAAACACATGTTCCAGTCAATTCTTTCTCTTCTGAAACAGAAGAAGCTTTTCAAAATTTACAAAATTATATTAAAAAGATACCTACGTATTTTCTTTATGCACCTTGGTTATTGCTACGGGAACTAAACTAAAAGCGATCGGAATTATCTGGAATTGTAGAAATCTGCTGACGCATGTAGAAGACACTTACAAGGAGATAGAGCTCTTAGATAGAATAAGCACTAATGAAAAATTTCTTTTATACTACTCATTGATAGAACAGCTGATTTTAAATGGCAACCATTTGAAGTTGAAGTGAAATCAAATCAAAAAACGGTCTAACGTTTTGATTTCATTTGACTAAGAGTAGTAAAGCTCTTTGTGAAGGACTCGTCCGGGGGATTACTGTGCGTTGCTGTGTTTCGATTTGAAGAATGTAGATGCCGGTGTAATTACAGGCAAATGAGGCTCAACATCTGTACCTCAAGTTGATGGACTTATGGCATGTTTGGGCCTAGATAATGCTGTGTGGAATGTCCACCAATATTTATTTATTAACTTACATTTTGTTACAGAAGCATTCCAGCTGGATTATGTATCTTTTACGTACGTGGTCGCGTAGTCTGTAATGATCGTCGCCGAGCGGACCGCTAACTCGATTACACACACGAGTCTAGCATCGTAATCGCACGACGCTATTTTATCCACATTATTAGATAATGTCGCGTTGCGTTTACTCTGTTAAGTTTACTGGATTAACGAGTGGTGAACCGTTGTGACTTTCAGACTAGCTTGCTTGCGAGATGATAAATTAATTAGAAAAAAGTTCAGTGGCTTACAATGGGATGATGGTATGTATACCATCATCCCATTGTTGGGCACGACTTTGAACCCTAGGCACGGAGTTATATATCCTTCAGAGCTCTTCGTACCTAATACCAACTTAAGATTATTTGATGATGTTCAAGGAGTCAGAGGAACATCCAAATATAAATTTTGCAATAATTGGTATTATGTATATGTGACAAGCCCATCACCGCTGTTACGTATGGTACTCACTGGTTTTTTATCGATGTTTTCTTTAACTTATTTCTCACAATCTGTAGGTGAGGACAACTCCACTAGACCACCGATGATATAAAATAAAGACTGAGATAAAAAATATTTGTGATTTTTTAGAGTTCGACAAATCACTACCATCAGACTTGCGTGTTAACGCAAAGTGGTTTTATTGAATCACTTTTTTTGGTTAGAACACTCATGAATATTTTCAACTTACTGTCGATTAATTACCATTCCTGAAAATAAAAACAGCGCCAGAAATGACTTGAGCACAAAGAAAATGCGAACCACAAAGGTTCTCTAAATTCATTTTGTTTACATTCCAAGAAGAATGAAGGAGTTTCGTCTAAGCGATGTACAAAATGAGACATAAAGAGTTGTTCATTAACACTGAGCAGCGGCAAGCATCTTGAGCACGTACCAAACAGATTTGCGAGCATCTGCTCACAAATAATTCTTTAACTTCAACGGAATAACTTGGAAATTAATATTTCAAGTTTAAAAAATGCGTATTTTATGCTTTTATTTTCAGCTGTCGAGATGTCTGAAGGTTTTTAAGATCTTTTTTCAGCGAATGATCATTACCAAGAATTTATAACTGAAATATCTTGAGCAACGTAAGTAAATGAGAGCATTTATTTTTAAATATAGTTTTTTTTATACCTAGCGGAGATCTTTGATAAGCTCTATGAATGACTTAATGTTTTCAACTGAAATCCTTTTAGTGCTTTGTGGATTGCCTCAGTTTAGCAAAGAAATAAAAAACTAGAGAAATCGAGATAACAAAATAACTACTGACTAAAAAGACAAAATACACAGGAATCTGGTTCTATTATAAATTTCATTATCAATCTCTAATACTATAAGACTCAAAGTCCTGACTGACTGACTGACTGACTGACATATAGACAACGCACAGCCTAAACCGCTGGTCCTAGAGACTTGAAATTTGAGGAGTACATAGGTCTTATGGCGTAGAGGTGCACTAAGAAGGGATTTTTGGAAATTCAACCCCTAAGGGTGTAAAAAGGGTTGAAAACGTTTGTATGAAAAATAGTATTCCTTGAACCTACAAACTTGAAACTTGGAGTACATATACTTCAAGCCAAAAAAAAAGAAAGGCATTTTTAGTTTTTTAAAACTACCCTTAATAAGGGTGCAAAGGGATGTAAAAGTTTGTATGGGAGTTTTTTGACCGCTGGTCCTAGAGACTTGAAATTTGAGGAGTACATAGGTCTTATGGCGTAGAGGTGCACTAAGAAGGGATTTTTGGAAATTCAACCCCTAAGGGTGTAAAAAGGGTTGAAAACGTTTGTATGAAAAATAGTATTCCTTAAACCTACAAACTTGAAACTTGGAGTACATATACTTCAAGGCAAAAAAAAAGGAAAGGCATTTTTAGTTTTTTAAAACTACCCTTAATAAGGGTGCAAAGGGATGTAAAAGTTTGTATGGGAGTTTTTTGACCGCTGGTCCTAGAGACTTGAAATTTGAGGAGTACATAGGTAGTATGGCGTAGAGGTGTACTAAGAAGGGATTTTTGGAAATTTAACCCCTAAGAGTGTAAAAAGGGTTGAAAACGTTTGTATGAAAAATAGTATTCCTTGAACCTACAAACTTGAAACTTGAAGTAGATTTACTTCAAGGCTAAAAAAATAGGAATAACATTTTTGGTTTTTTAAAACTACCCTTAATAAGTATGCAAAGGGATGTCGAAGTTTGTATGGGAGTTTATTAACGCGTGGTGCGATTGACTTAAACTAGAGGTAAATATACTAAGAAATAAATAATTAAGAATAACACTTTGAAGTTTTGATAATTACCCCCGCAAAGGGTGCAAATGACTGTAAAAGTTAGTCTGGGAGATTTTTAACGCATAGTGCGATTGATTTCAAACTTGAAGTAAATATACTCCACAATAAATAGATTAAAATCACGTTTTCACTATTTTAAAACTACCCCTGCAAAGGGTGCAAAAGACTGCCAAAGTCCCAAGGTTTGTATGGGAGATTTTTAACGCGTAGTGTAATTAACTTCAAACTAAAAGAAAATGTGTTCTGTGGATAAATAACAAAAAAAACAGTTTGATTTTCGAAAACAACCCCTGAAACGTAAAAAGGATACAACGAAGCGTCAATGTTATATTCTGTGTTATACATGGAATATTCTAAAAACGGGAATCTTGAGTTGGTACGAAGAGATATGAGGGTATCTACCGTGATTGGGGATCAAAGTCGTGAAGCTGTTTCGTTTCGTTTGTTTTTGAGGTAGAAACTAGAAACAAATAAGTACATATTTTCCGTGTAAGGTTGTCTTTGTTGTATTTGTCATGTTTGTGCCAAACTCAGTCAGTACCTATACCTACCTACCTAATATAGGTAATGTACGCCTATAGGTATCCCATATACCTACGTAGGTATTTAAAATCTTACCCTAATAATATACAAATAAATGCGAAAGTTACGATGTTTTGATGTTTGTGGCTCAATCACGGTTCACCACTTCAACGCGTGCGAAGCCGCGGGAAGCCACTAGTTTATTATAAATTGACAGCCTTCACAGCTCAGTTGGTAGTAGCTCTGCCTTCTGCGCCGTAGGCCGAGGGTTCGATCCCCACCGAGAACAAACATTTGTGTGATGAACATAGATGTTTGTTCTCTGTCTTGGTGTAACTATATATTATAAGTATGTATAAAAAAAAAGTATATATGTATTATATCAGCTATCTGGTTCCCATATTACAAGCTTTGGCTTAGTTTGGGGCTAGATAGTGCTGTGTGAAAAGTCCACCAATTTATTTATTTATTTTTTATATATTATTTGATCAAATTACAATGTTGGTACAGTCAGCTGTATTAAGACTGTTTAACTTTTAAAATGATAATACAGGACTACAATAGGGTGATAGATATATAGATAAATCGAAAACTCTATATTGATTACTTTTTTGTTAAAAGAATAAGCAGATGGACCACCTGATGTTTAGTGGTAACCATAACCTATAGCATTGCATCGTAAGTCACGCACGATATAAACGTACCCTATGATCCATATCCATCAACTTTAGGCATACAGATGTTGAGCCTCATGTGCCTGTAATTACACCGGCAACCACACTCTTCAAACCTAAACACAACAACGGTGATTGGCGGCAGAAAAAGGCATGGTGGTAGTACTTCCCCGGACGAGCCCTTCACAAAGAGCTCTACTACTCTTGCTGTATGTATGTTTATGATAAGACCAGTGCAACAACGCCACCTGCAGACCAGACTGAGTAACGCCCTAAATTACGACTCACGTTAAGAACCGGATGCCATCTCACAAAGTATCGTTTGATGGCCGTAAACCCATCCCTTAACGACCGTCCGATCTCTCAGACACGCCCATGTACTACTGCTTTTATGCGATGTAGTTAGTAAAGGGTCTCAGAAAAACCGGAAAAAATCGTTAAAATACCACAAAAGACGGAAAAGTTTGATGAATGGCTTCTCCTAATGATAAGTGGTAACCATCACCTTCAAAACATTGTGCCATGAAATTAACGAATGGCTTTTATTTTCCATTATTTCCAACTGTTTGTAAGTTGTAGGTAATTTGAATACGTTTCTAAGAACATATTGATGTTTATTAACAGCCTTAAGGATACAATAAAAATCTTATGTACCTCTAAATACCCCCCCGCCTTAGATCATCATCATCATCCTGCTCTTATCCCACTCTAAGTGGGGTCGGCACAACAGGTTTCCTTCTTCCACTCTCCTCTATGATTCGTCATCTCAGTGCTCACTCCTTTCTTACTCATGTCATCTTTCACACAATCCATCCAACTTTTCTTTGGCCTGCCTCTCCTTCTAAAACCATCCGCATCCATTTAGGTAATATCTACCGTGCCTATAAAAGTCATGACGCTGTTTCTGTTTCAAAATCTTTGTGTCTCTTTATGTAAAGGTAGAAAAAAAATGGTATTTTACTCACAGTTATTCGGCAAAGTCCTTAAAAGTCGGTCTAAAGGGCGCAACCCTATTTCTTTTATACCCAGTAGTCGTCTTAACCCCAATAATAAAATGCGGGTTGTAAATAGATAATAAGGGAATACTCGCAGACGCTATTAGTCGGCGCCGTTGCAACACTCACTATCAGACCGTTAATCGATTCTGTTTTAATGGCAAGCATGTTAAGACTTGCCCCTGACTACCCCTTCAAGACATCTTCAGTGACCACTCACAGGTCTTGGTAGTAACTCTGCCATATTATTGTTCGATTGAAAAATATGTTTATTTTGTGTCTGGTAGATGGTATATAGGTTTATCGAATAAAGGCGAATAGTGTAAAGTGGGTATTATTAGTTTTCTAGTTTTAAACTAGATGGTGCTGTGTGAAATATTAAAACAAAAATACCTGTAGTGCTATTCCGTTAACAACAATCACCCAAGTGAACAAAAACGCAGAATCCGCAGTGAATTTTCAATCTGGCATTCTGTAATATATTAACATATCACTAACACCACACTCTTGAGTGTTTTGGCAGTGAAAATGCCAGCGAGCGTGATAGAAGAAGCGAGTTAGAGAGACGAAAGATAGGCGAGTGATAGAAGTGAGTTCGGATCCACTAGGTGATACTCCCCGTGATCTTATTGTTTACGGAATAGCACGAACTGTTTTCACCCATCGTTCCCGTCAAGACGCATATTTTACCAACTCCATGACATAAGGTTGAAAATTCCCCTTCCTTTTTACAGCTGTCACATGCCGGTTGGCACTATAAGGAAACTAGTACCTCAAGGTATCGTGCAGACCGATGTTCATGCAAATAAGCACAAATCGAACAAGTTGTAGCGTTATCTACACAAATACCGACACGGGTGTACACGGCATGAATAATAAATCGAATTCGAGCTTGTGAAGGTATCCTAGATTTTAGTTGTAGTGGATTTGGTCACATTTGTTATCGCACACACTGTTATTGCAAAACTGAATATTATATTAGGTAAACAGATGATGGTGTAATGCCCTGCATTGCATATGAAAATTGCACAATTTATATTTTTTTGGATACAAGTCAATTTGTATTAACTACTGAAAAATGTCGATATGTGCCAAAATGTAATACCTACCTAAATGTAGGTACCTCCTTAATTAAATTAGGTGGGGTCGGCACAACAGGTTTTTTTCTCTCCACTTTCCTCTATCATCCGTTATCTCAGTATACATGTACCTCCCGTATACAACCTCAAAAAATCTGGAGTTAGTACTTGGTAGGTACTGAGATAACTACCGTGTGAGAAGAGGTGAAAAGATATTTACCGTGCCTGGAGACCAATGACATAAATGTGAAAAATAAACTTCAAAACTCCATCAAAAAATTCAAATTTTTGGATGGAGTCTTCATAAGTGGAGTAGACAACATTGAATCGATAATTACGTCGACAATCAAAGTTTTAAACTATTATAACTTCACCCAACGATTAAGTTTACGTTTACTCGAATCAAACTCGAATCACTTAAGCAAAGTGAAACTATTCTATAGATCACTTTGATTTGGATCTCAATTCACAAACTTCGGAACTTCGATGAAACTTGAAATGGCAATAAAATACAGTCGTAAAGAAAATACATTTCATTTTAATAACGAATATGCGGTGTTAATATCTCAGTCTCGTAGAAAACATATTAAAATGTCTTGATTATTCTGAAAACGTTTTTAATTAAGGAGGAACTTGCGCTACATAAAATTTTACAACCCTTTAATAAGACGTAAAACTGCTATAACTGCTATTAAGCTATAGTTTTAACGACGAATATTAATGAATATTGCCGCCACAATACATTTTTGACGCGATTATGGTTTTAATGTGGCGAAGGGATTCGAATTTATAATTAAATTGCTTTTGGAGCATACTCTTACATTTATCGCTTAACTGATAGTGGTATTATAAATAATGGTTTATAATAATATATGCTTTAATAAATATGAATTGAAAAATCATTAAGTATTCACACGAATATTCATGTTGAATATGATTTGTGATTGTGTTATTTAAATATTTTGATTGTTTAACATTTATTTTACACTAAAATCCTCCGCTTGCGTACACACGAATACGCATCAGGCTATAATACACTGCTCGCTTCTATGTCTTTGCATTAAGCGTCATTTTTCTTTGGCTGTGTAACTATCCGATGAAAACAAGCCTTTTCCAAGTCACTATGTTTATTCCAAGTTTCATCCAATTTTGTACAGCTGTAACTCATAAACCTGCACGTTAAAAAAAGCTTGCTACATATTCATATTTGAAACGCAATACATCTTTCACAAGTATTTTGTGCCATTAAAGTGTCAACGCAATAAATTCTTTTCAGACAAAGGCCAGTATTTAAAAGTGAGATATAATAAAAGACACTTTGCGTCACCCTCTGTAAGTCAAGCAACTTTAGCAGTAAAACCAACGAACCGGGTTAGATAAACGTTAAAAGTGAATTTTGTTTTACAACAAACCGGAACGGAGAGGTGACTGTTACAACTTTTTATAAAAACTAGCTGCCGCTTACTTATTATTAGTAATTGATAACATTATCTTTTAAGAAGTTTTCCCTTTTTAATAATAATAATAATAGAAAAAGCCTTTATTTCAGTTATACTTAATATTAGGTTTACAAGGTTATTAAATGTCGACAACTAAAGTATCTGTTTGCCCAATTTTGGCAAAGGCCTCTTCCAATACCTTTATATTCCCTAATTTTTCGGAAAAAAAGATACTTACCGGTCCCAAAAAAATACCGGGATAGGCGTAAAAAACGTTAACGAACCCAATAAAGATTTTTTTCAGGAGAGTTTAGGTAATTATAATATGGACTTTGTATTTAAATTTTAGCAACTGTGTTGCCTGAAATAAATCGACAAGTTACAAATAAACAAGCGGAAAGTCCCTCAACTTTGGAAAATTGCACTCAACTGAATAACCAGAGCCAGTCGGTCTTCCTTACGTCCCGGACCCGCTTCGTCTTAAACAGCCTCCAAGTAACGCAACACCAGATACTGTAACTGAATAAACTTAATGTACGTCTAAACAATACTTTAAAAGTTTCAAATAGATATATACAATGTCTGAGATGTTTTAGAAACATTATGGAGGTTATCACTTTCCTCTTGAACAATTTTATGCTAGTTTTAATGTTTGTTAGTTTTCAGTCCTTTAAAATAGTAAGTTTAAATTCATTGTTTAATGGGTTTGGATGCAGTAATACATCAATGGATTTTTCCCTTCGAAAAAATTACGTGCGCAATGCTCTCAAACGGTGACGGAAAACATCGTGAAGTGATGGACTTGCAACCTGTCACGTATGGAATACCAACACTGCAAAATATGGGTATGTGCCGAATGTAATACTTATACGTACCTCTGATACTTACGATATCCTAATATAATCTTAGTTGGTATTAGTTCCAGATGGTACTGAGAGATTTGAAGGGATAGCTACCATGCCTAAGGATCAAAGTTGTGTAGCTCTTTCTGTTTCTGTTTATATAACGTGTAACATAATACCCCTATAAAACCATAGACCAAGTGATCAGACCAAGCACTGGAATACTTTGACATGTGCAAAGTTGGAATACAACGTTTTCTAAATTTTCATATAAAAGTTAAATTAATATTGTTTCCGAAATTTGCAACAACCCTGATAATGTGTACGTGACCTTGGTAGATACACTATTTGCGTTTACTAATGGTGGCAGTTCTGTTACCTATTTTATCTACAGTTCCCAATTAAAGCTCAAAAAACAGCTGTATTTACAGCTATTTAGGGCTATGCACAACTTTCCGCCAAAATGAAACTAAAACAACACATGTATTGTGTTAGTTTCATTTTGGCGGAAAGTCTAAGAAGCATTTCATAAGCATTTCATGGGGTTATAGGGGTATTATGTTACACGTTGTATAACCAAGTCAGCGATACAATAAATTGTCAATTTCAGTTATACAATAGGAGTGGAGCTCTTTGAGTGTGGCTAGTCTGAAAAAGTACAACTATCTTATCTATTTCTGCCGTCAAGCAGCGTTGCTGTGTTTGGCTTTGAATGGTGTGGGTGCTGGTAAAATTACAGGCACATTAAGCTTGATCTGTATGCCTCAAGTTGATGGAGGCAGGACAGTGCTTCGCAAGGCACGTTCTTATCATACGTGACCTGCGAAGCAATGCTTTGTTATATGTGATGGTTATCACTTAACATCAAGTGCACCATCTGCTTGTTCTATCAGTAAGTAGTATAATAAAAAGTTTAAAATCCAGCTCATTTTACAAAAAGAAATAAACGCTGCTAATTCCTATGCAATGATAAGTTTATCACACAATAATCTTTCTTAAAATGATTTAGAAGTGTTGTTGTCTTAATATACTCCTCGGCTTATAGCCATTAGTGTCTGCACAGCACTAAGTGAAACTTGAATTATATGCGATAGTCTAGACGACCCATTGTGAGAAAAACAAATTAATTTCCCTTCTATTGCACGGCTGAAAAACTAATGTACGCACACAATTTATGGTCGCTATTGAGTTACGTTGTGCTAAGCGAAAAGTGAAAATTCGTCGCACTTTGAGAGTAATGTGGTAAACTTTTTTCAATATCAAAATCACTTACTAGATCGCTTATGTTCTATGTATATTATGGTTATAAACATCATGGTACCCGGACATGACCCCCATAATTACGGCACATACAATACAGAGTAAACTGAAAAAAATGATTGCTTACTGTCACACAGTTAAGTGATTTTCATTAAGACTAACTACTTTAAACATTATCATTTCATTACCACCGCACCTTCTTTTTCGTACTATAAAAGGAAGGTGCGGTGGTATCACTTTCTTGCACAATTCACGTTCAAATACTCGTGCGTATTTTTAAGTAAAGTTCAAATATGGTAGGCTGATGCGGCTGTGTGTACAGAGACCAAACGATCTGAGAGACTGTGTACCGTGCTTACGGATTACAATTTCAAGCCTATTACTTGTTTATTTCATTGTAGGTTCGTACAAGAGTAAGAGTGAGTTTTGAGAGTAGTAGAGATCTGTGTGAAGGACTCGTCCGAGGAAGTATTACCACCACGCCTTTTTCTGCCGCCAAGCAGCAACGCTGTGATCCGGTTTGATGAGTTTGGTTGCTGGTGAAATTACAGGCACATGAGGCTTAACATCTGTATGCCTCAAGTTGATGGACGGCAGTGCATACGTAGGGCACGTTCATTTTCTTTGCATTTAATAAAAGGTGAAACGTAAGTGCTTGCGTTCACACTAAGTACTACTTCCAATAGAAAAAAGTGTGTCGTCTATAAACTTTTTTCGAATACATTTCAAAGTTTCCAAAGGTTCGAGCAGTAAATTCAAATGAAGTTCGGGATTAATAGTCGCAATGCACGACTAATTCTTTCAAGAGTTGGAAACTAATTTGTTTCTGTAAAAAGTACTTGTAAGCAGTCAAATATTTATTCGTGGCGCTCGAAAAGATTTGCAATTGGCTACAAAATTAAACCTTAACTTAGTTTTTTGGTTTCTCAACGTAGTAAAGTTTTAGTAAACTTTATAAAAGAAAATTTGATTTTTATTTAAACCTTTTATTTTTTTTACAAGAAAACTACAGGCAGATGTTCTATCTGTATATTTTTTCACGTTTCTTTGCATAAAAAATTGATACATCCACATGAAACACGTTGTAACAAACATACTATTTTTGAGAACTAAAATAAAATTCACAACGAACGAATTTTTTATCACTTATATCGCTTATGATAAAAGTGAATAAGTATGTATTCTAGACCATTCTCCTCCATCGTTGGCTACATCATCACTTACCTTTAGGTAAGATTGTAGCCAAGGGACAGTCATAAATTTTAAAAAAACAACCCTTAACCCATAACTATTTTCGTCAGACCTCGATATAGATCAAACTCACAGCGCAGAAGGCAGAGCTACTTCCAACAGAGCTGTGAAGCCAGATTGTACTTACTTACTCCTGATTCAGAAAAGCATTGGCATTTATGCTCCGTCCGATAAAAACCGACCATCACTCTTTTATAACTACATTCAAATTTAATCTCGCTGAGTGCAGGAGTGATTGACGGTATGCCGGACCGTTACTGGACGCCATATTTATTAAGCGACCCCAAACCCTTAACATCTCATTCGTTTGGGACAATTCGGAACCCATTATTTTGCACAGTAAACAGCGCTATCTTCATTTGCATTTTAGTGGAATTGGAATTTTTAAAGTATTTCAAGCACTAAATTTGCATAGATATTATCTCTTCATTAGTTTATTATTTTTTGTACACACTCTGATTTACACAAAAAAATTGTCATGTACAAAGGCGAGCTTATTCTTAGGTAGAGTTTTCTTCCACCAAACCTTAGAGGATAGAAAGAGCTGATTATAGTGGTAGGGATAGTACAAACAAAAAAAATACATTAAAAAGGGAGAAAAGAGAAACAAAATAGAAGTAATAGAAATCCAAAGTAATAAGATAGATTGAAAATGAGATTTCTTATTTTTTTTTGCACGTAGTTCATCTTAAATTGTGTTGCATTAATTTAACAAAATGTAATTTTATAATAATTGGTGTATACACAAAACTCTCTTGACATAAACGCAGCAAAGCTAGAACTTTGGGAACCAGATAGCTGTTTTAGTGCTAAATAATAAGTGACCGATATCTAAATGCAGTAATCACCATCATCATCACAAATTAGTCCACTGCGGGACATAAGATTCTTCACCACACAGGTGGATTGGAAATCACAGTTCTGGTGTTAAATTCTCAAATGCTGCTGCAAATCCCTTTCTTAATTTCTTTATTTATCACTTACTTTTTTTTTATAGCTGATGGAACAAGCAGACGGCAGAGCGACATTCACGGGGGTGGTAGAGTGGCCTATTCTATACCAGGACCATCGCGGCTTATGCAGTAATACACGTATTATTAGGTATTCTGTGGTAATACCACCAACTCAATACTAAAAAACAATAATGAGTTATGTGAAGCCTCTACGGCGTAGCTCTCGTAGCAAATCCGTAGCTTCCTACTGCTACATTTCCGTTATACCTAAACTAAATACTGTGATTTAATCTCACACAGTAAGTAAGTAAGTAGCGATTGGTACATCTATTTATCTTCTGTAAATAATGACGGTGCGTACGCAGATACATGACGGTCGCCGAAAATTATCTCATTTTCACTAATTGTAAGCTTCACACATTAAATATTCTACATACACGTCGCTTTAGCGTAGAAACTATTTCATAGAAAGCATGTTGCTAGTGTTATATCTACCTAGGTATACCGGTTTAATGTTGTAATCATATTGTAAAAAGGGTAATAGACGCGTGGAACTGATGCCCAGATTTACCTAGTTTAAATTAAGACGCTGATAGCTATCAAGGCACTGGCCGGTGCGCGGAGCACGGCGACTTGCGCGGCGCGGGGCGGGGACGAAGGTACCTCGTGACGTCGCCATACAGCTAGCTTGAGCGGCGCGGCGGGCGACGGCCCAGCCGCTTATTGTGGTAATAGAAGAAACTGTAAATTAATAATTATGTGCGCAGATTTATGTGGGATGAGTAGGACACCCCACAGGACCCCCTTACGAATAACACGGAGTGTCGAATCGTACCGGTAGTCTTACTACCCTACCGGATCTAGTGGTACGCAATGGGTTTGTAGTCGTACTTTTACTAACTGTACCTGGAGTATTTAGAATGACATTTGGGTTTATATTAACAATTGGTTTGACAACATTTTGTCGAATCATCGTAGTCGTCGTGTCATCGTCTTTCTGACTAATAAATGCGGGTTTTACCCTGTCGATTGAAACTTTTACAGTTTTATCCCCAATTTTAATATCTAACGTCTTGGGATTTCTGGACATTACTTTATAAGGACCGGCATAGGGTGGTTCTAGTGATCCACGAAGTAGATCTTGCCTTAGAAACACGTGAGAAGTGGTTAATAAATCCTTGTGGACGAAAACCTTGTGCTGTCCGTGATGAGATGCTGGACTAGGGCGCAGCTGGGATATCTTCTGGCGAAGGTGGCTAACAAAGTCTGGATACTCAACCTCCGTAGATGCTGAGGTGAAAAATTCCCCAGGAATTCGTAGCTGCTCTCCAAACACCAGCTCTGCCGATGAGCACTGCAAGTCCTCTTTCCAGGCAGCTCGTAGTCCCAAGAGAACTATAGGTAGGGAAGAAATCCAATCCTTACCGCCATGGGCCATAATAGCTGCCTTCAAGGTACGATGCATGCGTTCGATCATGCCATTGCACGCTGGGTGATAGGCCGTTGTTCTCGCCAGTTTAATCCCGCACATCTTGGCTAGACCGTGGAAAAGACGGGATTCAAACTGCCGGCCTTGGTCAGTGACGATCTTCTTCGGGCAACCGTAGCGAGAGATCCAGTTGAACAGGAACGCCTGGGTGACCGACTCAGCTGTAATATCAGTAAGAGGTATAACTTCTGGCCACCTAGTAAATCTGTCTATCGCTGTGAGACAATATCTGTAGCCTGATGAAATAGGGAGTGGTCCAATTAAGTCCATGTGAACCTCAGAAAATCGTGCATCTGGCAGTCCATAATTGCCAACTGGAGCTACAGTATGCCTAGTTACTTTAGATTTTTGACAAGCTATACATTCTCTGACCCATACACGAACATCTTTTTTAAGACCTGGCCAAATAAATCGTTCGCTTACTAGTCTGATAGAAGCTTTGGCACCAGGGTGGCTCAGGCAGTGTATCGTTTCGTAGACCTGTCGTCTATGGGCAGCTGTCACAAAAGGTCGAGGTTTAGGCATAGAAATGTCACAATAAATAGGTACCTCTGAACATAGTACTCTCTCCAGTTTTAAAGATGAATTACCCTCGAGTAGGTAAAGCAGCTCAGGATCGTTTTCTTGTGAGGCAGCGAGAGTTGTGATGTCCACCGGCAAACTGACAGCCTCTATACGGGACAAAGCGTCTGCAACCAGGTTTTCTTGCCCTGAGATATGCTCAACATCTGTAGTAAACTGGGAAATAAAATAAAGTTGATTAATTTGACGAGGTGAACCCTTCTGGTCCTTCTGCTGAAAAGCAAATATTAGTGGTTTATGATCGGTGAATATTGTGAAGTGACGGGCTTCCAGCATATGTCTGAAATGTTTAACGGACTCGTATACTGCAAGAAGTTCACGATCATAAGCGCTATATCTTTGTTGCGTAGGATTCATCTTTTTAGAGAAGAAAGCCAAAGGTTGCCATGTATCTTCTACACGTTGCTGAAGAACGGCACCTAGAGAAATGTTGGACGCGTCGGTAACTAGTGCCAATTTTGCTTCAGGAACTGGGTGGACTAGCATTACTGCATCAGAGAGGCACTTCTTGCAAAGTTCAAAAATTTGAAGCAGATGAGGCGTCCAATTAACGGGCTTGGAGCCTTTCATATCTTGTCCGACCAAGAGGTCGTTGAGAGGTGCTTGGTGCTCTGCTGCATTTTTCAGGAAACGGCGATAAAAGTTAAGCATTCCCAAAAATCGTCGCAAACCTCTTACAGTCTGTGGTGGTGGGAACTGCTGGATAGCGTGCACCTTCTCATCAAGCGGTCGTACTCCTTCGCCAGAGACTGAATATCCAAGGAAAGTTACCTGAGGCTGGCCAAAAGTGCATTTCTGTACGTTAACGACCACGCCATACTCGTTTAGCCTTGAAAATAGAGCTCGCAAGTGTTCCTCGTGCTCCTCTTTACTCCTAGAAGCTACTAGAAGATCGTCTATGTACGGGAAACAAAAATCCAATCCACGTACCAGACCGTCGATAAACCGTTGAAAGGTCTGGGCTGCGTTTCTGAGCCCAAACGACATAAAAGGACATTCGAATAAGCCAAAAGGCGTAGTGATCGCAGTCTTCTCCACGTCGTCCGAGTTGACTGGTATCTGCTGGTAGGCCTTCACCAAGTCAATGACAGAGAAGATAGTGCGTCCGCTCAGCTGTTGAGAAAAATCTTCAATGTGACGTACTGGATATCTATCGGGAACAGTCCGTGCATTAAGGGCACGATAATCACCGCATGGTCTCCAGGTCTGATCCTTCTTCGGAACGAGATGTAGTGGTGATGCCCATGGTCCGCTAGAGCAGCGAGCAGTTCCTTCTTTTAACATCGCCTCGAATTCAGCTTTTGCTATTTTCAAACGATCTGGTGTAAGTCTTCGTGGTCGGCTGAACACCGGCGGTCCAGGTGTAGTGTTAATATAATGAACCGTGGAATGCCGTACCTGTCTAGGTGCACCTGGCGGGCGAGTTATATCAGGGAACTCTTTCAGTAGCTCGTGGTACTCTGATGATCCGGACATGGCTTTGATGCTGGGTATGCTTGACGTTGCTGTTGCTGCGGTGACTGACAGGTTGGTAACCCCATCAATCAGTTTGTTGTTACGGCAGTCGACCATGAGATTATAAAATGACAGAAAATCATACCCAATGATTGGCTTCGACACGTCCGCAACGATGAACTTCCAGCTGAAGTCTCTCCGGAGTCCAAGGTTTAATCGCAGCGGAAGGTAACCATAAGTTGCAATGGTCGTGCTGTTCGCTGCGCAAAGGTCGTAGTTGACTCTCGCTCGACGCTCGCGTAAGTAGCTACGAGGGTATACACAAAGATCAGAGCCTGTATCTACGAGAAAATTCTTTTTGGAGTGGAGATCAGTGACAAATAGACGGCTGGAAATACTGCAGCAATCGCCCGCCGTCTTTAGCGACTTGCTTTGGAGTTTTCCGCTTGCGAATTAAAATTACATGGCTGGTGGCAATGTTCAGCGTTGTTCCTGTACTTAGAATGGTACCAGCATATGGGGCTGTCGTTCTCCATTCTAAAGGGGCGGCTTCTAGACCTGCTACGGGATCGGAAACGATTCCTGTCATTGCTCCGGTTTCGCCTACCATTATAGCCACCATGGCTGCGGTTACTGCCATCGACTTTACTGGACATTTCGCTAACTTTCTGAGTGAGTGCAGCTATTTCTCTACGCATTACCTCGAAAACATCCGATGATGCCGATGAGCTGGCTACCTGAGCTACCGGATTTACCGGCGCAATCTCCATTACCCGGTCAGCCAGTTCCGCCACTGCCTCCAACGACGTGTCAGCTTGCGATGCCACAATCGCTTGTAAGTTGGTTGGTAGTCGGCTCGTCCAAATGGTGCGCAGGAAATCTTCAGGGACGCCTGGACCGGCCAGACTCAGCAGGTGCCGCATAAAAGCGGAAGGCTTGCGGTCCCCGAGCTCCTCATGAACCAAAAGCTGGCGAACTTTCTTTTCCTGCGAAGCTGACAAACGTTTGATTAATTCTTGTTTAAGTTTCTCATACCTGTTGGTGGCAGGGGGGTTACTGATTATATCTTCCAGCTCGGCGATAATCGAAGTTTCTAAATTTCCGACAACGGTGTAATATTTGGTGGAATCCGTGGTTATTCTAGCTAACTCAAACTGAGCCTCTATTTGTGCGAACCATACCGCAGGTTTCTCACTCCAAAACGGTGGTACTTTCACCTTAACTTTTTCCACCTCCTTGCCTAACGCTTCCAAGAGCGCGTCTGTTAAATTAGTTGGCGGTGCTTTCGATTTACTCGCTTTAGGTTCTTCAGTCGACATGACAGATTAGAAAAAATATATATTGATAAAAAACTTGCGCTTTTCCTTTGCGAGGTTATACCGCTGGACAGTCAACTTCGGATTCTCGAACTTTCTTGAGACGCAATTTCGGGTCCCAAGCGTTGCAAAACACTATTTGCCTTCTGGAACGTCAGCTTCCTTGTTCTTGATGGTCCAACTTCGCGTATTCCTTGTCGTAGGTCACCAATTTATAGCAGGCCTAGAGGGTACCTAGGTAGGTCTTGGCTTCTCGCCGCGGGAACGATAGAAGAAACAGTGATGTTATGAAATGCTCATTGAATGCGTTTATTACAATTATGAAAGGAATAGAAAACAGAGAGAATGAATAGAAAATAGATAGTATGAAATGTAAAGGACAAATGAGCAAGGTAGCAAATAGCGGTAAGCGCGCGCTTGCGTTGAAGCGAGGCGGGTCGCGGAGTGATCGACGGCAGCAGCGGCGAGGATCGCCGCGGTGCCGGCGCGGGCGCGGCGGCAAGGGCGAGGCACTGGCCGGTGCGCGGAGCACGGCGACTTGCGCGGCGCGGGGCGGGGACGAAGGTACCTCGTGACGTCGCCATACAGCTAGCTTGAGCGGCGCGGCGGGCGACGGCCCAGCCGCTTATTGTGGTAATAGAAGAAACTGTAAATTAATAATTATGTGCGCAGATTTATGTGGGATGAGTAGGAGACCCCACATATCTATTTCACAGCAACCAATCAAAACAGCACTGCATTGTATTTGTATTTTAATATTCATTAAACATATTTAAATAAGTATTTGTTATACCAAATATGTATTTTTCTGTATTTGTAGAAAATTACTCCCTATCATCCATGTTTGTGCAGTACTCTCTCGGTTTTTACAAAATTACACAAAAGCTTACTGGAAGAGAATTCTCTCTAGCATTAAGTTCGTCTAAGTACGATACATTTTGTTCTGTGCAATAAAGAATTTTCTATCTATCATTGTAAGTGTACAGACCAGTAAAAACAAAAATCAGGGTTCCGCAACCTGTTTTCTGCGTAACTGATGACCAACACCGGTCTAGTCGAGATTACCACTAATTCACGTACAGAATAAAATACAGCGCTGTAAAGTTATCAACAAGAATGGGACCTGCGAGCTCTAATGGTCCGCAAGGGACCAGTTCTTTAATGGCCACTCGTAAATTGGACGAAAATAATTAAAATCGCACGTCCGCACTACTACATACGCTAGCTCAGCTAGTTCACTTACTTAGAAATGGTAACAAAAGTTGAACGAAAACACAGTAGGTGCAATGATACCAGTCACATATTACTGGAATGTCAAACTTTTTGTTACCAACTTTTTGTTCCTTATTTCTTGATGAATGTGTTCTTTTCCTGTTCTTGGATTACCAGACTTGGGTCTATCCAATGTTGAGCCAGTTGCTTTGAGGCTAGTGGCAAAGCGTCAAATTGTGTGACCAACCGGTGCCGGACGGTGGGAAATTCGTCGAGAAATTCACGTTGTGTTTTTATCACTAACGAATTATTCATTGACACAATTATTCCACGTTCTTGGGGAGTAATACGGTCCATGTTTATATTTAGTGTATTTTAATAGTAGATTGTTTACCAAGGGAGCAAACAACTATTTTTATGGCGAGAGTGTTTTTTGAATCCAGAGCGGAGCGAAGGATTCTAGAGTAGAATCCCGAGCGCAGCGAGGGATTCTAAAGTAGAATCCTAAGCGTAGCGAGGGATTCAAAGTACTTCACTCGAGCTTAAAATAGTGTTGCTCCCGAGGTGGACACTACACAATTAGTTGTGTAGAATCAGAAAGCCAGGAGATGTCATATATATAAACAAAGAAATTTCTATAGTGCCCGTTCTTTTGCGTCACCATTAACAAAACTTTGATAGCCGATATAACATTTGCTTAACTTTGGGATAGACTGTGTGAAATATCCAATATATGACTAACAAAAAATTCTGTTAATAATTTCTATAGTATATTGAGTGGTCTAGCTGCTTCCTACCAATGCAGTATCCACCAGTAGCAGACCAAAACACGGCCATTAGGAGCGAGTGGATTCGAATAGCACAAAGGGTTTTCCGTTCAATGAATAGGATCGTTTTATAGTTGAATGCGATGGTCCGATATAGGGACACTTAAATTGTCGCCATGAGTATAATTTGCGTAGCCTTTGGAGCAGAACTAGAGAGATTTCAGTTACATTCGAAAACAAAATTCAGTGAAATGGCCGTGAATTTCAACATTAATATGACCCACTGTCCAGTGTATGAATGAATTAATTTAATAAATCCGCTGCTGGATCTAATAAAATTATTTTATTTCATTTATTTTAGATAATACTATTGGGCTATAGGCAAAAAGAGCTTTACTACCCAGTGGTTAAAGAAATTTGTACCTCACCGATCAGGCAAGATACAATTGGTGTTGCTGCAGATGGGGCTCTTCATTTTTAGGGTTCCGTAAGTGCCCAAAGGGTAAAACGGGACCCTATTACTAAGACTCCACTATTAATAAGAATTTTTACAGATGATGTATTTCTGTTGCCGTTGTTATAACAACAAATACTAAAACACTGAATAAAATAAATATTTAAGGGGGCTCCCATACAACAAACTTGATTTTTTTGCCGTTTTTATAGATAATGGTTCGGAACCCTTCGAGCGCGAGTCGAACAGTTAACAATAACCAGCTAGTAATATATAAACTGGTTACAGTTTCTTTAGTATGTGCGAATTTGGCCAGCCTTCACAGCTCAGTTGGTAGTAGCTCTGCCTTCTGCGCCGTAGGCCGTGGGTTCGATCCCCACCGAGAACAAACATTTGTGTGGTGAACATAGATGTTTGTTCACTGTCTGGGTGTTATATAATATTATAAGTATGTATTTACAAAAAAAAGTATATAAGTAGTATATCAGCTATCTAGTTCCCATATCACAAGCTTTGGCTTAGTTTGGGGCGAAATAGTGCTGTGTGGAATGTCCACCAATATTTATTTATTTAGTATAACTATTCTGTCAACAACACACCCATCACTAAAGCGCCATCCGCGTGAGTGAAGTGAAGCTCATGATCTAAGTGAGCCCTACCTAAAAAGTTAAAACATTCCGATGAAACACTGAAAATTTTCAAAGCGTGTAAAAAAATAGGGTGTCCTATTCGAATTTATTAATATATAATACTAGCTGTTCCCTGGCACGCTTCGCTGTGGCACATTGTGATTGAATGGTATAAAAACAATCCTTGATGCGGATTATATATCATGTTAAAATTTCAGCTCGATCGGCGCAGAACTTCTTTTTTTTTATACAACCAGCTGATGGAACAAGCATATGGCCCACTTAATGGTAAGTGGCAACCATCACCTATAACAAAGTATTGCCTCGTAAGTCACGTATGATAGCAACGTGCCCTACGATGCACTGCCCTGCGTCCATCAACTTGAGGCATACAGATGTTAACCCTCATGTGCCTGTAATTACACCGGCAACCACACTCTTCAAACCGAAACACAGCAACGCTGCTTGGCGGCAGAAAAAGGCGTGGTGGTAGTACTTCCCCGGACAAGCCCTTCACAAAGAGCTCTACTACTCTTAAAACTTTTTGAGTTTTTGAAGCGTACACAAACCAAAATAGCATTTATATATATATATATATATATATATATATATATATATGTATATAGATTTATATTTATACTACTTGCTGATGGCAATAGCAGATGCCCCATCTGATGTTAAGTGGTAACCAACTTTATAACAAAGCAATTCACAAATAATAGGCATGTGCCCTACGATGCACTGCACTGCGTCCATCAACTTGAGGCATACTAATGTTAAGCCTCATGTACCTGGAATTTCACCGGCAACCACACCCTTCAAACAGCGTTGCTGCTTGGCAGCAGTAATAGGCATGGTGGTATTGCTTCCTCGTACGAGCCCTACGATCTACTAAATAAATAAAAAAAAACAGCTATACGACTTTGGTCCCCAAATTATACGGTAGATATTCCCTTATATCTCAACTACTCTTGTAGCTATTTTGTTTTTCGAGAATAATCTACAACTAAATTTCCACAACATCCATCAAATTCGATCACGGCTTTATTTAGACCAGCATGAAATAAAGCCATCCCCTCTATGATGTTTCGACAGGCTATCAATCAGAGGTCTTCAGCATGCGTCGCACTGAACTTGTCAGACGTTATCTCAGGGCGCGTCAGCGGAGCGGGTAATAGCTATTTACTCGTACCTGCCTGCCAACGGACGTACAAAGTGCAGAGAAGCCCAGTAAAGCAATTTGCAAAAAATCGTGACTCGCATTGAGAAACTGAAAGAGAATTTGACGCGAAAAGTATAAAAAAATCGGTGCTCTCAAAAGGAATATGAAAGAAAATGGAGACAAGAAGTTAAAAAAACCGGTCAAGTGCGAGTCGGACTCATGCACGTAGGGTTCCGTACCACTATCTATAAAAACGGCAAAAAAATCACGTTTGTTGTATGGGAGCCACCTTCAATATTAATTTTATTACGTTTTTTAGTATTTGTTGTTATAGCGGCAACAGAAATACATCATCTGTGAAAATTTCAACTGCCTTTCACGGTTCATTAGGTACAGCCTGGTGGCAGACGAACAGACAGACAGACGGACGGTGAGCGGAGTCTTAGTAATAGGGTCCCGTTTTACCCTTTGAGTACGGAACCCTAAAAATACATGCTAATGAACAATGTTATTCATCATCATCAGCCTAAAGAAGTCCACTGCTAGACATAGGCCTCCCCTATACATTTCCAGGAAGAACGATTCCGAGCCCTCTCCATCCACCGACTTCCCGCAAAGTTATTTTATGTATGTAATGTTACTACATAAATAAAATGTGTGCTGCTTCTCTTTCTTCTTGCGTGCTTTTTATAGTTCTGATGAAAAAGCAGATAGCCATCAGATAGCAGATAGGTAACCATCAACTATAACAAAGTATTACCTTGCAAGTCACGTACGATATGAACGTGCCCTATGATGCACTGCCATACTGTCCATCCTACAGGCATACCTGTAATTTAGCCGGCAACCACACCCTTCAAACCGAAACACAGCAACGCTGCTTGGCGGCAGAAATAGGCATTGTGGTAGTATTTCCCCGGTCGAGCCTTACACAAAGAGCTCTACTACTCTTTTTCAACTCATTTTTACTTATCTTATCACTTACTCTTTGTCAACTTCATCTAGTGGACTTAAAAAAATGCTAACGGGTAATTTACTAATTTACATTCTTGTAATTGATTGCATTTTTTCTTTTTATAACAAAATGTTTTGAATTACATTATGTGAAGGTAGACTACTGTACGATAAAGCTATGCTGTGTCCATGTTCGGATTATCATGTCTCTTATTTGATTTTGATTCTTTTTAAGATACGAGAGGATTAGAGGGGTTCGTTCGTTTGTCGCAATTTCAGTAGATATTTTGAAATTGAAGTACCTATTATACGTTTGTTTTTATCTCCTGATTTTGATTTGGGTTTGATGGATTACAATTTGTTTCGTCTGTTGGTTCCAAATTGGCAACCCTTTCATATTTTTAAACAAAAATAAATTCTTTATTCGTTATTGTACACAGTAATAACATTTATGGCCGGTTTCTGAAAGCTCGATCAAAACTAATCGGACGTCAAGTTTCGCCATTTCAGCTATTACATCGAATTAGATAGAGATAGCAAATGACTTGACATCCGATTAGTTTTGATCGGGCTTTCAGAAACCGGCCGTTAGTAAGCTTAAATATAAAACGTGTACAAAGGCGACCTTAACCCTAAAAAGAGTTCTCTTCCAGAAAACCTTGAAGAATAGAGAAAATTGAAATGAGAGGTGGGTGCGAGTACAAAATGAGAGTTGCAAAAAATAAATTAAATTAATATTATTAAAAAACAAGATAAAAAAAAAAACTACACAAGTCTTACTTATATATAATATAAGTATATATACATATAATTTATACTTACGTACAAAATATAATATACAACGTGTTGATGAAGTTATGTAGGAAAACAAATAGCGTGTATTTAGACCAAGCACTGGAATACTTTGACGTGTGCAACGGTTGGATACATCGTTTTCGAAATTCCCATAGAAAAGTAAAATTAATATTTTCTCAGAAATTTGCAACAGCCCTGTCTGTGTACGTGTCAAGGTCACACGCACGCGCGCTTCTATCTAGGAAAGAAAAAAACAACGATAACCTACGAGATAATTTGAAATACTTACCTTTCGGTAGGTAGGTAGGTACGCCGCCAATCCCCTGACACGATATTTTTACTGGTTCCTATGGATTTTGTCATTATTTACTGGCTATAATAACACTGGATAAAACTGGATTTTGGTAAGTTTGCGAGATTTCGCACGACACAGGCTTCAAACTTCACACTAAACCATTACCACTGCTGCACTGCTCATACACACACTGACTGACGACGGCTTTTTACATAACAATCACCATTTTAACACGTTTGATGACATTTTCTCAACAAAACAATGTACAACAACGCATGTAAACACAAACAGGGTGACCATCTCGAAAGTGGCGGTTCTACCACACATCTGCCAAAAAATCTGTCAAAATCTACCAAGCTTGACGATAAAAATACCTAAATAAAAATCCTTCGTGGCTACGGAATAAATTAAATACCTACATTACATTCAGTTACTATCTTTTGATCGTTTGTAACGGTTTGCAGTTATCTAAAACGAGATAGAAGTTGTTTAGAAACCAAATCAATAAAGGTAAAAAAGAATAAGAAGTTTCCAGTTCGGTAAAAAATAAATAAATTATAAATATTATTTCATTAAAAATTCAAACTAATAAGATTTTTCTTGAAATATTTAAAATCTGCCAAATAGTAGAAATCTGCCACAAATGGTAACACTGATCGGCGGCCGTCGGCCGTCCTGATTGGATATGCGTTTTTATATGCAACCAATGACAGATAGGTATGTCAAAGATTAAATAAGACAGACTAGACACTTCCCAAAATTGCAGTTGAATAATTTTGTGGTGTCAATGAACCATGGTGGTAAAGTAACATGTTACAATTTAAAGAACTATGAATATCATAAACATTGCTTTACGACATCTAGTAATCAAACAAAAATAAATATTCTATTAAATATTGAGTACGTAGCCACGTAGGTACCTAGTTACTGAATAGGTATTAGTACCAAAGATCTCAGAGAATGTTTACCGTGACTAGGGATTACAGTCGCGAAAATATTTCTTTTACATACCAAGATCTTTAAAAACAGCAACATCATTATTAGGTAGGCACATTACTAGGTAATTGGTGGCAGTTCTGTTACCTATTTTATCTACAATTGACAACTAGAGGTCAAAGAACAGCTGTAAATAGGGCTGCCTCATGATGCGTTTAGATTCATTTTAGATAAAAGTTTAAGAGGCATTTGATGAATGAAAAACTTTGAAATTTTAAAAGTCGTAGAACAAAAGTTGTTCGTTATGACCGGTAGAATATCCTGCTTTCGGATCCCTACAACTCTTAATAAACACGTTGTATATACAAGGTGTTCCAATAATTGGGTTTAAAACTTCAGGGGACTACATACATTTTAGCTAGGTAGGTACTAACTTTTGTATGAAACAGCTGTTTTTTTTTTCGCGTTCACAGTGTTGGTTCCTTAGAAAAAGTTATTCATATTGATGGGTACATTAGCCCCCTGAAGTTTTAAACCCAATTATTGGAACACCTTGTATATGCACACTTAAAAGGAAAGATATTGTTCTTTGACTTTATCTTTAAATAGGCATGTCTGTGACTAGCGCGGATAGCATGAGGGAGAGAATTTTACAGTTTGACGGATTGGATAGTAAAAGAGCCACCATAATGACTTGTAGGGTTTTTTTAAATAATTTTCTATTATTATAAAATGCTAGTCTAAAAAATAAATTAAAATGCCAACTATAGAATTAGTGTAGTGTATAAACCAGCTCTGTATGGGCTTTTGAGTTCATACAGCAACGCTGAGTTGTGGCTTTTTTTGTCATCATACAAGTTGTATTACCTCCTTTGTAAATTTAGAGATCTACAAGACAAATAATGTTCATATTGATAAATAAAATCTCCAGGTCATCATGAAGTAAAATACTGTCAAAAATATATATAATATTTTCCTAAAGTTATAAAAAATTGTGAAGTCTGCACACAAATTGCAATTATATTAAACGCGAACTCATGTTTAAATACTTATGAAACATTCAGCTGAGAATTGTAAAGCCCTAAAGAATTGCCTCATGCGAAATAATTTAACTTGGAAACGAGTTCTTTGACTAAAATTAAAAAGTCTCTGCTCTTCCAATAATTTTACCCACTCGGTGCCGCCGCTCGAACTCCCTATTGAATTCGGGAGATTATTCATTAAATGATACTTTAACCGTCTTGCAATTACGGGCCAACCGAAAACTTTACTCACAATTGGTAAATAATTATAATTATCACTGTGGGTCCCTTTGGTGATTCGCAAAAAGGCAAAAGTGTACAACTTTACGGTACGCCTTCGTGTTTATTAAAATTTTCTAGCACAAAACGATCTAAACATTCGTCGGCCAGTCGATTTTATACTTTTGATCGTTGATTTTAGAGTCAAATTCGGCATAAGGCGTTTCCGGATAACGATCAAAGAGAAGTTTGATTTTGCGGCGATAATTGCGGCGAATCCTTAATTATTTCGAGGGTAAACTTTTACCGAAGTTAATTTGACGCTGGATGTAGACTCCATTTAATGGACACTCTTTCGGTGACTCCCAATTTATTTGGTTGACTGGAATATTCATTAAAATCGTGAAGTATGACAGATAACGAGAGAAAGCTTTGATACTTCAAACCCGCACCTGCTAGAGGTAAATAAATTTAAATTTCATAGTTGGGATAGAGATTTGCACATGTATTTCCATGCAAAACATTGTTCAAAATACAAAGCAGACGGTGTACAGCGTCCCTGCAATACGAAACGTGCAGTATACACAACTTTGATGTGAATTTATATGACAACGTCCCTTTTAGCATTCCCCTCGCAAATCCTGCGGTATAGGTATACCTAGAATGCTAGGTAGGTCTAGGTAGCGTTGGGGTGAGGGAGAGGGAAGTAATTATAAGGGGAAACATCAAGTGTGTCAGTGAGTGTGTGACAAAAATGCGAGGGTTGGCAAAGAAAGTGTGCCGCCACGCATCAGTTCACTATGTCAGTGCTGATCTTTTCAAGACGGATATGGGTATCTGTGTTATTTTGGGGGATCTCTTTATTTGGCGCCGTTTGATGCTGTTTGTTTGGAGTTTGGCAATTGAAGTTTTTGATTGGATGGACCGGTATGTTATGACGTTTAGGACGTTTCCTGAGATCAAAAGGATCACTTTGCTGAAGAGCAGTTAAATGTTATGCAGAGAAAGATACCTATATTTAAAAGTTTTTTTTTGGTGAGATAAAGCTACGGAACGAATATATGACCCACCGAGTGTTGAGCAGTACCTCTGTCTAAACAATCGCGTTACCTGTAATTGCACCAAAACCTTTAAGGGACCTTTTTTAAGAGTAGTAGAGCTTTGTGAAGGGCTCGTCCAGGGAAGTGCTACCACCACGCCTTTTTCTACTTTTTTTTTTGTTGCTGCGTATCGGTTTTAAGCGTGTGGTTGCCAGTGTAATTACAGGCACATGAGGCTGTATCTGTATATCTCAAGTTGATGGACGCAGGGCGGTGCATCGTAGGGCACGTTCCTATCGAGCGCGACTTACGAGGCAATGCTTTGTTATAGGTGATTGTTACCACTCAACATCATGGTGGGCCATCTGCTTGTTCCATCAAGTAGTTGTATAAAAAAAACCTAACGGGTATACTAACTCCTTTGTTACCAGTGCTCAAACGATAAAGCCAACATCGTTAGGAAACCAGTCAGTATTCTAGCAGAGGCGATGGGCTGGCAACTATCACATGTGGAATATCCGGTATACTGTAAAATGTGGGTATGTGCCAAACGTAATGTGGTTGCTTAACTCTGGCTGTTAGACATCCTCAAAGAAATTTGAGTTTATACTTGGAACTAAAAGATCTGAGGGGATATCTACCGTGCCTAGCGATTTAAGCCGTGAAGCTCTTTCTTTTTGCTTCACAGTAAAGTTTTTACAAAATAATGCTAATTAAAACTGTAAATTAAATTCGTTTTTTACATTGCATTTTTATGATTGGTGTGATTATGTAAAGAGCTCCACTACTCTTAAAAACATAGGTACTCGAAAATCTTGCTACAAATGGATCTTGCTCATAAGCCCAAATGGAATTCAAAATTTCCAAACACGAGAACTCGACAAAGCAACAGAAAAAGAATTCCACCAATCGGAAAACTACAGGCTAGACCGAACAAAAGTAGCAAAACCAAAAATTCTCCATCATTCGATTGTCAAAAGCAAAAATCGGGATCAAAATTGTAACTTTTTTAATATCCCTGTGTATGTTGAAGGTATTCATCAGTGTGATTGTATCGCCGCTTGGGGTCGGGTGCAGCCCTGGTTGTTGCCAGGCGAGGGGTGCCCGATGCCTAGGAAGATGGAGTTTTGGACGTGGCTTATTTGATAACACTTGTTACCTATTTGATAAAACTTGGAAGAAAGAAAAAAAGAATGAATGAAAATACGCTTATTTGACATACACACAAAAAAAACAGAACGGACAGGTAGAGACAAACAGAATACCTACCAACTTAAAAACACATAACAATAAAAAAGAAAAAATACATTAAGATATAAAGTTGGTCATAGCCAGTCCCGTCCCGTCAGTGGTATGCCAAAAAGGCTCAGACTCAGCCCTTGCTGCCTTACAAGGTAAATAATCTACCTTGCCAAGCATCGCTGGTTTTAAACTTGGCACTCATTTGACACATCAATTTATTGAATAAAAGATAAGATAAAAAAAATTACATCGGTATAACTCAAGTAATAGACGCAGGGCAGTGTCGTAGGGCACGTTCACATCGTGCATATCTTGCGCGGCAATTCTTCTAGGTGATAGTTACCGCTTATCATAAAGTGAGTCACTTGTTCCATCAGTAAATAACATACAAAAATAGTTATAACAGCTTAGCCTAAGGTATAAACATTTTAGGATTCAACATGCTGCAAATGCAACTTTTTGCAAATTCAACATTTTAGGAATTGAACATTCTGTTCCTAAAGGAATAATTTGTCAAAAAAATAATAATTTGCTATTAAAAAAACCACACAGCGTAAACCTTAAGTAGTGTTAGGTAGTGTAAGGTAAACTGAGAAAAAAAATTTTGACACTCAACCACTTAAGTTAAATACCATTCAAAGCATCAAAAACTGCTACACTCAGGTGGTCGTTTTTTTTTAATGAAAGTTCCGTGATGTAAATTTAACAACATAAATATTGTTTATAGACCATTTAATTTTAAATACTGAGATTTCTGTAATTTTATAAGATAAATTTATGTCTTTATCTTTCATTGCATGAATATGATCGATTGGTTTAGTAAAGTTTGTTTGATATTTAGACATCCTTTTTATAAATTGTTGGTACTTTGACAACATGAGACAAAATGACCACATCGAAATTTTCTACATCCATGGCACCCAGCATTGTAGATACCCTATAGGTATGATTATCTGCAGATGAAGCTAGGGGATCTGAGTACATGCGTTGCTAGGTTACGAGCCCCACAAGGTCAGAAGTTTTATAATCATATGTATAGAAACTGCAGATGGATTAGGGAGGGGACTGGCGATCGATTCATTTGGTCTCGTTGTTTCGTTCTGATAAGTAATTTGGGTATTTTGATCGAGTTTTGAGACAATATTTTGATGTTGTTACGAGTTTTGTTGATAGAAGGTGAAGATTTAAAATTGAAATCTTAGGATGTTACCGACGCGACGTTTTTGATTGTCATATAAGGTTTGATGTATGAATTATTAGAATATATAAAAAAAAATAGATGTTGGTAACAGTAAATAAAGAACTGTAAAATGTTTAGCTCAGTCTTTAACCTAGCTGCTTCCATTAGCATGTGAGTGAAAAGAGTACGTTAACATTTTCTTAAGAAATCAAACAAAACTTAATTTAAATACTTAATTTAATGAGTATCGGACCATACGGCTGCCATCATGTAAGCCATCCCTATAATAGAACTATGCAGAAACCAGTTTTTTGTTTACGCTAGCTACACTTCGCCTACACGCTTAGAGTGTTGCAGAGTTTTATTAGGTGTTTTGTCTATCACATTCACACTCACACCGATCTTTATTATAACAACCTATCTAACTAACTACCTACACACAATGACACACTACACTACACTACACACTCATTACTTATCACGTTTTGCACACTAACACTTGTTTTTTATGCGATTAACTTAAACTTCAACTTTGATTTTTTGTTTTATTTGTTAACTTTCACGTTATTATTTTGGTTTGTCTTCTCAGTATCATCTACCTACCTACTTACTTTGCCTATAAAATGTAGATTCGATTTGGTTAGTGCACAGTGTACATTTAATAGATTAAAATAGACAATAAGAAAAACTGTGAATCTAAGAATAAATAAATAAATAAAATAAATAAATAAATGTGATTTAAAAAACAAAACCTATACCTAAACTATTACTTTCAAATAAATCTTGTAAATTAAATTTGACACAAAACAATGGATTTCTTAACATTTATTGAATATGACGTTTTTCTAGTCCAGCGCTACAAAAAAGCTTTGCCCGTGATATTATTATGCCACGTGACAGAATAATTTCATTGCCTACCCAGAGAACCACGCAAGCTTGTTACTATTTGTAGCGGATCTGTTTTTTTTTATATACAACTAAATGATGGAACAAGCAGATGGCCCACCTGTTATGCATAGCATTGCCTCGTAAGTCACGCACGATAGGAGCGTGCCCTAAGATGCACTGCCCATCAAGTTGATAGACGCTGGGAACTTGGGCAGTGCATAAAATCACAAGGATCACTTTGAAACGTCTTAAAGCTAGATGACTCTAGGTGCCACTTCCACGCGACCAAAGCCTAGAATAACAGGCAACAAACTTACGGCTTGGTTTATAGCGAGGTTTAACATCGTGAACAGATGTTTAAACCTCATGTGCCTGTAATTACACCAGCAACCACACTCAAGAAACCCAGCAATGCTGCTTGAAAAAGGCAGAAAAAGGCGTAGTGGTAGTACTTCCCCGGACGAGCCCTTCACAAAGAGCTCTACTACTCTTGTTATAATTCGAAGTAACTTATATTATGAGGCTTTGATAAACCAAGGAAAGAAAAATAGACTTTAAAATACATAGGTTAATTTTGCAATGACTTTGTAATAATGTTTATTTTATGATTCGTTCTAAACTTAAAGTGAGCATAGAAATGAAGTAGGATTTGATTAGCACTACGTATATAACTTTATTTTCAATGGTAGAAAATGACCATTGAAAAACTTCTTCTTGCTGTGTCACTGCATTCTTTCGAAACAGTGTGTTGAAAGGATTTTAAGTACGCCTCAAAAAGACTCCTTTCGAGCACTTGATACATGTTTTAAAACTTTTTAGATGCTACGAAATGATGGTTTCCTCATAATTTTTTCCTCCACTGTTTGAGAGTGCTGTCATTGAAAACAGATTTTTATACATTTAATATCTTGACGTAAGATCATACAAACACAAAAAAGCAATTGGTCAGAATTTTATTTAACAACCATTGTAACCAACACGAACTCTTGCTAATTTACTATTTTGACAAAAATATACAAAAGTAGGATTTGGTCAGCAATACGTATAACACGTAGACGGCCGAAGGGTTAATTTCAAGGGAAAAAAATGGCAATTGATCATTTTTTTTGAAATCTTATTATCTTGAAGTAAGTTACGAGTATCATGCATAAACAAAACAGAGGAATTGGTCAGCATTACGCATATTATTTTCAAGGGTAAAAAAGTCCATTTAACTAAAAAGTCCAAAACGACTTTTGCCTAACAACAATCAATACTGGAACATTGTTTCACTGTCGCACATACCAATTCATATAGCTTTAGTATTTCGCGTGCCTACGATATTAATGACAATTTCGCGCCTGACCGAACTCGATCGGGAGCGTTTGTGTACCGCTCCGGTTTCATTACTTGTTTTTTTTCCACCCTAGCACTCGAATAAATCCTGATGCGGTGAAAGCGAGTTAATTAATAATTTATGGACGAGCTTTGGGAATTTGAAAAGAGAAAAAAAACACATAGAAACCAATGCGGTTAGGAAATTATCGATATTCAACTTTGCTGAATGCGAGCGTCAAGCACTTTTTGTAAAGACCAAATCAAATTCACCTATTTTTATTTACTAGAGTGTCGAAGGAAATAGGGCGTATCTTTGTATGTTTGTTTGAAAATACAATTTCTAGGCGTTGGGCTGACGCACCAAAACATTATTTGACAGTTTTAAGAAAAGTAGTTAGTTATATAATTTTCATTTACCCGAAATCCATTGCAAATGTCGAAATATATTCCTAATTTATCACAGTGCTCATTTAAAACAAATGCAATGATTTATTCTTTTTTATAAAAACATTGTGGTAATCCCAACCTAATTTCTTTTAAATGGTCGCAAAGGACCAAATGTTTAATCCAGGGTAAGCCCGAATAAAATGTGCAAACAATAAACAATCACACAGTGGACGGCTTGTTCGATTTTCGCGCATTTTTCTTTCTAGATGTCACCGGGTTATTTACGAGGGACCCGCTCTGTTTTAATACCTTTTCATTAACAATTTTAAGGTTCAGTTTATTGAGGCCATAAATTACTCTCGCAATCCAACTGCAAGAGAAAAGTAATGACAAAAAATCTAATTTGCAGGACGAAATTAACAATGGTTTTTAATGTCTGTAATTTGTATTAGTACGATATACATAAATTTTGCTGATATACCACTGACAATAAAACAGCAGATTGCAGACCATACCATACAGATTTTAGGAACGAGAAACGTTTGTCTTGGTACAGATTTTTTTGTAATTTGGCATAAATTTAACTAACACCATAGGAAATAAGTCAAAGACGAAAGTCATTTGCCCTGTAAAAATTGTTCTTTGCAATCGATATCGACAGTTTTCACAGCTCTGTTGGTAGTAGCTCTGCCTTCTGCACCGTAGGCCGTGGGTTCGATTCCCACCGAGAACAAATATTTGTGTGATATTATATTATAGGTATGTATTTACAAAAAAAAGTACATATGTATTATATCAGCTATCTGGTTCCCATATTACAAGCTTTGGCTTAGCTTGGGGCTAGATAGTGCTGTGTGGAAAGTCCACCAATATTTATTTATTATTTATATAGAACAAATAAGAAACCTACAACTTGATCCCTACAGTTTTCTTGATAATTTAATCATGAGAAAATGAATATTACCTATTGTGAAAACAAAGTCTATATTGCAGGCATGAAAAAGCTATAGAGTATTTAATATTTCGGTACCACGCAATTTATACGTCAAGCTCACCAATATTAATTATTGATAGAAATATAACATAAATTGTGGGTTTGTATAGCCAATCGCACATCTGCGACCTGCCTAAAGGGTTACCGCACTATGAATACTGAAATAACGTACACTACGTTATTGACTTTTGTTCTACGTGACTTCATCCAAAATACTTGTATATTTTTACTGCTTCATTTCGTTAATTTCGGTATCTCTATTAAAATCACAATGAATTCTGAGGCAATGCAATACTCTTGAAGTGTATTTTTGATATTTTATTTGTTAAAAGCGGTTCCAATAATCATTGAACATAGAAGGGTGGAAGGGTTATATTAGTTTTAAAGTATAGGGATTATTTATTATTTATTGTACTATACAAGTAAATGCTTGTGTCATTAAGAGCACGCAACAAACTTGTATATAAGCTCAGTCGCGTGAAACTGGCACCTAGATTTACCTATCTTTAGGAATATTTAAAGTGATAAATACCATTTTACTTTGACTTTAAAACTTTTTATATTTAAGTTTTTTTTACTATAGTTGTTAAAACTATAGTGTGGCGTCCAGCAACGTCGAGTCCTTGCGCTGGCAATACTAGCAACACTTACTTGCTAGACAGCACGCGAGACGGAGATGCCCAGATTCGTATAATATTTCTGTTATATTGGATCTAAAGATGGTCACAAATAGTAAAAATATAATACGTATATGCGTAATAAATACAGCATGAGGAAATCCCATAAGTAGTTATTTAATCGAAAGCTTATTTCACAGAGGCAATGCCCCATGAATACGAAGTCTTTCCATCACAAAGGCTATTTGATTCGCCGCTCACACCCGCGAAACGCACGGCCGCGCGGCCGGCGACAAAATCCTATTTCCGTTATTCATTGAAATTGTCTGTGATTTCGTAACTATGAGTACGTACCTACCTTGATCAGACAGTTTTTGGTAGTAGTTTTTCTTCTTCTGCTTTTTGAGTTTGTAGATTATAGGTTGGATGAAACACACATACCCAAGACAAATTATATGTATTTAATGATCATACATCATATTTCCTGTGTCTCGATTCGATAGTTATATAACACTTTGATGTTCACAATGTTACATCATAAATCTAAGCATAATTTAATAATAATATATCATCATACATGTGGTTCTGTCTCTATTTTATAGATATATAACACTTTGATGTACACAATGTTAAATCTAAGCGTAATTTAATAAGGTATAATAGGCGGCCTTATAGCTGAAAGCGATTCAACCAGTAGCACAAGGAAATAAGCCTCCGCTATACATTTACAGGAAGAACGATTTTGAGCCTAATCCATCCACCACTTCCACATACACCAGATGGTGATCACGTATCAAAGTACGTGCTCACCATTTGAGAACCTCTGTTCTCTGGTATTACTTTAAGTATGTTTAAAAAAAAGTTTGTACGTCTATCATTTATCACGGTCACTCGTTCACATTCCTCCGTGTACTGTTTGAGTAACTGAATGATTTTTTTTTTTAACGTTACTTAGTCTGACTGATTTGATTCTAGTCAAGTACCCAGTTAGAGGTTCGGTCTAGATTTGAATTTGATTTGTTGCAAGTTCCTTCACCATTATGTCAATCATGGTAACTTGCGTGCCTTTAATTTCACCGGTTTTTCTATTAAAGGTGTGGGCAGAACCTGAAAAGAAAAACAACATTGCTGTTCGGGGGCAGAAATAGGCATGATGGCAGTACTTCCCGGACGAGCCCTCCACAAAGAGCTATTCAACTAACAACAAAAAAATTACGTAGGTTAATGTCCATGCAGACAGATGTACTTCTACGATATTCCGTGTCCATTCGTCCGGTCTCCCTATTCAGTGCACGTACGTTCCTTTTTCAGCAGACTGTGTGCTCGGACTGAAATTACAGTGTTTTTCCCCCGCTTTCCCCTATTTTGATTCGCCATTGACGATGTTTACGCAGCTTGTTACGGCTGAGTTTGGAGCTTTTTGGAATATTTTAAAACTTGTTTCTTTGACCCAAAACAGGTAAGCAAACTACAGAGTAACATAAGTAGATAAAAATTGTGTATCTACATTAATAACACGTCTCACCAAATTACATTGAGGTTGTGTGAGGCTAAGAGCTGATTTCAACATGCTCTGTTAGTTACTAATCAAGGATTAACTGGCCGTTAAATCTAACCTTAGCTGTCAAACGCGTACATTTTGACATATTTAACGGCCCTTTAATCCTTTGTTAGTCTAACAGAGCATGGTGAAACCGGCCCTTAGAGCTAATTTCAACATGCTCTGTTAGTTACTAATGAAGGATTAACAGGCCGTTAAATCTAACCTTAGATGACAAACGCGTACATTTTGACATATTTAACGGCCCTTTAATCCTTTGTTAATCCAAAAGAGCATGTTGAAATCAGCTAAGAATAACAATAAATACCTATAGGTAGGTACCGGACGGCGCTGATTTTTAGACGGAGTCTGAGAAGTGGTGTGCTGAGCGAGAGATGGAGATCTAGCCTAGCGAGTAATTTAAGTTTAAGTTAATATTAAGCCTTAGGTTAAGCAAACGGTCGTCTGGAAGAAATTGCTGTGCGTGATAAGACCACCGATTGTAGGCCGAAGTGTAATGTATTGTTTATGCTATGTGCATATTTTTACATGTTTTAGTACTCATTATAGAAATTATTATTTTTATTATTAGAGAGATTAAAAATAAAGCTTTTTTTTTTAAATCCCGTGTTTGCCTGAACCGTGGCTAAATTTCATTTGTATTTATTTATTTACTTCAGTTACAACGGTATAGGACACCAATTACAGTTATTAAAGACAACGGACTAATAATATTAAACTAACACAGACATAGGTAAATAGAAATAATAATAATAAAAATAAAGAAAATTACAAAAGTTTGAAATAATAAAATGTCATGAATAATTTGTGAATGTCAAAACAAGTCAAGTCAAGAAAAGAACAAGTTCCATTTTCATTTTCATAATGTCGTTGATTTGTACTATTAGTCGTTTTCCAGTTCGTGGTTGTTACCCAAAACAACCTGTTGTCTAATCCTGAGTAGTAGTGGAACAAGCATACAGATGTTAAGCCTCATGTGCCTGTAATTACACCTGCGACAACACTCTTCAAACCGAAACACAGCAACGCTGCTTGGTGACATGGTGGTAGTACTTCCCCGGACGAGCCCTTCACAAAGAGCACTATTAAAAAAACTTCGATACCCTTGAAGCTAATTATATACATTCTTTTTAAAATAAAGTTACCTGAAATGAAACAACAGAAACAGGGTTGAATGAAACAAGCCTACAAGTACTTGATAATACCAGCACTTTAAGTAAAAGAGCCAGACTCCGCAGACTGAGTATAATTTTATTTATTACAGAAATTCGATTTTAAACTCCGCCTGTCGCTTACACAAACAAATCGTAAAGCAGGGGTCATAAACACGAGCACCTTGCTTGATTCAAAAGGAAATTGCTTATTTTACGTCAAAGTGACGGGTTTATTCGCAGACTCTTACATTATCCGTTTGTAAATAAAAACACTTTTACGATGTCTTGATAAAACTGACTAAGACTCGTCGAGCAATGTTGGGTTCCTCAGGTAGTATAGTAGCTCTGCCTTCTACGATCGTGGATCGACCCAGAACAAACATGTGTAAAATGAACATAAATGAGATGACTTACTTACTTGGTTCTTGGTAAGCGGACTGGTTTCCTCGAGTAGGCCGCTGGTGGGCCCTTTTTGTGTAACGGGTGGTGGTTGCTAGTTCACCCACCCGATGTCCTCCAGGAAGGCCAGCAGCTCACTTATGCTGGTGCAGGCTTCCCTAGGCGTCTTCGGTGTTCCAAGATAGAGTGGTCGTTGAGGCGCCAATGAGATGACTTTGTCGGACGTCATATTACATAAGTTGAATGACTTTATAAAAAGAGTACTATATGATTCTAGTGCTATCTGATTCCCTTGGTACAAGCTCTGCTTAGTTTGGGGCTACATAGTGCAGTGCAGAAAGTTTACAAATATTTCACCATTTATAAAGAAAATAATTCGAATCTCCCAAATGTTGTTTTTAAAAGCTGTTCAAATTCTAATATATTCTAAGATATTTGTTGAGTAGTACAATGCATTCATTAGTTTCAGTTTTGTTATACAAAAATACTGACTTAAAGTATAAGAGACTAAACATTTCACGATAGATACGAGTAAATACATCAAAGTTTATCATACAGACAGACAGACAGAAAAACTATAAAGTGGTACGTTTTAACCGTATATTTGAGAACCCTAAAGTACCTGCGATAAACGGAGAGTTCGATTCGAGAGGATCGATTTTGAAGGTAAGTTTTGCTTACCTCATTTAGACTACTTGTCTGATTATTTTACAGTAGAATAAAGTAAACGTGAGAACGTTTGTTACTGCACATCTACTTTTCCAAAATATAGAATAAAGGTGAACGCTGACTTGGTCGCACCGGACGCGCCGCAGTCGCCGCAGTAATCGCTTTTGTTATTGCCCTCGCACACCTGTCCGCGCCGCAGTCGCCGCAGTCATACCCGTCACCGCACGCATTGCACTGGATTTCTTTCTTACAAGTGCGTACGCAGAACCGGTATGGCCGATCGTTGAATGCGAATGACGACACTAGCACTGCACGCGCCGCAGCGTCCGATGCGGGCGGGCTGACGTTGCTGACGTCATCAGCTGCGGCTCGGGGAGTTCGGCCGCTTCAGGTACTGCGGCGACTGCGGCGCGGGTAGGTATGCGAGGTTGCATAGAACTTCATGTAAAGAATTCGAATGCGGCGACTGCGGCGCGTGCGGTGCGGCCCAAATCTGCGTTCACGTTAATCCATGTGTACGCGACTGGTTTCTAACACGCGACCTTGAGATTCGGGATTGCTACTACTAAACCACTCTCTCTCTCTCTTGTCGTGTTACTAGTTTCTTTCGAAACAGTGTGTTGAAAGGATTTTAAGTGCGCCTCAAGAGGCTCCTTTCGAGCACTTGACACTTGTTATGGAACTTTTTAGGTTCTACGACATGCTGTTTTCCTTGTTTTCCTCACGATGTTTTCCTTCACAGTTTGAGAGTACTGGCATTGTGCACATACATTTTTTGTACAGAAAAACTCGACCGGTTTCGAACCCACGACCTTAGGATCGGAAGGTGGGGCCGCTACCACTAGACCACCAGTGCTCTAAACCACTATTGCTCAGTTACAATTTTTTTGATAACCATTGAATAGGTAGTACGGCACTAAGTAGTTAAGTAGTACGTTTAGCTATCTGCATAATATGATATCTGTACTTCCATTTCAACGCTTCTTCATCCATTTCATTTCCATTCATAAAGTATTTTTTATAAACAGTTTTTATGTGTATAAATAAATAATTTTATAATTTATTGTATAGTAAGAACCCTGACAAAACAAAAACATACAGAACTGAAAATAAAAATACACTAAGACAATTTCAAGCGCAACAGAGCAAATACCGAAAACCAATGAATCAGCATCGGTCTAATGGTCATGTTACAAACAAAATAATATACAAGTTTTCTATGAACTTGAACTGATCTCCAAAGACCGTGGGAAAGAACGCATCGGTGCTTGGCCATCGCTCTGAGACCTAAAGATTGTAGTTCGACAACTTTCAAGGGATTACTTCTTGTATTTTTTTTATTTATCTCACTTTAAAAATGTTGTGATAATAAACATGGCGCATGTAATTTTGGCAAGACATTGGAAAATAATCAACGGGTCATGATAAAAATCACAAATTTATATTAAGTAACTAGAAGATTATTTTTTTCTTATTTAGGCTTCAAATTAAGATTCTGTGTACACAAAAATCTGTTTCATGAAAAAAAAAACAATGATATCGTGCAGGTTCTCGATTCACGCGGACTTATAGTTAGATGATTAGGCAAGAATGTGTAGGAATTAAATCTACCGTGCCTGGGGAGCTGTTCTAGTTTTGCTGTAGTGTTTGATATTATTGTAAGTGGTTATAAAAAAATTAGCACTATTTATTAATAAGTTATGACAAAAAATACCTTTTACCTACATCAATGTATGAATAAAACATATATCGAAAATTCACAAACATTATTTCATCAACATTGTACATTTTTATTTAAACAAGACTACAACTTATAAATCATTTATTCCGTCCTCCAGCATCGCTCAGATTAAGAAAACAATGGATGACAATCTATCAACAGGGACTCCATTTTGTAGACAAAAGCGAGAGCGTGGTACGGTACTAAGTGGAGCGTTTTATATTATATTTATCTTTAATTACTACACAGAGAAAAAAGACCTCGCTTCTCGATTCGCAAAATAATGACGTGATCCGTCTGGGGGAAGGAAAACAAATAGTGATTTTCTTTTGTTGGCTTATTATTTGACGAGGTATTCATTATTCGTACTTTTCTATAGAAGAATCTGTGAAAGGTATTCTTCAATCGATGTACGTTTCAACTCCCTAAGTGACACTCAATCAGCATTAAAAGATTGTTGACTAGATAGTTATTTTAAAATGTTTAGCAGATAACTCAACTCTTTTATTTTATGTGCAAATTATATAGATAAGTATTGTCATTTTATTGTTAAATAAAAATTGTAGCATATTTTTTTAAGACAAACTGATTAAATAGTGCTACACACTATAGTCGCGTTAAACTCTCGCTACAGGCACGGTCATAAGTTATAGGAACGAGACAGCAATATTGCTCTCTCTCTCTCTCTCTCTCTCGGACTTAGGAGAACGAACGATCCTTTTGTTTAAGCGTGTGTTAAGATGATTTATGACAGAGTTTGCAGCGGGAGCTTAACGCGACTATAGGTTGCGCACTGACCGAGTTTGCAGCGAGAGTTTAACGTGACTATAGATAGAGTACTTCTATTTTTTCTGATATCCGATTATTTTTTTATTTACCTACAAATTTATTTAAGTTTAAGTAATTAAATTTAATGTGTTAGGTGTGCCTCTAATTACCTCGCTAGACACCAAGTTAGACAAGAGATTCAATTAAATTTCTACCATATCTGGGAGTTATCATTATAAGCTTACCTACTTTTATTTTCCCAACATAAATCTGAAAAATACATTTCCTGCACAAAGCCTATTAATCCCCAACTACATCTCAAAGCCTCATTCGTGTGTCAGAAAATCCGTAAAAACCTTGAGTCGTGCGTATGACGGAAGTCGGATTGTCGTTCAAGCGATAAGTGTAGCGATCTATTGTACTGTTGTAACTAACAGAGTTTTATATAGAGAAAAGTCTAATAACATCGCGTAAGTACAATATTAGATAAAGAGGTAGGTATATTAGAAATTAAATTTGAAACGTAGTTTTAAGTGTGTGTAATTTTTACAATGAATCATAGATACTAATAAAATCAAATGTTGAAAGAAAGGGTCAGCATCACTCTTGTAATGCCTCTGGAAGAGAAAACTCTGTATTGCAAGTACACCACAAGAAAATAACATAACATTAAATAATTAATTTAAACTACAGCGAATTACCAGACAACCTTTGGATGGACAGGATTTTATTAATGTCAAAAGGCGGTGTCACAAAGGACTTCCTATTGTGCGTGACTTACGGGGCAATGCTTTGTTATAGGTGATGGTAACCACTTAACATCAGGTGGCCCATCTGCTTGTTTCACCAGCTAGTAGTATAAAAAAAAAAGTTTTTGATAGCCCGATCAAAACTAATTGGATGCCGTGTCACTCGCCATTTCAGCTATTACATCGAATTAGATAGAGATAGCAAGTGATTTGATATCCGATTAGTTTTGATCGGGCTTTCAGAAACCGTCCATTAGTCAGCAATTTAAAATACTTTGAACAGATAGACAGACACGAGACTACTAAAGGTTCCTTGCTTAACCACAAAGTCGTACACAAAATAAATCCACATATTGTGGAGTCTATTAGTAATTATGATTCTGTTAATAAAATTAATTAAAGACATTTATCATCAAGATGAAGTTTTTGTAGCGTCGCTCTTGGCGTCGAAAAACCACTAAAATGATATCATGAAACTATCTTAATTCCAGCTCGGACACTAAATTAAAACTTTCCAGCATCCATAACGATCTCAATAAAGCATTGGCTTAAGAGTCATAAATCGCCGTTTGGGGGCGACAGGACATTATTAAAATACCGCATCACGGGCGCGATCCTAATTAAATTTCACACAAGAGACTCTGCGAGTCGTTAAATTTTACAACCCTTTGAGTTTTCATCAGTGAAAGTTTATTGTCTGTTTATTGTCAGTCGACTATGTGAGGAACTTTATCACTTGGGACATAGTCTGAATTGGACGTAATTGTAATTTTACATTGAGGACCTAAACATACTCGGGTGACTTATGAAGTCCGCTCATTCGCACGTACTGGCCAGTTGTTCTATACAAACTTACTTCCATTCTTATACATTGCCTCAAATTAGCTCATAATCTGTCCGGTTTCCCCATCGGTCAAAGATCTTTTCTCAATTTTCATAAGAAAGGCAAATATATATAAGGACAAAATCTCAGTTGTTAATCTCTAAAGTTTTAGTAGCAGAGCTCTTTGTGAAGGGCTCGTCCGGGGAATTACTACCACCACGCCTTTTTCTGCCGCCAAGCAGCGTTGCTGTGTTTCGGTTTGAAGAGTGTGGTTGCCGGTGTAATTACAAGCACATGAAGCTTAACATATGTATGCCTCAAGTTGATGGACGCAGGGCAGTGCGTCGTAGGGCTCGTTCCTATTGTGCGTGACTTACAAGGCAATGCTTTGTTATAGGTGACGGTTACCACTTAACATCAGGTGGGCCATCTGCTTGTTCCAACAGCTAGTTGTATAAACATAAAAAAATTAAAACAACGCACTTTAACTACAAATTGCATCATACTTCAACTTAGGTTTGAATAGTCTAAGTTCAGTTAAAAAATGCATTATCGTAGCTTCAAGAATCCGCAAAAACCAACTCTGATTCCGAATCCATCAAAATTACCTTCTTCAAGCTCCATTTCTCAATCTACTGTAGGTACATAAATCTTGTCACGCGCGATATTGAAGCCTTCGAACTACACAGGGATTATTGGGTGTATTCCATACGTGACTCCAAATAAAGCTGAAATAATAAATAGAATGTGATACAGCCTATGAAGTGACCTTGAAATAATCAGTGACGAAAAACGAACGATTCCAAAACTATAACTTAAGCCAAAAATATAACTACATCTAAATGTTTAAAATCAAACTCCAATGTCAATTAACGACTTTAAAATAAGAAAACATTGAATCCACGGACACTATTAAAATAAAATGAACTTACTAGAGTTTTAAGAACTTCCAAACATGCATTTTTAGAGTAGTAGAGCTCTTTGTGAAGGGCTCGTCCGGGGAAGTACTACCACCATGCCTTTTTCTGCCGCCAAGCAGCGTTGCTGTGTTTCGGTTTCAAGAGTGTGGTTGCCGGTGTAATTACAGGCACTTCTGTATACCTTAAGTTGATGGACGCAAGGCTGCAAGGACGGATTTACGAGGCAATGCTTTGTTATAGGTGATGGTTCCTACTTAACATCAGATGGGCCAACTGCTTGTTCCATCAGCCAGTGGTATAAAAAAAATTGCTCTCGCCTCGCGATATTGCGATGGGGTTAGGAATACGCCCGATCGCAGTGAGCGATACACGTACACAGCGATTTTTCTCGCTACGACATGTCAAATATGAATGGAACTGAAATAAGTTTTCCATATCGTCAGATCTGATTATTTACTATGAACGGCTTTTTGTGTGCTTGGGACGTCGTTTCATGATAGGAATTTATATTAAAATAGTGAGATAGACATACACGCATATAGCTCCCGAGATGAATGCAAGAAGATTCATTCACTGATGCTCGCGATGTGAAAAGTGGTGATAGAAATATTGGCGATGAGAAAACGATTTCTCAAAAAAGAAAGATAAGTTTGCTGGTATTTCTATAACTCCTAAAATTATTTGTATATATTATCATTTAAGCACTATTAGAGCTCTTTGTGAAGTGTTCGTCCGAGGAAGTACTAACACCATGCCTAAGGTCAAGCAGCGTTGCTGTGTTTTTCTTTGAGATTATTTGATTAAAAAAATATTATATTGTTGTTGGAAAAGCATTTTTGATTCGTCTCAAAAGTTATTAATTTTATTTAATCAAGCAACTAATAAGTCCAGCCTGTTGGTTTGTCTGTTATCCTGATTTTATATGCAAACGCATTTGCAAAATACGTTGCTGTTGCCAAACAATTTGCCATAATACCAATGGTCAGCATTTGCGAAATAGTTCGGGTGTTGGCCGTCTCTGGAATTCAGTTATTTAATCAATCATTGCTTAATAAAGTCCAAAGAGAATATTATCAAAACCGCAATGTTTAGACACGTAACATGCAGACTTTAGACCCGAACACATTGTTTGGACACCAACTTTGTAATTTGAATATTTCAATGTCCATTATTGACTGAGGTTTAGCTAAACTAACCAAATTATATACTTTATGAAATGGAAATACTTTGAATGTTGCTTTTAGGTATCTACCCACAGAATATAAATCGAATCGATGAACAACAGTTAATTTTTATTACACTTACTTAGACCAAACATAGCGACATAGCGACATAGCTCGCAGAATCAGCAGGTTGAAGTGGCAATGAGCAGGTCATATAGCTCGAAGGACTGATAACCGATGGGGAATAAAGGTTCTCGAATGGCGACCACGAACAGGAAAACGAAGGGTGGGACGCCCTCCCACCCGATGGACTGACGACATTGTTAGGATCGCGGGTAGTCGGTGGATGGAGAGGGCTCGGAATCGTTCTTCCTGGAAATGTATAAGGGAGGCCTATGTCCAGCAGTGGACTTCTTTGGGCTGATGATGATGATGACTTAGGCCAAATCGTTGACGCCATCCACGTTATATTATTTACGTAACTAATTCTAAGCTTCGTCTCAAATTGTATGTGCACTGTGTATCAAAATTATTAGAACTGACGTCAAACAAGCTTATTAAGGCTGTCTGGGAGACACTGCAATACCAACGTAACCTGAAATATCTGAATTTACATAATCTGCATCCTAGTTAATTGTTTCATACTACAGTACCTTTAGCACAACCCACTGCTAAACCTTTTAATGGAAACTCAATTTTATTTTACAAGTTAAAGGAAAATAGTTTGACAATCTTACCTGATGTTTTTTTTATAATACTTGTTGTTGAAACAAGCAGACGGCCTGATGTTAAGTGGTAACAAATCGTTGCTTCGTAACTATTTTTTTTTCAGTTTTCGAACTTAACCAAACTTAGGTAAGAAAACTTGTTTTGATATTAGAACCTTTAGCTATATTCACTGATTTTAAATATTAGAAAATATAAAAACTTCTGAACGAGATGTACATTAGCGGTTGTCATCGTCTTATACATTTTTTTTTATTTTTATTGTCATACAGCCGGTTTTTGAAAGCTCGATCAAAACTAATCGGATGTCAAGTCACTCGCCATTTCAGCTATTACATCGAATTAGATAGAGATAGCAAGTGACATGCGATTCGTTTTGATCAGGCTTTCAGAAACCGGCCGTTAGCATCTTGATATGTTACATATCACATCGATGTATTTGAAAATTATATATTTTTATGTAGATAACGCAACTTATTGACTCTGGTGTTCTAGTGGTAGTCTTCTGATTCTAAGGTCGTGGGTTCAAAACCGGTTGTGCACAAATGAGTTTTTCTGTCGTGGAACCTAAACAGTTCGAAAACATGTGTCAAGTGCTTGAAAGAAGCCTCCTTGAGGCGCACTTACAATCCTTTCACCACAGTTTCGAAAGAACTAGTAAGTAGTAATTCAATGGCATCTAAAACTAGTGCTGAGGACACTATGCAGACACAGAGATATTACATTTTCAGTGCATAAACCAGTGCTTAGGTAACTTTAATAACTAGCTTAAATTCCGATGTCATGACCACCGACCATCGAAAATACTTATATTTGGTTTTTCTAAGAAGAAATATTTTATGGTTCTCTCTTGTTCTTCAACTGGTCAAGGAAGGCTGGTAGTAAATACTGTCTTGCATTAAGCTATCCTTATGTACTAGCTTTATTTTTTTTTATACAACTTTCTGATGGAACAAGCAGATGGCCCACCTAATGTTAAGTGTTGATGTTAAGTTAAGTCACGCACGATAGGTTCGTGCCCTACGATGCACTGCCCTGCGCCGCTCAACTTGAGGCATACTGATGATAAGCCTCATGTGCCTGTAAATACACCGGCAACCACACTCTTCAAACCAAAACACAGCAATGCTGCTTAGCGGTAGCAAAAGCCGTGGTGGTAGTACTTCTCCAGACGAGCCCTTCACAAAGAGCTCTACTACTCTTAAAATTGGTGCAGTTAAGTATTAAAATAAAAAAATGATTATTATTTTATGATGATTTATCATTGGTGTACGGTATTGCACTGCTGGCTGCGGTTTGTTCGCGTGGTGGCAATATTTATTATTTATGTTTCTCTAGACCCACTACCAAACTGTATGTTGAATAAGGCAAGTGCCAAACAATTTATAACCCCGGCGCCAGAAATAGCTTCACTTGTTTGAACACTATGTGTGAATCGAAAGAAACATGTAAGAGTATACTACAATCCCCCCAGAATTAGAAAAATAGGCGAAAAATTGTAAATAGGAAGAAAAATATTAGGTTACACCTCAATTCCCCCGAGATTTAGAAGCAAAAGCTCAAAAACGATCAATCAGGCTAACATAGGCTCTGATCAAGTCAGAGGGACGACGTAGTGACGTTTCGAGACGTCAAAAAAAAAAACACTATGTGTGAGAGAGACTTGTTTGAACACTTTATACACGAGACTTTGTATTCAAAGTCTCGTGCCACGTGTTCAAACAAGTGGCGCCGGCTTTAGATACAACCCACTTTTCACGTGAAACAAGTACCTTAGACTAAGTATAATACCTCCATGATCTTGACTGTTTTGTTTTTTTTAATTTACTCACATAAAGTTGTCAAATCCAAAAGTTGACAAGAGCTTCAGACTTAAAAAAGCAAATGAAGACTTCGATTTTATTCTTGTCGTATGAATGAAGTAGTGTTCTTTCGAAACAGTATGTTGAAAAAATTTAAAGTACGCCTCAAAAAGGATCCTTTCGAGCACTTGACACATGATAAAGAACTTTTTAGGTTCTACGACATGCCGATTTTCTCATGATGTTTTCCTTCACCATTTGATAGTACTGACACTGTGTTCATAAATTTCTGAAGCATTTTTGTGATTTCAAATAATCCGTAAGATATTATTTGTTCTAAATTTAATTTGCACTAAAGAAAAGTATGCGTTCCCTCGTTTACCACATCTCCGGCAATTTTAGCTTTATTCCGTGGTTCTGGGCACCGTCATAACGACACGACGATGTGGTTTCATTAAAGCCTCGCAAAATGTCTGGCTTCTATGCATCCGCTACCCAGACACGCCATGTGAGAAATAATTTTAACTGGAAAATGGCAGAGGAATTACAAAATTGTGCGACGAAAAATGCTTATTTCGGTAAATAAGTATCTTAGCAAACATCTTCCACGTTTATGCAATGTAAACAATTTATGGTTTTACAAGAATATACTATAAAGGAATGTTTTAATCAACTTTGAAATTCATTTTGGTGCCTTCATTAGGTATTTCATATTAATTTTATGATAGCAAATATTAAAAATCCAAAAGTCACGTATTAAATATTCTTGCGTGTCTGACATCGAGTAAAATTAGATTTTAAATTACATAAAATTAATATTTCTAAAGACTTTAAAACGTTTTTCATAACTATTAATTAAAGAACAGACTCGGTTCAAGTAGTTTCAATACTCTCAGAACAATCGTCTAGAGACTATCTAGATTATTCACATTAAGCGGATAAAACTCGGAAGGTATTATTTTCTTGCAAGCCACTGGGCATCAAAAAAATAGACTGCTACCACCTAATACCAGCCTATTTTAAGAAGAAATATAAATAATTTGCTTAATTATTTGATTAATACAAGATCAAATGCACTAAAAAAATCTTCATCACCCTATCACCCTCACTGAGAGAGATACCCAATACGAGTTTTCTTAAACAGGTAGTTGGCGAGACTGGAATACATCACTACTGTGTATCTTATCTTATTAGTATCGATTGCTAAAATTAATACTTAAGGCGTTCTCCTTTTATTGCGTTTCCTTTAAATATTCGGGATAAAAAGTAGCCTTTATGCTGATCCAGATTACGAACTATATTTGTTTCAACTTTTAGTCCAATTTGTTTAACTGTTAGGGCGTAATTGAGGTACAAACATTCAAAACTAGTATCTTTCGTATTCATATATTAGTAGGATTGATACCTAAAATTAAGCGGACGCTCCGCTTGATGTAAATACTACACCGATATTTTATTTACTGTTACAAAATGTAAGCTTCTTGGCAAAATAAGAACGTGACTAGGTACTTATTTTTAGATGAGAAAATGAGTTTTCTTATCGTAATAGCCTATTATAAATATGTTCTGAATAGTTGTAAGCTTGTAAGGCAATATTCATTGGAATAAATTCACTCCATAAAGGTAAGGACGATTCAGACAATGAACCAAGGCTGTATACAATGACAATAGGCTCAGGTAAAATTGGATGGTTCTCATCTTATTTCTATTATTTATAACAATGACAAAACCAAATTTCTTTTTATATGATACAAAAGACTTTTATTTCGTAATTTTTATAAGACTCTATACCAAGTATTTTGTGATAAGCTATAGTCATTCATGAATTATGGAAAATCTAAAAATATGATAATAATATATATGATTTCTTTTACTTCATTGAAAAATAAAGTCACAAATCCACTTGACACGACCGGTCTTGAACCCACGACCTTAGAATTGGAAAACTACCAGTGCTCTCAAACTCACGTAATTCAAGTTGAAACGATGACATTTTTTCTTTGAGGTCTTAGTATAATAAAGAATTGGCCTGAAGTGTAGTACATTATATCTTAATTTTAACGAAAAAGTTTTGTAAATTATAAAAAGAACCGCCACTATTTTCCTCAAAAAAAATGACGAGGAGTGACTTGACTAAAGAAAATTTAATCTATTTTACTGGCAAGATTGTCTGTCGAATGACGGACAGGTGCCATATATGAAGCTCAAAAGAAGGTTATCTATTATAGATTTTTATAATAGAGACCGACAATAATTTAGCAATACACTGGCCATTGGCATCTAGATCTTCGGTTCTTGACTCTTCATTTGATTGTCCCGTTCGAGAATTTGAAATACGCAATTGAATGGGAGTAGATGCAGTCTTAAAATTAATATGTTGAGTATGGCTCGGTCAAACGACATTTAAGCGGATACGGTACGGATCAGAAGTTTTTTTTTAACCTATGCTGTCCCACTGCTGGGCAAAGGTCTCCTCCATTTTTATCCACTCTCCTCGATCTAGCAGAGGATCGAGGAGGAGTGAGGAGATCGAGGACTCTTCCCACTTATTGTGGAAGGAGTCGTCTCGCCATCGTTTTCTCGCTCTCTCGCATATATGCGATATGCCAGAAGATTTAAAGTAATATAATCGTATATGAAAATATCCTACAAATGGTTACAATAAGAAAGGCGTTTATTATTAAATTGTAACATGCGAAAAAACGGTAGGTACCAAGCCTTTTTTTCCAACATGTTCCTTAGCCTTGGCTGTGTGAAACTGTTTCCTAGATTCAGAATTATCCTTGTGATTTGTTTGAAAATAAAAATAGTTACCACGCTGAAGGCTCCGGTCAAACAAAAAAACGCGTAAGTGTGAAAACTAAAATAAAAACACATTTTTGCTGGATCTTGGTAATGCTATTCTCCGAATCTTGGTTGTTTGCGATTTTTCACAACTTCATCAGTGGTTTTATCTTAGATAATATCTTCAAAAAACTTATGAAATGTGCGAGCGAGAAATGGTTTCACGGTTTTTAGCCTCATGTGGCTGTTATTTCACCCTTCAAACCAGAACACCTTCTAGGAAACAGAGATAGAAAACAAAATCTCTGACCCTTACTTGTCAGAGGATCGCCTAGAGTCGTTTTGAGACGCCAAATAAAAAAAATAAAAAAGCCAACACAGCCACGTTGCTTGTACTTCAATAGCGGTACTTCTCCAGATGAGATATATAATATATCTGCTATCAGGGTAGTTTTTGACGTGTAGGCTCCGTCCCGTCATCTCATAAATACCCTCCTTTCCTTGTGGGCAGTACTAAACGGGGTACTAATAGAATAGGGAGACAGACCGCAGACTTTACGTCCTCAGACCAGTCTAGAATTATTAATTAACCGAATGGTAATTGCATTCCTTTGGATGCGGTGGACAGAGTTATTTTAGCTAAATTAATAATGGGGACAAAGTGTTTGAGAGGAACTTAAAATAAGACATTTTAGCTTATCTTTCCGTTCCAGCTTTTGTTATGAGCAATTTTGTAAGAAAATAACAAAATTGGTATGTTGTTTTTTATTTACATGCAGATCAAACATACAACCCGAAAAAATAACTATTAAATTATAGGACTTGAGAAATCGTTTACCAAAAAGTACGGTACTGAGATAGGTAAAATTTTATTTATATAAATTTTCATTTCAAAAAGCAGACACGAAAACAAATCTCATGTAAGTAACTTACTTTGTCTATACTCGTATCTTATTCATTTCGTCTCGATCCCTCCCTCCATTTCCTACCTTTTGATTGCTTAGCTAATAAAGTTGCGGTTTCTTACATACAAATTCTCCTTTAGACAAACACAAAGACGTCTAACAACGTCGAACAAAGCATTCGTCTCGCGTCAAATTTACATTAATATGAGATTTTCGTTATTAACAATACTTAAATACGCTTATTCAGAAGGTTTATTCCTAACCTAACCCCGAGACCAGACACATAGAAAAGTCTTATGACAACCAAGCGATAACTTTCATTCTATAAATGATGGATACAATATTTTATTCTGCAAGTTGAATAATTATATTATGAGTTTGTACTATCCGGGATAAATAAATCTCGGTTGGTGTAAACTTTTTTTTTATACAACTATCTGATAGAACAAGTAGATGGCTCACCTGATGTTAAGTGGCAACCATCACCTATAACAAAGCATTGCCTCATAAGTCACGCATGATAGGAACTTGCCCTACGATGTACTGATGCCCCGCGTCCATCAACTTGAGGCATACAGATGTTAAGCCTCATGTGCCTGTAATTACACCGGCAACCACACTCTTCAAATCGACACAGCAACGCTGCTTGGCGGCAGAAAAAGGCGTGGTGTTAGGTGTTAGTACTTCCCCGGACGAGCCCTTCACAAAAAGAACTCTATTACTCGCAGAACCGTGAAATGTGATACAAGATACGACATTGTACTATCCGGGATTAAAAAGATCTCAGATAGTACAAACCCATATTTAGGTAGGTATATAGTCAATAGTTATCAACTCATTTGCCAAACAAAAAAAGCTAGTAAATGATCGATTTCTTAGGTCAGGTTGGGACGAAACCGTTCAAAATCACATCACAAGAACGCTTTCCACTCCGTCAAACAATTTGTTTGAATGCCGCAAGTTATGCCGCGTGTCTTGTTAAAATCAAGGATTAAAATTTAAATTTGAGAAGTCCCGAGGCGAATAGGTGAAACGAAATAAATATGAATATGAATGGGGAATCAGACAAGTACTGGCAACGGGTTTCGAATTATTAACTTTTGGAGAGCGCTCGGTACGGTCGGGATAAAAACGGTATTTCCAGAATGTTCCGTCTGGTTCCGACGTCTAACAAGCTTGTCATTCCGTAACGTCAAAATACAAGTAGCTACTTACGTTTTTTTGGACGTACTTAAAATGTCTGGTAACTTTGCGCCCACCAATTTGAACTTGTAGCTCGTTTCGAGAAGGGTCACTTATAATTTGGTTAGTAGGTAAAATTGGTGAACAGACTCATTAGTCATTACACTATTTGTATTCTTGAGTTACATATAAAAAAAAAAACAATTATGAACTCTAGAATACATTTGAAAGAAAATTGGTGAACTTTCCACATAACACTATGCAGCAAGAGTTGTTTTTTTAATTCTTTTGGTAGAAATTATTTAAAAATCAAATTATTTTTTAATGCCAACTGTACTACAGTCAGCCATCTTGAAATCAACCAGATAGGCCAGAGACAATTTGCCAAAACGTGTAATTTTGCCTGGGGCAGAGTTGACCGGGTTGTGCTGAGAATTCTAAATGCCTGTTTAGTGCAAACGTGGTAAAAAGATTATATTGTGAAGAAAGGCGCCAGTTAAACGTTTTGAAGAGGAACGAAGGCCAAGAGTTATGAATTCATTTTAGTTTAATAAAAAAAAACACTGTATTTTTTTTTTTGCTTGGTAATATATATATATATATATTTTTTTTATACTACTAGCTGACGGAACAAGCATATGGGCCACCTGATGTTAAGTGGTAACCATCACCTATAACAAAGCATTACCTCGCAAGTTACGCACGATAGGAATGTGCCCTACGATGCACTGCCCTGCGTCCATCAACTTGAGGCATACAGATGTTAAGCCTCATGTGCCTGTAATTACACCGGCATCCACACTCTTCAAACCGAAACACAGCAACGCTGCTTGGTGGCAGAAAAAGGCGTGGTGGTAGTTCTTCCCCGGGCGAGCCCTTCACAAAGAGCTCTACTACTCTTGAAATAGACATATAGACAGGGTGGTAAATCTCAAGTGGAGTGGGCAGGACACCTGGTTAGACGCGGTGATGGCCGGTGGAGCAAAGCCTTGACCGAGTGGTGGCCAAAGTCAGGCCATAGAAGTTTGGGGCGTCCGAAAGCGCGATGGGTCGACGACATCGTGAAGGTCGCGGGAAACACCTGGAACAGAGGCGCACAGGACAGAGGAGGCTGGCAAAACATGAAGGAGGCCTATACCCAGCAGTGGGTGATACCAGGCTGAGATGATGATGATGATGGTATAAAATCTCGAGTGATACATGTAAACGAAATTATGTTTAATAAGTCTGCAAAGTGACTGGCTGAAAATAAAAGTTGCGAGCCACAGAACCATTTAAAAAAGTTTTATTGAAGCTTTTAAATTTCGAACGCTTTATTCTTTTTAGATTACTGGCGGCAAGAAAAATTCAAAGTTTGCAAATAATACAGAAAATTATTAAAAAGGTTGCAATTAATCATTTGTACATTCCAGATCTTGACTATTGTAATGAAAAACTCATATTTTTAAAGAGATCTTTCTCTTATTTGTTTGGAAAAACATTCGAAAGTCAGTAGCCAGTGTTTTCTGTATAGGACAGCTGCAAACTTTGCATATTAGCATTTTTGTAGGTACACTTTGTGAATATCAAATTCCGGGACTAAAGCACTACAGAATATTTTAGTAAACCTAAGTAAGTACTTAGTAAGTATATTAACTAAAAAAACTATTGCAGGTTTCAATTTGTAGTGTTGGTTAGTCATCAGACCTTTCACTTGTAAAATGAACGAGTTTTTTTTAAGCTACTTGCTGATGGAACAAGCCCACCTGATGTTAACTGGTAACCATCACCTATAACAAAGCATTACCTCGTAAGTCACGCACGATATGAACGTGCTCTACATGCCTTTCGTCCATCAACATGTGGCATACAGTTAAGCCGCATATGCCTGTAATTTCGCTGGCAACCACACCAAACCGAAAAACAGCAACGCTGCTTGGTGGCAGATATAAGCATGGTAGTAGTACTTCTTCAGACGAGCCCTTCACAAAAGGCTCTTCTACTCTTGATGTGCTCAATGAATAATAATTTCCAGTCAAGTCTAGTCAAAGTAACTCAATAATTTATATCATCAAACTTGAAACTTACTTGACCACGATATGTCGTGCTCATAAGCTAAACTGAGCGTGCACGTATTAATTTAGAAGCACCTACGAAGTTTGGGTACTCGGTAAGGTCTCAAATTAGGGTGCCGTCCGACAAAATCATTTATATCAATTCTCGGCGACCGTTGGAATTATTAAAACCGCAGTCTCACTGTATCTTTACTATGTAAGTGTAAACTAAATATAATCAGCTAGTCCACTTATGTACTTAATCAGGATTTTTATAATGCAGATTTACGATCGTTTGTTGCAGGCCGCAGATTCACTCACAAGAGTAGTATTTATCGCTAGAACCATGAAGTTTATTTAATCAATGTTTTCATCATCTGGTATTACCGTTCAGTGTATATTTAACGTAAAAATGTATAATAAATAAATAAATATAAATATTGGTAGACATTCCACACAGCACTATCTCGCCCCAAACTAAGCCAAAGCTTGTGAGATGGGAACCAGATAGCTCATATACTACTTATATACTTTTTTTTCTGTAAATACATACTTATCTACACTAATATTATAAAGAGGAAAGCTTTGTATTTTTGTATGTAACGAATAGGCTCAAAAACTACTGGTCCGATTTCAAAAATTCTTTCACCATTAGAATGCTACATTATCCCTGAGTAACATAGGCTATATTATATTTTCAAAAAAATCAGGGATCCTTACTAATACTCCAATAATGTAACCCAAGGTGGAAACCAAAAACCTTACATCGCGTGCGCTACGAAAACTATTGATGATAGAACAAAATAATGTACTACGATTTTGTAGAACACGTCATCATCTACAAAAAATGTTGCAACAGCATATGTCTAACTATTATAGTTATGTCACAATAAGTGTTCTTTTATTACAAAAAATTAAATAAAATGCCGCCGTTAGAAAAGGGTCTTTATTTGTACTTTGGTATTAATCCTTGTCCAAATAAATCTTTTCATAATTAAGACGATTTCAATACCTATAGATTACTTCTTAAATTTTTCAAATCGGACATTCCATTCAAAAGATATGACGAAATTAAAAACGTTAACGGGTCCACGGGTCGCGCTCGGGGTGCGATTTCACTCTCTGACGTGCAAATGTATGAAATAAGTAGACGCGAGGCTTGAACCCACGGTCTAAGTTTATCCTAAAATGTTCAAAAAATTTATGACCACCCATGCGAAGCTGGGACAGGCCGCTAGTAATATTATATAACACCCAGACAGAGAACAAACATCTATGTTGATCACACATTTGTTCTCGGTGGGGATCGAAACCACGGCCTACGGCGCAGATCGCAGAGCTACTACCAACTGAGCTGTGAAGGCTGTATAAATAATAATATCACAAAATCCGTAAAACAAAAGTCATTTTTCTTTAAAATTATAATTTTAGACGTTGCTTACAAGAAATATCCTAACATTGTTGCATCTACTGGACATATATCTGACAAATTACCAGCACTTGTATCTAATGGAGTATTTCAGTCTGGAGACTGTACCAGCTGGTTCTTATAGAGCTACGGCAAAGGCTTCTAATTAACTTTGGTCAACGAATCGTCTCACGCTACGATGCAGAGCAAAGTTTCCACCGTATCCCTTGTGTAGTAAGGCGAGGAGTAATGCCAGTTAACTATTGCTGTCGCTGTTTTGGTGCCATAGTACTTGCTTCTGTGATTTTTTTTTAATTCAACTAGTTGATGGAACAAGCAGATGACCTACCTGATAGTAAGTGGTAACCATCACCTGTAACATAGGATAGCTGCGTAAGTCACGCACGATAGAAATGTGCCCTACGATGCACTGCCCTGCGTCCATCAACTTGAGGCACACAGATGTTAAGCTTCATGTGCCTGTAATTGCACCGGCAACCTCACTCTTCAAACCAAAACAAAGCAACGCTACTTGGCGGCAAAAAAAGTCGTTGCTGTCATGGTACATGCTTCTGTGAAATGAAACAAAAGGGTTAGAAGCAAAGCTTGAATTTATTTAGTTTACTATTCTTTATAACTTTTTCGTATTATAATTGCCGCAACCGAATTTGATGAACACAATTTCCACCAATATTTAATTAAGTTCAATTTTTGTAGCACTCTTTACGATCGACGCTTTTTTAGTGTTTTTTAAATACTGGATTTTACTTGTAAATTGTTGAATGCAGCTTAACTTAATTTATAAGATAGTTAAACTGTTAAATTGTGTACCTATTTGTAAATATCCGCGTAAATTCATTGTGATTTCCTTGGTAAATAAAAGTATTTTTATTTTTAAGTTTTTTAGGGTTCCGTACCCAAAGAGTAATACGGGACCCTATTCCTAAGACTGATGTCCGTCGGTCTGTCTGTCACCAGGCTGTATCTTTTGAACCGTGATATTTAGACAGTTGAAATTTTCACAGATGATGTATTTCTGTTGCCGCTATAACAACATGCAAATACTAAAAAAACAGAATAAAATAAATATTTAAGGGGGCTCCGATGCAACAAACGTGATTTTTTTGCCGTTTTTATAGATTATCATGAAAAGAAGTAGGTATAGCAGCAAGTTGAAAAAATACAAAATAAATTTGTCCGGTTTTTGTATTTAAAGTTGTACGGAGTCTATTCTTTCTTTCCTTTAATGTATCCTACTCTCTTCGTATTAGGGATGGTGAACCGACAAACGTGATTTTTTGGCCGTTTTTATAGAAAATGGTTCGGAACTCTTCGTGCGCGAGTCCGACCCACACCTGGCCGATTTTTTTATAGCTTTTAACGCCATCATCAGTTTCATAAAGCCACGTCTCAATTCCATAAGTCATTCCACGTTCTTTTGAGTAATACTTCAATACTTTGGGTTTTATCCCTCCAGGACCCGTTTAATCAAGCAGCCCTGTTTTTGATAGTATTTAAAAAAATACAGAACAATAAATAATAAAAAATAATCTAACCCGTTCCTTACAGGCAGAAAATATAATCTTGACAACCAGTCGATAACACAGTGGGTGATAATTTTCCTTTGTCTATCTCATAGACATAACGGTAAATGACAGCCGAAGTTTGAGCGTCTGCACTACGCCTGTCAAACTTACTTCAGTTATTAACTGCCAGCTTCTAATTACTCCATCCTATCACCTGCGACTGACGGGTCCACCAGCCTTCCGTGACCCCCAGACTTTACCAGAATCAGCTACATCTGATACGGTTTTGTTTGATTCAAAGGCCTGAATAAGTTGGTGGTAAATCGCTTTAGGTGTGGTGCGGATTCGCGGAACAAGATGACAGGTCTGATAATAGTAACGTGTCAGAGAAATTCTATACGAGAATAATGATTTTGCGAACTTATTATTGCTAAGAAAGAGTTTAAATGGCCTTAAGTTTTTAGTTTGTAAGTATTTTAATTCCTTTGGAGCACATTTCATTTCCAAAAATTTCATTTTGATCGATACATGTTTTCCTACTCAAAAGTTTGCTTTACTAGTTTTCGTACATAAGCAAACTTTTAAATAGGAAAACTTGTATCGATCAAAATGAAATATTTACTAAACTGTGTGCAATGTGATTGCACCACAAAATGGTTGATTGATTTTATATCTTTCAACATGTCGAAACGTGCGAGCGAGAGTCACATTAGCTCTTATCGTCGTCTTAAGATATCATGTAACGTCTATAAACTTTTACTAATTCAAAGAATATTTGAGAAGCGTAATCAGGCTTTGTTTAGACGATGCCAATCAAAAGATTTGCTCAAACTTTGCGAGTCGTGATCCAATTTCACGCTTTACACTTGCGTGTTTTATTAATTGTTAATTTGTATTTAAACAAAGCCGGGCCCGTAGTACCAGTTTATGATGTAGAAATGGCTGTGACGATATCGTAATAAATAAATTATCATAATTGCTATTGCCATCTCTTACCAACGAGTAATTATTACATACCTACAGGGACAGCGCAATTTTTTAAGCAACGTTTATAAGTTTGGGGGTTTAAATACTTACATTCAGAATGGTTTTGTCGAAATCACTGAAATCGTTAATCTGTGTATCAATCTGCCAATTTATCTATTTATTTTATTTATTTATTTAAATTTAGAAAACAGATAACAATCGAATAAGCAAAACATAATTGTTACAATAATATTCATTCTTAGATCTAGACTTGTAATCAAATATGTGAATATGACAATTATATAGTGTTGCATGCATTAATTTTCATATTCCCAAAATATAGAAACAACAATAGTAGATTAGTAGCCAAGGGCTGTAAGGCATCAATTGCAGCCCGAGATATTTAGGCGCACGAGCGCAGCGAGGGCGCCTATAGTTCGAGGGTGCAATTGGTGCTTACACCCGAGCTAACTATTCTGCTTTACATCTCGATTGTGAAGTAAGTAGAAAAAAACCGGCATTATAAGAATAAATAATATTTAAAGTAAAAGTTTACTATTCCCGCCTTTTTTCATTAAAAAGAATCAAGTAAAGATGTTTTTAATTTTTTTTTCAAGATCGAAATTGAGTTTCGCCGTTCGATATTTAAAATTGATGACTATTATACTCACACGAAGACAAGGATGAATAGCTAAGCGACCTCTTTGGTCATTGGGCTGAATGCATGATGTCTATTTTGCCAGTATGATGGTTAGATGTACGCGAACTTTTTGAAAGAAAGAAGTGTTTTTTTTAATTACTTACCGCCTTAGGGCTTTTCTAGCTTCATTATTACCCTAGAGCGCTAATTAGTCACCTACAAGCCCCATTTGGAGGTAATAAGAACCTACTTACCGAACATGAGAGATGTAAAGAATATTTATTATTATTATTGGATATTAGCATATTTATAGAAAACCGTAAACGCACCGCTTATCCACCGCTTATCTTTAAAATTATCAGCCGGTATTTTTTAGGTGTTTACAGATCAAAGGCTTGAATTTTACCGCAGTCGAATCGGATGTTAAGATGATGCGTTCGGCGGTATAACACATATTCACTCTTATTTTAAAATATCCAAGTTATAAGTGTTTGGAAAAAAACAAATGCCGGTAAGGAATTCCACTCATTGGCTGTCAGCAACATAAAAGTTGTAGCAACTTACATACAAGAACCCTATATTCACTCTTCTTATAAAACATTCAAGTTATAAGTGTTCGGAAAAAAACAAATGCAGGCATTCCACTCATTGGAAAAATAAAAGTTAAAGCAAAGTAATTGCTACCCATGCACACTTTTCTGATTATTTCTCACCATAGACATCGTTCACAGAGATGTGAACTCAATAATATAAATTACTCTAATTATATTAAATAGTTTCATAATATTATAACTGAGCAAACAAAACAAGAGACATTAAAAGCCCTAGCCGTGTACAAGGTGCGTCAATAACTCGTCCCCTCATTTCGCTCCACCGCCGCTTAAACTCCACCCTGTATACAGAAACATTCAAACTTTGCAGACAAATTCGATCTGTGCGATTCGGTCCGGTATGCATACCATGCATTATTGTGCCATTTTGATCCGTAACTTGGAACCAGTAAAGGCAGTTATTGCGTGCAGTTTGCAAGGAAATCAAGGCAAGTATTTCTGTAGTGCGATGCCAGAGTTTTGAATATGATATGCAGAAATACCGATAACAAAGAAGCTATTTCGAGATAAGTTTTATGCTGAAGAAAGTCGTTTTCATTTTTGTTTATTTTGTATTGGTATTTTTTTTTAGGCAGCGGCCGAACTAATGCAGTGTATTATTTTTTATGTAATGTTTTTGTTTAAACATAAATTTCAAATAAATGCTTGCAAAAGTTTTGTTTTATAAATTTATTTTACAGAAAAGACATGGTCAATACGTATGGGGCTGAGTAAGCTTATTATATTTTTTCATATTTTTTTGTTTGTATGTTTCATTGATCGAGTGAGCGAAGCGAACGAAGATTCTAGTTTCAACTTGGGCGATTTGGCATTTTATGTATGTATATATGTATGTATGTATGTATGTATGTATGTATGTTTGTCTGGCCATAACTTTCGAACCGTTGATCCGATCTGCATGAAATTTGATAAGACGACAGCTTGTACTTGAGAAATTTACTGGTAAGTATATGAGTAAAATCGGATGAAGGGTTTTTAAGATATGGGGTTTTTTAAGGGGGCAAAAATAAAAAAAGTGACTTAAAAAAATCAAGTTACATGTCATACGAAAGGGCTTTGTTTGGACATTCCAAAACAATTTTTACTTTTTTTTTGGGACGCTCGGTTTTTGAGATACAACAAAAAAGTTAAATTAAGATAACCAGCGACCCAAGAGCTCCCATCTCTAAGAGTTTCGTTGGCATCAAGGTTTTTCTACTGGTCGGCCAGTTACTTTGCTTTTTCTTATTTTTTTTTCTTGAAATAAATTAAGGAGGTACTCAGTTCTCATAAAATGGTGACAACGACCAGGTCTGATGATGGAGCCAAGGTCTGTTCAACGGAACTCTTCAATAAATAGGCCAATAGAGTTGAAACTTGGTTACCGTACCAAGTTAGTAGCCGGTAGTCAGAAAAAAATCCAAACATAATGTTTGGACTTGCCTTTGACTACCACCTACTCAAAGTTTTGGTGCGTTCGTCGGGTCACATCACGAGATCTCAGTTCGGGGCGAACTACTAGTTATTAAACGTCTTGTTTCGAACCCGATCGGATCGGAAGGCGGGGTATTACCGCACTAGACCTTAATGTTTCCCTGTAGGTATTAGTATCGACATAAATATTGCTCCAAGATGAAATTCCATTACTCCCTCATTTCTAATTAGAATTTTCTTCACCGATTAACACAAAAGCATAACAATAAGCCCTGCATAGATTGGCCCCTCCTAATCGTTTACACTTGCCTTCCCACGAAGAAGGAAAGTTGTTATAATTCAACATTATTACGAATTGCTCGTTCGAGATAACAGGATCATAGCACGGTATTCGACTTTGAAGTATTTATGATTTTGTTATGAAATTTTGACTGCATTATTAGATTTCAAACAAACCATCAAGTAGTTGGGCACTCATCTAGCTACGAATAATTTTATTAGAATATAGATAAATACTTTTGCGTTTAGTTTATTTGTTTATTTACTAACAAAACTACATTAAAACTGAACTAGTTAAAAATTTTTGATCCCCAGGAACGGTAGATGTTCCCTCAGATATCATATTACCAAGGACCAACGTCAAAGGTTTATAATTTAAATTTATAACAATTTGGTTTTTCTCTTCTTCCACAATCACAAAAGTCGTGATGAGTTAATGACGCCACAACAAAAATCATCCAACACATACTTTTAAGAGTAGTAGAGCTCTTTGTGAAGGGCTCGTCCGGGGAAGTACTACCACCACGCCTTTTTCCTGCCGCCAACAGCGTTGCTGTGTTTCGGTTCGAAGTGTGGTTACCGGGGTAATTACAGGCACATGAGACTTAACATGTATGCCTCAAGTTGATGGACGCAGGGCAGTGCATCGTAGGGGACGTTCCTATCGTGCGTGACTTACGAGGCAATGCTTTGTTATAGGTGATGGTTACCACTTAACATCAGGTGGGCCATCTGCTTGTTCCACCAGCTACTTGTATAAAAAAAAACTAGGCTGGTTATTCTATTGGTGTACGGGAACTATAATTGTTGTTAGTATTCGATAAAACAGCCATCATAGATTTGGCCTTCGTCGCAGTCGTCGTAGTGGTAAATCGTTTTTTCCAATGTTCTCTTCTTGCTTCTGCCTCAGCTTTTGCTCGCTGCTCAGCTTCTGTAAATCAAGGTATAGAACAATATTAGAGAGCACTAGCACTAGATCCTAAGGTCGTAGGTTCGAAACCGGTCGTGCACCAATGAGTTTTTCTGTTCAAAAATGTACGATGCCAGAGTACTGGCATTGTGCAATCTAATGATGAGTTAAAACTTTGCCTTATACATATAATCACATTACATTGACAGCCCTTCAGCTCAGTAGATAAGATAGGTAGTAGATAGGTAGTAGCTCTGCTTTTTGCCCTGGATCAACACCATTTATTTAGATAACAAACATTTGTGTAATAAACATTGATGTTTCTTCTCTGTGTGGTATAATATTTATAAGTATATGTTTTATATAAAAACTATTTAAGCATTATAATTATCAGCAATCTGGTTCCTATGCTCTGCTTGGTTTGGCCCTAGATAGTTCTCTCTTGTCTTTTAGTTTCATTCGAAACAGTGTGGTGAAAGGATTTTAAGTGCGCCTCAAGAGGCTCCTTTCGAGCACTTGACACATGTTATAGAACTTTTTAGGTTTTACGGCATGCCGGTTTCCTCACGATGTTTTCCTTCACCGTCAAATTCACGTTCAATTAGAAATTAACAGGCAAATACGCCATAGGTACCACTTACCAATCATTATTTGTATTGGATGTACGCACGTCGGAGGGTCATATCGTAATACATAGTCAGGGGGGCAATAATAATGTTTTACTGTGGGCGGACTTTCTTTTTCTGCTTGAAAAATCGAATAGCAAGTTAATACATACAAAAACAGACCAATAGAAAAACAAACGAAAAACACTAAAAATAAATAAACTTTCATATTGAATATCGGTTATTAATTATAAATAATTTACACGTGTTATTTGACCCAATGCTAGGTAATTGACTGAGTGATGGATCTTACGCATTCAGTTTTCTAAAGCCACGTATTCATACAACATTTTCTTGAGTGGTTCCTCACATAAGAAAATGTCAAGCTTGAATCCCATCTTAAACAGAATATGACATATTCTGTTTAACCGTTATTGACCGCCTTCACAGCTCAGTTGGTAGTAGCTCTGCCTTCTGCGCCGTAGGCCGTGGGTTCGATCCCCACCAAGAACAAATATTTGTGTGATGAACATAGATGTTTGTCTCTCTGTCTGGGTGTTATTATATATTATAAGTATGTATTTACAAAAAAAAAGTATATATGTATTATATCAGCTATCTGGTTCCCATATTACAAGCTTTAGCTTAGTTTGGGGCCAGATAGTGCTGTGTGGAAAGTCCACCAATATTTTTGTCTTTTTTATCTTTATCTTTATGTGAGTGTGAGTTGAGAAACAGATAGCACGCTGCTTAAAGTACAAATTTCATACATTTCGATAAGACAAGGTCAACAAAACAACTTTTAGGTTATCAAGAAATAAAAAACCTAAGTGCAGCAAAGATTTACACGTTTAATAAAACCCTACTAATTTTATAAACGCGAAGTTTGTAAGTATGGATAGATGGATGTTTGTCACTGTGGGATTCTTTAGATCCATTAAAACACAAATAAATATTATTATACGAGGTTATGCCCTCCGCCCGGCCACGCCGTCCAAGCAAGTGTGGCCAGCATGTCGCTAGTGTTGCCAGCGCGACTAGGCTAGACACCACATCCTCATCTTTATTAAAATTTACAAATTTCAGAACACTTACAGTAAACCATATTTGTAAAAGAGTCAGTAATCATGAAAGTATAAGGCACAGTTTAATAGTTATGGATTAGTTTATACTTTATATTATTATACTTTGTATATAACACATTTATAAACAAAGCAAACCACAACTTATACAGGTACACAAAAATGTATAAAACACACATGATGCAATGGAGCATTTGTAGCTCTTTGCAAACGCTATTATTTATTACTTACATTTTAGATTGTATTGTCACCATTGATTTCCTTATTTACTTACCCATATTCAATACATATTGTAGTATGTAAGTACATACCTAAATTATTGGAAATGTAGCATAGGTTGAACAAAGATTAAACACGATGAAATAAATAGTAAGATTAGTTTGTATAACAGTTATAGTATAGGTACAACATTTTAAGTCAACACTAACATTTTCAAATATTTTGGAATAGTTATAGGTATTATAAATAATAACTGATTAACTCTTTCTTCTTACTATCACTACCTATATTCCTTCCCCTTATCCTTTTTTTTTTTCCTTAACCTTAAACTAATACCAGGTAATAGAATAAAATTTGACCGATTCAAAATGTTGAACGTTCCGTTCGCCATTCTATTAATTTGCGGCCTTTAGTATTGAACATTGATTAACATATGGAATTTTAAAATTTCAAAAAGTTAAACTACTGGTAGAACTTACAGGTTAGTCAAGGCACTAATATTTGTTTATCTGTGGTCAAGGCAATCCATTCGTGCTCTTTGATTGAATTTTACAAATTCATATTCAATAAACTATACTAAAAGGAAACTAGTTAAAATAGTTGGGTGAGACATCATATAGAAATCATGCCGATTTCACCTCTTGTTACTTTTATTTGCTGGTTTAAATCTAAAAGTTCTTACATTGTATCAGCATGAAAGATGCTTTAATTGTTATTATTAACATGAACATTTTTGTGGGTACATTTACATATTTAATAATTGAACGAATAGATTTCAAATTCATCGTATTAGTAGAAGGATATTTCTACAAGAATAAAAGCATAATTCTTCATAACTCATAAATCTTGTCTGATGCACAACAGATTTTATAAAGAAATAGAATAATATCATTATCATAACATTGATTTTGTCAGTCGTTTTCAAATTTGAATGTAACCTCTTTAGTAAGCTGAAAGAACAATTTAGCCTAACTTGGTTCCTAGTAGTTTCTTCATAGCTCAATTCAATTCAACAGGCGATTCGTTTTCTGACAATTTGGGAAGCAACATAGCTTTTTCATTTTAATTATTTTTCTCATCTGCGTCTAAGGTTTTTCTAGTGTTATTTTGAGTTGTGTTGTGTAATTTCGGTGGCATTTTAACCAACATTACTTGAGGTCTTAGCACAAAGTTTAAGCATTTGGAATGAAAGTGTCTGTATATATGATATCCTGATTTGACCGAAAATGTTTCTAATGTTTTGAAGAAAACCGCTACCATTTTCTTCGAAACAAATGATGGCCCACTTGACTATGGACTGACTTGACTAAAAAGTATTCAATACAAATCACTTGACACTGGCATGATTGTCTGTCGAATGACGGACAGGAGCCATAAATTGAGAGAAGAAGAAAAATTCAACAGGCAGAACATTTACCTCCATGGGCAGAACAACTCAGCTCTTGGCGTTTGTTTTGTGTTGATTAGCATAATCTAGTTCTTGCCGGAATAGGTACATAACATCAAGAAGAGGTCAATCCACCGGTCTGATCCAAGATCCGTGCGGATACAATCGATCATACTTTGAAGCAGTCTCTAATTACCCAATTATCAATTTACCTAACCCATTGAAGTATGTAATCACTGATTGATTCTGTTACTCAGATACCCCCCATTTTCCAGATAGGCAGGTACACCCAAATTTACAAGTTTATACAGGACCTTTAGAACAGCTAGGGACTAGGGGTATGTAGGTATAAGAACTGACCAAATCTACCACCAATCCAATTGATAATGTTCTCTAGGCTATGTATAACTTTCATTAGGTATCCATGGCAGTATCAAATAGATTATACTTAGGTACTAGTATTCTCTTATCTGTGACTTAGGTCAGGTTTCATCGCCCCTACTGCAGCCGGCAAATATGAAGTATTTTAGATAGCACCTAAAACACACTCAAGGTGAATATAGGTCCGCCCAAGCAGGAGGTGTGAAAAGACTTAAACATTTAAAACAAAGATGAAGATCTAGATTTCATATTTTGTCTCTTCACTCTCAGACCATTAACAGACATATCATGGAAAACCAAGGTTCTTTCAAGATAGGTACAATGTTTAAATTTTCATAATAAAACCTATTATCTCTTTGAACTTCTTGTACTTAGTAATTTTACCTTGTTTTAAGTATGTAGGTACCTACCTAGGTAAATAAGTAACATAATTTATTTATTCATCATCATCACCCTTATTCTAATGTAATAATGGTAGTATGTACACTTAGTCAATATACTATATGACTATAAGGTATTGATATAGGTTCAATTCATTAATACAGTTGATATAGCTTTTGGTAGAATCCTTACCAGAAAAAGACACGCTTTGATATATTCAGCTTGTTCATTAGATGTCTCATGCCTTCAAAGAGTCTAGTAACTTTTCCTTTTGTTTACTTGATTATTATATTAATGTCTATTATAAATCTTCATTTAGTTCACTTAGTAATAAATACCAAGGTAGGCAGGTTGAATGTTCTATTGGCTTGTGATAAGCAGATAGGTTATTTAATACTTACTTTCACACATAAAATTGATGCTAATAGCATTCTCTATCAATCATCCAGGAAATACAAGAATATAGTGAGGTATGACTGTCTCTACCTAAGTATATAGGCATCGGTACAATAATTTTACTTTTTACGTGGATGTTCCATCCATACACCATGTTTGAACATAGGCACAAGTCTCTTTTGCTGCTGTAGCTACAGAATGCAAACTCCTACTAACACAATTTCTGCTTTTGTTTCCATCATTCCTGTAATTATTATTTTTTAGAAAATAAATAACCTTTATTTTATTTTCGTAAATGCTGTCGACGTTTCTTAGATCAACCACTTTTTAAACAGTTTGATTTACGTATGGCTGTTTTGAATTTATATAGTGTTCTACAATGTAGGTAGGTAGCTCAAAAATCTCTGAACAAAATATGCAGTTATGATTACCATTCTATTGATAGTATAAGTATATAGTAAGTATTTATAATAGCTACCAAGCAGGTCGGTCGATTTTTGGAGTGTTCGTACCCGAGTGGGTTTTACCGCCTTGTTTGCTGTAAATGATGATGGTCTATCTTACATATATTATATTAGCAGAGTTATAATAACATAATTAGAATAAATTGTCAAGGCATTTAATTATATTATGTATTCGTGCATATTTATGCATATTCGTGGCGTTATCAACTGTTAACAGTTGCATTGCCGTGTTTGTGTAGGTTAAGTTTCTTCTTAATTTCTTGTTACATAATACCTACTCACATTTTAATAATGGGAGGTAGTTTGATATTCTATATTATTACGGAACAAATATTTTTATTTCTTTCTAAAGATGCGGTAATATTATTATAAATTGTGAAATTCACAACACACATAAACTTTTGACAGTAAAGCAACCACTACGAATAATCAACGAGGTAGATTATACCCACCCAGTAGATTAATTATAATGATAATGGTAAGTATATAGTATGTTACAAATGAAACGGAAATCGAGATAATACCCAATAATCTTCCTGTGTTTTGCCTGCCACACCTGGCATTGGTATACTATAACACAGGGTTATTCTATATTGGGTACAAATGTTGTTCGAACAGGAAATATAGCAAATGTTTAACATAAACCCAATTTAATAAAATACTATAATGTTTGTTAACGATTTTAAATAAATAAATTTCATTTCATCTAAAACACTCAAAAGCTAAGTGTTATTAAGTATGTTTGTGATCCAGTTTCCGATGCATATTTAACAAATACGAATTATTCATGGCCTTTAATTTTTATTATATTGTCACATGTGATCACACACAGTGCATTTGATGATTTTTCATTTCTTTTGCCTTTTTGTCATTTCCGATGACCATTTATTAAATGCATGGCTTTGTTTTCCATCTCTGATGAAATATTTCTTGCATGGCTTTTTGGTTATCTTTAATAACATTATACATAGCCTTTATATCATCTCTGATGACATTAATTACATGGCCTTTACATCATTTCTGATGAGATTAATTACATAGCCTTTCCGTCGTCTCTGATGTGATGACACTTATTGCATGGCCTTTATTTACATGACCGGTATTTGGAGCCTGTAACATAACATTTTTCATATTAGATATTGTTTATTCATTTTAGGCTGTGGCTCATGCTCAGCGCAACAATAGTATAGCTACTTTGTTGCATTGCCCTTAAAACTGGTGCTGGTTTTTCAGTCTAGATTTCAGTTGCAATAGGTAGGTATAAAAGATATAAAAACCATTCACCTAATTGCTAATAAAAAATAATAGTAAAATAGCAACAGCCTCAAGACTTTGATTCCCAGGCACGGTAAATATCCTCACACATCCCTTAGTACCAAATACTTTTAACATTTGGCACAAACCCAGTACAGGTACAGTAGTTGGTATTCCATACACTGTAGTACCTGGTGACGTGGGTCAAGACGTACAGATATGGTTGATGATGATGTGATGTGTCGTCCAGGCCGATTTTGGCTACGGCAGCATTGTTAATGCTAATAATTTTCAAAACATTTCTACCTTCATAGTGATCAAAGTAAAAATCTTTTCTTTCACAGAAGGTTTTCGTAGGTTAGGCTAGGCAGGTAAAATTATTATGCAGCGATAAATTTTTCTAGATCTTTTTCTAACAGGTATCTCAATTACGTAAGTAATACTTTGATCTAATATACGGTACCCTCGTACTGTACATGTTAGTTCAACGTAGGTTTCGTACCTTGTTTATTGAATTGGAACTTGAACTTCAACTGCAAAATAATTACTTTGGAATGCCATCTATCCCTTCCTTTTCAGTAAAATGAGTTAAATTACTCACGTTCTCCTCAGTCGCCACTTTGTGGGATTCTTTAGATCCATTAAAACACAAATAAATATTATTATACGAGGTTATGCCCTCCGCCCGGCCACGCCGTCCAAGCAAGTGTGGCCAGCATGTCGCTAGTGTTGCCAGCGCGACTAGGCTAGACACCACAGTCACTCTTTCACGTAAAAACTACTGAATGGATTGTAATGAAACTTTACAATAATATAGCTTATACATCAGAATAACACATAGGCTATAATTTATAAAGATATTGTGTGACTAATCCTGCGCAGACGAAGTCGCGGGCACCAGCTTGTTATTAATAATTATTTAAAGAACTAAGTTTTCCTTATTCGTTGCCAGTTTTTTTTTATTATTTATGCAAACTCTTGTCTACTTTTGTAACAGTCAGAACAATGCCACAAAAATTCACCTGAGATTCGTTTTCAATTCGATAACATGTTTTTTTATACAACTAGCTGAAGGAACAAACAGATGGCCCACCTGATGGTAACCATCACCTATTACAAAGCATTGCCTCGTAAGTCACGCACGATAGTAACGTGCCCTACGATGCACTGCCCGGCGTCCATCAACTTGAGGCATACAGATGTTAAGCCTCATGTGCCTGTAATTACACCGGCAACCACACTATTCAATACTGTATTATATTACTTTGTAAAAGGATCATACAAAAGAACGGTAGGAACCAAGCCGTAAGTTTGTTGCCTGTTCTTCTAGGCTTTGGTCGCGTGGAACTGGTACCTAGAGTCACCTAGCTATAAAACGTTTCAAAGAGATCCTTGTGATTTTATTGAATAAATAACTTTTGACTTTGACTTGACTTTGAAACCGAAACACAGCAACGCTGCTTGGCGGCAGAAAATGGCGTGGCGGTAGTACTTCCCCGGGCGAGCCCTTCACAAAGAGCTCTATTACTCTTAGAATGTAAAGATAGACATGGCAATAGCATAACAAGAGTTTAAAAGACAGCACATTACATAATGTTATTTCACATAGCTATTCGTGTTCGCTTATTCCTAGTACCTAATGTATTGGCCCTATTTGTCTATATTTGCCTATTTCTCACTAACGAATACGCAAATACACAAGCAAATAAATCGCCAAATGGCCATGAAATGCCACCATAGCGTATTAAGCTATAACATCTCGCACAGCCTACACCTAGGTGTCGGCAAGAAGTTAAGTATCGATTCACTCTCGCTATCACTCGAGGTCAGCTGCGCGCGTTGCAGTAGGCCAGTAGAACTGCATGATAGTCAATACCGGGCTTCCTCATAGAACTAACGTCCTGGAACCTTATTCTAGACCTTAGCTCAAATATGGTCCAAAGATCTATGGACATACTAAATTACCGGCTGAAAAACTCCAACAAAGGTACCGCGGGTGCAAAGCGCGGACGCAGTTTCGTTTTGAGATGTATAGACTGAACTGAAATTCAGGAAACCGTAAGAGGTTCAGGTTTTATATCAGTGTTAGTTGATTACTAGTTTATTCATCTGAGAATGATATGCGAAAGAACATTCCATTTGTAATAAAATATTGTGATAACTATGATGTGTTAAACAATCAATCCATGTCTGTTGAGTTGATGGTTCAAGCTAAATTGTGTTGCAACTTCTTCAATGGAGAAAGTGTGTAGCTAAACGATAATCTGCTGAATTGGACTTGGCATTCGGACAACAATGTCGCAAGAAAAGTAATCAAACCACAGAACATTCAAAATGATCACAATGTTGCTGCTTTTGCAACGGAAAACATGACAAAAAACTTGGGTGGTGGCTCAAATAAAATCATCAAAACAATATTTATAATAACCACATCAAAGAAAAAAGTGTGATATGCAAATCGATTATTACAAACTTGTGATAGAATGTGCTGATTTGTGAAGTGAAGTGTTCAGTGAATGATAGTTTTTGTAAAAACAAAAGACTGTAATCGAAAATAATCTCGCAGATCTAATCTAGCACCTGAACGTAAGAAGCAAATTAAGTATCAACGTCAAGAGGATTTTAAAGGTGAGTGCACATTTTCGTATAAAATGTAGTTTCGCTTATCCGATCCGGTAGCAGTCACAGACGTTTCTTTGAGACGTAAATACGATTCAAATGGAAAGCGCAAAAAGATTAGAATAGGTATTCGCTATAGTCAGGTTTCCAAAGGGTGTGCCTTTTGTGATTAATATACCTACCTATACGTAGAACGAAGAACGTTCGCAATATTGGAACGAAATCCGAGGCGTTAGATTGGTTCGGTCCCTTAGCAGCTTATCTTGTAATAATGTTTATATTCCATTTACGGTTTCGGCGCGGGTATATATTTTGACACGTTATAGGATTTGCAGTTTAAGTCCTGAAAGTGGTTATTGAATGGACTTGTTTCTAAGAAGAATGAAGCAGTCAGTTTTGAAGACATTTCAGATGACTAAATTTCTCATCTCGCATATTTTTTGTTCTACTGTTAAAATTTTGATGTTTGGATGTTTAAAAGTCCGTTAATTAATTACACCGAAAGAGTGGAACAAATTGGATAAGTCTTAAAATACCAAGTTATCTTTTCAGGTCTGGAAAATCCTACTTATATTATAAACGCGAAAGTTTGTAAGTATGGATGGTTGGATGGATGGATGTTTGTTACTCTTTCACGTAAAAACTACTGAATGGATTTTAATGAAACTTTACAATAATATAGCTTATACATCAGAATAACACATAGGCTACAATTTATAAAGATATTGTGTGAATTGTCCAAAATATGACGATATGCGCAGATGAAGTCGCGGGCACCAGCTACTCATATATAAGGCAAAGGGATTAATAAAACAAAACTAACTTTTTCGCTAGACAGTTATTATTATTACAGTCATTCACAAGCATATTTTTCTTGCAAACTGATGAGACGCGAAATAAACCTGAACACTTCTTAAATCCTTATAAATTTCCCTAGAAAGCTTTTTCACGACGGCACTTAAACACAAACGCTGTGCAATGTTGGTATAAATAAGTATAATCCCTATGCATAAACCGACGCCTCTGTATGTCTTTATGCAAAAAAATCAAATGTACTTGTCAGAAAATAAATAATAATAAATATTGGTGGACTTTCCACACAGCACTATCTAGTCCCAAACTAAGCCAAAGCTTGTAATATGGGAACCAGATAGCTGATATAATACATAATATACTTTTTTTTTTGTAAATACATACTTATTATATTATATAACACCCAGACAGAGAACAAACATCAATGTTCATCACACAAATGTTTGTTCTCGGTGGGAATCGAACCCACGGCCTATGGCGCAGAAGGCAGAGCTACTACCAACTGAGCTGTGAAGGCTGTCAAAGATGGATTAACCAGACCAGGTTTAAACAGAATGATTTAAAAGGTAGGTAGGTGTAGCTGATGCCTAAAGATAACTAAGGCCCATGCCTTGCGTGTACAAAATTAAATAGGACTGTAGCTTAACAAGACTAGAAATAAAATATAGACTCCCGATACTAACTTCAGATCTCTTAGTCAAAATACAAAAAGATGACATGTCTAAGGGGATTGCCAAATTCAAGTCCGAGCATTTCGTTTATAGCAAGAACCTTTAGCCATTAATGGCAGTTTACACGCCCAAAATACCTTCGTAATAATTACAGGCGCATGAGGCTTAACATGTGTATGCCTCAAGTTGATTGACGCAGGGTAGCGCAGCTTATGGTACGCTCATATCGTGCGTGACTTGCTAGGCAATGCTTTGTAAGGTTTGCACTTAACATCAGGTGGACCATATGCTTGTTCCTGTAATCTAATATGGTAGATTACAGGTAAATCCGATGGAAAAAGCTAGTAAACGAAACGAGAGATGTAAATAGAAGTAGATAGTGTGAATGCATTCCCATCGTAAATCACCGGAGATTATCTTTGAGTCTGCGTCCATGCTTCGGTCTAGGCATGAATAATTTATTTTATACCTTATCGCGGGTGTATCGTGCATATTGTGTGGAAAATTAGATGTATGCACGTTTAAAATTATCAAGTACTCGTTGTTTAAAAGGTCATATCTGTCACATTCATTCGCAATAGAAAAACAAAAGATTTTTTTTCTGCGATCTAGTCGTCCTTATTATTGTATCGTAGAAAGTTAATTGCAAGCTGTAACAGGGCTGACATAGTCGTTCTGCGACTCAAAGTCCTTTAAAAATATCAGATTAAAATAAATAAATTATAATAATAATAATAATCCAACCTCCAATCGATTGTCAGTGCTCTAAGCGTGACTTGCCAAATAATAAAACAATTATTGTAATCGAATCATCATTTCGTACTCTGCTTGCTATATCAGGTTTTGCAAAAATTTAAAACCCCCTACAGCAATCGGGTACAAAATCACTCCAAAAAGGAGTCATTTTAATAAACATTATGATAAACGCTCCTGGTACGCAGATTTATCTACCACGTGTCGGGGCTCGCTCCAATACCTATTTGGTGTAAGCCTGAATTTATGGACACAGACAGTACGATAAAAATTGTATCGCCCCCGGTATATTTATCGCGTCGCAATGCGATTTTTTCGCTGTTTTTAGATGTTTAGCTTTTCCTCTTTATTGCGTTCCGCCGAAAAATCAAACCACTGTGTTAAAATAAATAATAAATAAATATTGGTGGACATTCCACAAAGCACTATCTCGCCCCAAACTAAGTAAAAGCTTGATATATGGGAACCAGATATTTGATATACTACTTATATACTTTTTTTTTGTAAATACATGCTTATAATATTATATAACACCCAGACAGAGAACAAACATCTATGTTCATCACACAAATGTTGTTCTCAGTAGGGATCGAACCCACGGCCTACGGCGCAGAAGGCAGAGCTACTACCAACTAAGCTGTTAAGGTTGTGATAAAAAATACTTAAATATAGTAATATATCTACCCATGTTAAAATCAAAATATTTTTATTCAATTGAATCATAGGGATCACTATGAAACGTCTTAAAGTTAGGTAAATCTAGGTGCCGTTCCATGTGACCTCTATTATTAAAATAACCAAATTTTCACCGAATTTTTCAGTAAGTTCAATATGGTTTTTATCAAATGTATGTATGTATGTATATACCATAGTTGAACCCTGAGTAAATTGAAAATAATGAGATGTATATAGAATTCATAATTTGGAGAATATAATCTCTAGATCCAGCGGTCCAGCTTCCAGCGGTCCGCAGATCAACTTTTCATTATCATCAATATCAATGTTCGTGTAGTAGCTTTTTTGTGCAACTACATGTATTACGTATACCTAGTGTACATAACTGTAAGGCTACCCACAACCTTTAAAAATATATAATTTTGTGTCTTAATGATATTTTATATTCTGACAATACTTTTATCATGCGTAGTTTTCTTTGTAAATACATTTATACGCTCTAAGCACTTTTTACCATACAAGTGCTACACTAAAACAGCTTCACGACTTTGATCCCCAGGCACGGATATCCTTCAGATCTCTTAGTACCAAGTATTAACTCCAGATTCTATGAGGACGTCTAAGGGGGGTAGTCAGAAGAACATCTAAACATTACATTTAGCACATACCTAAATTTTGCAGTTGGTATTCCATACGTGACAGGTTGCAAGCCAATCGCCGCTGTTAGAATAATAACTGGTTTCCTCACGATGTTTTCTTTCAACGTTTAAGAGCACTGGCATTGCGCACATTAATTTTTTATAGAAAAAATCCTTTGGTGTGCTACCGGATTCGAACCTACGACCTTATGATCGGAAGGCCAGGCCACTCCCACTAGACCAACGGTGCTCTTTTGCCACATTAAACCTCTTCTCTTGATTATGTTATGAAAATGATTACAACTTCAGAGACCCATGCATAAACTCAAAACATATTCAATAACATCATCCCACGGGCTTCATAAAGCTAACTTTTTAAGCTATCTCTATTGAAACTAATGAGCTAGCTTAAACGTATCTCATTTCAGCAGTTCTGTAATTTTCAGTAGAGTTTTGGAGTATTTTCACGTATCCAAGGGATTTTCATTGGGCGGTCTGTGGTGAGGTGCGATTGAAATTTTTCGAGTGGAAGAGACAGGGCTTACTGTGATATCCTGGATCCAAATTTACTGGAAGAGCCCTCTAAAAGCAATACACAGGCTGCTTGGCGGCAGAAAAAGGCGTGGTGGTAGTACTTCCCCGGACGAGCCCCTCACAAAGAGCTCTACTACTCTTATAACTACTTGACGTGACTTGACTACTTACGTGAGCTTACTATAGTCTCACGTTATCAAACTGATCTCCACGTGACCGCAGTCCGTAAGGAACCCATGGTGTGCAGATTTTCTTGAACTTAAATAATACATTTTATCCCAAATCTCACATGATATACCAAGTTTGACGTGACCGCAGTCCGTAAGTGTTCCCGCACACGGGCCTCCGGCCACAACCACAAAACGCCGCCACTGGCATATTTCCTGTAGTTTAGCCCATGTTGTACTTATCCTCTTGAACTTATATAACAAAAAATAAAATACCAAGTCTCTTCCAGCGATTTGTATAAAATAACCCAGTACTTTCGGATTTCAGCACAATAAATAAACTCCCGAGACACGGCAATGCTGTCTGCAGTCCTGGCAATTGAAATTGTATCCCGGCTTTACGTCCATTTGGCTACCAATAAAGTGATACAAAATAAACAAAATATTCTAAAAAGGGTGAAGATTTAAAATCATAACACTTTCACTTTAGTGTTATGGTCATAGATATTGGTTTTACATACCCGTTTGGAACAGAATATTGTGGCTTCGGAAAGTCGTTTATTATAGTCAGTGCCTGCGAGATTGAAACAAAATTTAAACATACACTCCCTAGATTACACTCCTGATGTTTTAAAATGTATTTCACGTTTTTATAAAGTGTTTGGTTTTAAACATTTAAGTCTTACCTATGAGTATTCTTCTTTTTTGTCGTGTCACTAGTTTCTTTCGAAACAGTGTGGTGAAAGGAAGTTTCTTTCGAAACTGTTTGAGCACTTGACACATAAAATAAAAAAATATTTGTGGACTTTCCAGACAGCACTATCTAGCCTCAAACTAAGCCAGAGGTTGTAATATGGGAACCAGATAGCTGATACAATATATAAATTCTTTTTTTTGTTAATACATACTTATAATATTATACACCCAGACAGAGAACAAACATCTATGTTCATCACACAAATGTTTTTCTCGGTGGGGATCGAACCCACTGCCTACGGCGCAGAAGGCAGAGCTACTACCAACTGAACTGTGAAGGCTGTCACAGACATGGTTAAGAACTTGTAGGTTCTTCGACATGTCGGTTTCCTTCGCCGTTTGAGAGTACTGGGTATGAGTGATGAGAAATATTGACAATCATGGTGTTGACCTGTAGATTTTGATATCCTCATAGTTAGGCTCGTGTGGGTTAAGATTTATCAACGCACAGCCTATAAATCCTGAATATGAAATATCTATATTTTAGCAATGAGGAACAATAATTAAGGAATTCCTGAACAAGATGCCTCAGAATTGAAGCCTTATTAGTAGGATATTTCGAATAAAATTGTGGCTTTTTTTTTTTTTTTTTTTTTTTTTATACAATCAGCTGATGGAACAAGCAGATGGCCCACCTGATATTAAGTGGTAACCATCACCTATAACAAAGCATTGCCTCGTAAGTCACGCACGATAGGAACGTGCCCTACGATTCACTGCCCTGCGTCCATCAGCTTGAGGCATACAGATGTTAAGCCTCATGTGCCTGTAATTACACCGGCAACCACACTCTTCAAACCGAAACACAGCATTGCTGCTTGGCGGCAGAAAAAGGTGTGGTGGTAGTACTTCCCCGGACGAGCTCTTCACAAAGAGCTCTACTACTCTTAAATTCATTCTCTTGTTAATTCATCAAAAAAACAAACAATTATATTTATACAACAAATAGCTACACACCGTGTAATACTACAGTGTAGGTAGGGAAAACTCCCCAGTCGATAAATTCATACAGATTATGAATCACGGTGCACCAACGCCATAATTCTACATCCGATCTATGAGAAATGATAAAAAAATGATGAAAAGCCATTCACACGTTACCGCAGGGGTGAGATATTGGTCGCAACCTCCAATATCCATTATGAACAACTCAATACCATCAGCGTGATCCTGCTCTGAATACAAACGTTGCTTTGCCCCTATTCACTACGGCGGTGCTACTGCCTGATGTTATCATGTTGTATTGAAGAGCCCGTATTGGCTCTTTGGTAAATTAATGGTTTAATAAATAAATAATAAATATTGGTGGACATTCCACACAGCACTATCTCGCCCCAAACTAAGCCAAAGCTTGTTATGGGAACCAGATAACTGATATACTACTTATATACTTTTTTTTTGTAAATACATACTTATAATATTATATAACACCCAGACAGAGAACAAACATCGATGTTTATCACACAAATGTTTGTTCTCGGTGGGGATCGAACCCACGGCCTACGGCACAGAAGGCAAAGCTACTACCAACTGAGCTGTGAAGGTTTACACTGTTACTATAAAAAATATGAATAGAAAATGGAAAGAAATAGTCCAGCGATTTTAATCCACGGTACGGTAGATATGCATCAGATATTTAAGTATTCATTTAGGATTAAATTGAATTAAGTTCAAAATATATTTGTTCTCTCTTGACGAATAGGTATATAAAACATACATTTTGAAGGAATGAAAGAAGCCTGTGGATGATTTTTCATGGACATGTATGACATGATTATGTGCATATGTAATTAAATGTACTCTTTGACGATATTTTTTTTATGTATACAACGCACACTATAATTATTATTGACACGGAACTCAAGCTTTCGATAGTAGCGTTTGCTACTATTGAATTTGAGATGATTGGCGACCATTAAATTTTGTGAGATATTGGTCAAAATGTCACTTTTACTCTTTCATTTTAATTCTTGTACATATTTCTATTTTGCAAATCTATTGTGGTAATCTTGAGAGAATTATTAAACATAAACATCTTAGTATATATAAACTAACGATATTTATTGTATATTATTCCAATATTCCGGAGAATGTACGATCAAAAGAACTCACAGACAAAAAGTTTGTAAATTGCACTTTTATTTAAATCCGGAAACTATCTGAAACTCTTCTCACATCTGTCATAGGATATGATTTCCCTACCAAAATAGTGTCGCCACGATAAATAATTCAAACACCAGATCCACTCAGTCATGCTCGGAGATAATCTGTTATGATTTATGCTGAAAAGCGACGCTACCTGAACTCTCACTGTCTACTTGAGTTTTCTTTGTGAATGATGAATGCGATGTTAAAAAAACACTAGCATCATAACCATAAACATCAGCTTCAGAAGTTCACTAGTCATGTTTCTGTGTACGACAGCCTTCACAGCTCAGTTGGTAATGGCTCTGCGTTCTGCACCGTAGGCCGTGGGTTCGATCCCCGCCGAGAACAAACATTTGTGTGATGAACATAGATGTTTGTTCTCTGTCTGGGTGTTATTATATATTATAAGTATGTATTTACAAAAATAGTATATATTTTATATCAGCTATCTAGTTCCCAAATTATAAGCTTTGGCTTAGTTCGGAGCTGGATAGCGCTGTATGGAAAGTCCACCAATATTTATTTATTATGTAGGAATAACATATGCATCCACCGACTTCCTGCGATATAGAAAATATTAATCTAAAGTATTTCTTTAATTTGTACCTACTACATATAATGAACTAGCAGTATTAAAGCTAAGCTACTATCAGCAATTTTTACCACCCAGCGTAACTCGTCTAAACAGGCCAGTAAGCAGAACCCGTGTCACGCAAGGTTGGTATGTATAAGATGCAGATTTCGCGTATCTACCATGCCTAATAATGTCTATAGCTCTCAGGATACGCGAGCTGGTACTCACCGTGTCTGTATGCAAAACCCGTTAAAAAACAAAGTATTTTTTTTTTCAAATACCGAAATATAGTTCTGACTTGAGACATGTCTTCACTTGAAAAAAAGTCAGAGTTTGACCTAACACAAGTGAGAACAACGAAAACTAAACTTGGATTTGAGGTTCTGATTAATTGAGATTTGTGGACAAGATCAAAAATCAAAAACAGATGTCAAAATTGACTAATGATCATTGAAATAATGATTTATAAATAATACCTACTTGGTTCTAGACATCATGCATAGGATCATTCTTTTAACGAGCCGTTCACATGCACGTAAGATCAAAATATGATTATTTTGCATTAAAAATAAAATTGCATGTCAGGATCTAATAAAAAGAAGAGCGTGGAATAGAAAAAAGCAATTTACCTAATGCATGTTATGAAAAAGCACTCTTTGTTTCTCGATTAACATGTGAGTGAATGGATTCATAAATCATAAAGGATCGAATATTAAATCTAAGCAGCGTATCAATGAGAAATTGGATTGTATCGACTTGCTAATACAATTTTCTATATCGTAAAATGCTAGAAATCGAATCAGCATCCCAAAACTAAGAGCCGAGGCCGTATTCATAAAAGACGGGGTGGTGTCTTTTTATTTTTACTTGCTGATGGAAACAGCATATGGCCCACCTGATGCTAAGTGGTAGCATCATTTGTAAAAATGCATTGCCTCGCAAGTCACGCACTATAGGAACGTGTCCCACGATGCACAGCCCTGCGTCCATTAACTGTTGTTACTAGCATCTATCCGTGAGGTGTACCTCCCCGAGTTAAAACCTAGTGTGAATTCCAGGTCACGGATTATTGATTATCAAGGTTTCATCAGAATCTTTTTTTTAATTAGTGGAAAAAATCATGATTTCGAATTTCTAACGCACCTTTTTATATATACAAGGTGTTCCATAAGTTGTGTATAAAAACTTCAGGGGGCTAAAGTACCCATCAATATGAACAACTTTTTCTAAGGAACCAACACTGTGAACGCGAAAAAAAAAACAGCTGTTTCATACAAAAGTTCAATACCTACCAGGCTAAAATGTATGAAACAGCTGTTTTTTTTTTCGCGTTCACAGTGTTGGTTCCTTAGAAAAAGTTGTTCATATTGATGGGTACTTTAGCCCCCTGAAGTTTTTATACACAACTTATGGAACACCTTGTATACACACACATAGTTATTATAAAGTAAAATCATAAATAGTCCGTAAAGCAAAAATTAACCCATTCGTTTGTGACTACGGCCCCCACAAAAATTGTGTCTGATTTATGAATACTTCACAAATTGGTTATTGATTGAAAACGAATTAAATCTATCCTAATGGCTGTAGCGATAGGTGAAAGGCCCATAAATTTGACTAAAACTTTCACTAAATGGATTGCAAATGGAATTCTACTGCAAAGGTATTTCTAGGAACGAAATGTTTGGGCATAGAAAAGTATCTTAGCAATGTTGGTTGGGTTTTTTTTTATATTGGAAATGAGTAATTTTTTTATAAGTCTGCATAGTTTATTTCCAATGCCGCTTTCAGCTATCTACCTATTTAAAATTTTCGGATAAAAATCTTCAGCTTTAGTATTTTAAAACATTCGGAAACGAACATTGGGATGGCATATAGTCTGCTCAACATAAATTTATTTTTTGAAAATTTTATTTTTTTAAAGAATTAAATAATATTTATTTTTTTAACTTAAGTTATTAATTCACGTGTAAGCCAAATATTATAATAACGTTAAAATTAATTTAAATATATAATAAAAATTAAATATATATAATAAACATATAATTATATTTAGACTCGATTCTGTGCCACCTATAAGCTTACTCGTATCTTAAAGTACGTGGGTTATTTCAGATAGAAGGTGGTAGGAATTGAGTCAATTTCCATACGAAAACGGTTAAGGTACGTCACTACGTAATAAAGTAGCATTGTGCTCGCGATGTATATTTTTCTTACATCATCACTCACACCATAGGGTTGGTGCTTCTTCCTGATTTGGAGCTGAGCTGGAGATAGATAGATATATAACTCTTTATTATGTCTTTTTGTTTTCCTTTTTTTGTATAACTTCTCGTATTGCTTACATACACCCACATGAGTAACTACCCTAAAACATAAGTGTCAACAGCATTATATTTAACAACCGAACAGCAACCCCCTCGGGTCTACGTACAAGCCTAGGCTTAGTTAGAGCGAGGTGCTGAAACCCTAGTCTTGGACTTCGGCCTGTACACAACGATGCAAACTAACTAGATACTTCTCACTAACAATTGTTATTCAAACATGTTGTAAGACGGTAATTAATAAACGTTTTTTTATCTTTTTATCTTTATCTATTGTTCACAGAAACGTAGTACAGGGTTAAAGCATACATTAAGGTAAAACAATGGGTGACCTTATCGCTGAGAGCGATCTCTTCCAGGCAACCTTGGAAGGATAAAAACTAATCAGAATTGAAGTCGGTGTAGTCACTATATTATGTAGCCAACTAGATACTAAGTACCTACTCAAAGCATCTAAACCTAACCTAAGAATCTAACCTAACATAACTATCTAAGCAATCCTAATACTTACTATACAGTTACAGATAATAAGTAAACTAATGGAGATCATCATCATCAGCCTGAAGAAATCTACTACTGGTCTTATGTCTGATTTAGAGTATTCGCTTTTAATTTTAATATTAAAATTGAATAATCTGCATTTTCTAAAAGTTATGCATACATTACTTAAAGGTTTTGTAATCTATACGTTTGCATACAATCCGTTTTTCAATAAATATTTTAATAATAATACAGAAAAAGAAACAGCTTCATGAATTTGATTCCTAGGCACGGTAGATCGCCTGGCGCCAAGGACTCGAGATTTTTTGAGGATATCTAAGGGGGTTGTCAATATAATAACATATTTTATTCGGGTAGCATCAACCCTGAATATATTTCTTTTTTAAATTTGAGCGACATGTGCCAGAGATATAAGAAGGGTTGAAGCGAGGGTGTAACTATTTGCAGGTGATTTGGGTGACACAGTGATTGATGTAGTTACTGAGTAAAAGATGAAATAAATATTCAATGTATTTGAAAAATATATACGGTTATGCTCAAGTTTTTAATATATATTTAGTACATATTTATATTAAGTAAAAAAAAGCTTCGCATGGTAGATATTCCCTCAGATCTCTAAGTTCTAAGTACGAACTCAGACTTATGAGGATTTTAAGCAATAATGTAGGTTTACATTTTTTTAGGGCTTATTTCATTAAGTTTAATATTTAAGTGCGCCCCAGCTAATCTAAAACAATATTTATAAATAGTATTACTATACTATACTATACAGTACAGTCAGCATAAAAAGTAAATTATAATGGGACAATGTTCCCAATGATTTCCAATGACTGGAATTTTTGCAATCTTCTATATCAGACTTTAATTGAGAGGTCTAAAAACTCTTATCCATACATTATTTAAAGATGAAATAAGTATGATTAGAGCCAATTTTAAACGACTTCAAAATTCTGAAAAAAGTTATGAACTTCTGACGCTCTGACTGTTCTAAAAAAACCATTCCAATATAACAGTAATTCAATCTGATTTACGACACTACGAATCTCAAAGTTATGAATTTCTATCGCTGACTGTTAAAAAAAACCATTCAAATATAATAGTAATTCAATCTGAACACTACGAATCTCGTAGCACCGTAGCACCTCTACGAGTGAGATAACCACAATCTCAGAAAAACACGGACATTATCAATCCATCACATTATTATGACTAACTGTTATTTTACGAGCATCTAATGGCCCGATATGGGTGTTTTATTATTCCCTAATGGCTTATACCTGTCTTACAGAGTCTTTTCGACGATGCGTTATGACCACGCATTTGCGCCAATTTCGCATAATGGAGGTATCTTTATTGTCTTTGAATAGCGTATTAAAAGCCTATCAACATATCCTGTTTTGAAAGGGTAGTTGCTTTACTTACATTTAAGTATATGTTATACTACGACGCACATAATCATAAATAAATAATATTGGTAGACTGCCCACACAGCACTATCTAGCCCCAAACTAAGCACAGCTTGTTATATGGAAACTAGATAACAGATATAATACATATACTTTTTTTTGTAAATACATATTCATATTAAATAACACCCAGACAGAGAACAAACATCTATTTTCATCACACAAATGTTTGTTCTCGGTGGGAATCGAACCCACGGCCTACGGCACAGAAGGCAAAGTTACTACCAACTGAGCTGTGAAGGCTGTCAACGTCAAAAAAACATCAGCCTTGCTTTGCATTATCTTAAAACGTTTCAAAGTGATACATATAATTTTTACGAACATATTTCTTTACAATTAATTAGTTGAAATTGCATAAACACGGACTGGGGGCTTTTGAAAAGCAAAATAAAACTCATTCTGGCACCCCTTGTGCATTGACCAATCATAAATTGCCAACTCATGCGCCACACTCATCAGCCAATAGCAGCGCTTGCCTTCATTAAAAACAGGTGTAGTCATACTTTCAAACAAAATGGTGAACCCCGCCCTTAAATCTTGAAATAAGATTGTGACCATGCCGGCCATGGTTATTTTGATATGTTAGTGTGGCTACAGTCACAGCGATTGTTATATCGAACTCGGACACAAGTAACAATCCACATAGCTCTACTCAAAAAGCTCTACTTTTTGTGAAGGGCTCGTCTGGGGAAGTACTACCACCCCGCCTTTTTCTGCCGCCAAGCAGCGTTGCTGTGTTTCGGTTTGAAGAGTGTCGTTGCCGGTGAAATTACAGGTACACGAGGCTTTACATTGTACTTATGCCTCAAGTTTTAAGAGTATTAGAGCTCTTTGTGAAGGACTCGTCCAGGGGAAGTACTACGACCACGCCTTTTTCTGCTACCAAGCAGCGTTGCTGTGTTTCGGTTTGAAGAGTGCGGTTGCTGGTGTAATTACAGGTACATGAGGCTTAACATCTGTATGGCTCAAGTTTATGGACGCAGGGCAGTGCATCGTAGGGTACGTTCCTATCCTGCGTGACTGACGCGGCAATGCTTTATTATAGGTGATGGTTACCACTTAACATCAGGTGGGCCACCTGCTTGTTCCATCAACAAGTAGTATTAAAAAAAAAACGATTGCCAACAATTCTAATTTATAATTTTTATTACTGAAGGTTCGTAAATACTAGTGGGTATCGTATTATGTTCATAGGGACTATAAAATCTTAGAGCGCAGATTGAACTATTGAAACAATGTATCAGCTTCTCGTACGGTGTGTGTCACCTTTACAAAATGATTATTGTATAAATATGGTTCAAACCTTAAAATCTGACAACCCACGAGATACAAGGGAATATCTACCTTGGTGGGACGTACTCCTATTTTTATTTCATTAAAATTTTCCTTTTTTTTTCTTTTTAAATATTGTTTACCGTACTCGGGGTACGAAATTCGTTGACGTAATACCTACGCAGTAATACCAACCTACGCAGTATTTTGACCTACATTATTTGACCTCCTCGGGCCCCTTCTCTGAATCGAAGGTGCCTTTCTATTAACGAGATGCCGAGTTTAAATAACATTTTGAATGAATGTTCTCTAATTCTCCATGTATAAAATATTTTGTGGGGCTTTCAATATTCGCAAAACCTGAAGTTCGAATGAATACTAAAATTAATTTATTCCCGAATTAGATTAGGTTTGACTTGATATAAACTATAGAGGTCGGTAGTCAGACTATGAGTAGAAGAATAGAAGATTTTTTATTCGACACAAACACGGGTACAGCATCAGCATCACATAATAGGTAACAAGAAAAACAAGAAGATGAAAAAACTGTTCAACATAGTAGGTAGGTATATAGTACGGAGGTAGATAGGTACATATAATATGGAAAGAAACATTTAAAAACACAAAAAACAACAATGCAGGTTTCCTATACCTAAACCTATAGTAGGTACTATGGATGCCGACCAGTATTTTATGAGCCAAAATGGTCTCAACTCATTAAATGCTGCCCCGCCGCCACCAAGGCGACGACGACGCAGCGCTGTTATACCTTTTGTATGTTGTGCTTCGATGAATCAACCCAGGTGAACTGATTATCGTGGTTCGACTTTGGAGTCGAACTACGCGGTCTTAAAGTTTATTAGTTCGCCTGGTAAGATTCAAAAATCGAACTAAAAACTAAAATCTAAAAAAAAGTTTACGTAATCCGTTTGATCGAACCACGTGGCCAGAGCCAAAAAACAGCTTCACTTCTTTATACCCATGCACGGTAGATAACCTTGCAAGTGATTATTTGAGAATGGCAAAAAGGGGTAGTTAGAGGTAGGTACGAAATATTACATTAGGCACATACGCACATTTTGCAGTATTTTTTATTTCATACATTACAGGTTGCAAGTCTTCTTAGTAGTCCGCTGTTAGAAAACTAACTGGCTTCATCACGATATTTTCCTACCTTCCCATAATTTATTTAAAAAAAATATATTGCAACAAGTTCACGCATTCCTTAATTTGCATTCTGTGATTGCATCTAGTAGACAGTTCAGACATTTAAGTTTTTTGGTATTCGTGTATCATATAAATAATAATAATGTTTGAATTTGCCATAGGCTAATATCTTTAAAAAAAACACTTGCTGATTTAGGGCGTGACTGATGTTTTTATGGTAGCCTTTTGATCTCAAAGCTTCGGGTTTGAATCCGGCCGTGTAGGTACTGGATTTTTTATACGTGCGCTGCTCGTATATGTTGCATCAGCTTATTGACTAAATGACAAGTACTTTCTGTAAATTAAATAACTGAGCCTGAAGCCTTTTTTTTCTAGATAAAACATGAGCCATATGATGTTTAAAAAGGTTTAAAAAAAACTAACTAAGCTCCGTCAAAGGTGTGTCAAATACTTAAAGAAAGCTCATTATCCTGTCAGAACCTTATTTTACTGACAATGAAATATCAAAAACATTTCAGTCATATCCATCTCAAAAATATAAAACAAAATACAATTTATAAGCGTTCAATCTACACAAAATTTACTCGCAAAACTAATTTGAGACTTACCTAAGTTAGGTATTGAAATTACAGCGGAGCGAGGCTCGGATGAATCGTTTTAAAAATGTAAGCGTCGCTAAGGGATCTATAGCGACAAACTAGGCATATTTTACTAACTTATTTTTAAATAATATATTGCTGCGTCCACTTCGTATATACTTCGTATATATATATATATATATATATATATATATACTGCATATAACTTCCACTGAATTATGAAAAAAATAATCGGTATTGAATAAAATGTACTCTCTCTCTTGTCGTGTCACTAGTTTCTTTCGAAACAGTGTGGTGAAAGGATTCTAAGTGCGCACTTGACACATGTTATAGAACTTTTTAGGTTTTACGACATGCCGGTTTCCTCACGATGTTTTCCTTCACCTTTTGAGAGTACTGGCATTGTGCACATAATTTTTTGAAGAGAAAAACTCATTGGTGCACGACTGGTTTCGAACCCACGACCTTTGGATCGGAGGGCGGGGCCGCTACCACTAGGTCACCAGTGCACCAATAAAATTTACTAAAACTACCTTTTCAGTGGGTGCCTCTTTTCTTGGTATACATTTTGCGTACGCAAACTAGTAAAATAAATTTACTGGCAGGAAAAATTAATTGGGTCAAAATTTTATTTTTGCTGATCTCTATAATGTTATTTTGGCAAAACTTTGTTGTTTGTTGTATATTTCATAAAAATATTCAGTTTTTTTTTCAAAAATTATAAAATGTGAAAAATGAATGAGTGAATGACAAACTAGAAGTTGCTTACTGTTTGTCTGCGTGTAAGCATATTGTGTCATTCTGATGGGTGTGTAAAAAAGGCCCACAACCGGTCAAGTTTATTTCTTAATTTTTGAGTTGCTAAAAGCACACTTTTAACCAAGCATCCATAGCTAGACAAAAGTTTTATTTTACTCCTAACGCTTTTAAACAAACCTGAGTCTATACAGATATGTTTTATGTAATAAACAAGGTATAATAAGCATATAATTTATAAAACAAATGTTGAACCATTCCTGTAGGTACGTTTCAAAGAGGACCGGTAAAAGCTCTATAAAACAAACAAGTACTCCTCCGCCCCACGGTCACGGGCAGCTTGCAAAAATATCACAATCACGGTAGTTACCTACCTTTGTATATCGTACAGCACGTTGCAGTTGGTACACGGGACGTTTCAGAACGTTCAATAAAAACAGAAATGTGAAAAATAATGTTCTGATCAAAATGTTATTTTACTAAAAGAATATCGCAAATTATTGATGATTTGTGTGATTTTTTATGTGATCTAACTATAAGTAGAACTCATAACTCTGCTTATTGAGACATTCTGTATAAATTATGAAAGAATAATTGACTAATAAAATTGTAGCGACGACTTTTTATTATACTTTTTAAGGTAAACCTACCGACTGTAAAAGAAAAAAAAGGAACCTTCTTCGTTGTAGCACTTTGATGTATCTCTGAACATCCTCGAATAACCTTTACTCGGTATCGAGAGATCAGAGAGAATATCTACCGAGACTGGGGATCAAAGTCTTGAAGATGTTTCTATTTTTTTTTTCCTACCTCTTCAATCAAAGCACAAGAATACCACATGTTTGTAGAAGCAGCTTGGAAACTTTAACACGCCATATTACGTTTGGCGTAGCGATATAAGAAGTTCTACAGTAGGTAGATAGCTGGAAGCCTAATTTGCTTTTTCTGGAAATATTTCGGCTAATGCCAACATTCGCTTTCCGCATTGCGCTGTGCGTCGTATCCTTTTATTTTGCATGTACCCCACTGCAGACGCTATCGATTTTGTCTGTGTTAGGGGGACAGGCTGATAATCATATTATATTGTATTTTAAACATACCGAGCTAGGGTTCTTTATGGCGTATACGGAGTACTAGCCGTGCCAAACTGCGGAAGTGCACTTTCGCGCTTCGTAATAAAGCAGATATTTCTGTGGCATAGCGACATGGCTAGTTATGGGGCTATGGTAGAAAGTTCTGGTTTTGACCTTGAATTCCCCTCGCGAGCTTGATATTAAATCCCGGGGCTTGTAACCCTTTATTAGGGACGCTGGTGCTTGTTTTGGCTATCTGCTTTTAATTTTAAAGTGTATTTACGTATTTTTAATGTAAAACGTTTGAGAGATTGCTGTTAAAAGTAAAATACAGATTTTAGAATTTAAATGTCTAACTCGATACGCTCGCGAAAGTTTTTAAATCAATTTAGTTATTCAATTACACCTAAAGAAGTTTTTGAACGTCAAAATACAGTGCATTGCCCATTTAGCGAACTTTACTCTTGATAAAATAACAGTTTTTAAATAATTTATTATAGTTAATATATGGATAGGATCATGTGGGGCAAATGCAATGCAAATGCATTCAACCTGAAAGACCAAAAGACCAAAAAACCAAGGAAACGCCAGAAACAGCCTTCACAGCTTAGTTGGTAGTAGCTCTGCCTTCTGCGCCGTAGGCCATGGGTTCGATCCCCACCAAGAACAAGCATTTGTGTGATGAACATAGATGTTTGTTGTCGCTTTGGGTGTTATTATATATTATAAGTAAGTATTTACAAAAAATAAGTATTTTTGTATTATATTAGTTGTCTGGTTCCCATATTACAAGCTTTGGCGTAGTTAGGGGCTAGATAGTATTGTGTGCAAAGTCCACCAATATTTATTGATTTATTTAAAGTTAGAATTTCTTTTGAAATAACCTGTAATCTTAAAAATAACTTCTGTACAAAGTACAAGAGTCAATGGCCTAGGGGCTATACAGAATAGATGCGTCAACACTGTCAGTCTGCTGTAAATAACTTCTGCAGAATACATCCATCAGGCACTTGCTTGACAGACGTCTGTTCTTTTATTCAGAAGCTTAAAACTTTGGTATCTTTTACATGATGTATTGCTTTTGAATAGGATAATCTAATTGGGAGTTTTAGAATATTCAAGTATTTTTAAAGACGGTTTTTAAAGTCATACTTTTCTACGTATAATGATCTCTGAAATAAATTATGTGGAGTGTCTCTAAGTAGCGTTGCTGTGTTTCAGTTTGGAGGGTTTGAGTGATGAAATTACAGGCACATGAGGCTTAATATCTTTTATGCCTCAAGTTCATGGACGCTGGGCACGTACATATCATGCGTGACGAGACAATGCTTTGTTATAGGTGATGGTTACTACTTAAGGGGCTGACAACTATCAAACAACTTCTCGCTCGCACGTTTCGATATGTTGAAAGATATAAAATCACTAAACTCATTTTCGAAAAATCGCAATCAACCATTTTGTGTGCAATCACATTGCACACAGTTTAGTTAAAATTTCATTTTGATCGATACAAGTTTTCCTACTTTAAAGTTTGCTTATGTACGAAAACTAGTAAAGCTAACTTTTGAGTAAGAAAACATGTATCGATCAAAATGAAATTTTTACTAAACTGTGTGCAATGTGATTGCACACAAAATGGTTGATTGCGATTTTTCGAAAATGAGTTTAGTGATTTTATATCTTTCAACATGTCGACACGTGCGAGCGAGAGTCACATTAGCTCTTGTCTTCGCCTTAACGTCAAGTGGGCTATATTTTTGTACTGTCATTATTTGTATAAAAAACGCAAAACCTTTTCTCATAGAACTTCACTATCATATCTATTGATCTCTAATTATATAATGATGATAGCATTATTTAATAAAAAATAATTTCATTACTAAAGTTGAATTTAAAAAGTAAAAAGATTTTTAACCATTATATTTGGAAAACAAATAGTCATAACTACGCAAAAAACAACTTCAATAAACGAAAAACCAATTAAATACTTTTGCATATAAATAACTAAAAATGGTTTTTGACTGACTAGAAAAATCTGAAAAACATAGAAAAAAAGTAGACTATAAAAGTAAACTTTCAATAAATGATTAAATACTACGCTACTACTACAGTTACTCGTACTAGTAAACGCAACAGACTTAGGTACTTGTACAAACTATCTGTTTATTTATAAGACGATAAAAGCAACTACTAAGATAAAGCGATACCACCGTCATAAGCACTTAAGATCAGGCAAATGCAGAGAGCTGTTAAATAATAAAAGAATATCTGAAACTCGAAGCGCGATGTTTTCTAAGTCGCGCCACTGAGTGGCTTTTCAGTTGCGAATGCATATTGTATCATGTTGTTTTAAAATACAGAAATAAAATGAGTTGGAATTGTTTAATAAAACAAAACTACCATGCCAAGCGTAGTAGAGCTCTTTGTGAAGGGCTAGTCCGGGGAAGTACTATCGCAATGCCTATATCTGCCGCCAATCAGCGTTGCTGTGTTTTGGTTTGAAAGGTGTGGTTGTAGGTGAAATTACAGGTGCATGAGGCCTAGCATGTATATGCCGCAAGTTGATGTATGCAGGGCAGTGCACCGTAGGGCACGTTTCTATCGTGTGTAATTGCAAGGTTACATTTTTGATGGTGATGGTTACCACTTAACATCAAATGGGATATCTGCTTGTTCTATCAGCAAGTAGTATAATAAAAAATGATTCAAAGTTTTTACGAAATATACCTCTATGAAACAGTTGAGCTGTTGCAAACGATCTAAAGATTCAAATCTGTGCAAATCGAGAACATCCCCATTATTTTGTTACCACACTTTAATTTATCTAGACTGATTCTGTTGAATTTTTAGAAGAATGGTTTTATAAACTTGACTGATGGTCTATCTAATAAATATTTACGAATGTAAAGTCAGTAATTTTGAGGACCACACTTAATGATAGGATTAATTATATAAATATTTAGTGGTGTGCCTTCATAAATCAAAAAATAAAAGCACTTTCCAAGACCCAGTTTCATCATCATCATCTTCCTGCCCTTATCCCACGCTAAGTGGGGTCGGCGCAACAGGTTTTCTTCTTCCACTCTCCTCTATCATTCGTCATCTCAGTGCTCACTCCTTTCTTACTCATGTCATCTTTAACACAATCCATCCATCTTTTCTTTGGCCTGCCGCTCCTTCTAAAACCATCCACATCCATTTCCAACACTCTTCTCGTAATATGACTTTCTTCCCTCCTCGTGACATGCCCATACCACGCTAACCTATTGTTCCTCAACTTATCCATCACAGGCACTACTTTCAAACTTACCAAGATCCAGTTTATTACAAGTATACTGATTTTACAAGCTATCGATATTAGCATTATCCCTATAAACCATAGCATGCGTATTGGTTTTTTGGTGCTATTTATAACAATTATACAATATTTTTTGTGCATATTGCCAGTACTCTCAAACAGCGAAGGACATCGTGAGGATGTCTTGGAACCTAAAAAGTTCTAAAAAATATTTTTCAAGTGCTCGAAAGGAGGCTCTTTGGGATCACTTAAAATCCTTTCACCACACTGATTCGAAAGAAACTAGTGACACGATAAGAAAAAGAACAATTAATTATACTATGTTCTTTAAAGATACCTGTATAAAAAAATTCAACTCAAAATTCTCATGGATCAAAGTCGTGAAGCTGGTTCAGTTTGTTTCTCAATAGTCTTTCATCTTTGGCGTAAGCTGATGATTTCCATCAAATACATGAAGTGATCAATTATTTTTCATATGACGTCATGAGCGCAACTTTGCCACAAAGGCGTTAAATATTAAAAGAATATCTGAAAGTTGCAGCGCGCTTTAAGTAGCTGCTAAGGCGCTTGAGGCACTCATTGCCTTTAGTCTGAGGATGCATTTTGTATGAGCTCGTAAGAACGTTTTGGATTAACTTGCTTTAATTATAGCATGTGAAAGTACGAGCGTGTACGCGATTAGTAATTAGGAGTATGACGGGGGGTAGTTTGAGTTGGGTTGGGGTTAAAGAGAGAGCGGATTTTGGAATATCGTGTGTTTAAAACGTACAAAATCTACAATTTAACAAAAAAATAACAAAAAGTATTTGTTTGGAACAAGAAACAGAAATACAAGAACAGATTGAAAAAAAAATGTATCAAAGTAATATATCAGTTATCTGGTTCCATAGTATTCGTTTTGGTTTGTTTAGGACTACATGGCACTATGTGTGTTCCCCTATCTCTCATTATATAAGCCTTATCTAAATAAAAGCTAGCAGCCTACTCTAGTGATGCAGTTTTCAGGCCAAGGCCTCCATCAGTCTTACTTAAACTCTCTCTGAAGCACGAAAGCACTCAGATGGATATGTCCCAAGCGATCACACATCAAAGTATTAGTCAACCAGTGCGAATTATAATGGTGATATCTAAGACGGATTTTTTTTATATTTTGATTTAAGTATTTAACTGTTTTTTTATCGGTAAAAAAACAGGGTACTAAGAGATCTGAGATTTCAAACTCTGGTATCATACGCGGCCGAAGGCTTCTAGTTCTAGATATCTACCGTGGCTGAGAACTAACATCGTGTTTTTTTTTTGTATTGTTTAACTGATTTTCACACTCTTTTTGTTTCCATTTATTGCTTACACTACGGCCAAACCTTTACCTAAATCACTCGAGTGTAAGTCACAAACATGTGCTTAAGAAAGTTTGTTAATATTTAATGAGTTTCCTGAAAATGGCGTTGATTTGTAGGCGCTTTTGCTTTAATTTACATTTTAACGCGAACCGCTAATTCAATAATTTGATAACGTATGTGGTGGGGACATGTTCAGCTTACCATGAATAATGGCTGAAATGTATTATTAACTGTATGTTGCAAAGTCATACATTACCAGTTCCAAATTTGACAGCCTTCACCCACAACCTAAAACGCAGAAGGCAGAAACACTACCAAAAAAAAGAAACAACTTCACGATTTTTATCCCCTGGGGATAATAATCGGTAACACGGTAGATATCCCCTCAGATCTCTTACCAAGCACCAGCTAAAAATTGTTTGAGGGTGTCTAAAGGAGATAATCTATACCTCCAAATATTACATTTAGTACATTTTCAGTAGTCGAAATTCCATACGTGACAGGTTGCTAGCCTATCGCCGCTTTTAGAATACTATCTGGTACAAACCAATATTTGAGTTGAGAGGCCAGTTTTGAAAATAATAGTAGAACTCTTTCTAAAGGGCTCGTCCGGGGATATACTACCACCATGTTTTTTTCTGCTGCCAAGCAGTGTTGCTGTGTTTCGGTTCAAAAAGTGTGGTTGCCGGTGAAATTACACTCATGAAGCTTATCATCTGTATGCCTCAGATCGATGGACGCAGGGCAGTGCATCATAGGGCACATTCTTATCGTGCGTGACTTACGAGGCAACGCTTTGTTATAGGTGATGGTTACCACTTAACATCTGCCTGTTTCACCAGCTTGTTGTATATAAAAAAGTACTTTCAGGTAGCTAATACGTACCTTAGTTGTAGTTCAATAGCTTCTTTGAAGTGATCCCACGACACGTTCAAGGATGTGAGAGCGACAAAGATACACACAAGTTGACGCGTGAACAAAATTACATCCTGTATTGTATTGAGGTTTAAGGTACCATTTGTTCTCGACTCGATTTCTCCGTGACATTTTTATAACAAAACATTAAAAAAAGATAATTGTTTTATTTTACGATAAGAGATATTTATTGTTTGTTTATAATTATGTAAAAAGATGGCGGATTGTAATTTTCTGAGAAACCTCTTCAAATATGTAGTTAATTGAAAACTCCACACGTTGTAATTGCAATTAGGAATTAAATGATAATATAATAATCAGTTTTTTTTTTTAATTAATTTTCCATGATAATAAATTATATATTGTTTTTTAAAGGTTTTTCTCCTCTATTGTCTCAAAGAGCACTACCAACCCACTCCACATAACACAATGGTTAACTGGAAGAAAATGCTAATTAGCATTAAGTTCGTCTATATACTTTATTTATTTATGTGCAATAAATAATTTTCTTACCTTATCTTATCTTATCTAGATAATTTCACATGATACAGTTTAGTTTCTTCAATCTACCTCTATATTGTTAGCTCCACACAATCCATTATTACTTATACCACTTTCACAGAAAATGAAAGAAATACTAGATCCAAAAGCACACAGTACAAGTAGTAAAGTACACACGGTAGGTAGTAACATTTCCAACGTAAGTACCTACCAAATCTCGCAATAAGCTCTGAGACGCCCATATAGCCAGCGGCCACAAGTTTCCAATAAGTAATTAAAATCCGGAGATGTAGGAGATTACGTTCCGTCGCCGAGTATTTGCTCCATCCGCGCTGCTGAACTTCTTGGCCTTTATGATTTCCTGGTACTCTGTGGATATTGACAATATTAATGTGACTATTCGGAAATAACCAGTGGCCTCTGATTCTAGCTATGCTATTTAAAAAGAAAGAATAAAAAAACATTTATTTTGGACACAACACATAATCTCTAATACTATAAGAATCAAAGTCCTGACTGACTGACTGACTGACTGACTGACTGACTGACTGACTGACTGACTGACATATAGACAACGCACAGCCTAAACCGCTGGTCCTAGAGACTTGAAATTTGAGGAGTACATAGGTCTTATGGCGTAGAGGTGTACTAAGAAGGGATTTTTGGAAATTCAACCCCTAAGGGTGTAAAAAGGGATGAAAACGTTGGTATGAAAAATAGTATTCCTTGAACCTACAAACTTGAAACTTGAAGTAGATGTACTCCAAGGCTAAAAAATAGGAAAGACATTTATAGTTTTTTAAAACTACCCTTAATAAGTGTGCAAAGGGATGTAAAAGTTTGTATGGGAGTTTTTTGACCGCTGGTCTTAGAGACTTGAAATTTGAGGAGTACATAGGTCTTATGGCGTAGAGGTGTACTAAGAAGGATTTTTTGGAAATTCATCACCTAAGGGTGTAAAAAGGGTTGAAAACGTTGGTATGAAAAATAGTATTCCTTGAACCTACAAACTTGAAACTTGAAGTAGATGTACTCCAAGGCTAAAAAATAGGAAAGACATTTATAGTTTTTTAAAACTACCCTTAATAAGTGTGCAAAGGGATGTAAAAGTTTGTATGGGAGTTTTTTGACCGCTGGTCTTAGAGACTTGAAATTTGAGGAGTACATAGGTCTTATGGCGTAGAGGTGTACTAAGAAGGATTTTTTGGAAATTCATCACCTAAGGGTGTAAAAAGGGTTGAAAACGTTGGTATGAAAAATAGTATTCCTTGAACCTACAAACTTGAAACTTGAAGTAGATGTACTCCAAGGCTAAAAAATAGGAAAGACATTTATAGTTTTTTAAAACTACCCTTAATAAGTGTGCAAAGGGATGTAAAAGTTTGTATGGGAGTTTTTTGACCGCATGTCCTAGAGACTTGAAATTTGAGGAGTACATAGGTCTTATAGCGTAGAGATGTACTAAGAAGGATTTTTTGGAAATTTAACCACTAAGGGTGTAAGAAGGGTTGAAAACGTTGGTATGAAATATTGTATTCCTTGAACCTACAAACTTGAAACTTGAAGTACATGTAGGTACTCCAAGGCAAAAAAATAGGATAGGCATTTTTAGTTTTTTAAAACTACCTTTATTAAGCGTGCAAAGGGATGTCAAAGTTTGTATGGGAGTTTTGTAACGCGTGGCGCGATTGACTTAAAACTTATACTAAGAAATAAATAATTAAGAATGACACTTTTAATTTTTGATAGTTACCCCTTCAAAGGGTGCAAATTACTGTAAAATTTTGTATGGGAGATTTTTAACGCATAGTGCGATTGATTTCAAACTTGAAGTAAATATATAAAAAGACAGTATGATTTTAAAAAACACCCCCTAAAACGTTACCCTCCTTCGTTGCGCTCGAGTAAAAAGGATACAACGAGGCGTCAATGTTTGTAAGGGACATCCTAAAAACGGGAATCTTGAGTTGAGGGTATTTACCGTGCCTGGGGATCAAAGTCTTGAAGCTGTTTTGTTTCGTTTGTTTTTGGGGTAGAAACTAGGAAAAAATAAGTACATATTTTCCGTGTAAGGTTGTCTTTGTTGTATTTGTCATGTTTGTGCTAAGCTCAATACCTATACCTACCTACCTAATATAGGTAATGTACGCCTATAGGTATTTCTTATACCTATGTAGGTATTTAAAATCCTACCCTAATAATATACAACTCAATGCGAGAGTTACGATGTTTGGATGTTTGTGGCTCAATCACGGCCCACCACTTCAACGCGTGCGAAGCCGCGGGAAGCCACTAGTACACTTATATAGCACAAATTCGGTCGCAGTACGTTTTTACGTAGCATAGAAAAATATCAATATCTGCAAAGTTATGATATCCTTATGGCCCCAGGTCATACAGCTCAAAGAACTGACAACCGCTGGGGAATAAAGGATCTCGAATGTTAACCATAAACTGGAAGACAAAGCCTCGGCGGCCTTCTTACCTGATGGACCAACGACATGTGAGGATCGCGGGCAGTCAGTGGATGGAGAGGGCTCAGAATCGTTCTTCCTCAAAATGTACGGAATGGACTTCTACCGGTGATGGTAATAATGATGATTATCGTTCAGATTGAAATATTTATTTCAATATTAGAAGAGATGAACAAGCTTAGCATTTTTTTTATTTTTTTTGTATTTTTTTTTGTATTGTTATATATTATATATTATTATTCTGTCAAGTAATACGTAGGTGCCATTAGTTTAAAAAAAACTGTTTTATATCTATTTTTTAGTGTGTGTTGCAAATAAAATTAATTCTATTCTATTCTATTCTATTTAAAAGAATTCACTTTCTACAATACGTGTATTTCAATACTAAATTGTGTTCTAGTAAAATGAAGCCATTTACAGCTCTCCCACGTCGTAATTTCAGTTTACTTCAACGGTTTCAAAAATTTGCATAGATGTTCGTTCATCACTTGATTTATAATAATCTTTTACATTCCAAAATAAAACTTCCACGGTTCCAAGAACTTAAAGTCGCATAAACAAAGATAAAGTTAAATCTGGCGATCCTGAAAATGCAAATAAGGATGAACGTGAAGAAGGATTACATGATACAATCGGAAAATAAAGGGTGTACCAAAAATATTTATAATAACAAAAAATGTGTAAGTAAACATGCTTTTTCATCTTTTAGGTCGTCGGCGTGAGGGGAGAATTTTGAGTTATAGAGTGAGAATAAAAAGTTAAATGCAAAATGTAGGCTTAACCTGCACCTAATCATCGTCTCAACCAATTTAGCCTCTTTCTTCTTTCACAGGAAATAATTTTTTTTGGAATAGTGGTTAAGTATACAAACTTTTTCGAAGGAAGGAAGTATTTTTTTCGTAGACCACTAGTCCTTTCTGTAAAAAGTCTAGTTTTATAAAAAGTAGAAAGTTGAAACTCGAGCAATTTATTTTGTATTTTTTATAGACAAGCTTCTTATTGAAAAATAAGGTTTTAGTTGTACACCCGGTACATGAAATGTTATTTAAGAGCCCTTGTTTATTTGTGCCTCTGTTCGTAGCATTTTTATGAAGAATCGTGTAAATAGACGGGCACAAACATTAATCTGTTTTATAACGGAGAAGATGTAAAGGGACCTCAGTAAATATTATCTTAGGGGACAACTCGGGACCTCAAGCCACCAATTAGAGCGTGGTATGATTTTTTAAGTAAACTTAATTTACTTGATTGTGGCTGTTTGGGGAATGTGTTTTTTGTTTTTGCTCAATGAAATAATATTTGAACATGTTTTATTGAAAAGATTTATTGCGGCTTGGTTTTTGAGTCACACTACCAGGGTTTGAAGTGTACAGCTTCTTCTTTATTGGATTTATAAGGATTTTTTTTTATAATTGAACATCACATCTTATTTTTTTGTGAGTATATACTTATTTACAAAGAAAATTACAATTAATACATATATTTACAAAATGTAGAAAATACACAAGTAACAATTAAGCGTACTTTACTTTTATTTTCTTTTAAAAATCCACAGTTATTATCTTTCAGTTTTTTATCAAGCCGATGGGGTTTTTTAATCCATAGTAAATACTTAAATCCTGTAGAATAAAAATAAATAAGCTCGCAACTAATTACCAAGCGTTCAGTACACTTGCGCGTCCATTTAGATTGTTTAGTACCAATATTCCTTCAGGAAGGTCTAAGTAATCTAAATGCGATGCAATTTGTACCTATACTTTCACCAATAACATTAGTTTTTTTTTAACATGTTACCAGTGGAGGAAAAATTAAATGTATACAGCTTATTTTTTGCTATGAATTGAGTTGCTTTCGGTAGACAACCTTTCCCAGCGAACGCGGTATTGTAATCGGTTTTCAGTTTACATTTAATCTTGTTATTCCAAATATTGTTTACATTCTGCTTACACAGCAGAATAACTCATCTACCCCTTGCACGGTACGTTTCTCCAACAATTCAATTACAAAGTCGTTAAACAATCGATGCGTTACGTTATTAAATTCTGTTTTAGTTTAAAATGTGGTTCCGTAACTATAATTTACTGCGAGCGAGCTGATTTATTGGTGTCTTCTTAAGGGGTTAAATCGAGGTGATTTCGCATTTTGTGAATGAACCCCATCTTGGTATATAGGGTGATGCATGAAGATGATCTTTTTATCACAATTTATTATACTTCAGGGTAGTTATGTTAGAAATGTATAATGCAAAGTTATATTTGCACAATCGCTTTTATTATGACACTAATTATAATAAATGCGAAAATGAGTGAGTGTATGAATGAATGAAAATTCTTTATTGCTCACCTTACTAACTAACAAAATAGGACAAATCATAACAATTACAGAAAAACAAAATGTACAATGGGCGGTCTTATGGCTAAAAAGCGATCTCTTCCAGACAACCTTTGGATGGAGAGGAGCCTAGAATAAGTTTTTTTTATTCAACTAGCTGATGGAACAAGCAGCAGTCCCACCTGATGCTAAGTGGTAACCATCACCTATAACAAAGCATTGCTTTGGTCACGCACGATAGGAAAGTGCCCTACGATGCACTGCCCTGCGTCCATCAACTTGAGGCATACAGATGTTAAGCCTCATGTGCATGTAATTACACCGGCAACCACACTCTTCAAACCGAAACACAGCGTTGCTGCTTGGGGGCAGAAAAAGGCGTGGTGGTAGTACTTCCCCGGACGAGCCCTTCACAAAGAGCTCTACTACTCTTAATTTAAAATATCAAGGGTACTTATGATAAAAACATAAAAACATTCGATATAACAAACAATAACAAAAAAAAAAAGTAAGCCTACCTATAAACTATACTTATATCGCACCTATAGAATAGAAGTACATGTACATGTTTGCTTACACTTATTTCTGTAACGGCTGATTGAATTTTGATGAAACATGGAATATGCTGAATCTGGAAGTTCGTGACCTGGAATACCTTAGGATTTTTATCCGGATAGGTACTACGGCGGACGGATGTTAAAAAATATTTAAAACAGAACTTAAACAAGGTTTTCCAATACTTGTGGTTAAAACTTCAGGGGGCTAAAGTACCCCACAATATGAATAACTTTTTCTAAGGAACCAACACTGTGAACGCGAAAAAAAACAAAAAAAACAACATTGATGGGTAGGTACTTTAGCCCCCTGAAGTTTTGAACACAAGTATTGGAACCTTATAACCACACAGTACAGTGCTTTTCCATTAGTTTTAGTTTTAATTTTTTATTTTATTTTTTGTGTTATATGTATTTTTTTTTTTTTCTTTTTGCGCTGTACCTATTACCCACCTAATTTAGCGTATATTTTTCTTTTTGGGTTAATAAATAAGTTTTCTTTCTTTGTATAAATAACTTGGTTTGGTTGGTGTATTAATTACGGTACTGGCTTTTGGTAGAAAAAAATCACCAAAAAGAATTGTAATTTTCGGGTGTGAAAATCCCTGCGGTCAAATCCACTCGCACTTAAAATAATATCAACCTGTGATATTCTATGAAGATTAGAAAGTAGGAATTTATATTCATTCAGAGGATTATTAATTTTGAATTATGAACTTGAATTTATCATTAGTACCATAGTTTTTGCAATTCAGCTAGTTTGATTAGCGTATAAAGAATTTTATATTAAAATTAAATCACATTTTAAAAGAAGGGTATTTAAATTATCTGCATATATAGATAGATAGATAACTCTTTATTGTTCACCACACAGAAACATAGTAAGAAATTAAGAGTAGTAAAGCTCTTTGAGAAGGGCTCGTTCGGGGAAATAGTACCACCACGCCTTTTTCTGCCACCAAGCAGCGCTGCTGTGTTTCGGTTTGAAGAGTGTGGTTGCCGGTGTAATCACAGGCGCATGAGGCTTAACATCTGTATGCTTCAAGTTGATGGACGCAGAGCAGAGCATCGTAGGGCACGTTCCTATCGTGCGTGACTTACGAGGCAATGCTTTGTTATAGGTGATGGTTACCACTTAACATCAGGTGGGCCATCTGCTTGTTCCATCAGCTAGTTGTATAACGTTTTTTATGAAATATTTCAAATTTTATCACCAAAGACAATAGCTGTGATAAATGAAAGCACTAGAATGTGTAATAAATTAGATTTATGTTATGATAACACCTTTATCGTTTGAAATATTAGAAAAGTAGCCTCTATATTATTTAGCCAAATAAGCTTCAGCTTAGATTGTTTGGAATAAAAATATGTAAAAGTTTTGGGTCTAATATTATAATAAGCCGTGTTTCATCGTATTTAGATTAATTCTGTGCCTCCTGTGACCAGTGATACAACTGAAAAATCATAACTTTACAGGAGAGCAAAAATAAGATTTATAAAATTCTACTTCGTGTACTAAGTGGGTTAGGTTACATTTAAGTACCTTCTTCTGTAGATAAAAACATTCACGTTCATTGTGTATTTAAATTTTTGTGGTAAATAACATAGTTTCGAAGTAATTTATGAAAAATCTAACAGTAGTACCTTTTTTTATTTCTAATATGTCTAAAATTACGTGATAAAGGATACAAGTACAGTTAAATCATGTTGCACCTATAAGTTGTCTTAGTGTAAACTGATATACAAGAAGTAAAATAATCGAATAACTCCTAAGAATAATGTTCAAAACACAATGTTGCTCAAACAAATTATAGAAATACTACTCTAAAGATTCAACTTTTTCGTTGAGTTGTACCCTAATAAAACTTTGAAAACCTAATAAAACCCTTCATAAAAATCGGTTCAAAGTGATATAACTCTAAATATATTAATATTCACGATGAGTATACTGCAAAATAAAACGTGAAAATTAATATAATCGCTCTTATACCACGAGACACGAAAAAAAATGTCCGGAGCAATTACCTAAAGGGGCTACAACTTGATATATATCTAAATTCACGACATATTTGCCAAAATCCTGTCAGTTATATCACTTAGCACCAAATTATCTCCGAAACTATAGCAGATAGAAGAACATGAGTTAGACCAAAAATCGTATTTTTTTTCTTATAATTTCTATGTAAAAATCCCAAAAAGGGTACAACTCAAGTTAAATCATCTTTCACAGGAGGCACAGAATTCTGAAAAAAATAATTAATTTAGGATAGAAATTTTGACAGACTTTTCAAATATTTTCATGAATAAGGTAAACGGCCTTATTTTCTTTGAAACTTCTCATCGTTAAGACGTCCACAAAAATCCACAGCAAACTTGAAACATCCACTTTAAGCTCCGTACTGCCTTGGTCTTCCAGAATACAACAAACGTCATAAAACGCACACGTTATTCTTAAACCTTCTAATATAATTATGTTTCCTGTTAGGTCCCGAATGGGCTATAGCCGGTGGGATAAGGAATAACTCCTTTTAACCGCTTTTAACTCACGTAAGGAATAATGTGCGTGCTACATTGCGTTTTTTATTTCAAAGACCAAGGCTTTATGGAGCTTAAAGCTGATTTTACAAACATCAGCTTTAAGCTTCAGAACAATCAGATGAGCCATCGGATTGTACCATCACGTTGGCATTCTTTGTCGTTTCACACCATAAACTATTCCTTATTTTACGTTTAAGGGGCTGACAACTATCAAACAACTTCTCGCTCGCACGTTTCGACATGTTGAAAGATATAAAATCACTAAACTCATTTTCAAAAAATCACAATCCACCATTTTGTGTGCAATAACATTGCACACAGTTTAGTGAAAATTTCATTTTGATCGATACATGTTTTCCTACTTAAAAGTTTGACTATGTACGAAAACTAGTAAAGCAAACTTTTGAGTAGAAAAACATTTATCGATCAAAATGATTTTTTTACTAAACTGTGTGCAATGTGATTGCACACAAGATGGTTGATTGCGATTTTTCGAAAATGTGTTTAGTGATTTTATATCTTTCAACATGTCGAAACGTGCGAGCGAGAGTCACATTAGCTCTTGTCTTTGCCTTAACAAATAATCCAAAATGAAATGTGTGACGAGCAGGCTCAATTTTTTTATACAGCTTACTGATGGAACAAGCAGATGGCCGACCTGCTGTTAAGTGGTAACCATCACCTATAACAAAGCAATGCCTCGTAAGTCACGCACGATAGGAACGTGCCCTACGATGCACTGCCCTGCGTCCATCAACTTGAGGCATACAGATGTTAAGCCTCATGTGCCCGTTATTACACCGGCAACCACACTCTTCGAACCGAAGCACATCAACGCTGCTTGGCGGCAAAAAAAGGCGTGGTGGTAGTACTTCCCCGGACGAGCCCATTACGAAGAGCTCTACTACTCTTAAAACCCTACATCTTCTACCCTTTGTATAAAAATACCTCTTACTTATGAGTATCTTTATAATTTAGTGATAAAGTATTTGCTACTCAGCTGTCGCATAAACCCGTTATATGACAACTACCACTTTTCGGAAAACCAGGCATTAAGATACCATTCGGCTATTTAAATTACAAGCGGTCTGCGAAGCTTACAGGGACTTTGGTACTGTAGCTAATTGCACTTGTTGGAGTTAGCGAGCTCCCAACAAGATCAGCTAAATCCGGGAATGAGAGCTAAAAGATTTATATTGCAGATAAGACGAACTAAGCCGGTTCGGGAAATTAAGACGATTGCTGAATGTTCGCGCATTACGAACGGTAAATGGTTGAGATTGGGATTGCGATAAGAGAATTTAGAGGTGGATAAGATTTGAATAGAAGTTACGAGCAGTTACGAGTATGTCCATACTAACTGCAATAAACATAACTCCTTGTAGTCAAATCTTATATTAACTCGTGCATAATAAAAAAATTGAAAGCATCTCTTGCGCGCGATTATAAAAGTTTATGTACGTTTACTTTGTGATATAAAAAGTGTCTTATATTTGGTTTCATTTTCTTCTTGTCGTGTCACTAGTTCTTTTTAAACAGTGTGGTGAAAGGATTTGGCTTAGTTATCCTACTTCCTACTAAGATTATAAACGCGAAAGTTTGTAAGTATGGATGGATGGATGGATGTTTGTTACTCTTTCACGTAAAAACTACTGAATGGATTTTTTAATTTTTTTCTTTTAATGAAACTTTACAATAATTTAGCTTATACATCAGAATAACACATAGGCTACAATTTATAAAGATATTGTGTGACTAATCCTGCGCAGACGAAGTCGCGGGCACCAGCTTTTATACTATAACTTTGTCAACTAGGAACATAAAATTAAAGTTTGAAACGGTGAGAAAAATAATTAACGAAAAATCTTTATAACAGTGAGATGATAAATAATTGAAAATCATGCTATGAATATTTATGTTTCGGAGCGTGACCTAACTCAAATTCGGCCTCAAATGTTCTACAGTTCACAAAATATTTTGCGAAACCTCATATGTATTTTATTTGAAAAGCAATTTTGGTTTATTTATTGAAAGATTCTAGAAGCACTAGACTGTTGATAACGAAATGTTTTCATTAGGCTTCTATTTATAAGCAGTGTGTAAAATAAATCTAGAACCTCTAAGTAAGCTGAGTGCTATAAAAATATAGAAATAATATGTTCAAATATTTAAAGCCATTCTAACGTCACATTCATATAAATCTACTTTTTTGTAAATACGTTTTCTGTCATATTTGACATTATCTGTCATATTTGACGTTTGAGACTAGAAAATAATAATGTAGGAAATCAATATTGAGTAATAATAAGGAATTAGGAACTACTACACCACAGGTGATCCACAAGGAATAAAATCGGTGCTCTACGAGGAATAGCTTGCTGCTAAACAAGTAGATAGCCCACCTGATATTAAGCGATAATCAACAATGCATTGCCTTTCAGGTCACGCACGGTTCATCAATTTGAGGTATACAGGATTTAAGCCTCGTATGCCTATATTAAATTACAGGTCACCACTTGGCACAGTTCGGCATCTCATATGAAAGGTATGCCTTCAAGTTGAATCACAGTAACGTTTATTGGTGACTGAAACAGGCGTGGTCAAATTGAAATAAAAAAATCAAATTGTAGACCAACAGAATTCCTACTCAATCAAGCCCTAACTTATCACACTAAACCGATTGGGATGAAATTTGGAACAAATATAGATCGTAATTTAGATCGTAAATATAGAAAACATGAACGAACCCAATACAGTGAAAATACCTGAAATACTTATAAACTAAAAAAAAATGGCTTCACGTGTTCGATGCCCAGGCACGGTAGGCATCCCTTCAGATCTCTTAGTACCAATTACGTGTTGTTAGAAATCGAGAGCGGCTGCTAGTAATATACATACATATAAAGGTCTATAAAATTGTGTGTGACGTCGACCCTAAAATCGATTTATTTCGCTGCATCACAACATAGCTAGCGTCATTTTAGTGTCGGAGCATCGTCTCCCTTCGTTAGAATAGAGTGAAACCACTAAAGCGCGACACTGATTCGATTTCACGTTGAGCGCTCCGTATCTCCAGAATAAACTACGCAATGTATTCTACAAACAGTAGAGTAACTAAATCATTTTAACTGATCATGGAAATCAAAGGAATCTTCTAACAATAGTACTTTAACAGATCATAATCATTTATCGAGTAGGAGCAATAAAATATTCCTACACTAAAGATTGTGTGGGCTCAAAATCGTTCTTACTAGAAATTTATAGGGAAAACCTATGTCCAGCTGTTGACTCCTTCAGGCTGATGCTTATAATGAAGAACAAAAATGTAATTTACAACAAAACAAGACATAAACTTGAATAAATGGCTTCTATTCCTAAGATTAAGTTTGGCATCTCATAATTTGTCGGGATTATCATTATTCTGTCTTCCTCAGAGTGCTTCTGTGTCTCCGAGAAAACCTCAAGCTATCGATTCCAGCTAAAGTCTCAGGTGACTTAAGGACTCCGTCACCAGTAGAGTTATTCAAGAGCAAAACATACCGAGTGCCTCTTCTGCTGGTAAAGCTCTTAACTGCGCCCAGTATCTTCGTAAATCTTAGTCTGTGATGTGATTTACGCTAATTTCATTTTGCTAAGGCGTTTTCACGTGGTGTTAGGCTGAGCTCAGCCTTAATTACACTGAGATTTGAGTCTGCGGTTTGAACTGACTGGCTCTTCATTTCGGGCTTCGAATTACGGTTTCTTGTTAAGCGGCAAACGTCATGATGGTAAAGGTGTGATAAAAAATGTCAGCGTCAGGTCAAAAATCGTTGACACTTTGCCCCTCAATGTAAACTTTGAACGGTATAAAAAATATTTTACTGCAGAAAACAACGCCTAATAAAACAAATTACTATCGTGGATCAGCACTATATAAAACAACTATTTGTGTAAAAATCTTAACGCTAACGGCATTACTACTAAAAATCTAACGATAAGCATATTAAACTATTGCCATCTCTTACCAATGCGTAATGGCAAACAGAGACAGCGCTAATTTTAAGCATTATTATATTTAAACACCATTTTATAGTATGAGGGAAAATTAGTAAATGCTTTTTTTATTATAACTTGACCATTCTTTGGCTGACAATCACAAGTCAGGTAGTGGTGAGTGACGATAGAATAGATTAGAAGATAACTTTTCACTGTTGATTAAAAAACGTACATCAATCATCGTTTGTAGTGGTCAGGAAAAACAGACGATGGTGATGCGGTCCACCACCCTTGATGAAATCTCTACCTCTTTGCTTATAAATTTATAATTTTATGAAATCGAAGTAGGTGCCTACCTCATATTTACGCCACGAAAGTTACGGTCACCTCTTTTAAGGAAAGGCTTGTCTTGATAAGATTTCGTTTAGAATAAGGCGACTATTTGTGTTGCATTCAATCTTTTTTAGCTTGGTCAGCTTTGATACCTTAATTTGAAATTAAATTCTGGATTCAATGACATCCTTAATAGCTGGCGGTAAATTCACCTATGGTCGCTTTAAACTCTCGCTGCAAACTCGGTCAGTGCTCAACCTATAGTCGCGTTAAACTCCCGCTGCAAACTCGGTCATAAATCATCTTAACACACGCTTAAACAAAAGGATCGTCCGTTCTCCTAAGTGCGAGATAGAGAGAGAGAGAGAGAGAGAGCAGTATTGCTGTCTCGTTCCGATAGCTTATGATCGAGCCTACAGCGAGAGTTTAAAGCGACTATAGTTTATAAGACTTTCAAAGTGATCCTTGTGATTGTACTGAATAAAACCGTTTTTGTATTGATTTAACAGAAATACTATGATCAAACCCAAACCATATACTACCATAAATCCATACATTTATTAACGGTTTATTACAAATTAATTTAAGTTATTAAGTTGTTAAGTAAACAAGAATACCGCCCACTCTGTAACTTATAGTTGCTTAAACAAAATAATAAAAAACTTCTAAAAACTGAACTGCACAAAAATATGCACTTTTTTCTCACGATAGGCAAACGCTACTTAAAGATACATTTTCCATGTTGCTAATATGACATTTTATTTTCTCTGCTTGATACATACAATGTTATGAATGACTGTTGTCGATTCCAACCAAACAGTAAAAGTGCTTAAAAATACAACGCAAAAAACCGCACAATTTGACTTCACAAAACTCACAGTGACATGACGCTGAAAAACGATGCAAACAAAATAAAAAGTATTTACTCATATGATTCAACATGCCGTCAACGAGTTCGCTATAACTATTTGAATTCAACTTTAAAAAGCAGGTACAATACAAATTCATTTATTTATGTCACCGATAAACAAAATAAATATACAAGAATGGACATGAAAAGTAACAATGACATAAAAATTGGCTGCCGCTTAGAATGAGCTACAGTAAAGCTATAGTAGCTGCTGGTATATGAATATACATATATATCTATAGTAGCTACTTTACTCTACTATTAATACGCTATACTATAGCTCTGGTTTTTCTGTCACACCAATGATTTAAACTTACAACCTTGTCAGATGTGGTTACACTAAGAAACTCAACGCACAGTTTGTATAAAAATGGACCTGCTAAGTTATAAATGATTCTAAACATATCATAAAATATTCTTGAATATTCTCTTAGACGTCCTCTAGAAGTCTAGAATATAATATGTACTTATGTAATATACATATAATGAAATAATAAATAATATATAATATAATATTCTGTTCCAAAGGTCAAACCTGCTCAAATAATCTGTTATGTTATAATCATAGACGTATACGATAGGTATTTATCGCTAACCAGAAATAGCTGACAAATTTAATCAACATTTTCATCAAAATTGTGTAGCTATGGTACACTGCATAAATTATGTACCTACCATGTACGGTGCCAATGACTTCTTTCAATAGACGCTGTAAATATTAACATTGGTCTCTTTGATCTCGACGTTCATTTTGAACGTGTGCTCTTAATTAAGTTCAAACAAGACGTGCTAATCGAACTGAACTAAGAATGTCGCAGTTTTAGGTAAATATTGTATTGTATGTATTGTAGATTATACTCTGTTTGATGTTTATTTTATCTTAGGGGATTGAAAATTTTGTAAATACTTACAGACTGGCGCTTGCACTTCCTAATTTTCAAAGATCCGACTGTAACTTATATTACACGCTTAAGGAAAGTAATGACAGAATCTATCGGGCGGGTATTCCGCAAATATAATGAAAACGACTGTTTTTTTGTTTTTTTACTTGCTGATATAACCAGTAGACCTGATGTTTAGTGGCAACCAACACCTATAACATTATTATTATATATGAATTCTATACTTTGACTGCAACATGAAACTGAAGACATATTACCTGGGAGCTTATTGACATTAAGGGCTTAGGTAAATTAGATAAACTCACTTCGAAGCAGACGTGGGATCAACTAACTACGAGTAAATACCTATTAGTTGAGACTTGAGACTGTATGTGCTTTGAAGTTTCGATGCGTTTCAACGTCTATTCGAAATTTCTTCTTCTAGTATTTCGAATTGTTTATATTTCCATCAAAGGGTTGTCCTTGAATTTGTTTTACGGTTCGTGAACTTTTATTCATCAGAGGATTATTACTTCTTCTTATTTTTGTCGTGTCACTAGTTTCTTTCGAAACAGTGTGGTGAAAAGTTTTTTTTTATTTAAAGCATTTAACTAATATTTTTACTTTTATTTTCAAGCTCAAAAAAATAACGTTTATCTGAAAGACATCGAGTTTAGCGCTAATACTGACATTATACCATATACCATTTTTTATATACCACTTTATTCACCGTCTTAAGATACATATCAATAATTTCATTTAAAGAGGATACTTTCGCTCCATCGTTCATTAATTCCATTGATAAGAAAATTCTTAGCAAGATTTTTTAAGCAATTTAGATTATCGCCAGACAGAAAACAATGCATCGAATAAAAACCTGTTAAAGCAGGTACAGGTGTCGGTCCCTTTGGTAATACTACCAATCAGCATTTACTGAAGGCAAGCTCTAAATCGAAATAGAAGATAGTACGTTTCGCTTTTCAAAGCACTATTCTATAGTACCTATTAATATTCTGTGGTGCTATAGAGAAAAATACATGAGGATTGTAAGAACAGCTGAGTTTGCGAGATTATAAGTGAGATTTGAAATAAATTTGGAGAATGAATAGAACATTGTTATCATGAATAGAATTCTGCATTATAACTTATATTTCATACAGTGTAAAATTTACATAGAAAAATTTAATACGGTGAAATTACAGGTACATGAGGCTTTGTATCTGTTTGCCTCAAGTTGGTGGCCGCAGGGCAGTGCATCGTAGGGCACGTTCCTTTCGTGTGTGTCTTACGAGGCAATACTTATAGGTGATTGTTAACACTTAACATCAAGTGGGCCATTTGCTTGATCCATTAGCATGTCGAAAAAAAACATTGTATTTACCTATTCATGCGTAGGTATAGTCACAAATTGCATGTTAGAAAAATATTACAACAATGTTTTATAACGTATTCGGGTAACATAAGTTAACAGTATTATCTATTAAGCACTAAATTCAAGAGATAGCGTACACCTATCACAATTAATTTTACAACCACAAAGCTAAGCTTAGTTTACCAATTTCAAACTCAAATATAATTTGTCACAATACAATAGTCTGTAACATATTATTCTACGAATATTATTTAATTGAAAAGCTAAAGATTCACGCATGACAGACAAACCATTTGAAATAATTCTCTTGACAATGCTGTTTTCTAATAATTGATTTTTTTTAAGTTACCCAGCTTACTCCAACTTGGAAAATATAAAATATTTGTAAAGAAAACTAGGTACAAGCCCTCATCGATATCATCGGTGAAGGAAAACATCGTGAGGAAACCAGCATGTCATAGAACCTAAAAAGTGCTCGAAAGGATCCTCTTGAGGCGCACACAAAATCCTTTCACCACACTGTTACGAAACTAGTGACACGATAAGAAGAAGATCGTCATCATCAACCGGAAATCGGCTTACGAGGCAATGTTATAGGTATATTAACTTTACGATGGCCTAGATCCGCCGACCGTGCTGTATCAGTTAAGCCTGCAGTTTGTTCTAAGTAAACCAGCTGGCGGTCATTTTTTAGGGTTCCGTACCCAAAGGGTAAAACGGGACCCTATTACTAAGACTCCGCTGTCGGTCCGTCTGTCTGTCTGTCTGTCACCAGGCTGTATCTCATGAACCGTGATAATAAGACAGTTAAAATTTTCACAGATGATTTATTTCTGTTGCCGTTATAACAACAAATACAAAAAAATAGAATATAATAAAATAAAATATTTAAGGGGGCTCCAATACAACAAACGTGTTTTTTTTGCCGCATTTATAGATAATGGTACGGAACCCTTCGTGCGCGAGTCCGACTCGCACTTGGCCGGTTTTTTTTTAACTTTAGGTCATACGTTTGTCCGCAATCTCACCTGATGCTAAGTGATGTAGTAGTCGACGATGTAGACCGCTTATCTAAAAGACACCTATTCAATCTCTTGAAAACTTCTAAATTATTATCATATTGCTATATAATCCTACGCTGAGTCTTCCTATTGTACTATAAACATTATATTAGAATAGTATTTTTTAAACTTCCGCGATCATAACACATATTGAAGTATTGCACGGGTATATAACGCGTTTTAGCTTTATTATTTTCGACGGGCAGTCTGCCCGCGACCTACGACCACGTCTATTGCAACATAGCCGAAGCGTCGGGAAAATAATAAAGGTAAAACGCGATAAATACACGTGTAATACTTCAATATTATATTATAAGATACCTATTCAATCTTCTCTTGAAAACTTCCAAATTATAATTATATTGCTACTTATACCTTCGCCGTGAGTCTTCCACAAACTATACATACTATCTTTCACCTACATATGTCTACCAAATGCGTAATTACAAGTCTCTAAGCCGGCACGATAAGATTCTCGCCAATTACCTTAATCGGATCAAGTTTGAGCGGTGACGTCACTACGCAACAACCACTAAACTAATCCTCCTGTACATAATTGCCCTCGTTTTCCGCTGAACGTACCGACGACGTCGTAACTATAATGGCCCTTAAAACAAGGCGGAAGTGTATGAAACAGGTAAACAGTGTTGGTTTTTCCAAAGAGGTTCTTACTTTTATTTACGATTTGGTCTTCTTTCCGTCGTGTCACTAGTTCTTTTGAAACAGAGTGGTGAAATAATTTTATCTTAAGGTTCAGCTACCACAAGGCCACCAGTGCTATCAACTAAATGAATCGCCTCACTTAATTCTATTGGCACCACACTGGCGCTTCAATATTGTATTACATTGTAACAAGAATCATACAAAAGAACGGTAGGAACCAAGCCGTAAGTTTGTTGCTTGTTCTTCTAGGCTTTGGTCGCGTAGAACTGGCACCTAGAGTCACCTAGCTTTAAGACGTTTCAAAGTGATCCTTGTGATTTTATTGAATAAATACCTTTTGACTTTGACTTTGAATGCCGTTTGACGATGACTTCGATTTTTCTAGCAGTTTCCGGCAAGAAGAAGTTGAAGAATGACTTTGAATATTTGGTATTCAACGCCTCGAAACCACAAAGCCGCAAGCAGTTGCTAGTTAATTATAAAATACCCAATTAAATCCCTGAGTTTGTAAAACCTAAAGTTATAATCACGGCTGAATTTAAAAGCGAAACTGCAGATTTTGCCTACACTAATATTTAATCCCAATCCAATAATGAGATTCAAACTTAGAGTAAATTAAACATTCAAATGGCTGCCGCTGTGTCCCAGAGAATATAATTTTACGTTATTGTGAAATTGTGAACCTTTTCTTGATCATTTTAAGCCTGGACGCGAAAAAAATTTGTATTTACTCTGTTTTGTATAATAATTATAAGACATCGATACCTCTGACTACCTTAAACCTCCTGGAAGAATATTAAGTTAGTAAGGTATTATGAGATCTGATGGGATTTCTACCGTGCCTGGGGATCAAAGTCGTAAATCTTTTTTTTTTTTTGAAAACAACTTGTTTATGGCACAAACAAATGGCCCACCTGATATGAAGTGGTAACCATCACATATAACAATGCATTACTTCATAAGTCACGCACGAAAGGAACGTGCCCTACGATGCACTGCCCTGCGTCAATCAACTTGAGGCATACAGATGTTAAGCCTCGTGTGCCTGTAATTACACCGGCAACCACACTCTTCAAACCGAAACACAGCAACGCTGCTTGGCGGCAGAAAAAGGCGTGGTGGTAGTACTTCCCCGGACGAGCCCTTCACAAAGTGCTCTACTACTCTTATAAAATCTGTTTTTGTGATCTGTTTTGGGTGATAAGAGGTACCTCCAAATATTACAATTAGCACATAAAATATTACAGTAGTTGGTACTCTCATACGTGACAATCGCCATTCGAGAAACTAACTGGTTTTCTCATAACGTTTTCCTTCACCGATTGAGGGCACTGGCATTGCGCATTAAATTTTCGAAGAGAAAAATCCATTGGTGCACGACTGGATTCAAACTTACGACCAGATCAGAAGGCGGGTTCACTCCTAAAAGACCAACGATGTTCAATCATGTTATATGTTAAAAAGAAAGATTTAAAAAATCATGCTACAGCCTAATAAGTCACGTCCAGAGATACAAACCCTGGCCCAAATAAAGGGCATAGGTCAAAACACTCTGCCAATGCCAATGACATCGATGTGAATAAGATAAGGCTCATTTTCCAATACGTAAATAAGCCTCAAGACGTAGACACTCAACGAAGGATTTATTTCTCTTGATTAATACTTATCTCGAAATACCACCTGTGGGTTGGGAGGTGGGGGGTTTAATTCAGCGGGAATATGTTTGGGGAATACAAGGTTATGTTAAAATAGCAGATGGAGATAGGAATAACATTGATATTCCATGTGCTTGGGATAGAAAATATATTTTCTTTGGACTATCAGCTTAGGCTTGTCCACATTTACATACGAGTAGATTTTTCGCATAGATTTGATTAGATAGTCATTATTTAAGTTAGTAGCTGAAGCGGGAAAGTAGAAAAATAGTATACTTTTATATGGCTCAAGACTTTGCTGGGCATTGTTGTCGCTAAGCAATAAGCCCTTAAACAAATTTCAATGATATTGCCTTTCGGGGCCATAGGAAAGAAATAGACTCACGACTTTGACCTCATATCAGCCTAGATACTAGTATTTATATAATATAATAAAAAATAAAATCTTTCAGAAAACAAGGCAAACCCAATACTAGTAAACAATATAGTAGGTAATAAAATCTAGTAGGTAGGTAGAACAAAATATAATGCTTTATGATAGTTGTGTGTTCTATAATTCTATATTGTATCATAAGTTAACCTGTTTTGCGAGAGACTGGTTCCTGAAATAGGTTAATGAAACCTGTGCTATTGGACACTAGAGCCCCACTCCGCTGACTACTTAGATAAGTCAGATATCCAGGTAGATATCTGATACTTAAACTTCGGTAAGTACCTACCTAGATACTTTGATTTACATTAAATTGTGTTGTGATTATAAGTATGATTGAGATTTGTGCTGGAACTGTGTATTAATGTATGACTGGTGACAGTGTTTGTGAGGGTGTGTGAGGGTGTGTGTGTGTGTGCAAGCGAGAAGGAAAGAAAGTTGTGCACGTGTGTTTCTGAAAGTTCTTTGATATCTATCTAGCTTGGAGGTGTAGACTAGTAAACATTTTTAAACAATGTGTTAACACAAAAGCATCATCTGAGATCTAGTTGATAGTCCTATAATCGTTAAAACAAATGTTATATCTTTGTTTGGAATTGCTCGGCTTAAAATAGTACAATATTAGCTTTTATGAAAGCACAGATGAGCCTAAATAATGTTATTTTGTGATCGTAATTACATATTTATTTTAGGATTATGTAGCGAGGTTCTTATTGTTATTTTTATTTAAGCAATTTTCATTTATAACAAGCGTTGGTTAGACAAAAAAGATATTCATTCTGGCGAGTATCGAGTGTAGTTTAATTAAATTAAGCGTGATGTTTGTAATCAAAAATTTATTTTCGTTTTCCAAAAAAGATAACATGATTTGTTAGCATCTCTAGCTTCTCCCGTTGTTTCGTCTGCGTGCATTATACATTCAATAATTTAATTCGTACGTGGTTAAAAATATGTCGGTCACGTCAGTCTAATAGATTCTGGGTAAGTTTACTCACGTCAGTCGCCAGTCACGCAATTCAGTCAAAGTCAAAGTCAAAGTCAATAGGTATTTATTCAATAAAATCACAAGGATCACTTTGAAACGTCTTAAAGCTAGTTGACTCTAGGTGCCAGTTCCACGCGACCAAAGCCTAGAAGAACAGGCAACAAACTTACGGCTTGGTTCCTACCGTTCTTTTGTATGATCCTTTTACAATGTAATTCGAATCACGTCAAGTCAGTATATCAATCAAGTCAGTCACGTCAGTCACGTCGGTCACATCGGGCATGTCGGTCACATCGATCAAGTCCATCACGTCAGTCACGACGGTCACGTCAGTTACGTCTGTCTTGTCAGTCACGTCACGCTCGTCAGTCACGTCAGAGAAACACTCTTGCCTTTAACATAGTTATTTGCTCCCTAGGTAAACAATCTACAATTTATTTCTTTCTTTTAGTAAACTAGCCATGAAAATGCAACAAATTCAATTCTTTTCCGTAATAATAATATTAGTAACCTATAGATTTATTGCATCGAATACGGAATTTGATCATTAAAGTTTATGCTAGATATCGATTAGATTAGAGAACAACTCTTCAATTCAATTTCTATCCGAAAACAATTGTTGTTGCTAAATAGTTTTCACATGACATCAAGCTGACCTAAGCTTCTTATCCTCCATTATCCCCAACTTCGATAACCGATAATCGTCCCCGATCCACTCAAGTGTCATCACAAGATTAGAGTAACCGTTCTACTGAAAGTAATATCTGTTTTCAAATCAATTCAACTCTTAAAAATGTCCTACGAGAATTGAAAAAGTGACAAAGCCAAACATGGCTATGCAGTTGTCTTTTATTAAACTCTACTGTCAATTTTCAGTGTTCATAATATTATTTATGAGTATAGAAGTTGTTTACAACAATTTTGATTTTCGTCGAATTTTTTCAATATCGATAGACAAATTACCTACCTACTAGAAATTGTATTAAGACTCATTATAAGTGGACTGTAAAGTCCTTCTATGAGTTATTTAATAATAAAGATCTTTAAACCGAAATTACCATTTATCTTTGTTCATAAAACAACTATGTTGTACAAACTACATCAATTCGAATTCCTTATTTAGTACAAATCTTAGTACTATAGTAGGAATTCGTGAAAATAAATACATTTAATTACATAAGTAACTGCACAACCGCTAATAGCCATCTTTTCCAAACAACCTTTAGATAATACGGGTAGAAAATGCTTAAGTGATCAATGAATTATAATTTAAGACAAAGTAAGATTCTTAAACAAATCTATCAAAAAATCTGAATTAATGTAGATAAGTGAAAAAGTCATAAAGATGTATTAAAAAAAAACTGAAAACTGAAATAGCGTCTCAGGCCGTTTGTCCACCGCCGCCGTCACCGGACCGTCAACGAGAACGAGATTATTTCGGACCGAGTTTAAGATGACGTGACGGCGATCGTTTGTCCACAGCGCCGATATATCGGTGGCTCAGTCCTACAGCTTTTTTGTGGGTGGTAGTCGCGTTTTAATTATTGCGTCGAGAATTACTCTAACGGGAGTGTTTTGGAACGCAACCTTATTACATAGACATATTTGGGGTTACCACTTCATAACTCAAAATCTTACCAGAACATTAGTTGCATTCTGAATGCATCTAATCATGTATTCTTCTTCCTTTAATAGCACAAATTGAAATTGATTGAGACGATGGTAACTTCCTTAAGTAGTGTTGAAAGTAGCTATAAAGTATAGCTAATAAATTTAGCAACTAAATTTTTTTGTCTTTAGCTAACTACTTCGTAAATGTGGCTAGATCTAGCTAAAAATTGGCTAAAGTGGCAACACTGATTGCCGGCACAGGTCACGCCGATCTACTCGAAACTCGGCGGCCGGGATGACGTTGCTCGGGTGACGGACTTGCGGTGGACACGCGGCTATTAGTAGTCTATATATCAGTACTTCGGCGCCGTCATCTCGTTCTCGTTGACGGTCCGGTGACGGCGGCGGTGGACAAACGGCCTTAATCCCCAGGCACGTTAGATATCCCCTCAGATCTCTTAGTAGGTACCAGGTACTAACTCCAGATTATTTTGAGGATGTCTAACCTTAGACATCCTCAAGATAATCTGGAGAGTCAGAGGTACGTCCAAACATTAAATTTGGCACATACCCACATTTTGCAGTAGTTGGTATTCCATACGTGACAGGTTGCAAGCCCATCGCCGCTGTCAGAGTACTAACTGGTTTCCTCACGATGTTTTCCTTCACCGTTTAAGAGCACTGGCATTGCGTACATAAATTTTTCGATAGAAAAATCCATTGATGCACGACCGGATTCGAACATGCGACCTTACGATCGGAAGGCGGGGTCACTCCCATAGACCACCGGTGCTCTCTAAAAAATGTGAATTTTAAATTCACCGATCACCCCTACTTTCGGGAACGCGCAAACCAGCTGCTAAACTATTTGATCGTTCGTTTAACCTAAGCCTAAAGACTTAACCCTCGTGAAGAGCATTAAGCACGCTTCATTGGCTTCTCAAGTGCTGATAGAACTGATTGGCTGGTTTTACTTTAACAATGCCCTTACCAGATGTAGAATAAGCCGACAATTCACGCAAAACTATGCCTTAGGCCAACGGGTGAAGATCTTTTTTCGCGTGTTACAAAATAAGCTACATTTGGACATTTTGCCGAATCCAATGCATCTATTTACGAAGATTTTTATGTTTCATTGATTGGCATTGTTAGTAAAAATGTTTGCTGTCCTATTACTTGGGGGAGACTTTGCCATTCTTTATCTAAGCCTCATAGATAAAAAAGTACATTATAGATATAGACTGGAGAAAAAAAATGGTAAGAACCAACCCGTATAATTTCTTAGATGATTTTCTACACTTGTTCGCGAAGAACTCGCTTTGAGTAACGACGATGTGATTTTTGTGTGATTATTTAACTGAAGTTCCAGAAAACCTTGAAGAATAGAGAAAAGAAAAAATGCCATCTTACTTTGACTTTAACAGTTAGGTATAGTAAATTAAGAGCAGATTTCACCATGCTCTGTTAGATTATCAAAGGATTGAAGGGCCGTTAAATATGTCAAAAAGTACGTGTTTGACATCTAAGGTTAGATTTAACGGCCTGTTAATCCTTTATTTGTAACTAACAGAGCATGGTGAAATCAGCTCTAACACAATTATGCATGAAGAAAATTCGTACAGAAATAGCTACAAATGTATGATGTAAATTATGAATGACACCCTTATAACAACAAATTATACTTCCCGGAAACTTTAGATTATCTCATCTCTTTATTTTTTTAAAATCAAACTGCTCACTACAAAACTAGCAGCAAAAGAAAAGTTTAAAAAGTGAATTCACTTCATTTGAATGTCTTTGCAATACTTTAATCCTGCTATAGAAATAACATGTATAAAACGCTCCAATTTGGCTCAGAAATTCTTGTAACTACGCCCTTTTATGTACCTACAGGTTTTATTTCATCACGGTACATGTTTATGAGTCAGAGTAATAATGACCAACCTACGGGAAGTGTAGATAAGTTGTACAATTTCACGGCAAACAGACGTTGATATAATTATGACAGGCGTGAATAATTACAAAATGTCGTCTCTCCCTTGTCATGTCACTAGTTTCTTTCGAAACAGTGTGGTGAAAGGATTTTAAGTCCGCCTCATGAGACTCCTTTCGAGCACTTGACACATGTTATAGAACTTTAGGTTCTACGACATGCCGGTTTCCTCACGATGTTTTCCTTCACGGTTTGAGAGTACTGGCATTGAGTACATATATGTTTGAAAATAAAAACTTATTGGTGCACGACCGATTTCTAACCAATGACCCTAGGATCGGAAGGCGAAGCCGCTACCACTATGTAGTTTGAAGCACTATTTAAATTATTTATGCCTGACACAATCTTTCAATATAAATTTGAAAATCGTCTCAATTGCATTAGAAGATAGCCGCCGTGTTGTTTGTTTTTTAAACCTTGGCTTTAAATCCTAAGAGATTTAAGGTACTTCAAGGTACTCCGTATAAACGAAATACTGATTTTGAGCTTATACAGAATTTATTTTAAAAAGTCTGATATACTGTCGCATTTATTTTATCCAAATAAGTTTATTCTAAACGTAGTCCTACTAGTCCCTGTTTTACTCATTCACTCATTATCGCTATCCATCAGATTAAAATATTTCTGTATCTTCTTTAGACGCATCATAAACAAAGAAAGAAATAGTTTATGATAAGAGAAGAATATCTGTTTCTATTTTACCGATTAACTTCAAAAGAACATAAGCTCTACCTATATCTTGCTAATGTTACTCTGATCCATCTACACAATAGGAACATGATATTATGAGCATTCTCTGGACGTAATAACATGTGTACAGTCGTGCAGAAAATAATATTCCTGACCTGTATTTAATGTCCAGCGCACAAATAATAGGACTTACTCTTTGTGCTTATTATTGTACATTGGGGTGAGTCGAGGTTCTTTTATTCACCGGATTAAACAAATTGATACCTTTGAAGGGATTACAATAATGCTTATTTTTATTGTAACGTATTGAATGAGTTTTTTATGATATCAAATTAAGATGCAAAGCTGGACCTTGCAGCTTTCTTTTTTATACAAAGCTTTTTTCTGTTTGTACGAAATTGAATTGTGAATATATTTGCAAATACAATTATTTGCTTGTAGTAATCATTAGGGGAATAAAGGTACGTTTCAAATAATAAATAACTACTTAGCTCAATTTCATTTAGCTCAGATAAAAAAGGATTATCTAGACATCTGTCAACTCAGTCTACTGCGTATTTTTCAATCTAATTTGGACCTAAATGATTGCAAGCCCCACTGGACGCTGTCACTAAGTATCAGTGTCAGGTTGTGTAGGGGAAAATGAACATAAAAGCTTTTTGTGCTCTAAACAATAGCAATGTTATATGATGACGGTAATAAATAAATAAATATTTGTGGACATTCCACACAGCAATAACCAGCCCCAAATTAAGTAAAACTTGTACTATGGGACCAAGTACTGATATAAAACAATATAGAGCTGGTAGATAGATTATAAACATCAATGCTCATCACAGAAATTGTTGTTCTTGGTGGGGATCGAACCCATGGCCTACAGCGCAAAAGGAATAGCTACTACCAACTGAGCTACTAGGGCTGCTGCTGTCCGTAAAATAGCGTTGATCTCAACTTATAGCGTCTAGTTTTTAGTCTAGTAATAAGATTTAAAAAAAAAGAGGACGCCCAAAAAAGCGCTGGGAGGACATCTTCAGACAGAAATGTGGTCCAGACTGGATCAGACAAGCGGGACAAAGAGAATTTTGGTGAGAAATGAGGGAGGCCTACATGTAAATACATGTACATGTAAATAAAAACTAATAATAAACGAATTATATGGATAAATAAATATCATGAATAATAAAATAAATTTTATGAGATCTAATAATAAATAATAGAATTGTAATCTTATTTGTAAAATAATCTGATCTTAGTATTTTATGCATGTTTAATGCAAAGTGTTTTAATTTTTTGTAGAATAAATGGCCTTTTTACTTTTACTTGATAAGTTAAGCGCTCTACAGCGTCAACAGAAAAGGCATGGCTTATACATGTGGTCTTTACTAAGCCACGGGTTTCCTTACGATGTTTTCTTTCAACGTTTGTGAACCCTAGTTTTGCGCACATTATTTTTCATATGCAAAAATATAAAGGTAGCAGATTCAATCCCACGACCTTATGAGTTAACTTAAGAGTAGTAGAGCTCTTTGTGAAGGGCTCGTCCGGGGAAGTACTACCACCACGCCGCCAAGCAGCGTTGCTGTGTTTCGGTTTGAAGAGTGTGGTTGCCGGTGTAATTACAGGCACATGAGGCTTAACGTCTGTATGCCTCAAGTTGATGGACGCAGGGCAGTGCATCGTAGGGCACGTTCCTATCGTGCGTGACTTACGAGGCAATGCTTTGTGAGGTTATAGGTGACGGTTTCCACTTAACATCAGGTGAGCCATCTGCTTGTTCCATCAGCTAGTTGTATAAAAAAAAAGATAAGACCAGACCAGACCTCTACTACACAATGACGGCCATAACACTCACGGTCCTCGTTTCACAGGAAGCTGAAGCCGAAATTGCGTTGTATCAAATTATCTGAACACAAATTTCACCTTTGTCCCGGAATATAATTACGAGGTAGGCTCGCCTCGTCGCTAGTTGTGGAACCACTAATGGATGCCCCCTGTCCTAAGCACAAGCTTATTACCTTGTTACTTGTGCCATGGAGATTTGCAATGGAGTCAATTTACATTTGCGCTGTAAATTTGAATCGAAATACGTGGCAAATAGTTTTTTTTGTGGTCAACTAACTAATGGCTTTCTTATAAAAAACGGTTTTTTTTTCAAATAGTTTACATTACACATTATAAAGTACTCTACTTATATTACAATCTAGCCACAATAGCGGGCTAATGAGTAATTTTACATTGACCTAAATTTTTAGCTTACTTCACTAAGAATGTGTCCATTAACACTTTTCTTTAAAATTAATAACAAATTGGATATCTCCGTTATTACGGTCATCATATCACGGTTACCGCATCTTACTAAACCAAAATTTGACTGGCTCATTGTTTGGCAAACGCAATTATTGGTAGGGTAGCAATATGAGATTTAGGGCCCAGGGTGGCCCAGGGCCCAAATTAAGTGAATTAGCAACTGGATCCGATGGCGATCTCTGCCCTCTTCGGACAGAAAGCTTTTGAATTTAATTACCTCGTACGTATAGGCTATTATTATCATTAAAACGATTGTTTGTGAGTGGTCCTTGTGATGATATTTCGTCATAATCAGCTTTTAACAGGAAAATGCATCTTGTTACTTTGTATGGACCTACTACTACCTATACCGTTTCTCGAAATCTATTTTTTCTTCTGCCTGTGTCTCTTTGTTTGTGTCGGTTTTTTTACAATAAGGTAATTCTAGCGAAGTAGAAGAGTTTGGTAAATTGCATTGGCGTAAGATCACAGTTGCTAAAAAAACAAAATACAAACAAACGACGATCAAACTACAACTAAATAATAATTGGTTTCGATTCAGTGAGCTAATTCTTGCACTCAAAATACTACCTATCGCCCCTGCAATCTTGAGAATAGGTTGACAATACGCCTAATCAACTGGCCGATTATGGACCGATGGCGTGCCTTGCGTTACTCTTAGTATGCTTCTAATGTAAAATAAGCTTTATCACCCAGACTTAAGATTTGAAATGCTTTTGACACTTTTCAATAGTATTCTGAAACATGTGAGAGTAACAGTGTTGACCATTTACTTTTGCTAACCAAAATTAAGCTGTTTCTAGTTGCTTTAAGTTTCATAATCGCTCGCACAAATCTCATAAATACGTGCGTTACGTATGTGCTGGTTGTTCAAAGTCAAATCTCTAGCTCTATTTTGTTGACAATTTGGACAATTTAGAATTTCCCGGTCAGTTTGAGACGGGACAATACTACGTCCGTTGCAGATCTTGGGTTTTAAACAAGGGTTTTTGTCCCAATCACTAAACGCTTAATTATTTCCACTAACAATGAGGGGTGGTCTATAATGGAAGATTTTACTGCATCATTCTCCCTTATGATTTATTTGAAACCAAAACTTTGTGAAATCATTTATTTAATCATTCAATTCATATAAAATTTTAGGAGTTCTGGCTTAAAAAAAACTGTGATTAAATATCTTAGTTCTTACTTAGTAGATAGGTCAAAATCTTGGGGATGACCAAAGATCGATACTAAACTCCAATGCATAAGCAGCAAATCGCAGAGTCCATAGCTACTCCGGTAAACATTAATCAGTGCTACAAAGGGCAGCGTGAAACTCGTGCTTTCCACAAATGCTTCCAATCAGAGCTGGCCTTTCATTTCTAACACAATAGCTGCCGGATAAAACGCGAAATAAGTATCACAATACCAGTAAATGTATCAGTAGATTAGAAGACTCTAGTTCAACAAGCATTGAATTGTAAGAGAAACGATCGCTTATTTTAAATATTGAAATGATTTGAGCGCTGATAAAGTGAAGAAATAAATAAATATAGCGTGATTTGAAAATATCGTACATCATAAAATGTTCAAATACTGTTAAATATTCTCAACCAATCAATAAACCGACGTAATGGTAGTAAGAAGTTGGTAGTAAAAAAAACTCAAAATCGTTGTTCCTCGAAAATGGGGAAGATATATAATTATTCGGAAGGAGTGAAGGAAATGATGATGATGATGATTGTAACTATTTATTTATTTAGCAACTGAACTTGCAGTGAAATTCTGACAGCAGAAAAAATATCAGAAGCTAGATAATGTTTACTCATTAGTTTAAATTTTTTCACTATTAAAGGAGAGTTCAACCATCTCAGCGTCAAGCTAAACGTCAAATAAAAATCTTGACTCAGTTTTTGAAGTTCAAAGTAGAGACAAAATTATTTAATTGATTGGTCAAACCCCACCTGATGCTATCAGAGAATATGATCCCCAATGCTATCAGATAATATTTTCAGCTTTTGTAAGGTTCAAGTCCATTATTTTCAGGATTCCACAAACCTGCCCTACTGGTTTATCACAACTTACTGTGTTTAAAAGAACCGTAATGAAAACTATCGTCTACGTCAATAATCTATTACGGTCTAGTCGCCTGCAGACGTTATTAAATCTTGATAAAGAGGCCTTACATATTAGCGTTCTGCTGCAGCTAATTTACTGTAAGTGCTGTTTTAACTATAGCTATTTCAAGTTTGTGAACAAGCTTGGAAGTGTGCTTTTACAGAATTTAAATTGATCTTTATTTAAACTTTGCTAGCTACTTAGAGAGCTGCTAAGCGTCTCTTCTCTCAGATTTGTTTAAAGTAAAGAGAAGAGTAGAACTAGTTTTGTGTTTTATTGTTGGAATATACATAATAATGAATTGACAGCCCTCACAGCTAAGTTGGTAGTAGCTCTGCCTTCTGCGCTGTAGGCCGTGGGTTCGATCCCCACCGAGAACAAACATTTGTGTGATGAACATTGATGTTTGTTCTCTCTCTCTGGGTGTTATATAATATTATTGATCGAGTGAGCGAAGCGAACGAAGATCTTAGTTTCAACTTGGGCGATTTGGCATTTTATGTATGTATGTATGTATGTATGTATGTATGTATGTATGTATGTTTGTCTGGCGATAACTTTCGAACCGTTGATCCGATCTGCATGAAATTTGATAAGTCGATAGCTTGTACTTGAGAAATTTACTGGTAAGTATATGAGTAAAATCGGATAAAGGGTTTTTGAGATATGGGGTTTTTTAAGAGGGCAAAATTAAAAAAAGTGACATAAAAAATCAAGTTACATGTCATACGAAAGGGCTTTGTTTGGACATTCCAAAACAATTTTTACTTTTTTTCTGGGACGCTCGCTTTTTGAGATACAACAAAAAAGTTAAATTAAGATAACCAGCGACCCAAGAGCTCCCATCTCTAAGAGTTTCGTTGGCATCAAGGTTTTTCTACTGGTCGGCCAGATACTTTGCTTTTTCTTCTTTTTTTTTCTTGAAATAAATTAAGGAGGTACTCAGTTCTCATAAAATGGTGACAACGACCAGGTCTGATGATGGAGCCAAGGTCTGTTCAACGGAACTCTTCAATAAATAGGCCAATAGAGTTGAAACTTGGTTACCGTACTGAGTTAGTAGGCGGTAGTCAGAAAAAAGTCCAAACATAATGTTTGGACTTGCCTTTGACTACCACCTACTCAAAGTTTTGGTGCGTTCGTCGGGTCGCATCACGAGATCTCAGTTCGGGGCGAACTACTAGTAATTATGTGTTTACAAAAAAAGTAGATTGGGACTCGATAGTGCTGTGTGGAAAGTCCACCAATATTTATAATTATTTATTAAATGTATACATTATATTAATGCACAACTCCTCTCGAGTTCAAAGCAATCATTGTATAAGTGTTATAGCAAGTTGTGTTTTACAATTTCCAAGTTTAACCATGGAATAAAAATAGTTATAATTTTTGGCGAGTCTAAAGACACGAAAAATTTATAATCGACTGAAATTAATTTTGTATAGCTGAATCTCCAAACAATATTTTCACGACATTAACTTTGTCAAAGCTTTGACAGTGCCTTGTGGCAGGAAATGGAAGGGACAGGGCGGACAGCTTCCGGTCCGTGGGGACAAGTAAACCGACAATAAGCGAAAACAATATTCTGCTAGCCAGCTGGCTGTGTACTTTCTAAATCAGTGTTTTACCTCTACAAAAAAATGTAATAAATTTTAGGAAATCACCGATAATGCCTTTGCATAATGCAGCGTCTGTTTTATTTATACTTTATTTAAACACGCGTACCTATTGTTTAAATAAAGTATAAATAAAACAGACGCTGCATTATGCAAAGGCATTATCGGAATGTTTTTTATTCAGCCTGTTCTGTCGAACTACTGGGCAAAGGCCTCCCACTTTTCCACTAATAATTAAATGAATTAAACTGTCTAACAAGAACTAACTTTTAAAAAAAGTTAATTGTAAAAGTATCTTGCTAAGGACGGAGAAAACAGTGCAGTATCAATTCAAATGTGTTTTATACAAGGTGTTCCAATTCTTGTGTTAAAAACTTCAGGGGACTAAAGTATCCATCAATATGAATAACTTTTTCTAATGAACCAACACTGTGAACGCGAAACAAAAACCGCTGTTTCATACATTTTAGCCAGGTAGGTATTGAACTTTTGTATGAAACTGCTGTTTTTTTTCGGGTTTACAGTTTTGGTTCCTTAGAAAAAGTTATTCGTATTGATGGGTACTTTAGCCCCCTGAAGTTTTAAATACAAGTATTGGAACACCTTGTATAGGTATGCGTGTTTAAATAAAGTATAAATAAAAAAGCCGCTGCATCATGAAAGGTATTATCGGAAAAACAGTGCAGTGTCAATTCAAATGTAGCTTGTATATAGCTTGACTGTCTCTAAGGGTAGTGTAGTTGCGCGTCTATTGAAGCCTCCACTATGGCAAAAATAAGTGGTAGCAACACTGAACTAGCCAGGACAGTGCGTTAATCATTGTAGTGGAAACAAAACCTCTATTAGCCATGGGTGAAGCAGGGTGGAATAGGTCATGACGTCAGTTGCAGCTTGGCTGAGCGTGACATTTACGGACCACGTTCGGTCTTGAAATAGGTTTATCTCTGTTATGTCTGTTTTAGGAGTAGTAGAGCTCTTTGTGAAGGGCTCGTCTAGGGAAGTACTAACACCATGCCTTTTTCTGCCGCCAAGCAGCGTTGCTGTGTTTCGGTGAAGAGTGTGGTTGCCGGTAAAATTAAAGGCACATGAGGCTAACATGTGTGTGTCTCAAGTTGATGGGCATCGTAGGGGACGTTCATATCATGCGTGATTTGCGAGTAAATGCTTTGTTAAAGGTGATGGTTACCACTTATCATCAGGACCATCTGCTTGTTCAATCAGCATGTAATTGTTTACCTTGTTTAGAACGACAAAACCACTACTTGTTAGTATTATTCTCATGTAAGTGACTATAATCTGTCTTTTTTGAGAATAAATATCTTTAAACCTAAACCTATATAATAAAAAAATACATTCATATGATCATAGAAAACAAATAGTACGTCTGTAACTCAACTCGAGTTACAGACGTACTATTTGTTTTCTCAATTACATTCTCTCAATTACATAATTCTCAATACATCAAATTAAGTACTGAGAAGCATAAAGTCAATGATCAAATATGTGAAGAAAATTCGCCTTTGAGACACTCGATTTTCAACATCAACATTACTGGAACCCTGAAAAGATGAGCCTTTACAAAAAGTCGCCATCAAATCCATTGATGTCCCATTTTTCTATAAAACATACGTATCCATCAAGAAAATAATAAAGAAAAGGGCTGTGGGATTTCAGGCACCCTCAATACGTACGGCAAATGACGTCATTGAGCAAAGCTTCAGATCTAAACGAATAATGTACGCCATACATCTCCGCTACAAGTTAATACACTGGGTGGATCAAAGGACCGTACACACACGGAACCTCGAGCTTAGAATAAACCAATTATGACTGAAATATTAGGGATCAGTCCGCCTCGGGAAGGTCTTTGATCACGCGGTTATATTTCTTTTCTGAGAAGCCTCCGAATACCGAAAGTAAGCGAGACTGTTAATAAATTACATAAATTGGTGGCCAGAAGACTAATACCCCCGGAATGGGGAATAAGCTGGTCATAACGCCAGTTAACTGCGCGTGCCGAGTAATCATTTTCGGACAGGATATTTTACTTCCGTCTGTTAGCCGTACTTCTGATATACGGCCAGCTCTTATTAAAACAAAAGGGAAAGTTGGCAGCTTCAGAGATTTCATTGGAAAATAAATGCGGAGATATTATTATAATATTATAATTATGTAAAACTGTTTTCTTCCTCATAAAAATATTATAGGTTTGAACAGCCAAAGTAGGTTTGTTGTCTGTTCTTCTAAGTTTGTTGTCTTGGTCGCGTGGAACTGGCACCTAGATTTACCTAGCTAACGGCCGGTTTTTTAAAGCTCGATCAAAACTAATCGGATGTCAAGTTACTCGCCATTTCTGCTATTACATCGAATTAGATAGAGATAGCACTTGACATGCTATTAGTTTTGATCTGGCTTTCAGAAACCGGCCGTAAGTGATTTCTGTGATTCAATTGAATATAAACTTCTGACTTTGACTTGACTGCCGACCTAGTCTTTGTTTGAAATCAGGATAAATAATATTAACAAAACTTGATAACGTGCCAATTATGTTACTTGTGTGTGAGGATTTAATATGGGGATTTTTTCAGTCTTAATGTAGGTAGCTGTACTATTTTTGAACGTGGGTGTAAATAAATTAAAAGTGATCAATTCTGTGACGGTGAATGTCCCCGACTTTAATTATAATGAAAGCCGGGACGATATGGATATTTCGTGAAATGGGAAAATAATCGAATTTCGACTGAATAATGAGGACCCTCGATGAATACTGGCCATAGCAGATGACACAAAGGGTATTTAAGAGGCTGACAACCGTTAAACAACTGCTCACTCGCATTCAAAAGATGAAGATGAAGTTAAAAAAATACTTAAGGTAGTTATGAAAATCATAAACAACAAGGGTTCAGAGAACGCCATCTACGGTTTAGCAAAAATATATTTTTAATCCATACAAGTTTTCTTTGCAAAAAAAATGTTATACTAGTTTTCTACTTCTAAATATATTTTTTTTATCAATATGTTTTTACCTTTGTATTATTTTTGTGCTCTCTGAGAGCACTGGTGGTCTAGTGGTAGCGGCCCCGCCTTCCGATCCTAAGGTCGCGGGTTCGAAACCGGACGTGCACTAATGATTTTTTCTGTTCAAAATTGTATGTGCACAATGTTGTACTACGGTCTACGGTCAAGGAAAACTTCGTGTGGAAACCGGCATGTCGTAGAACCTAAAAACAGTTCTATAACATGTGTCAAGTGCTCGAAAGGAGCCTCTTGAGGCGCACTTAAAATCCTTTCACCACACTGTTTCGAAAGAAACTAGTGACACAACAAGAGAGAAGATACTATTTTTGTGTGTAGTTAGGGATTTAGTTTTTTTATCTGCAAGAATGTCGAAACGAGCGAACAAGAATTTGTTCGACGGTTGTCTGCATCGAACTTAATACTTTTTGTCCAACCTCCCCGATCCTTTCCCTCGCGATTATTTCGTCGTTATCGCCCTTTAACGTATGCAGAATTTAACATGCATTATCTCTATTGCCAGTATCCATTTCCATCCTAATCCTTTGATTTATATCATCCCGTTGAAATATAGCCGCTGGCCGCAATATATTCCAAATGTTCCAACAGTCAATTAACGAGATAGCTTTTACCGCGATGTAGGTCGCGCTCGCTGAGACGTAACAAAACAAACAGTGTTGTTGAAAATTCAATGAGTTTCAATTTATTTCACTTTGATTGGACCGACATTTTAATCCTTCTGATAAAAACTAAATAAAGTCGGGTACAGTCAACATTTGTACCTGTAGAGACCGTTGGTTATTTGCAATGATCTCGCTTTCTGATTGTAAGGACGTTGGTTCTGATCTGGTCGTACACCAATAGATTTTTCTCTAGGTATGAAAAATTTATGCGCGCTAGGCCAGTGTTCTCAATCAGTGAAGGAAATCATCGTGAAGACAGTATTCTACCAGTGGCAATAGAATTGCAAAATGTGCATATTTTTTATACAACTAGTTGATGGAACAAGCATATGGTCCACCTGATGTTGAGTGGTAACCATCACCTGTAACAAAGTATTACTACGTAAGACACGCCCGATAGGAACGTACCCTACGATGCACTGCCCTGCGTCCATCAACTTAAGGCATACAGATGTTAAGCCTCATGTGCCTGTAATTACAACCACACTCTTCAAACAGAAACACAGCAACGCTGCTTGGCGGTAGAAAAAAGCGTGGTGGTAGTACTTCCCCGGACGAGCCCTTCACAAAGAGCTCTACTTCTCTTAATTATGTGCCAAATATAATATTTGGACGAACCTCTGAATACCCCCCCCCCCCCCCCTGCGCATTGCATGAGTAGGTACTTGGATCTCAGATCTTTTAGTAAAAAGATCTACATTATACACATTAGAGATACATTATACACTATTACCTTAAATATGCTATATTGAAAACGTATATTAAATATGCTTTATATAGCCGGCAGCAAGTAAAACCGTTAGTAAACCACAGTCAAAATAACTGTTATATTATGCTCTAAACTTTTGAGTTAAAAGTTTCAGCTCCCCTGTACCTTATTAGTTAAGTCAAATACACCTTTTTAAAGTGGGTAGAGAATATTCGTATTTGCACAGGCTCTCCAAACATTCTATTGATACAAATAATTTTGCTAGGGAGAAGCCATAACTCACACTCACCCGGGTTTTGTTAACTCGGGCCAAAGGAAAGTTTGCTTAAACTTTTTCGCATTTCGTTAAAAAGGTGGATTAATTTGGGCGGCGGTGGTAATACTTATTTACAATAATCCGACTTGTGGCAATGCAGCATGAATTGTTCGGATAAATTTTCTTTTTCAGACGTGTTCAGATTAGAGATGGCCGTCTGTTTATTTTATCGATGTGAAGTGGGTTTATATTGTTTTTTACAATAAAGAAAATAATAAAAAAATATCTTATTTTTAATTTTATTATATAGATTTTTTAAGTCGTAGTTTTTTAGTCTTGTACCTATTATCATCATCAGCCTAAAGAAGTCCAATGTCCAGACATAGGCCTCCCCTATACATTTCCAGGAAGAACGATTCCGAGCCCTCTCCATCCACCGACTTCCCACGATCCTGACAATGTCGTCAGTCCATCGGGTAGGAGGGCGTCCCACGCTTCGGTTTCCTGTTCGTGGTCGCCATTTGAGAACCTTTATTCCCCAACCCGTACCTATTACCTATTATATACCTGTGCTATTCCTAAACTTGAAAACCACACTATCGCAATCTTTGCTGGCGACACTGTTTTAATGGCACTACCCACGCAGAAGCAGCAGTATAAGCTCAGGTAGTCAGTTTCAGTTCAGGTCAGTGAATAAAATCTATGAAACCAAATCGGTTCACGTAAACTTTACCAACAAAAAGGAGGAATATCACCCAATATTTATGAACAATACGCTAATTCCGTATGAAAATACGGCAAAATATTTCGGCATGAAACTTGACGCTAAGCTACGCTGGAAAGCTCACGTCAAGAAGAAAAAAGATGAGTTGGAGCTAAAATACCAAAAGATGTATTGGCTACTTGACAGAAATTCTACTGTAACAGTACACAGTAAAATTTTATTATACAAACAAGTCCTGATGCCGATTTGGACTTATAGTATACAGCTTTGAGGCTGTACCAAAAAGAGCAACGTACAAATAATCCAACGATTCCAAAATACTGAGAGGATTAGTGAATGCACCCTGGTACATAAGAAATGACGATCTCCATCGGGACCTTAACATAGAGCTCGTCAATAACCGAAGCTCACGAAAATAGACTTCATCATCATGTTAACGAAGAAGCCATCCAGCTCCTCGACAATACAGACCTAGTCAGAAGACTCAAAAGAAAATAACCTTTTGAGTTAGTGTAGTGTTAATATCTGTAAAATGTAGTGTAAGTGTAAACATTTGCCACTTATAAAGAACACAAAAAAGTGTCTTCTCCTTAAATAGAGACAGTGTAAGAAAAGTGTTCATGGACCCAATAAGTGAAGTTCAGCTAAAAATTTAGATCAATGTAAAATTACTCATTAGCCCGCTATAGTGGCTATTGTTATATACGTAGAGTACTTTATAAAGGACAATGTTCGTTTATAATAAAAAAAAACGTATCCAGAGTTTAATTAATTATTAGTCAATACAATTAAGTAGGTACATTATTAGTACAGCATCCACCATTATTATGTATTTTTTATAACAATTCTGTATTCCAGAAAGAATCCAAAATATTTGACCTACTCTGTTCGTTTCTAGTTTACTACTGACATTTGAAATAATCAACGAGTTTTTTTCAGACAACTAATTAATTTTCAAAATGTTGATAACGGACAAGAGGACAACATTTTGCTAAATATAAAATACAAAAATCTATTCGACAAATATTTTCACATCACTATCACCTACACGTATGCAGATCGTAAAACCACACTTAAAAATTTGGTACTTACGCAGACCACGTACCTTTTCGTAATCCCTAAGAATTCTCCTAATGGTACCATTAGTATGGATATTCATGTCTACCTTCAGACTCCCTAATTAGGGAGAAAATAGGTTGTTATAAAATCCCTTGAGTCTTATTGATTGCAGAATTGGGTTTGCAAACTCTCTTAAAAAAGTAAAAAAAAAAGATATTTTCATCACATTCTTCAGCTACATTTAAATTGAGCTTTTGTAGTTTATTTGTCCAAGTTTTTATAAAATAATGAGCTTTAGCAAAATAACTTTAGTGAGGTTAATCGAACAAGTAGGTACATCTTGCTAATGATATGTTTAATAAGCAATGTTACCATGCATGAAGATTCTTTGCGACCATGTTAGAGCTATCGCATATATTTTCAGTCGTTTTCATTTTCAGAACAACCCGCTCTTCACAAACTCCAACTAACTTACTGATTAAAAACACAATACAAGCTCAGATAAATCATCCAACGATAAGGATCTCGTGAAGGTTGGTGGCTGGAGAAGGTATTTGAAGCTGTGTAAAACTTAGACGTGAGTGAGCCATGATGAAGATGCAGTTTAAGGTAGCCTTACACTGCAACTTCAGTCACTTTTCATCAATTGAATTGCCTGACAAAACTATAGCAATCTGTCTCTCTTGTCGTATAACTAGTTTCTTTCGAAACAGTGTGGTGAAAGGATTTTAAGTGCGCCTCAAGAGGCTCCTTTCGAGCACTTGACACGTGTTATAGAACTTTTTAGGTTCTCACGATGTTTTAAGAGTACTGGCATTGTGCACATACATTTTTGAATAGAAAAACTCATTGGTGCATGACCGGTTTCGAACGAACCTTAGGATTGGAAGGCGGGGCCGCTACCACTAGACCACCAGTGCTCTTAGCAATCACTCATACTTTAGCTTCTTTTAGCTACTTTATACTTTTATATTTTTTTTAGCTTTATATACTTTAGCAATCAAACAACATAAATAAAAAAAAGTCGATTCGGAAATGGTGTCAAATGTAAGTCACCATACACCGTATTTTACAGGTTGATTTTTCTATGGCTTAACCTTAAGGTGAGTAGTCACTATCACCATTGACACCAACAACACTAGGACCGTTATCGTTGCCTACCCTGAAGCTCATGTTATAGCTGAGCGGAAAAACCTCTTTCATGATGATCTTCACTTCTTTAATATTTAATTTTCCAGTCTCCATAATCTACGTTCCAGAACTGTGAAATACAGTACACAATATACATTATTTAGCATACACACATAACCGAGCCAATCTCGAGCGGGATAGAAGCCACCCCGACTTCATCATTTGCATAATTCGACTGGAAATCTCATGATTAACATTTTTATTAAACAAGGATTAGCTAAGCCTTTTTTATTCGACAATTAGTTTGTTATCGTGACGGTGGGCTGGTCGTAAAGAGTTGAAATAGGTGCCGTTTTCTGGTAATTATCTAAATTGGGCGAGATAACAATCCCCTTTCCCTTTAATTTGGTTTTTTCGTCAAATTTATAAAGTGATAGGCAATTAATCAGTGTAATGGGGCTATGAATGTCGGCTTCAAAGGTTTAATGGAAGAGGTGTGAATGCCGTTTAGTGGTAATTTGTGTGGTAACTCTTTGGCTTTAGTCGCGAGGAACAGGCAGATAGGTTTACTTAGTTTAGAAGGCGTTTTAATAAAAATAAGGAAAATATTAGCTAAACTAAACTTTATTATAACTCTAATAAATCTAATTTAAATTTAATAATTTTATTGGTGTTAAGTTATTTTTTTCTGAAAATTATCCTAAACATAAAGAAAAAAAATGACATTTATGTCTCTTGGACTACCTGGAGATTAGTTTTTCGGTCTCGCTAATACTTCACCGTCTTACTTCGCCTAGAATCTTAAAGATACGGGTGCGAGGAAAGCCTTGGGTATACTAGAATAATTTTAAGAAAGTAAGAAATAATTGCTCACAACTGGGTTTTTTTACAAAAAAACTATGTAACTAATCTAGCAAGTATCATATCTGTAAAGGCTGTCTATTATAAATATATATCGTAAATAATCTTATCATTTTCAATATCAAAGAAATGTTCATTATTTTTCTTTTACAGCTTACAATCGCAGCAGTATTTTCAAGATAAATTCTTTGTATACCAAACTGTTAACTATTAAATCTAACTTATTCCAAGTACCTAGATCGTAAAAGGTTTCCTTTTACCAATATTACCAATCCGAGTGAATCACCTATAAAATATGAGTTTTTCGTCTCAGAATGGTCATAAACCATTCAGTTACGATATTAAAGCCGTAACATTTGAATGGCCAGACGACGACGTGACGGAAAATTAAAGTACCAGTGCTTTTCAAATAGACGTAAAGAACAAGGTGGTTTGTCTATAAATGAGTAGGTACATACTGTATGTATATGTACATGTATGCATATACATATACATATAACAACCTTGTAAAATATTCAGGCAACCGACTTAGCGGTCATTTTAACTAGTGGATGGCCAAAAATTGTAGAATATTTTGTATGAGTGTCAATACCATCCAAAAATTCACATTACATTTGCCATACAAATACACGAAAAAATTAAAAATTAAATTTAAATTTGCTTCTCTGCTAAATATGTTTCTCATAATATAGTAATGGGAATGCAATAGTTTAAACATTTTTATCTTTTGACTCTGGCACGGATCAAGCCTACAAAAAAGGTTGTGATCACAGCCACCGAGTATATTCTATTCTATTCTAAAGAGATGATTACACAACATATGACGCCCTGACCAAATTTTTTTACAATGTATATTTCAATTATATATTATTCTAAGCCGACGAGAATGTTATGAGAGTGAATGAAGCGAAAGAGGTATGTAAGGACCGTAGCAAGTGAAAATCCGTGATCTCTGCCTACCCCTATAGGAAACAGGCGTGATTTTATGTATGTATGTATTGCACGTGGCACGTGGCGTGTTTGCCACGTGGGCAAAGCCATGGGGTGAACACTGCGTGAGACGTCACAAGTCTATTAGGGTTGCGGGCATACCCATCGTGCCCACAACGGTAAATCCAGTAGAGCAAGGTCACTCCCAGTAGATCACCGGTGATACTTTTAAATAATAGAAAAATCTATAAAACCGTACATAACGTTCATTTGGGTACGTGGGTAGTACATTTACTTACACAAACCATAGTAGTATTAAGTTAGTAAGATAACAATGAACCAACTTTGTTGTTCCCAATAAAGAAAATATAAAAGACCGAAGAAATTGTGAAAAACAGATGTTAGATTAACAGTAGATTGGTTATCCCTTGTCAACTTTATTGTACAGATTGTTTAAACCAGCTTTTCTTTAATACCTACGTTCGTTGGTACGAAATCCGAAAATTAATGGCCACGGTCGCATGTGGACGCTCGCATCAATCTTGCGAAAACCTTTAGATTCCTATGCAAATATCTTGAGCAAACTCACCGCTCAGACCGTCGATAACCTGATCGCCACTGATTTATCGCTCCTAGCTACGTCACACCTGTATTTGAGATTCAGACTACGTAGGATCAAGAGAAAGGAACTTGCTATGCCATTGGTTTTACTGCGTGGTGAACAAATGGTTTTGTCTTATTCTAACGGATGACACGAGCTCACAAAGATTATTATTATTATTAAGAGCCCGAAGTGTCCCACTGCAGGGCAAAGGCCTCCCTTCCTTCTCTCCAATCTGTTCTGCTTTGGGCTATTGTAGACCACTCCTTAAGGTAGGTATCCAGTTCGTCCCTCCATCTTCGCCACGGTCTGCCGCGAGGTCGTTTTCTGTCTTTAGGCGTCCAATCTGTGGTATTAATATTAAGCTCACAAAGATATTAAGTAAAAATGGTTTGTTGTTGTTTGGTAAATATGGACTTGTGGGTAACGTGGTACTACGTTCAAAAGCTGACTTGTGGGTATTCTCTAGTTTTATCGTAGCAAGCTACGCTATGGTATCGTAGAGCTTTAGCGTAGCCTTTACTTTCACTTCATTCACAGTAACTGATTGCTATTTTATGGAAAACAGCAGATTTTTTTTTATAAAAATATATTATTTAACGGGTACACGGTTACACGGGTATTTATCGCGTTTACCTTTGTTATTTTCCCGACGTTTCGGCTATGTTACAATAGCCGTGGTCGCGGGCAGATGTGTTATGACTTATGACCGCAAGAGTTTAAAAAATACTACTTTATAGAGGTATTAATATGATTTATTGATAGAGGTAATTTACTTAGACAGTCGATCGATTGTCTTAGTATTTCCTCTACGTATGAGGGTATTTTTGTGTTTTTTATAATACTCGATCCTTCTCTATTAAATGTTGATCTAAAAAAGGACAGATTTCTATTCTGCATCCTTATCCATTAATTGTATATTTCTTTAAAAAAAACAGCTTTACCTTTAAATAATATTTTTTGCATTCTACGAATAAATACACGCTAATATTACTCTCTTACTACCTGAACTACAAATCATTTCCTCAAGACTAATTTCCCCATCAGAACTACATCACCACCTCACAGATTAAGACTACATAAGATTTATAGTCCGGTGTCCATCGGGCGGGATCCCAATTAATTATGGTGGACCCTCTAACGCATTTATCAAAACGTGAGGAAACATTGATGTAAATTTATACTACTTTCTACTTCAAAACAAGGAAAAAATATAAATCGTAACTTGGATTAACTTGGGATAAAAATTTGCATTTTATGTTACTATTTATCCCTTTTCATTACTATTATAAAATTACCTAAACAGGGTAACATGAACGAACACCGTAATGGAAAAACGCATGAAATTACAGGCAAATGAGGATTAACATCGGTATGCCTCAAGTTGATGGACGCAGGGCAGTGCATCGTAGGGCACGTTCCTATTGTGCGTGACTTACGAAGCAATGCTTTGTTATAGGTGAATGCAATGGTTGGTTACCACTCAACATCAGGTGGGCAATCTGCTTCTGCTAGTTGTATAAAAAAACGCCATAATAGTTAATGTTAGCAATCACTACCTACTAATAGGCGAACGAATCCGCGAGCAATATATCTCTAATACTATAAGAATCAAAGTCCTGACTGACTGACTGACTGACTGACTGACTGACTGACATATAGACAACGTACAGCCTAAACCGCTGGTCCTAGAGACTTGAAATTTGAAGAGTACATAGGTCTTATAGCGTAGAGGTGTACTAAGAAGGGATTTTTGGAAATTCAACCCCTAAGGGTGAAAAAAGGGATGAAAACGTTTGTATGAAAAATTGTATTCTTTGAACCTACAAACTTGAAACTTGGAGTACATATACTTCAAGACAAAAATATAGGAAATGCATTTTTAGTTTTTTAAAACTACCCTTAATAAGTGTGCAAAGGGATGTAAAAGTTTGTATGGGAGTTTTTTGACCGCTGGTCCTAGAGACTTGAAATTTGAAGAGTACATAGGTCTTATAGCGTAAAGGTGTTCCAAGAAGGGATTTTTGGAAATTCAACCCCTAAGGGTGTAAAAAGGGATGAAAACGTTTGTATGAAAAATGGTATTCTTTGAACCTACAAACTTGAAACTTGGAGTACATATACTTCAATGCAAAAAAAATAGGAAATGAATTTTTAATTTTTTTAAACTACCCTTAATAAGTGTGCAAAGGGATGTAAAAGTTCGTATGGAAGTTTTTTGACCGCTGGTCCTAGAGACTTGAAATTTGAAGAGTACATAGGTCTTATGGCGTAGAGGTGTACTAAGAAGGGATTTTTGGAAATTCAACCCCTAAGGGTATAAAAAGGGATGAAAACGTTTGTATGAAAAATGGTATTCTTTGAACCTACAAACTTGAAACTTGGAGTTCATATATTTCAAGGCAAAAAAATAGGAAATGCATTTTTAGTTTTTTAAACTACCCTTAATAAGTGTGCTAAGGGATGTAAAAGTTCGTATGGGAGTGTTTTGACCGCTGGTCCTAGAGACTTGAAATTTGAAGAGTACATAGGTCTTATGGCGTAGAGGTGTACTAAGAAGGGATTTTTGGAAATTCAACCCCTAAGGGTGTAAAAAGGGATGAAAACGTTTGTATGAAAAATGGTATTCCTTGAACCTACACACTTGAAACTTGGAGTACATATACTTCAAGCCAAAAAAATAGGAAATGCATTTTTCAATTTGTATGGGATTTCAAAGTTTGTATGGGAGTTTTTTAACGCGTGGTGCGATTGACTTAAAACTTGAGGTAAATATACTAAGAAATAAATAATTAATAATGACGCTTTTAACTTTTGATAATTACCCCTGGAAAGGATGAAAATTACTGTAAAAGTTAGTATGGGAGATTTTTAGCGCATAGTGCTATTTCAAACTTGAAGTAAATATACTTCACAATAAATAATTTAAAATCACGTTTTCAATATTTTAAAACTAGGGTGCAAGGGGTGCAAAAGACGAAAAAAAGAGAAAGAGTTTTGTATGAAAGATTTTTAATGCGTAGTGTAGTTAACTTCAAACTAAAAGAAAATGTGTTCTGTGGATAAATAACAAAAAGACAGTTTGATTTTCGAAAACAACCCCTAAAACGTTACCCTCCTTCGTTGCGCTCGAGTAAAAAGGATACAACGAGGCGTCAATGTTTGTAAGGGACATTCTAAAAACGGGAATCTTGAGTTGGTACGAAGAGATCTGAGGGTATCTACCGTGCCTGGGGATCAAAGTTGTGAAGCTGTTTCATTTCGTTTGTTTTTGGGGTAGAAACTAGGAACAAATAAGTACATATTTACCGTGTAAGGTTGTCTTTGTTGTATTTGTCATGTTTGTGCTAAGCTCAGTACCTATACCTATCTACCTAATATAGGTAATCTACGACTCTAGGTATATCTTATACCTACGTAGGTATTTAAAATCCTACCCTAATAATATACAAACCAATGCGAAAGTAACGATGTTTGGATATTTGTGGCTCAATTACATCTCTCCACTTCAACGCGTGCGAAGCCGCGGGAAGCCACTAGTTTATATATATACATATTGTTTTTTTTTCTTAAAACCTAGAACTGCACAGAGTTTAACGTCCTTTCCAACCAGTTAAATAAATTACAGCAACTTAACTTTTTACCGTCAAATTTAACTAATCCCAGACATAATAACGGCCATTAAGCTCTTCTTAGTACAATTAATTAGTATAATACGGCCATTCCAGACGCAAATCTCGACCCGAATGAGTTATGTTTCTTTAGAGTTATCATAATTAACACAGCAATAAAGATATTAAAGTTGAGCGTGACTACACTGAGTTATGCGTTATTTCCATAAAGAAATAAAAAGGAAAGAAGATAGAAAGATAATTTTTAGGACGGAGAAGATAAAAATAATGGTACCAAGAACGGAAAACAAAAAATTAAGGAACTCAGAAAAGGAGAACACCTGATATAGTCATTATATCATAATAAACCTAGCAATCAGTGCTACTAGGTAAGCGAAACCTCAGGCAGAAGCTAGTATTAGATTGTAATCCACTGGCACGGTAGTCACATAAGAGTAGTAGAGCTCTTTGTGAAGGGTTCGTCCGGGGAAGTACTACCACCACGCCCTTTTCTGCCGCCAAGCAGCGTTGCTGTGTTGTGGTTTGATGAGTGTGGTTGCCGGTGTAATTACAGGCACATGGGGCTTAACATCTGTATGCCTCTAGTTGATGGACGCACGGCAGTGCATCTTAGGGCACGTTCCTATTGTGCGTGACTTAAGAAGCAATGCTTTGTTATATAGGTGATGGTTACCACTTAACATCAGATGCCATCTGCAAAAAAAGTCATTCCAGATGTAAAAAAATATGTACATGAAATATTTGAGAATGTTTAAAGAGGTAGTCAGAGGCACGCCATATAACATTGAGTTCACTTTTTGCATGAGTTACTATTTCTTACTTGACAGGTAGTGAGGCCACCGAAGCTTCAAGAATACTTTAGATTCCTCACGTAGTTTTCCATCACAATGTTTCACAATGCTAGCTATAATATATAGCTTCCCACAGGTTATAATTTATATCTAGCTCCGCACTTTTTGCAGTTAGTTGGTATATTTCTGACTTGACAGGTAGTGAGGCCACCGAAGCTTCAAGAATACTTTAGATTCCTCACGTAGTTTTCCATCACAATGTTTCACAATGCTAGCTATAATATATAGCTTCCCACAGGCTATAATTTATATCTAGCTCCGCACTTTTTGCAGTTAGTTGGTATATTTCTGACTTGACAGGTAGTGAGGCCACCGAAGCTTCTAGAATACTTTAGATTCCTCACGTAGTTTTCCATCACAATGTTTCACAATGCCAGCTATAATATATAGCTTCCCACAGGCTATAATTTATATCTAGCTCCGCCCTTAATTCAAACGCTCTTTCGCGGCAGACAATAAGTTTTAAAAGCTGAATAGAGGCGAAGATTGGAAAAAATTCAAAGCACTTTTTGTAGAAATTCGTAAAAAAATGTTTTTGTATTGTGAGTGGAACACAATGGTGGATGGAGGAAATGAGTGTCTGGGCGTAGCGGTGCTCAATTTAACTGGTACCCAGTCCGCCGCCCAGACATAGCGCAGATATATACAGAAACTCAACTCTACGTTTACGTTTTGAGAATAGAACTCTTTGTGTAGGGCTCGTTTAGGGAAGTCCACCATACCTATTTCTGCCACCATTTAACATCAGGTAGATCATCTGCATGTACCATCAAGAAGACGAATAAAATAAACCTGCACGAACAATGGCACAATTTGGTCACCCTATTAGTCTTAGTTGCTGTAATTGCCGATGATATATATCGTCCCTGTAGTTGTAAAACTTCTTCTTCTTCTTCTTGTCGTGTCACTAGTTTCTTTCAAAACAGTGTGGTGAAAGGATTTTAAGTGCGCCTCAAGAGGCTCTTTTCGAGCGCTGCCATTTTACACGCAAAAAAAATAGTAAATCGCGTTTTTCTCCCGATTTTGGTTTTGTTAGTTATTTAGTTTTCCAACTCCAGGGACGATATAATTTGTGGATTGTCGACTTGAAAGAAGAGAAGAAGATTGGCGTGAAGGGCTAATCAAAGAGAGACATATTGAGCGTTGTTTATATTCGTTAATCAAAAATTGTTTGGCTATAAGTTGTAGTACTGTTTTGTAAGCACTATGTACCGCCCTCGGCTCCGCACGCCTAACGCTGCATATTGCGCCGCGTGCATACGATGTACAATCAGACCGACGATACGATTGCTCATTGCGCAATAACTTTGCACTACATCTATATTGAGCAGTCAGATATCAGTTTGGGCCTATAGTATTTTTTTTAAACAAATAACTAGAAAATCATACACAGAATAAATAATTATACCACGTAAAAGCAAGTAGTATCTATATTTTTTTTTATTATAGTGTTTTAAGGGAATCTATGATTCTTCTATGAATCAATTTAAAACCTGTTTTTTTTTTAATTTGTTTCAAAGTGTAAAGCCATTTATAAATTTTAATTACAAGGGTCACTTTGAAACGTCTTAAAACTAGGTGCCAGTTCCACGCGAAATGAACAGGCAACAAACTAACGGCCGCTTCTGAATGCTCGATTTAAACTAATCGGATGTCAAGTCACTCGCCATTTCAGCTATAACATAGAATTAGATAGAGATAGCAAGTGAATTGACATGCGATTAGTTTTGATCGGGCTTTCAGAAACCAGTCGTTAGTTGTCCATAATTTTGCCTCTCACATTGTTTGCTTCTACTAATGTTGTTTAAAATAGTCCGAGCAATCGCGTCACAGGCGTCTAGCCTAGAGCGGCGCTCATTATGAACCTGTAAATTAGTTTAAAAAGCTATATTTCATTGAAATAAAAACGGTGGAACAAGGCATTTGCTCACCTGATGTTGACCGATAACTTCCCTGTTACGTTATGAATGTCAAGTTTTGACTTACCTAGTGAATCCTCCTAGTGTATTTTGAGAGTAGCAGAGCTCTTTGTGAAGGGCTCGTCCGGGGAAGTACTACCACCACGCCTTTTTCTGCCGCCAAGCAGCGTTGCTGTGTTTCGGTTTGAAGAGTGTGGTTGACGGTGTAATTACAGGCACATGAGGCTTAACATCTGTATACCTCAAGTTGATGGACGCAGGGCAGTGCATCGTAGGGCAAGTTCCTATCGTGCGTGACTTACAATAAGTGATGGTTACCACTTAACATCAGGTGGGCCATCTACTTGTTCCATCAGCGACTTTTATAAAAAAATAAAAACTCTCGTGGATATTGAATATCAAAACGCAACATATTCATATTTTAGAAGCCCAAACCCTTTTACGTCTATTGAACATATCCAGACTTTTTAAATCATCTTTTCCTTCTTTAATTTACTTACCTTTCAAAGGGCTTTGTATTTCCTGAAAAAAGACCAAAGAACTTTAAAAAACAACAACAGTAATCTAATAATTCGGTGCAGCCGGCGTGCCCTGTGCCGCTCCGCTGAAATTTAATGTTTCGCTTATGTAGCTGCCTTTGAAGCCAACTAACACCAGGCTTTCGTGGCTTAAAGTTATACCCATAGACTATTGCCACATAATAGGGTTCGTTTCAAAAATAAACCTGTACATCATCTTACGGAAAAAAGTATTTGTTTTTGGATTAGGAAATAAGTAACATTTATTTTATAAAAGAATAGCTTATAGGTAGTTGGTACTCTAATAGTTTAATGGTTGTCTTCGTAATAAACATGAAGATTAGTTTTTTTTATAAAGTCGGTCCATGTTTGGTCGTTCTGAACATATCGACTAAGTAATGCAATTAAGAGCTTTTATTTAATTTCGTGTCATAATCTTCTTGTAAATGTATACGTGAGCTTATGGAAAGCAGGCTTCGAAGGTTAGTTGTTCTGTTATCTACTTCAATAAAACGATGGGCCTCCATAAGGGTAACATTTCATCTCGGGAGCTTATATTCCACTGTACCAGCTTTGAAGCCTCCATATAACCCGGCGTCTATTAGCATAAAACCCATAATGGCACCACATAAGCTTTTAATTAATTACTGACCAGATACCGGAAAGTTTCTCGTACGAGTATGAACATTTTCAATTCAATTTGCATAAAACATCCCGTCTTAACCAGCTGTATTAAAAATAAAAAGATAAGACTCTTTTGCTACGACTATTTTGCTACAAAACCAAGTAGGTACTTTGTTGCAATTTCTGTCGAAGGATTTTAATTTTTTTGATCAATGATTTATGATTTTATTTACATAATGAAACAAATCATGATAAGCCTGAAGAAGTTTACTGCATAGACTTCAACCGTATAGACTGCATAGACTTTCCAGGAAGAGTAATAGAGCTCTTTGTGAAGGGCTCGTCAGGAGAAATACTACCACCACGCCGTTTTCTACCACCAAGCAGCGTTGTTATGTTTCGGTTTGAAGAAGTTGCCGGTGTAATTACAGGTATATGAGGCTTAACATCTGTATGCCTTAAGTTGATGGAGGCAGGGCAGTGTATCGTAGGGCACGTTCCTATCGTGCGTGACTTACGAGGCAATGCTTTGTTATAGGTGATGGTTACCACTTAACATGATGTGGGCCATGCTTGTTCCTTCAGCTAGTTGTATAAAAAAAGATTTGGGGAAGTTTGCTGTAGTCAAAACGCTTGATTTGGTGACCCCAATATTGGTGTTCAGTATTGGTACTCAAAAGATGCTATTGTCCATTCCTTGGTGCGTACCCTTAGTAACCTGTTACGACAAATCATGTCGGCAGGCGATGAAGAGGCCCTATATACCTCTAGAGGTATTTTATGCTAAAACACTGTTAATTTATTTAAGCAAGCCGAAAGAAAACCATTTTATATTTTTTCCAAGCTTTCCACATAATCCTTCCTACATTATGCATATTCTAATTTCATAAAACAAAAACAAACATTTACACTGACCTAAGTATCATTACTTTACATCAACGTAATTTATATAATATATTTTCTGCCCTCTGTGCGTGCAGTCAGCCAAAAACATGGTCTAATTAAAAATGTAGCTTCTTTACCTGTTGTTTTAATTACAGTACAAAAACAGAGAGGAAAACAAACATGTTGCCGTTGAAACGAACATCGACTGAAAATATTGTTTTAATTTTATTGTAATGTGCAAAAACAAGGGAAAATTTCATAAAATGTTGACGTGAAAACGTCTACTGGACAAACAATCTCCGGAAAACTAATTTATGCGGCGCAGTCATGAGTACAGGGAAATCTCTTTTATGTTTTGATCGTGGAGAAGGTATAAATAATTTCATGCATTTTTGCTTAATCTAAAATTTCTTGAATATAATATCTCTAAATATATATTGAATAGTTTTGATAAGAATAATGTCTCAGACTAATATCAGAAACAGATACAGCTTCACATTTTTTATTTCTAGACACACGTTAGATATCCCTTAGTACTAAGATTCTTTGAGGATATTCATTGTAAAAGGATCATACAAAAGAACAGTAGGAACCAAGCCGTAAGTTTGTTGCCTGTTCTTCTAGGCTTTGGTCGCGTGGAACTGGCACCTAGAGTCACCTAGCTTTAAGACGTTTCAAAGTGATCCTTGTGATTTTATTGAATAAATACCTTTTGACTTTGACTTTGATATCTAAGGATTCTTATCATGAAAATGTACCTACCTACTTCTTTTCTATGAATACAACATAGGTTTTTATGAGAATAATGTATCTAGTAGCAATAAAAATAACATAATTATGTCAATATTTATATTATGACAATTCAATATACTCTTAACGTGGGTGAATAAATTGGAGCTATAGAACATCAAATAAAAGGAAAAAATATCAAGTTCGTATCTATTCAAGTGTCGCGTGCAGCCTTCGTCAATCTATGTTTTCCCAAAGGTTTAATATAAAAATTACTTTTCTCGTTATCATGTGTGCCTGGTACTTCTCGGGGGATTCGGAGGTAAGTCACTATGCGATGAGGGCGCGTTCCGCTCGTTGGATTATCTCATGCGTGACAGCTGCTCCGATTTCTGAGATCCTGGTACTTAGATTTTGTTATGCGAACAAGTTAGGGGAAGGAATAACAAAGGGAAATTATAGAGAGGTTGAGTTTAGATTATTGATAAATAATTTATCGTTTGCCGTTACATTTTAATAAATAAAAGTTCCTTGGTTTTTTTGTCTTAAAGTAAAAGCATAACACTAGTGTCTTAAAGTAGCTTGCGTACCTACTAAACTCAATCAACGAATGAAAGTCATGTTAAAAGTAAAATAAATTTACTTATAGCAAAGTGAAAACGATCTTAAGAAAAATGTAATAAAATTAGAAAGAGCAACCCTAACGCACTCAAGTCTTTTATCGCTCGCATATGTAGACGTTTGACTTCCCCTCATATTTCTTTGATTATTGTATCATGAAACGAGGGCAGGAAAAAAGTCTTGTAATAGCGCAAAACAGGCAGCTACCTCAATTTTTAAATCACTCCTTCAAGCAATCTAACTCTGCTCTGTTCTCGCGCGTTGCAGTGCCGCAGGGTTTATATTAAGTAAGGTTTTTTTTTATACAACTAGCTGATGGAACAAGCAGATGGCCCACCTGATTTTAAGTGGTAACCATCACCTATAACAAAGCATTGCCTCGCAAGTACTCGATATATAAAAGAAAGAAAGAAAAAACATTTATTGGTAACGGACGGATGTAAATTCACGAAACACAAACAATGTAAAACAGAAATAAAATACATGAAACGTTAGTAAAATAAATTTAAAAATGTAATATTAATTTATAACATTTGTTTATTTCTCTTCTTGTAGACGAAACCTACTTGAAAGGATTGAATTTATGTGAGCCTTCTACTTACCTAAGAGCTAATTTCACCATGCTCTGTTAGTTACTAATCAAGGATTAACAGGCCGTTAAATCTAACCTTAGATGTCAAACGCGTACAGTTTGACATACTTAACGGCCATTTAATTCTTTGTTAATCTAACAGAGCATGGTGAAATCAGCTCTAAAAATACGATGAATAAGAAACAAATAAAAATAGGTAGGTACACATTACATTACGCACCATGCGTGTGTTACACTTTATTTTTGAGAGTACTGGTGGCCTAGTGGTGGCAGCCCCGCCTTCCGATCCTAAGGTCGTGGGTCAATGAGTTTTTCTGTTCAAAAATTTATGTGTACAATGCTAGTGGGTACTCTCAAACGGTGAAGGAAAACATCGCGAGGAAACCGGCATGTTCGTAGAACCTGAAAAGTTCTATAACATGTGTCAAGTGCTGGAAAGGACTTGAAGCGCACTTAAAATCCTTTCACTACACTGTTTCGAAATAAACTAGTGACACGACAAGAGAAGAGACCATATTTTTTTCCATAGAAACATTGATCCAGCTATCTTCCCGTTCCTATAGTCTTACTCTGCACTTTTTGTATCGTTATAATCTATTTATTGTCAGTCAGATCGTAATGAATGATGTTTTGCATCGTCGCTGACACAAGTGTTTCGCTTGTTAAAAGGCCCCGGATGACATGCGAGTGAGCAATCAAAAACGAATCTGAATTATGGGGTTAGGGATTTATTTTGTTTGTGAAATTAATTTTTCGTTTGGGGAAAATTCTTTTTACTTTTAACGGAAGATCAAGCATTATTTATGTTGTAAAAAATGAACGTTTACAGAACACTTTGTCCAAAGACCTCAAGTAATGTTGGTTAAAATTTCACCGAAATTACAAAACAGAACTCAAAATAACACTAGAAATACAATTATAATAAAAAAGCTATGTTGTAAATGAATCCCCTTAATTTATTCTTTTCAGTCTTGGCTAACTTGACACTGACTAATTTGGTGTATGATTGGGGTCAAGTATTGACTATCTGAGAGTGTGAGCCACAAACATCCATACACCCAAACATCGCATCTTTATATTAGTAGGAGTAGAAAGTCGGAATGGATGGTACGATATGTAGGTATTGTGTTGATTATTTCCTTAAATATAAATTTAAAGAAATAATCACTGACTTGCTATTTTTAATTCAGTAAATATTGATATACTCAATCTCCATAAAAAAACAAATATGTCAAAACCAAAAGAATGAACCATACCGCCGTGAGCGAAATCCGAATAAATGTCTATACTTAAGAACAAATCTCTGTAACGCAAGAACGCACACATGTGCTTGTATGATGGGGGAAGGTAGGGAAGGGGGGGTGATCTACAAAGAAAAGCAATTTAACAAAAATAAAAAATACGATATTGGAACAGGAGAAACAAATGATACGGGAAATACTTAAATCACTGCCATTGATGTGAAATTGGAAATTGTATCTGCAGTTGGTGAATTGCGAACTCTCAATATCGAGGGGTGGGTTATCTATCGAAAGCTTTGGTAATAATTGAAAGTGTTTGCCAACCTTTTATTAAAACTCTTTTACAACTAACTGTCAAGCTAAATACAAAAGCAAAACACTGATATGTAATTGTAATTGTATATGTTAATTTCCGTAACATGTCATAATTTCGAGCATAGGTTTTTTTTGTTGATTAAGCTTTAGAATAATGTGTTATTCCATTCTATTCTATTCCAAAATAATATTCTATGCAAAAAAAGCATAAAAAATAAGTAAATATTGATCTACTACAGATTAATATCAAAACAGACGGTGATTATAAGGTAGGTGCTTAGTTTCCAGACACTTACCCATTCTCAAAAAGTTTCACACTTTTTTGTATTTTATTCAACGATAAAATACAGTTTTAAGTGAGATATTCGCTTTCATTTACATGCAGCGCAGCTCTCGACTATTCAGTAAATCACGAGCATGCAAAATCGCAAAGGTTCTATGCTAAATAACTTGAATTAATATCTATAGTAGCATAGATATACAAAAACTATACACAGGTTATCTTCAACTTAAAAATTGGGTTTCAAACACGTGGTAAATAAAGCAATACACAAATTTCTAAAAAAAAAAACACCTATCCTATATATTTTTATCTTTAACGGAGTGGAATTCGAACTCATGACCCTTCTCTTGATAAAAACCCACAGATAAAGTAGGTAGGACCTATATTTAGCCTGTGTGAGTAAACATTAAAAATAACGATTATACTGAAATATAAAGCGAAAATTATAGGCACATGAGGCTTAGCTCTGATTTCACCATTAGATAAATAAAGGATTAAATGGCCGTTAAATATGTAAAAATGTACGCGTTTGACATCTAAAGTTAGATTTAACGGCCTGCTAATCCTTTATTAGTAACTAACAGAGCATGGTGAAATCAGCTCTTAACATCTGTATGCCTCAAGTTGATGGACGCAGGGCAGTGTATCGTAGGACACGTTTCTATGCAGCGTTACTTATGATGCAATGCTTTGTTATAGGTGATGGTTACCACTTAGTATCAGACCATCTCCTTGTTCCAACAGCAATTTGTATAAAAAAATGAGATGACTGCTACTACGAACAAGTCAATAAATTAAACGCGTTCTTTTCTGCCGATATACCAACTCTATGTAAATGAATACTCATAGTGCTGAGGGAACGCCTGCTATTGATAAACGACACGGCAAATATAAGCCGAATTATTCAAATTCCATTCAAGAGAACAAAAATTATAGCCATTGGAGGTCCTATAACTCGCATTATGGCGCACTATCGAAATTGCTCTCGATAAAATTTTACGTAACAGTCTCGCAATTGGAAATAATAAATTAAAGTAATCGCGTATTTAATGTGACGTTTTTGCTGTTGTATCATCATTTTGGCAAGTGTATTTTTTACTTTCTCCAGGGCGATATTCCGTTTTATTGCTGTGTCTGAAGTTGACATATGACTGAATGAGCGCTTAGAACTTCATCACGCGAAAACTTGTCTCATAGCGAGATAACTCGTAAACTTTATGCAGTGACAACATATTTCGGCAGCATCGCGCTTTTTATTAGACGGAGCGAGATCGTCAGAATCCACTTTCCTCGGTTTAAACTTCTCGTATCTAGTCTCGTATTGCAAAAGTTTTCGGCTCAAGGAAAATACACCGGAACGCTTTCAAAAGAGTGATAGTATGAGATTTTTTCGCAGATTTGCGCTCGGATTAGGATCGCAGCGCCAATCAGAGCTTTGAGTGGATATCTAAGTTTACAAGAGGATATTGGAGGTCCACCTTTGAATGAAAGTCCGTAAAAGTTTGTCTGAAAGGTTTACCTTATTGGGGCGCTGATTGAAAAGTACGATATCTTCTTATTTCTTATATTTCTTTTACAAATAGTTAAAAACAAAATTACTTATAAAATTTAATAAAATTATTGCTTTTTTTGCCGCCAAGCAGCGTTGTTGTGTTTCGGTATGAAGAGTATGGTTGCTGGTGAAATTACAAGCACATGAGACTTAGCATCTGTATGCCTCAGTTATGGACGCAAGGCAGTGCATCGTAGGGTACGTGCCTGTTTACGTGACTTACGACGCAATACTTTGTTATGATGTTTACCACTTAAAATCACGTGGGCCCTCTGCTTGCTCACCAGCAAGTTATATATGTATTTGGTCTACCAATAGCTTAACTGTTTTTTTTCAAAGGGTGAGCAAATGAGATTTAACATCTTTAATACCTCAAATTGATGGATGCAGTGCAGGGTATAGGGCACGTTCCTATCATGTGTGAGTGTGTAACATCAGGTGGGCCATTTATGCTTGTTCCGTCAGTAAGTACTATTAAAAAATGCTACAATAATTGTGTTATATTTACTTATTAAATTCTAATTGCACATTAATTACAGCATACCGCATTGCTATATCGATTATGTGTCGCAATGTTTTTATCAAGCATGTATTTATACAGGGTGTTAAAATACCACTCCCGAAAACTTCAGGGGGCTAAAAAACCCATCAATATGAATAACTTTTTCTAAGGAGCCAACACTGTGAACGCGATAAAAAAACAGCTGGTTCATACAGTTTAGCCAGGTAGGTATTGAACTTATGCATGAAACAGCTGTTTTTATTCAAATTCACAGTGTGAATAACTTCATCAATATGAATAACTTTTTTTAAGGAACCATCCTTAAAAAAACTTACATTAGCCCCCTGAAGATTTCAGGAGTGGTATTTTTACACCTTGTATATTATTATTATGTCATCTGAATCTCACAAGTACTTTGCTTAGTTAGGGCTTCCTCTCTTGGCGTGTAGCTACTTTCTTTCAAAACAGTGTGGTGAAAGGATTTTAAGTGCGCCTCAAAAAGGCTCCCTTCGAGCACTTGACACTTGTTTTAGAACTTTTTAGGTTTTACGACACGCTGGTTCCCTTACGAGTTTTTCCTTCACCGTTTGAGAGTACTGGCACGGTTGTGTCTGCTAATATTCGTGATACCTATTCAGAATGTACTATTTCAGAACGAACTTCTCAGCAAGGCTTCTCTACTTCTATCCCTATGATTAGTTCACCTAAAACAAAGCACTGTAAAGACACATAACTGACTATAACTGATACCGTTGCAATAAGAATTCTATACTACAGCTAGAACCTAGTCATGTTCGAAATTTCGGTACAATATCAGTTTTAGTGTCACACCTGAATGGATATGTCCCAACTAGCTCTGACGAATCCGAAAATCCGATATATAAAATGGTTGCGTTTGACAGACAGACCTTTCTTTGTAAACTTGGACTTGTTCACGAAAACTTTTAGTTCTATTTTCAAATTCAACCAGAGTAGTTCTTATTGGTTTATAGTTTTAAGAGTAATTATAAAAGGCATAAGGACCCATCTATATAGACCTCAGTCTGTTTTAACAAGTTCACTTTCAGATGAATCATACATCATCTTAATAGTTAATAAGATTCGTGTATCTGGTTGTGCAATATTTAGATTTTTGTTATTGCTCATAAATTATGACAGGAACCATTTTGAAAAATACAATTGTAAAACGTATTCTGGTATATTTTTATGAACAAAGTTTATTTTATTTTTGATTAAATTTAAAAATAAAATAGCTTAGGTAAGGTAAAAAAATGTGCAAATAGCTGAGCATAGGAATGATTAATTATATGAGGACAAAATGCCGAAGCTAATTGAATGGAAGATATTTTCAATCCAAAAAGTACTGTTTTTTTAGGTAACGTAAAGCCGCGGTCAGCCACTAGTCAAAGATATTTTACAACCTACAAATGTGCATCACCGAGTTTGCATTTTACGATTCCATTTTATACTTAGGTACCTCCAAAACAATTTGTATTCTGCTCTGGAACTGGTTGTAAAAGTGGTGTCTGTCCAGTCCCACGGCCCTACTCTGAAGCGACTTGCGTTTGTTTCTAGAAAATAAATAAAATAAATAGTTATCAGCATCAGTTCAAAGAAGTTTTCGGTTTTCTCCAACAGAAAACTTTTGAAACTTGGTTTATGAACCCAAGAACAATTTTAAGCCTTCGCCAGTAACCGAGTTCGCGCGATCTTTACGAGTTTGTCTTTATTTTTTAGGAAAATATCTAGTATTTTTAGATTGGTTAATAAATAAATTTAAAAAACATATAAATCTGTAGGTATAAATAGACAGATAAAAAACATTTATTGCACAAAATTTTTTTGCTTCGCTGATTATAAGCCCCTTTGGTAAACTAAATAAAAAATTAGGTAATTAGGTTGAATTTCTTACAAATTTCGTGTTACATTTGTCTTTATGTTAATCAGACAAAGGTATATGTAACATCAATCTTTACCAAGTTCTATCACAATTAAACGCTTAGCAATTTCGTCTCAAAGACAATTTATTCATTTAACATTCTGATTTTGCAACAGCACCTTTTTAGATTCAAAATCAAAGCTAGATTGTATTCAGCGAGCCCCAGGTGCCAAATCACAGGCACCGAAATAAAGTCTAGAACCTTGGTTTTCTAAAATACGCCCGACGTCTTATGGAGGTTGTAAAAGATTTACATCACTGATGCCCGAACCACTGTACCTGGTCCTATCGGTATGAAACTTAGAACGAATACATTTTGGGATTAGAAATCATGAACAAACCTTAAAATGGGAAAACGCAATAATATTAATTAGCGATCACTAGCGAGGTGTGTACATACATGTATATACAAGGTGTTCCTTAAGTTGTGTATATAAACTTCAGGGGGCTAAAGTACCCATCAATATTAACAACTTTTTCTAAGGAACCAACACTGTGAACGCGAAAAAAAAAACAGCTGTTTCATACATTTTAGCCTGGTAGGTATTGAACTTTTGTATGAAACAGCTGTTTTTTTTTTCGCGTTCACAGTGTTGGTTCCTTAGAAAAAGTTGTTCATATTGATGGGTACTTTAGCCCCCTGAAGCTTATATACACAACTTAAGGAACACCTTGTATATGTATGTATATTATACTACTTAGGTGTATAAATATGTTGGTATAAATTTGTAAAAAAAATAGAGGTATGTATCGAACCTTTATGGTCGACTTTAAAAAGTAATTTTGGAATAAAAATCAGCATCAATACCTACATATATTATTAAATGGTTATTATAATAAACGGACGTAATATGACAGTATTCGAATTTTATAAATCCGAAAAGTAATCGTGTGATATCTATTTGTTCACAGCTACATTGTAGCGGCTAAGTATTCATCGCTGAGGTTAACGACACCTCTGTTTCTTTTATTCAAAAGACAATAATTTAAAATAACAATGACTTTGAAATTTCTTATCAAAGTTAGATAGATAGAAAATTCTTTGCACTGAACAAATCTTATATAGGCGAATTTAATGCTAAAGAGCATTCTCGTCCAGTTAACCTTTGTTCAAAACCACTTTTGAAAGACCGACATGAGTGCACAAACAACCAGAACTAAAGTATCTTCTTTTGATTGGAAGCTGTATACATAAATAGGTACATAAAATCTATATAGGTATTTGATATAGGTACCTAACCAATATAAAAAGTTGGTAAAAAGGTATATAATTAAAGGGCTGACACCCGTCAAAGTACTTCTACTTGCTAACACATATCACTTTTTCTTTCACATTTTAAAAATGTGAAACAAAAAGTAATAGATTAAGCAAGTAATGAAACAAGCCATTTCAATAGATAGTTTACCTATTTTATTACTGACGTGATAAATAAAAGTCGATGCCATCACCGATATTTCCAAGTGGAACTTGTACCTAATAAAATGAGTTTGATACGATGATTATTGATGGGAATTGTTAAGGTACGCTACATTGTTTTTTTTATACAACTAGCTGATGGAACAAGCAGACGGCCCAGCTGATTGGAACCATCATCTTTATCAATGCATTACCTCGTAAGTCACGCACGATAGGAACGTGCCCTGCGTCCATCAACTTGAGACATACAGATGTTAAGCCTCAAGTGCCTGTAATTACACCGGCAACCACACTCTTCAAACCCCAACATAGCAAGGCTGCTTAGCGCCAGAAAAAGGTGTGGTGGTAGTACTTCTACGGACGAGCCCCTCACAAAGAGCTCTACTCTCTAAAATTATGCTTATAATATAGTTTTTTTATAAATAAATATTGGTGGACTTTCTACACAGCACTATCTAGCCCCAAACTAAGCCAAAGCTTGTAATATGGGAACCAGATAGCTGATATAATACATATGTATATATTTTTTTTATAAATACATACTTATATTATATAATAACACGCAGACAGAGAACAAACATCTATGTTCATCACACAATAAATTGGTCTCGGTAGGTATCGAACCCACGGCCTACGGCGCAGAAGGCAGAGCTACTACCAACTGAGCTGTTAAGGCTGTTTAAACTAATATCCTGTAGACTAAGGAAAATTTAGTTTTCCTTATGAGCGTTGTTTACGTTTATACTGGTTTACAATTAATTACTTGTTTATCGGTAGTTTATTTAAATGATTAAATTGTTTTATTTATTTACTTGTTCATTTGTTATTTAGTGGAAACTGTGTTTAGTGACTTAAAAAATAATGGCATCTAAAATAGCGGAAATTGCTTTTGGAAGCAATCAAACTGTTTTGTACTTACTTAGTTTAATGTGTTGTAATAAAGCTATGTATCTTGTTTCCATAATGGGGGCAGAGGCCTTACGGCGTTCTTTTACCGATTTTACTCCATATATTCTTTCTTTTTGACAAATTCTATTACATTATGCTGTATTGTACGAGTAACGGCCGGTTTCTGAAAGCCCGATCAAAACTAATCGGATGTCAAGTCACTTGCTATCTCTATCTAATTCGATGTAATAGCTGAAATGGCGAGTGACTTGACATTCATTTAAATTTTAAATTAAAAGAGTATAAGATGGTTGTGCTGTTGTATCTATAAATAAATTATATTATTAAAATAATACCGATACTCTTCTTATATTATGACGCTCATTTTAGTACCACTTGAAGTATACTAAAACGATATAACACCATACAGTAGAAGATAATAGGACTGATGAATAGGTGATAGTGGTTTAGGGCATTTGAGCGTGAATGAATGAAAAACACTGTATTGCACATACACCAAGCAGAAAATAATGAACAAACAGAATTAGAAATGAAAGGTACGATAGGTGGATTTATCGCTCTGTAGCAATCTTTTTATAGAACATTTTGGATATAGAGGATTAAATAACAATAACAACTATGTTTTTTTTAATAAAGACTGAGAGTAACAAAATTTTACACGACAAACTTTTTCTTTCAACCTTTTAAACAAAACAGAAACAAGAATGAAAAGTACCAACGAATCTTTTAATTCCGAAACAGTTCCAAACCGCTGAGATTGCAACTATGTCTCACTAATTGTGAAGAACACTCCACGCTCCCTTTGTTAACTAAATTAAATTAATTGCGAGGAAATATTTAAATAGAAGGAATACTAGCTGCTGCCAATTGCAGAACCCACTTGCTTTTGTCTAGACTTTCCAACTAGACTCTTGTTGCGAACCTTTGTAATAGGGAACTACGTAATCATATTTTTGCTTTTTATTTAAAAGTAGAAGCGAATTTGTTGCAAAGTGTTATAACAGTTTTTTTACGGTTTTGTTTAGGGGAACGGTTTCAAGGCTACAACTTAATTTGATTAACTACTTGTTAAATTATATTTTTTTCGTAAAATGTGTGAGGAAACTTACCTATAAAGAACTATCTGCTAACCATATTGCGCGCAAATAAACATTTCATTTTATTTGTTTTATTTTTTCATATTTTTGAGCGAAGAGGAAGGTTTTGACCTTTTTGTGGTTTCTCTGACGAAATTCACAGAAAGTGCTTTGATATCTCTTAGTAGATAAGTTAGATAATAGGTAGGTTAAATTGTTTTTGAAAATCGATTTAGTTTTTACTGTTTTATCGTAAAGAAATAAATAAATATATAATTTTAATTTTTAACTTATGTATGTATAAAAATAGTATGTATAGGGGACAGATGAAAAATTTAGGTTGAAATTTGATTGAAAATTAGCCGGTTTCTACTAGATTTTAATAACTTTTCTCGTTACATGTACATGGGCAACTATTTCTTTTCAGAAATGTGTTAAATATTTACGTCAATATTTCGGGACCCGAAATTCCAGCTAAAATATCAACTGCACAATAGACGTAGACACAAAACAGGCCCGTATATAAAGCCAATTACAGACCCTCGATTTGACGTCACACAGAATATGTCTGGTACAAATCTAAAGGGGTACTAATGGAGTACAGTGATAATCAAGGTAATCGGATTCATAAGTCAAAAATAAGCTATTAAGGACACAGCAACGTGACCATTAGCGGCCATTAATGTATTATTGTATGTGTGTGCCAATTTCGTATCCTTAATCATCGTATTGACAGCTATCACAGCTAAGTTGGTAGTAGCTCTGCCTTCTGCGCTGTAGGCCGTGGGTTCGATTCCCACCGAGGACAAATATTTGTGTGATGAACGTAGATGTTGTTCTCTGTCTGACAGATATAACACAAATAATTAGGTATGTATGTCCTCAGTGAACGTGCTTTGTGAAGTATTGCTATCATTATAGACAAAGGTAACTCCCCAATTTATTTGATTCCGGCTTTGATTTCTTGGCCATTGTTATTATTACCTCTCGATTTAGTAAGCTGCTCAAATTTAAACTTCATCATTGATCGGCCTGTATGTTTAAGTCCACCGCTGGACATAGGCCTTCCTCTTAATTATGAGGGGTTGCCGTAGTCAATACAACAAATTAAAATCCACACAGCAAATCTAGGCCCAAGCAAAGCAAAGCCAGATGGAACCAGATATTTGATATAATGCTTGTTCACTTTATTGTATAATATAACACCCAGACAGGAACAAACATCTGTAGTAAATTAAAAAAAATTCTTCGGTGGGGATCAAAAACGGCCCATGGCTTTCAAAGTCAAAGTCAAAAGGTATTTATTTAATCAATAAAATCACAAGGATCACTTTCAGCAGATTTGTTTATTCAACAAGTAACGACTCATTCTACCGATACTGATTCTTCTGTTGCTGCTACTGGTTTTTAGATACAGATACGACGATGGTTCAATAAAACATTTACTTGAAAAATATTTTCTGAAAAAGTAAAACTTGCCAAGCTTTTATTTTTGTCTACAACTGTGTTTTTAAAGGCAGTCAACCATCAATCAACAGACTTTCAACGAAGGCTCTATTTGTGTTTAAAACTTGAAAGCTTGTTTAATGCTTCTTAAAAATATATCTTAAGTTCGCGTCTCAGAACAGTTAAATTTGTAATTGTAAAGGCGCACGAGATATTATTTTATAAATAAAAATATGAAGTCTGGATATTTCAAGACACAAGATTTTTAAACTCAATTAAAATATTTCAAAATGCCTTTTCGTATCTGTTTGTATTTACTTAACTGCATATATTTTTTCATCTGTTTTTTTTTCATTGTTTGTTTTGAATTTTTATTATATTATAAATTATATTAATTTTCCTGTATGTGAATGTTTTCAATAGTGTTATTAACTTTTGTTGGTATACATATTACACAAATTACAAACAAATTAAGTAATTTGACATACTTTAATTTTATTTTTCAATGTTAAGCTGTGGTTGCCTTTGGTGGATAAGCACGGGGCAGGATGTTGTTTTGTTTGTGTCTAGTATTAAGTTTTGTGTATTATCTCTTGGCGATCCTAATAAATAAATAAATAAATGTTAAATTAGTTGTTAGAATTTAATTTAAATTAGGTATAATTAATAATTAGAGTAATTGGTTATTAAAATCGTTCTAGTTATATCAATAAATAAATAAAATAAGCTTATTATACAGGTATGAGCTTAATTTGTTTTTCAATTAGTAAATAAACATTCTTTTGGTAGATATTTCCGAAAATGACGTTTTGTTCCAAAACTCCTGCTTTTTCAGCACCTTACAGCATAATAAGTTCTACCATTCAAATATAAAGGATTTGAATATTAAAATACCTCTTTAAATCTTTGAATGCAGTATTACTAAATTTAAAAAATAAGATAAAGTCTCCTTTCAGCAAAATATCCTATCTACAGTATTTAGGGTACTTTCCCTCCATGTCGCATAGACGTCCTGTACCTATAGGTGTATATATAGTACCAAGGCAGGCATTCACAAAGAACCTTTGACTTCATTGGCTTCGCCCACTCGACTTGGCAATAGCTTCAGTCATATGAAGCTAAAATACGCGAGACACTTGCTGTCTCTTTCCGAGGTACTTTCAGACCAACTAGGAATAACATTCAGTTAAGCTATCTCTAGATCATTCAAAATGGTCTGCAGATAGCGCAACTGTTTCTTGTGTATTTTGTAAATACTTGTAGATTTCACTGTAGCACTATGGTCAATAAATTTAATAGGTATACCTTCATATTAAGTACCTTACAATCTTTGCATTTTTATATACCACTATTTGATGGAACAAGCAGATGGTCCACCTGATGATAAATGGTAACCATCACCTATAACAAAACATAACATAATACCATCACCTATAACATAATAAATAAGATTAATAGAGATAGATGAATTTATTCTTAAACTTTGTTTTATACTATTTAAGTATCTTAATCCACCAATATTTATTACTTAGGTACTTATAATAACTAATAACCAAAAAAATTGTTTCACTTGTTTTCATTCATCATTTCTGGTAAGAAAACTATGGTTGGGACAAAAATTAAATTTTAGCGCACTTTGTAATGTCTTTTTCGAATTTGCGTTTTCATAACTACATTTATATGGAGAAGAACAAGTTTCTCTTTTATACAACTAGCTGATGGAACAAGCAGATGGCCCACCTGATGTTAAGTGGTAACCATCACCTATAACAAAGATTGCCTCGCAAGCCACGCACGATAGGACTGTGCCCCATGATGCACTGCCCTGTGTCCATCAACTTGAGGCATACAGATGTTAAGCTTCATGTACCTGTAATCACACCGTCAACCACACTCTTCTCACTTCTGCTTGGCGGCAGAAAAAGGCGTGGTGGTAGTACTTCCCCGGACGAGCCCTTCACAAAGAGCTCTACTCTTAAAAAACATTGTTAGCAGTAGTCAGCTTCTTAATCGTAATGAGAAGTTCCAAGCGAGTTTGATAGCGGCAATTGCATTTGCAGCGATAATTCGCCTCGTGTGACCGAAGTTAAATCCACTGCCGTTTTCCCAGATCAATACAACCCTCACGGCTCTGTTGGTAGTAGCTCTGCCTTCAGCGCCGAAAGTGGGTTCAATCCCATCACAAGCATTCGTGTAATAAATTATACATCTTTGCTCTCGTCTTGTTTAAATATATTAAAAGATGGATGTAAAAAAAATACTTTATGTATCACATCAGCTATCTGCTGGCTGTTCACGTAACTTGTGTCTGTCTGTCTATGTCTAACTTTGTAGCAATCAGTTTCAATCAGTTTCTGTTTGTAATAAGTAAATATGATGGCTATGCGGTTACATTTTAGCTGCAGCTGCTAACAAAGTTAGATTACAACTGGTTTAGATTAGATTAGAAAATTTTCTTTTTTTTCACAAAAGGAAGTACATAGGCGAACTTATTAGTTTCTTCTTCTTCTTGAAACTGATTGCAACAAAATTACGTAATCACCCTGCTGGTCCCCACAATACAAGCATCTCGTTTAGTGTGAGACTTGATAGCACTGTGTGAAATGTTCTCAAATATTTATTTATAATTTTTTCTCGTCCTTTTCTTCCGCCATATGAATACCTCTATAGAATATCACCCAACCATGAATGATAGCCATAGAACTTTTATGATACACATAAACGTCATACCGCTTATTATTTTCAAGTCGTAAAACAACAAAATAATACTCTAACAATAATCTGAGTCCCTAATCTCGTACAGATTCCCGCAACGTGATTTTATTATGTATTATAATTCATTTTTAGGATTCCGTACTCAAAATGCCGACTGTATCTAATATAATTTATCTACTGAGCGTTTGTCATCAGTCTTGCCTGTTCGTCTGTTTGTTTGTCTATCACATGGTCGTATATTTCTACCCTCAGTATTATAGCAATTTTAAATTACAGATTCGCTTTTTCTCGCCTCTCGTCTATTTTTTTTAATTTTATTATTTTATTTAAAGCCGCAGATTTAGATTACCATATAATCGTCGAGACTAAAGAAAAAAATACCAGCAACGAACTTATAAATGATATTTTTAGGAATAAAAGTTCTAGAAATTGGTCCGCGACTTTATTCCTCAGACATGCTAGAAATTCGCTAAGAACTTTAAGTAGCAAGTACCCACAATTTTTTTTTTGAAGAAGTTTACGCAGGTATTCAAAGGAACGTCAAAATATAGGAAAAATGCTTGCTCACATTGTATGTAAAAACTGGTACAAAACTCTCAGTGCAAGTCCAACTCTCACTTGGCCAGTTTTTATATAACGCGGTCGTTTTATTGCTAAATGAAAACGAGACTAGTCGCAGACAGGGATGGCGCAGTGACGTAATAACTTCGTAACAATGTATTTCAGACTGTTATGATTCCATTCGCTAGTTTTAAACCTCTTTATGCTTCTATACTGTTATTTAACAGGGGAACTTTTTGGAGTGCATATAAATTGCTTTGTAGCTTCATAATATTTAAGTTTTTATACGTGTGAAGGTTAATCTTTTTTTTATTTAATTAGATTCTTGTTTATTAGATATTACAATTATTAATTTTAACCCAAAGCAACCCTAACCCTATTGTCGGCCAACAAAATGCAACGTATTGGAATACTCTTTCGTTTCGCTCTGGCGTATTTCTTTATTTTTTATTGTAGACAAACACATGAATGACACAAATTTTACATAAGTCATTTACAAAGGCGAGCTTAACCCTAAATACAGTATATATTTCAAAAATAGCTTGTTAAAGCTGCATTCTAATTCGCCGAAACTTTGAGTAACCTAACTTTATACTCGTAGATAATTTCCGATTTCCGGATCGCGATTTTTTGTCGCGTGGTGGTCGCGTGAAGTGTTCACGCCTTAGATTTATCCAGTTTTTTTTTATTTTATTATTGATTATGAATTTGTTGGGTGCATTGCAATGCAAAAATTGTTTTTCAAATGAGTTTTGTGATTTTATCTTTCAACATATCGAAACGTGCGAGTGAGAGGTACAGCTCTTGACAACGCCTAAAAAAACTGAGCACAAGCAATTTTTAGAAACCTTTATCAACGAGGCTTTTTCTGTTCATTTTCTAACGATAATAATGCCTCAAATATAAGATAATATATAAGATCTAAGATCTGAGACAATCTTAATGATTAACGCTAAAATCACAATTGTAAAAAGATTTTAAATTCAGTGAATTATTTATTTCGCAAGAACAGTAGCGGCTACAAAGTTTCCTCACAAAGTCTGCGTATTTCAGAAACTTTGTTGTTTTATGTATCTTACTATAAATGCATTTATATTTACTCTGCAACATAAATTTACCCATTCCTTTAACCCTGAAGTTTAATACCTTTCGTTTTAAAAGGCATTAGATACTAATGGACGAAAGCCAGTACGTTTTCAAAAAACATTCAGGCAATGTTAATTTCGCTTTGAAACAGACATGTATAAAATTGTCGTATGTATAAAGATAACATTAAAAGTAATTGAGTTCCCTAACACACGATTTTGGACCTTACCCTGTTTGAATTAGATAAATATTAGCTTGAGGGATAGATAGATTTGGGGTGCAATATTATCTTCGCCAAATAAATGAGAAAAAACCGGGGTCCAGTGGACGAAGTTTTTAATTCGTAATTACAGGACAGCGTCCAAGCTTCAAGCACCATTAACTTTTTTCCTAAATGTCTGCTCGTATGGGGTTCCGTACTATAAAATGAAACGGGACGTTTCATTGTGAACATTTAAATTAGTCCCCCGGTAGAAAATTAGAGAAATTGCTTTTGAAGTAATAAGGAAAACCTGAGGCATATGCAATACTAACTGACCAAAGCGCAGATTTTAAGTAAAAATCGTAATCATAAATGTAATTTGAAACAAATTTGTAATTTAATTAATTTGTAATTTGGAAAATTAAATTAAAAAATATAATACTATATAGAACCGAATGACGAAAAGAAAAAGTCTGTAGAAGGAGAGAGCTCAAGATCATGTATTACGTTTTATTGGGAATGTATGTACTGTACATACAGGCTTCTTCAGGCTGCTGAAAATGCTCAATAAAATGCTCATACAAAAGAGCGGTAGGAAACAAGCCGTAGGTTTGTTGCCTGTTCTTCTAGGCTTTGGTCGCGTGGAACTTTCACCACTTTTCAAAGTGATCCTTGTGATTTTATTGAATAAATACCTTTTGACTTTGCTGACTATATAAAAAACGTTTTAACAAAAAAGCTTTTTTTCTTATACAACTAGCTGATGTAACAAGCAGATGGCCCACCTGATATGGTAACCAGGCAAAGCATTGCCTCGTAAGTCACGCACGATAGGAACGTGCCCTACGATGCACTGCCCTGCGTACATAAACTTGAGGCATACAGATGTTAAGCCTCATGTGCCCGTAATTACACCGGCAACCACACTCTTCAAACCGAAAAACAGCAACGCTGCTTGGCTGCAGGAAAAGGCGTGATGGTAGTACTTCCCAGGACGAGCCCTCCACAAAGAGCTCTACTACTTTTAAAACGCCTTAACGATTTCTGTATGCTTTTTGGAGAATTTCAGCACTAGTTCTTCTGCATCACCCTTTTTTTAATATCAAAAATCATATAATCATCATCATCATCATCATCATCATGACTGGGGTAAACCGTGATACGGTACGCATTTTGGTCCATTATTTTACGACAGCTAAGCACGCAGTATACGCGTTACTGAAATCATAATACGGGCCCAGAAACATCTTCATAAACTGTCAACATCACAAAATCACGTGTTTACACCTCAATCGCGAACTCAAACGGATATAAAAGTGCGTCGTTAGCAGATATCCACTCGACGCTTTATTGCGAGCGTCTTATTGAAAGTACAAGTGCTCTTTACACCTCCCTTACGCTAGTTATCACATCTTTTTGATGCGTGCGGCTTTTTCGGGTTTCTTTTCCGAACCAATACTTAACAAACGGAAAAAATGGAAGACATTTCGCGAAACTTGAGCTTTTTTTATGAGGATATATTTAAGAGTATGCATGACAGTCCAAATACAGGTGCCTAAAACATCTGTATGTCTCAAAGTAATTCTTGGAAAGGAGCCTCTTTCAGGCACTTAAAATCCTTTCACCACACTGTTTCGTAAGAATTAGTGACACGACAAGAAGAAGAAGGTAATTGGACATTTTTCTTTGGATTTGTGTAGCTTGATTTGTATCCGTATGCACAGATAAAAATCCACAGCTCTTTATTTAAAAGTAACATTTCAGCTAAAAGTCAATAACGGATTTACATTTTTTAACAGAAACTGGTAATATATAAACGACTATTAGGGCAGCAAGAAATAGTTATTCAGAAACGACAGATAGTTTTTGCCATCGACAGTACCAAAGCAAGCTGTGTCGCTGAGTGTCCGAATTTCCTTTTCTGTCGATTTTCAAGTGGCATCCTCGGACACGGTTTCTCAATTTAGCAAATAGTTCTGCAGTTGGAGAGAATTGAGGTACTCCTTGAGTGTTAGGGACGCTTTTGATTTGTCAATCGAACGCCGTGAAGTGTCCTTTGGTGAACTCCGCTTTATTTTGATAGATTTTTTAAAGAATAGAATAGTTAATGTCTCTTTCAGAGAATGCTTCTATTTATATACTACCTACTCTTTTTATTTATATACTACCAAGTAAGCAAACAAGTTTACGGCCCACCTGATGGGAAGCAGTTACCATAGCCTATGGATTGCAACACCAGAGGTGGACACGCGCGCGTTGCGAACCCTTAAAATTTTTTAAAACGCTTTTTTTGAAGCACGTACTATTATAGCTAAGAATTTCAAGCATAGGTGTACCTACTCAAAGGTTAAAATAATACCCTATACAAGGTGTTCCATAAGTTGTGTATATAAACTTCAGGGGGCTAAAGTACCCATCAATATGAACAACTTTTTCTAAGGAACCAACACTGTGAACGCGAAAAAAAAACAGCTGTTTCATACAATACCTACCAGGCTAAAATGTATGAAACAGCTGTTTTTTTTTTCGCGTTCACAGTGTTTGTTCCTTAGAAAAAGTTGTTCATATTGATGGGTACTTTAGCCCCCTGAAGTTTATATACACAACTTATGGAACACCTTGTATAGGTTGCCCAACCAGGGGATTGTAAGGTATACCTTTTTCCAATAAGAGGTTATGGTTTATAAATTAAAAAACATTTCTAATTAACTGCATAGATGGCGCTGGAAAAATGTCATGTTGTAATAACCAGCGAACGACACTCCTAATATACCCAATATTGGCAGTGTCATTCGGTCTAGGTATAACTATTGGGATATTTTAATATCTATGTCATTGTAGGTTTTATTTAAGCAGATTAAAGCTATTAAAATAAAACACCATTTCTGTGCCACCAGTTGATTTTTATATTTTTTATGAATTAACTTACACTAAATACCTATACAACAACAGTTCAACAAGTAATCGAAGGCTGATTTTTATAAACTAATTTAATACTAGCTGATGGAACAAGCAGATGGCCCACCTCATGTTAAGTGGTCACCATCACCTATTACAAAGCATTGTTTCGTAAGTCACGATAGGAACGATGCACTGCCCTGCGTCCATCAAATTGAGGTATACAGATGTTAAGCCTCATGTGCCTGTTACACCGGCAACCACACCCTTCAAACGGCAACACAGCAACGCTGCTTGGCGGCAGAAAAAGGCGTGGTGGTAGTACTTCCCCGGACGAGCCCTTCACAAAGAGCTCTACTACTCTTATAATAAAGCTGATTATACTTCTTCTATGCACATGCCCATGTTGTAACAGGCTATGACGTTTTTCTGTTGGTCGACCAACTGTATTGCCATCTCATATTCTCCAACATACTCATGGGACATCATATCCTTTGCGAAGTCCAGGTCAATCGTCATGTCATTTACTGCGTACGTACCCTTAAAAAACACAAAAATATTATTTTGTACTAGCTGCAGCCAGCGGCTTTGCTCGCACAAATACAAGGTGAAATCAATAATGTTGAAATGTGTGAACAATAAGTTGTTTGACATTTGCGTATGAACTTTTCCAATAGATTGAACTTTGTGTCACTTCTTCTTCTTGTCGTGCTACTAGTTCTTTCGAAACAGTGCAGTGTGGTGAAAGGATGATGGCTTATTTTTCATATTGATTGATAGTATAAAATATTATATTATTATTATATTTCTTCATACCTAATATTTTTATATTTGTTTATATTACTATTATACAGTGTTCCAATACTTGTGTGCAAACTTCAGGGGGCTAAAGTACCCATCTTTATGAATAACTTTTTCTAAGGAACCAATACTGTAAACGCGAAAAAAAACCAGCTGTTTCATACAAAAGTTCAATACCTACCTGGCTTAAATGTATGAAACAGCTGTTTTATTTTTTGCGTTCACAGTGTTGGTTCCAAAAAAAAGTTATTCATATCGATGGGTACTTTAGCCCCTTGAAGTTTTAAACACAAATATTGGAACACCTTGTATAAATTCAGTTATTTTATAAATTCAAAAATATTAAGGCTGATTTCACCATGCTCTGTTAGATTAACAAAGGATTAAAGAGCCGTTAAATATGTCAAAATGTACGCGTTTGACACCTAAGGTTAGATTTAACGGCCTGTTATTCCTTGATTAGTAACTAAAGGAGCATGGTGAAATCAGCTCTAAGTGTGTGAGCGAGAAGATTACCTCTTAAAGATAAGATAGGTTTATGATTTACCTCGTTAATGGGGCAACTATCAATACCCATGGATGCAAAAACTGGCGTCCACGGAGCATCTTCGTCTTTTAGGCACTCGCATATACCCATAAGCACCGAGAACATAGGCTCTGTGCCCGCATCTGTTTCTTTTTCGATGTCTATGGCGATCTGTCAATAATAATTATGATTATCAGCAAGTATAATAGTTGTGGTAATGTTTCGAGAGCTCTTTGTGAAGGGCTCGTCCGGGGAAGTACTACCACCATGCCTTATCCTGCCGCCAAGCAGCGTTGTTTCATTTTGAAGAGTGTCGTTGCCGGTGATATTACAGGTACATGAGGCTTAACATATGTATGCCTCAAGTTGACGGACGCAAAATAGTACATCGTAGGGCACATTCCTATCGAGTGTAACTTACGATGCTATGCTTAGTTATAGGTGATGGTTACCACTTAACATCAAGTGGGCCAATTGCTTGTTAAGTTGTATAAAAAATTCAATATATCACATTATATATAATATACTCCTATAATACTTATTTTGTTGTTTTTGAAAATAAATAAGTACTTATAATCTTAATTTAATACCCAGACAGAGATTAAATATCAATGTTCATCACACAAAATTAAATGTTTGTTCTCGGTGGGGATCGAACCCGCGGATAATGTCAGCCATCCTCTTATCTCTCCACTTCTAAAAACCATATTACTTATTTTTATTTGTTTTATAGTGTTTACCTTCACTTAAGAAAAATCACAAAGATTTAATATAGCCCCGTATCAAGAGGAAGGTCGTGGGTTCAAATCCCACTCGGGTAATAACTTTTGGGACTATATTAAACCATATTACTTACCATAACACCTTCACCAATGTCAACAGTAAGCTCAAGTGAACCTTCTATGCACATAAGACCGGCACCATCTTCGTCTTCTGATTCTTTCTGCGCGAGCACCATTTTGTCCGCTAAGAATTTTTCATTTTTGAAGTTCTTGCAAGATTCGGCGCCTGATGAAAATGATGCTCTGTACTAAAAAAAAAAAATGTTACAAAATAACAGCTCAAGTCCGATTTTTGTTTTTCGTTGAACGTTCTGGATTTTTGGTTTTTTGTATTACGAACCTAGATTTTGTATCAGGCATATTACTTTTTAGAAATCCATGTTAGGCATTTCGTTACATAGGCTAGATGACCCGCTCATGAGGGGTATTAAGTCGCAATAAGCTCCCTATCGGGCGTGCTAATTACTCTAATAAATACATACAAAAACAAATACCCTCGCAATAAAAAAATTAAAAACAACAAAAAACATCTACTAGAGTGATAAAGGATAAACGAAGTTTCACATTGACATTTTAACCTAATAAGTTATCATTAAGTACGAAAACTAGTTAAGTATATGTTTTTGCTTGAAAACTTGTTTGTATCAAAATTAAGAGTAGTACTTAGAGCTCTTAGTGAAGGGCTCGTCCGGGGAAGTACTACCACCACGCCTTTTTCTGCCGCCAAGCAGCGTTGCTGTGTTTCGGTTCCATGAGTGTAATTCCAGGCACGTTGATGGACGCAAGGTAGTGCATTGTAGGGCACGTTCCTATTGTGCGTGACTTGCGAGGCAATGCTTTGTTATAGCTGATGGTTACCACTTAACATTAGGTGGACCATCTGCTTGTTCCATCAGCTAGTTATTTTAAAAAAATCGCAGGCAATTTGATGCTTTTCTCAGAAACTTGCTTGTTTTTTTCATAACTTAATTTAGTGATTTTAGATCTTCGAGAGAGAAGTACATTAGCGGTAGTCTGCTTTATAACGGGATGCTGTAATGCAGAATGGGACTAGATAAATATTTTAATATCTATAATGAAGGTAAATACTCACTTCAGCGTCACACAATCCCTGTTTAAAATTCAACAAAATGAAAATAAATAAAAAACAAATACGATGAGCCATGATGAACCTAGTTACAGAAAATAAAATATTTTTATTTAATCACAATTTTATACTTATCAAGATAAGTATCTAGAAAAATAACACAGTGGAAGTACACAAGATGTGAAAATGATACCAATGTACATTTATTGCGTGTTTTGAAGCTGTTTATAAAGAGACATGCCATTTTTAATGTTTACGTCAACTCAAGGTCTCGGTTACATTGTACAATATTTTTCAATTATTATGATTTATTATGAATAGAATTATTCAATAGCTGTTATTTTGAGGTTCCGTACCGTAAAACGAAAAAACGATGGGATATTAGGAACACTTTTTTGCCCGTCTGTCTCTCTGCCACTTATTTAATTTTGTTTTGTTTATTTTATTACAAATTTGTGTCTTGAGTTCTATTACGAAATCAAGACACAAATTTGTAATAAAATAAACAAAACAACTTAACAGTATTACTGCATTTCTGAGACCGGTATCTGAAAAAATCTAGTCTTTAATTCAATGCAATACAAACATATACATAAAGTGGTGAATGTTTTTGTATGGCAAAAATGAAAACATCAACTTTCTTCTACGTAAATGGACGAAATATATTTTGAGGTTAAGAAAATCTCAAAATGTTGGAGGTTTTTGATGGCTGGTTTCTGAATACTCGATCAAACGTAATTTGTCAAGTCACTTGCTATTTCAGTAATTCAATCAAATTAGATAGAGATAGCAAATGACTTGACATCCGATTAGGTTTGATCGAGCTTTCAGAAACCGGCCGCAACTCGCACTTGTCTGATATATTATGTACTAGCTGGTGTGATTAGTATTTCGAGTAGCTTATATTAGCGTGGCGTAGTACATTATGTGTAACTCTAGCGGTTTTGGCAGCGCACACCAGAATAGCTCGCAGATGGTAGATTTTTTCCTACTTACTTGACACTTATCGCCATATTTTGGACAATTCACACAATATCTTTATAAATTGTAGCATATGTGTTATTCTGATGTATAAGCTGTATTATTGTAAAGTTTCATTAAAATTAATTCAGTAGTTTTTACGTGAAAGAGTAACAAAAATCCATCCATCCATCCATACTTACAAACTTTCCCGTTTATAATATTAGTAGGATAGCACCATCCAGCACCAAAGTTTGTACTGGTAGACTTCATACACTCTACATAAATACTTTTTATTAATACATTTCACGAACAACTAAGAAGATAACGAAAACTTCTCATATAATATTGAAACCACCTACATTATCTAAAAAGCGTCGAGTAAATCGTATGTGAGGGTAGAGTAATATTTCATTTCCAATATAGTTGTTTTATGTAAATGACGCCTACTTTTAAACTGCCGTAATTTTTAGATTCCGATTTCACTTTCCCCCACGTATTTGTTATCTCACTGTGAGACAAATGAATATATTCAGTTATGATTTACTGTGTGTTTTCATCCGAGTTTCTAGTATTTTATCAGTTACTGGAGCGTTTTGTTTTTGTGGAACGTAACGAGGAAAAATACTGCACAAACTTTGTTTGATTTATGTCCGTTCTTTTATTATTTGAGCGTCTATAAGTGGCAGTACGGAATGCCGTACGTAGAATAATCTCTCATTTCACAAAAAATATACCTATCGTACTACTAGCAGAAGCATCAATATTTAAGGCAGTTTCCTTTTTGGGGTTCCGTACCCAAAGGGTAAAACGAGATCATAGAAATACTAAAAAAAAAACAGAATAAAACTAGTAGTTCGCCCCGAACTGAGATCTCGTGATGCGACCCGACGAACGCATCAAAACGTTGAGTACGTAGTAGTCAGAGGCAAGTCCAAACATTATCTTTGGACTTTTTTCTGACTACCGCCTACTAACTTGGTATGGTTACCAAGTTTCAACTCTATTGGCCTATTTTTTTGAAGAGTTCCGCTGAACAGACCTTGGCTCCACCATCAGACCTGGTCGTCGTCACCATTTTATGAGAACTGAGTACCTCCTTAATTTATTTCAAGAAAAAAAAATAAGAAAAAGCAAAGGAACTAGCCGACCCGTAGAAAAACCTTGATACCAACGAAACTCTTAGAGATGGAGCTCTTGGATCGCTGGTTATCTTAATTTAACTTTTAATATTTATCTCAAAAACCGAGCGACCCAAAAAAAAAGTAAAAATTGTTTTGGGATGTCCAAACAAAGCTTTTTCATATGACATGTAACTTGATTTTTTTATGTAACTTTTTTTATTTTTGCCCCCTTAAAAATCCTCATATCTCAAAAACCCTTCATCCGATTTTACTCATATACTTACCAGTAAATTTTTCAAGTACAAGCTATCGACATATCAAATTTCATGCAGATCGGATCAACGGTTCTAAAGTTATCGCCAGACAAACATACATACATACATACATACATACATACATACATAAAATGCCAAATCGCCCAAGTTGAGACTTCGCTCACTCGATCAATAATAAGATCTTCGTTCGCTTCGCTCACTCGATCAATAAATATTTAAGGGGGCTCCCATGCAACAAACGTGTTTTTTTGCCGTTTTTATAGATAATTAATGGTATGGAACCCTTCGTGCGCGAGTCCGACTCGTACTTGGCTGGTTTTATTTGGGTTCTTTTGTATTTTATTCCCCATTTCTGAACATTTTTCGGAATACATAATCGTTAAATCAGCCTATATTTTGTATTTGACAGCCTTCACAGCTCAGTTGGTAGTAGCTCTGCCTTCTGCGCCGTAGGCCGTGGGTTCGATCCCCACCGAGAACAAACATCTGTGTGTTGAGCATAGATGTTTGTTCTCTGTCTGGGTGTTATATAATATTATAAGTATATATTTACAACAAAAAAAAGTATATATGTATATCAGCTATCCGGTTTACAAGCTTTGGCTTAGTTTGGGGATAGATGGTGCTGTGTGGAAAGTCCTCCAATATTTATATGTTAATCCAGGTTACTCACTATATTTCTTCCAAGTTTCTTCGACATCGGTCTAATGGTTATGGCGTGATTGAGCCACAAATAACCTAACATTCAAACATCGTCATTTTCGGTTTTATATATTAGTAGGGAGTTTCTTTTATCCACTGTTTCAAAAAAAAATAGTTAAATGACAAGAAGAAGAAGTAAGAAAGTAGGATACTGCCAATCTAATCCTCGTAAGTCTAACAAAGTCTGAGCGCGCTTACGACAGAGCACTTGTTGTTTTTAACGATAATTTGACGACATTTTAATCGAATATCGTACACGTCGGTCGTGATGCTAATTTGATACCACCAGCCTCATAACTCGGATTTAAGCGAAGAAAATCCCGTAGGTTTTATTGAAGACAAACACCATTTTCTTCAAAATAAATGAAGAACAAATGAATTTGATTATTTACTGACTTGACTATACTTGACACTGACAAGACAAAAGAACGTAAGCGAAACGAGGTATTTCTCGTAGAGCACCGATCTTATTTCTTGTACACACCGGCGGTGTAGTAGCTTCTAGTGTTGGGGTTTCTATTCTTTATTTCCTAGCCTAGATAATTATTTTCGAGTCTCAAACGTCAAATATGACAGAAAAGAAGCAAGAAGAATTTTATCAAAACGAATGATTACCGACTTTTTATAAATAACTTAACTTAAATCTTTTTTGTTTTAAAGAACTTTATTATTATTGATAAATAACTCAAATCTTACAGTCCACTTAGTAAAAAATTTTTTTAGTATTTAATAATATTCTTAACTTTACTTTATACAATTTATAAATGTACAATACAATTCAGATAACCTTTTTTTATATAAGTAGCCGATGGAACAAGCAGATGGCCCACCTGATGTTATGTGGTAACCATCACCAAAGCATTGCCTCGTAAGTCACGCACGATAGGAACGTGCCCTACGATGCAGTGCTCTGCGTTCATCGACTTGAGGCATACACTCTTCAAACCAAAACACAGCAACGCTGCTTGGCGGCAGAAAAAGGCAAGCTTAGCTTATTAGTCACTTGATACTGGCAGAAAATGACTCCGCAAACTCTCCAGTTTCTCAGCTGCTCCCAGCTGAAGCAATATTCTACTACCGTCTACAAATCTATTTTCGTAGACGGTTTGAACGTAGCTTAAAAGTTAGAACAAATCGAATGCACTTACAGCGTATGAATATTCAACTCCAGGGAGTCCCAAAAGTCATGGTTTTCCAAAGTGAATACAGGGATATTAAATTTGTTAAGATAATTTGCATAAAGTTATCGTATGTGATCCGTAGGTGTCACTGACAATTGAATTAAGTGGCACGTTGAAACTTCCTGCGCGTTAATTTTATTCAGTTTAAAAGTGTCATTCCTATACAGTGACGTAGCTACCGAGGGGCTAGACAGTGCCGTGCACCAGGGCCCACGAGCTCAGAGGGCCCTCCCTGACCAGCAAACCTCGTATTGAACTAGCTTAAATGTTTCCCATCATCGGAATGTAAATAAAATAGGTCACAACGACTCATGGCTACTCATTGAAATAATACATAGAAATACCCAAGTTTCGACTTCTGTTCTTGTGGGGACAATAATTAAGTATATCGTTTGATTTGATAAAACATTAAACAGATAAGTTTTAAAAGTACTAGAGCTCTTTGTCTTTGTCCTTTTTGCGCCTTTTTCTGCCACCAAGCAGCGTTGCTGTGTTTTGGTTTGAAGAGTGTGGTTGCCGGTGTAATTACAGGCACATGAGGCTTGAGGCCTCAAGTTGATGGACGCAGGGCATGTTCTTATCGAGCGTGACTTACGAAGCAATGCTTTGTTATAGGTGATGGTTACCACTTAGCATTAGGCCATTCGAGCCAACAGAACCAATACAACCGTACCTAGAACACCTTGGGAAAATAGCACAGAAGGTTGGCCCGGGGAAGATCCTGATAGGTGGAGACGCAAATGCCAAAAACACCTGGTGGGGCAGTAAGAGGATTGACGATAGAGGGGAAGAAATGGCCGGAGCCATAGAAGAGCTGGATTTGCAGGTGCTCAACGTAGGAGACATCCCAACCTTCGCGACAGTCAGAGGAAACAGGACCTACACCAGCTTCGTAGACATCACGGCCTGCACGACGGACCTGCTGGCCCTGGTTGAAGACTGGAGAGTAGATGAGGGCTTGACGAGCTCCGACCACAACGCACTACTGTTTAAAATAAGATTAGAAAAAGCAAAAGGCACAAGCATAAGTAGAACCACTAGGGTATTCAACAGCAAAAAAGCTAATTGGTGCCAGTTTCATGAGAAACTGGCCCAATTACAAAACGAACACAACATGAATACAAATGAAACAGATAAAACACATAGTAAACAAGAATTAGATCAGAAAATAGAACAGTACATAAACTTAATAATAGAATCATGCAACAACAGTATACCTAAAGTAAAATCAAATAGTAAAATCAACTTACCATGGTGGTCGGAAGAGCTCGCCGAGATGAAGAAGATGGTCGCAACCAGGAAGCGAAGAGTCCACTGCGCAGCGCCGGTTCGGAGGGAGATGGTCGTCGAAGAGTACCTGGAAATAAAACAAAATTATGAACACAAGGTAAAGGAGGCCCAAATCAGAAGCTGGAAAGAGTTTTGTGAAAAGCAGGATAGGGAATCTATCGTGTAATAGGAAGAACAACAAAAAGAGTAGAAGACTTACCACTGGTCAAAGAAGGTAAACTCCTAAGCCCGACAGAATCCGCGGAAATGCTCGCCCAAACCTTCTATCCGGAAGACACCGAAGAAAATGACAACGGGGACCACCAGCAAGTCCGAAGAAAAGCCGAAAAGGTAAATGAGTGTGATCAAGCTGAGAACTATGACCCACCATTTACCCCTGACGAGGTAATGACTGCGGTGAATCACTTCAACCCCAAAAAAGCACCGGGTCTGGACGGATTAACGGCGGACATTTGTAAACACGCAATCACACATGATCCGGGATTGTACTTATCACTGGCAAATAAATGTCTTGAGCATGGCCATTTCCCAAAAGTTTGGAAGGAAGCCATTGTAGTAGTACTTCGCAAACCGGGAAAGGCCAGCTATACAGAAGCGAAATCTTACAGGCCAATAGGACTGCTGCCAGTGATGGGTAAAATCCTGGAAAAAATGATCGTCAATAGGATAAACTTCCACATTCTCCCAAAAGTTAGCGACCGCCAGTACGGATTCATGCCCAGACGAAGTACGGAAGACTCCCTCTATGCCCTCATACACCATATACGCGCTAAGCTGGAACTAAGGAAAATCGTCACACTCATATCGCTGGACATAGAGGGGGCTTTTGACAACGCGTGGTGGCCGGTTATCAGGGTCCGACTGGCGGAAGAAAACTGCCCCAAAAATCTGAGGAGATTAATGGACAGCTACTTAACAGATAGAAAGGTGAACGTTAGGTACGCGGGCGCGGAAGCAACTAGACTCACAACAAAGGGCTGCGTCCAGGGTTCAATCGGAGGACCAATACTCTGGAACCTCATTCTTGACCCATTACTGAAGGAACTGGAGAAGCGAGGAGACTATAGTCAGGCTTTTGCAGATGACATAGTCTTAGTTATAGACGGCGAAACTGCACTGGACGTGGAACGACAAGCAAATGCCGCTCTCGCGCATGTTCAGGCCTGGGGTGTCAGAAATAAGCTTAAATTTGCGCCGCAAAAAACAAACGCAATGGTAATCACCAGAAAGCTTAAGTACGACACACCACGCCTGACCATGGGCGGGATCGACATTTGCATGTCGGAAGAGGTCAAGATTTTGGGGCTAACGATCGACAGTAAGCTCACGTTTAACAGCCATGCAGCAAACGTCTGCAAAAAGGCTGTTAACGTGTACAAGCAGCTATCGAGAGCCGCCAAAATCAGCTGGGGCCTCCATCCAGAGGTGATAAGAAGCATCTACACAGCAGTAGTCGAGCCCGTCATAATGTACGCGGCCAGTGCCTGGGCACCGGCAGCTCGCAAACTAGGTATCCAAAAGCAATTGAACGCCGTCCAACGGGGCTTTGCACAAAAAATGTGCAAGTCCTACCGAACCGTCTCCCTCAACTCGGCACTAGTGCTGGCCGGCATTCTGCCACTCGATCTCAGGATACAGGAGGCAGCCGCCCTGTATGAGACAAAGAGAGGAGTCCCCCGACCGGCACTAGGAGACAGGGAGATGGAGAAGATGGCGCCATTTGCTGAATCCCCTCACCCGGCAGAACATATGAGCCTGAAATTCATATGCCTGGAGGACCGAGAGCAGGTGGACATTCACAGCGGTTACGCAGTCAGAATGTTCACGGACGGCAGCAAAATTGAGGGCAAGGTCGGAGCAGCATTATCCGTTTGGAACATGTTCGCCGAGACCAACGCCCGAAAATTTAAACTGTCGTCCCACTGCACCGTCTACCAGGCCGAATTACTGGCCATTTGGGAAGCCACGAGGGAGGTTCTCAAAAGCCCGGAGACGAGCTTCGGTATATATAGTGATTCGAGGTCCTCACTAGAGGCAATCACAAACAACGCCTCAATTCACCCTCTAGCCGTAAAAATCCGCAGCAATCTTCGAACAGCAGTTAAAGATCAGGACAAAAATGTACTTTTGTTCTGGATTAGAGCTCACGCGGGACTAGAGGGGAATGAAAGAGCAGATCAGCTAGCAAAAGACGCAGCCCTTAAGTTAAAAACCAAGCCCAAGTATGACCTCTGCCCAATCTCGTTCGCAAAGAGGGAGATCCGATTGGGAACGTTGAACGTTTGGAACGACAGGTACAAAGCAGGCAAAACAGCTGCCATCACTAAGATGTTCTTCCCTGACGCTATAGAAGCCTTTAAGACGGTGCGACAAATTGGTCCAACTGGAGTTTTGACGCAAGTAATGACAGGGCACGGTGGGTTTTCAGAATACTTGACTAGATTCAAGTGTAAGGAAAACCCATCGTGCATCTGCGAACCTGGTAGAAGCGAAAGTGTAGCGCACATACTGTTTGAGTGCCCCGTCTTTGGCAAAGAAAGGTACGAAACCGAGCAACGTAACGACATAAAGCTAACATCAGAAAACATGTGTAAACTCATTAAAGATAAAAACAAAAGCGAAGAGCTTATCAACTATTGTATAAATATTGCAAGAAAGGTAATAATAAGGAATAAAGATAAATAATTTTTGCTGATAATATATATTACACAATATAAATTCAATCAGCAATGTATTAAAAATAAGGTAGCAAACATTATCATGTTAGAAATAAGCAGTTAAATAGGAAAAATAGATTGTAAAGCTAGAAAATAAGAAAATCAGACAAATAGATATAAGAAAGTAGAAAAAGAGAAAATGTTAAAAAGATCTTAAAACCTGTATATTAGAATAAGTTTTTTGAAAGAAAAAAAGATATCTCCCGTTTTTTAATAAAATAAAGTAGAGAAAGTCTCCGATCAAGTCAGAGGACCACCGTAGTGCCATTTTGAGATGGCGGTAGGAATAATAAAAAATAAAAAAAAAAAAAAAACATTAGGCCATTTGCTTGTTCCATCAGGAAGTTATATAGAAAAAAAAGTGTGGCGCGACTCAGGGGATCCGTAACGTTACGTGTTGTATTTTATAGTCGCGTTAAACTCTCGCTGCAGGCTCGGTCAGTGCTCAACCCAGGGCCGGATTTAGGGGAGGGCAAACGGGGCGATGGCCCCGGGGCCTCCACAAACGGGGGGCCCCCACAATAGAGACTTCGGCAAAAAATATATTTGAAATTCCAACTAGTAAACACTAGTAAACATCTTCTTTTCCTTTGATTTTTTTTTTTTGCTATTTAACCTTTACCTACAGCTGCAGTACCTACTTTGTACATACATGATTATATTAATCTTAAATAACAGAAATAATTGATTTATATTTGTTCACTCCAATCAGGCAATCAGTGAAATATCAAAATCTCAAATGGTCCTGATAAGCACTTCCAATTCACTACCCATCTTGGAGTAGTACCCCAATCAATAATGGCTGAGTGGGGTGGTACTTGCCCGCAACCTCGGAGGTTGGGTATTCAATTCCGTGTCTCGACATTTTTTTTTCTTATATATATACATTTATATTAATTGCAGTATGTGAGCAATTGGTGTTCTTCAATTCTTAAACAAATCAATTATTATTGACTAATAGGTAAGTAATTTTATTCATATTTCTGCATGCAGCAAGGCAAATAATTATTATTGTGACACAATTAAATGCCATCAATTATTCACGAACTTTACTGCATGCAAGAAATTGAAAAAAATCATAGTCGATCAATAATGTTTGTATAATTATTGAAGAATATCGATTTCGATTGTCATACAAAACCCACCTCATCGTGACAAGGAGTCAAACGCTAATAGTAATAATCGAGTCGTGAATCATGATCGAGAAAAAAATGTGTCCATTGAAGTTTCCGTGCGTAATTTCGTTAGTTGTCTATTCTTTTATTAATATATTTTTCCAAAAGCATAATTTTCTTCAACCTGTGAGCGAGTGTGAGTTTTTTTGCCCTCTGTTTTGTTTGTCCATGTGAATCCACAGTAGAATAAAAATTGCCAGTTCGGATGGGGAATTCATAGTATATTCTGCGGATTTTACAAGCCTATTCAGCCTATTTTTCGTATTTGCGTGTCGATACGAGATACGACGGCAACGACGACGGTACCTGTTTCCCCCGTTTTTTGTCTGTACGAGTGTACGACCCGACGCTGCGTTGATAAGTGTCCGCTGAGTGGCGTGCTTGTAGCAGGGAATCCCAGAATTTGATACATTCTCGTGCGTCTGAGAAGCTACGAACTTGCGAACATTGTGCAACAAATGTTTCGAAGTTTCGAAAACATTTCGAATTTTTACGGACAGACCACAGACGTTAAGACGTGAGTATTTGCATCGTTATCTTGTAATCTACAATATAAACCGAATGACATATTTCTTAACATTTAATAGAATTTATGAAATATATGCAGAGAACAAAAAAACATAAAAAACGGTTACGGAGAGGTTATGATTTATTGTTTAACATGCGTTTGTTTGGTTCTGCGTAAGTTAATCATTAAGGCGACCGAAATATCGTGATCACATGTTAATATTTATTAGGTAAATTGAGGTTTAGTAATTTAATTTTGAAATATTTTTTTCTCAATTCACTTCTGTTTTTGTCTCTTATTTTTTGAGTGCATGCACATACTCGACAGGTTTCAGTACATTGCTTGCAGCTTCTCTATTATTTTCATTTTCCATGTGATATGGATAATGAAAGCCCTTAGGAAAAGAATAGCAGTTCACCAATAGGAACATAGTCGTGGAGCTGATAGTCGAGAAAAATAAAATATTAACAGAAACACCAAAAAGAGTTACGAGCAGTGCACATGGTCCATGTGCACTGCTCGTAAATCTTTTTGTATAAGAGAATCTACTTGGTTTCACAATAAATTATTTATAGAAAACTCGACTGAAAAAATTGTTCACTTTATTTGGAAAATAATTTGGGGCGAGGGGGCCTCCGCTCCTTTGTTGCCCCGGGGCCTCTGGACCCCTAAATCCGGCCCTGGCTCAACCTATAGTCGCCTTAAACTCCCGCTGCCAACTCGGCCATAAATCATCTTAACACACGCTTAAACAAAAGGATCGTTCGTTCTCCTAAGTGCGAGAGAGAGAGAGAGCAATATGGCTGTCCGATAACTTATGACCGAGCCTGCAGCGAGAGATTAACGCGACTATAGTCGATCTATCAACTTATTTTGACACTCGTTATCCAATTCTTTTGTCGTTATCAGTCGTATAAATGACAAAATTTACTGATATAGAGATACCTAATTCGGTTTAATAAAATATATCTCCTTTAATACTAAATGTCAGTAATAACCCTCTTTTCGACAGTCGGTTAAAACAGCTGTAACCGGATTGTAAGTAGGTTAGTGAAGTACTAGAAAACAGGTTCAAAATACAAGTTTCAATGGCGTATTATGCCATTTCAACTTCTCACAACAATATGGCATTTTAAGACGCAGAAAACCGTCAAAAAAAATGCACTCGAACATTAACAAAAATTAAAGATACTTATAAAATTATTGAAGGTAGTTTCGAAAAATCGCAACCATCAAAGTTGAATTACAAAGGTATATTTATCAAATTTCTGTCTAAAAGTTTACAAAAGTACGAAAACTTAAGTTAAAATTATGTATCTTCAAAAATGTTGATATGTGCGAGCGGGAGTTGTTTGACGTTTGTCAGCCTCTTAAGTTTATACGTGTATATGTGCATGCGCAATAAGGGCAGGAAGATGATGACGATTATGCGTACCTTACATACAGACATAATAAATCGGTAGTGTTTTATTTCAGGTAAAAATAAATAATAAACAAAATATGTACTCTTAAAAATTTTATTATCTTATCGTTAAATTAGGTCTATGAACCTAAGATAAATAACCTAACATAATAGTTAATGTCATTTGTTTTAACATTGGATCTTTAATTTCTTAACTTAATAGGTAATTCATATGAGGCCAAATATTATAAGGACATTCCTCTGGTTCCTATATTTTACGTTAGCGTCTTACTGGATAATGTAAACGTCATGTTACATTATAGCCAATGAGATGAGAGATTAACCGGTGGACAACGTTCCGCAGCCAATAACGGGCTTTCGTAGAATATAGAAACTAGGTAAAGGCAATGAGTAAGTTTATTGATTTGTATCTCTTTTGCGATGCAATAATTATATACAGTGTTATTATTTTATAGTAGAAACATGTTTTTCTATATTAAGCAAATTATGTGTCTCACTGTTTGTTTTTATTAGGGTTCCGTACCCAAAGGGTAAAACGAGACCCTATTACCTACTAAGACTCCGCTGTTCGTCTCATGAACCGTGATAGTTAGACAGTTGAAATTTTCACAGATGATGTATTTCTGTTGCCACTTTAACAACAAACACTAAATAAAGACTCGCATGACTCGGCCAAAACAAACCTATCTATATTTTTTTAAATTTAACACAATTTTTCAGAATACACGGTTGCATTAGTACCGTATATCAAAATATCACTATGAGTTATTTGCCGAGTTTGATTAGAGTCCGATAATTGAAGACATATTGTTTTATTATTTTATAACATTATTACATGCCCATTTTACATCACTAACGGCTGGTTTCTCGGAGCGTAGCTCGATCCGTACTCGATCGGTAGCTCGATTAAAACTAATCGAATGTCACTCGCCATTTCAGCTTTTACATCGAATTACACATATATAGCAAGTGACTAGTTTTGATCGGGGTTTCAGAAACCGGCCGTAAGTATTTCACATGGAGATTCTAAGCTCATCGCCACTCAATAGATCAAAATGTTTTAGCGAAATAATGCAAATATCATAATATTTTCCATAACAGGCAAAGTAGAGTGCAATCTGCTCAATGATAGTTACACTTCATGGTTTTAGAAATGATTTAGCGCTCAGTCTGATTCATTTATGAAGCGTCGATACGAAAGCAATGGCTAAATTTATGAAAATTAGTGCAGAAGATTGAGGGACATGGCACTTAAACATTAGTGGTTCGCAACGTTTGATCGATCCAGTCAATATAGTGCGCCACCGAGGTGTAGACGCCTGGCCAGCCGTCCATTCCACAGCCATGGCCGAAGGAGACTATCGCCACGGACTCCCAGATGCCTTCAGGCCGCTTCCTCATGAGAGGACCACCGGAATCACCTCTGCAAGTATCTGATCTAAAGTTACCACCAGCACAGATCTGTTTGTCACTGATTGAAGCTCCGAGCCGACTGTATTTCGTAACGCATTCATCCTTTCTGAATATAGGCATCGCGAGTTTTTCCTTGACATCGCTGTTCTGACCTATAACAAAATAAGCTGGTTTATTATCCGGTTTTTTCCAATCAACATGTTTTAAAAATGTATTTTCCTTAACCGATGACATGCATTTACATTATGCTAGTGAATCCACCTTCTAAAAACGATCGCACAAACTAAAAATTGTCAATGCAAAAGTGTGTTTGCCTGTTTCTAACATTTTCACTCGTAAACCACAGAACTGATCCCAATGGAATTGGCACAGATACAGATTGGTTTCCGATGCGATTTAGTAGTATGCTGAAAAAATATACGATAATCTTAGTATATTTATCAGACAGGTCAAGGTGGATCCACTAGCTTACAATAGAATATACAAGGTGTTCCAATACTTGTGCTTATAAACTTCAGGGGGCTTAAGTACCCATCAATATGAATAACTTTTTCTAAGGTACCAACACTGTGAACGCGAATAAAAAAAAACAGCTGTTTCATACAAAAGTTTTCAACCTACCTGGCTACAATGTATGAGACAGCTGTTTTTTTTCGCGTTCACAGTGTTGGTTCCTTAGAAAAAGTTATTCATTTTGATGAGTACTTTAGCCCCCTGAAGTTTTTAAGTACAAGTATCGGAACACCTTGTATACGAGTACAATGTCACGGACATTAGTAAATTATCATCTAAACTAAATCGTAAATGAAATTACTTTTAACCTCATTAAAATATCGTGGAATCAATCATTAGTTGGTCATTATTATGCCTTTAATCTACTTTTATTACAAAGCATATATTTGACGTTGTTTCAAAATAGCAGTTAACTTCATAGTCTGCACCCAACAGCGTGCATTACAGCGTAAAACCCGAACTACTAATTGTTTAACAGGAAATGCTTACTTCGATATGAATCGAATCAATAGCATATCATACTGTCTTTGGGCCTTTGTCACTCTAAATACGGATTTATAAATAAAATCAGCCAAATATTTTGACTGAAATGATTTAATCTAATTTAAGTTTCTAACGCGACTAGAAGGAAAAGTACTTTAAATACTGGAGATAGAAAATTTTACTCAAAGGCAACATTCATTTATTTTTAAAAAGAAAGAAAACTGCATTCAAAGATTTTTTTAATTTCGTATGCTAGCCCCGGGAATTGAACCGACTAAAATTTGTAAATTAACATCCTTATGATTGACCCTAACGATCTTATAAAAGTACAAAATTCAAGTTCAAATTTAAAACACAAATATAAACTAATTATAGAATAAACAGGCTTTTTTATTTATTTATTCGTGATCACGTCCAGGAGACACCAGAGTCGATGTCTTGGTACACTATACATTTTAGTGGTTATGCAACCAGCGGGCTACCAGTCCCATTCCGTGTACGCGTCAATGCTGGATGTACTATCAAATTGGTTGTTCTTCCAAGCAAATATCGCAGGTGAGGTAAGCACCATCCATGTAGCTGCATATATGTGTTTGGTAGCGATACTGGGTTGGGCAATCGAGATCTCTCAGTGAAATAGGGGTCTTTGGTTCTAATTATTCTACTATGTAACGTAAGTACGACGTACGTACCGCTTAAGGTTTTCCCCCACCCTGCGACAAAAACTTCGTTGCCATCGTCAAGACGCAAGTCGTTGCTGACCAGGCAGATTGGCTGCACGTAGTCTGCAAATAAAAACGTGTTAAAAAATCAAGAAGCTTACAAAATAGTCACAATGTTGAATTGCCTTATTAAAATCAGTCATTAATACAAGCTCTGTCCTACGTCCATCAACTTGAGCGTGAACATACAAGGCTAAGCCTCTTGTGTTAATTTCATCAACAACCACCTTCATCTTCCTGCCCTTATCCCACGCTAAGATGGGGTCGGCACAACAGGTTTTCTTCTTCCACTCTCCTCTATCATTCGTCATCTCAGTGCTCACTCCTTTCTAACTCATATCATCTTTCACATAATAATTTCACCAACAACCACACCCTTTAAACCGAAACGCAGCAACGCTACAGGTTACAACAACGCTGCAGGCATGGTGGTACTTCCCCGGACGAACCCTCCAAAAAGAGCTATACTACACTTAAACAGATGTAATACTTACAATTATATTGAGCTCTTCGTGCAAGCCTCGCGATACCGATGTCGTCTCTCCTGCTCTTGTTTTTGTCCATATACCCTGGGTGAGCCACAGCTACTTGCACGGGTATATCCTGGGGTCTATTTGCGCAGGTGCCGTCTACGCAATCGACTTCCGTCCGTTTGTCGTATTCTCCGAGACGAATCGTCTCCCTATAACAAAAAAGATTACTTGTTATTTTCTTTTTTTTAATAAAACTAGTTGATGGAACAAGCAGATGGCCCACTTGATGTTAAGTGGTAACCTTCACCTATAACAAAGCATTGCCTCGTAAGTCACGCACGATAGGAATGTGCCCTACGATGCACTGCCCTGCGTCCATCAACTTACAATGAATTTATGTACGATACGCATCATACTAAACAGATTTTGGATTCGTGCGAGAGGGTGCGATAGTAGTTGTTATTTTATTCGCCCTACGCGCCACCAGTCATCAAATGATTATCTGTATATCGGAGTTTAATCTGATGTACCTATACCTACCATCATGGCAAGTCCAAAAGTAGTAATGTAGGGTGAAGTAAGTTCTTGACTGGAGTGCAAAATCCTTAAATAAATCGTGACATTGAACACCAAATTATACGTAACATCATAATTCATCATCATATTGATGTGACTGAATCCTTTAGTTTTACATCGCGTATTATATGCTCTTATAAGTTACCTATTATGATATTATTACGTATTTGATTCGTATTAACCTTATAGGTAAATAATAATATTACAATAGACTGTCGCGAATTTAGACGAACCGTTTCCTTGTGTTTCGAAATAAACTATATTTATTGTGTGATTTTCCTGACTAGTGCAATGCAAATGTTAATATAGGTGGGTATGACAAGGTGTTCCAATACTTGTGCTTAAAACTTCAGGGGGCTAAAGTACCCATCAATATGAATAACTTTTTCTAAGGAACCAATACTGTGAACGCAAAAAAAAAACAGCTGTTATTCATATTGATGGGTACTTTAGCCCCCTGAAGTTTTAAGTACAGGTATTGGAACACCTTGTATATATTACAGAAATAGATTAAAAAACCCTGATATCCGAAGGAATAAAAAACTGCCTCCTTTGCAATACCTATTTTGTTACAGGGTTCCGAACTCGTTGAAGGCAGGCGAACCAAAGCCGAAAATCGGGAAAAACTTGGTAAAAAATTGATATGCTGGTACTTACAATCTTCCCACTTTAGTCTCAATTTCTCCAGTAATGCAGTGAGCAGCAGTCATTACGTAACGGCTGTTGATCAGCACACCCCCACATTGATATGTTATACCACCAGTACCTAGAACAAAATATAAGCGCGTAAATTAAAAAATTGAGATAGCTTCACAACATGTATCCCGGTAGTTAGTAGTTATCCCCTCAAATATCTTAGTATCAAGTCCCAATTCAATTTTTAATGTATATATATTTATAATGTCTATGGTGTTGGAGATTAGTATGTCCAAGTATTCAATTCGGCACATATGAGTGTTTGTATTTGTGTTTATGTTCTACAAAATGTAAGTTTTTTTTTAACATAACAATTCTAGTGTGCTTAAGAATAGAAATGTAAATACCTTTATTACTCATCATTACCTATCTAAAATTAAGGACTTAATACGTAGTTAGGTAATTGTGGCTTAACCATCTTTGAGTCATAATACCTATCCATCAGATAAAATTATATCGACTCGTCAAAAATAAGTATAATTTTATTTTTAAGTGTTTTTATTTTGTTGAGTGTTGACACCGATATGCATCCGATCTTTACACTGCCACTAGTAGCTAATGTCCACCAATATTTCTTTATTACAAACTAGCGGCCTGTCCCAGCTTCGCATGGGTGGTCATAAATCTTTTGAACATTTTAGGATAAACTTAGACCGTGGGTTCGAGCCTCGCGTCTACTTATTTCATACATTTGCTCGCGCTTCTCCTTGAGTGAGTGAAATCGCACCCCGCGCGTGATCCGTGGACCCGTTAACATTTTTAATTTCGTCATATCTTTTGAATGGAATGTCCGATTTGAAAAATTTAAGAAGTAATCTATAGGTATTGAAACCGTCTTAATTATGAAATGATTTATTTGGATAAGGATTAATACCAAGGTACAAATAAAGACCCTTTTCTAGCGGAGGCATTTCACTTATTTTTTTATAATAAAAGAACACTTATTGTGACATAACTATAATAGTTAGACATATGCTGTCGCGACATTTTTTGTAGATGATGACGTGTTCTACAAAATCGTAGTACATTATTTTGTTCTATCTTCAATAGTTTTCGCAGCGCACGCAATGTAAGGTTTTTGTTTTCCACCTTGGGTTACATTATTGAAGTTTTAGTAAGGATTCCTGATTTTTTTGAAAATATAATATAGCCTATGTTACTCAGGGATAATGTAGCATTCTAATGGTGAAAGAATTTTTGAAATCGGACCAGTAGTTTTTGAGCCTATTCGTTACATACAAAAATACAAAAATACAAATGTTTCCTCTTTATAATATTAGTGTAGAAGTGTAGATGTAGATGTAGATAGTGTAGATGTAGATGTAGATATCTAGTACTATATCGCCAATCAGGGGAGGTATTTTGATTCATTCGGTAGCGGATTCGGCACGGAAAGTCATTTTTTGAATTTGGAATACGATGGCTCCTGAAAAGCCTAGTCAGAACGTGAATTTGACATTTTCACACAAAGCTTTTGACATTAGGATTCGAGATAACCAGTGACTTTTGTGTGATCAGAAAAGATCGCGTTTTCGGGAGCCATTGAATTCGAAATTCAAAAATTGTATTCCGTACCGAATCCGATATCGAATGGATCAATATACCCCCCCTGATCCCCATTAGTGCAACATCAAAAGTGAGCAGACTTGTTATTAAAACATCAGTAATACTTACGCTGGCGGTAACCTAGCAACGCCATCCATGGGAACTCATCCAGCTCAGTCTTAGTGCCTCCGTATATCCTGTCTCCATTAGTCTCCACTCCACAATTACTCCTAGACGCTGGTCTGGAGTCTTCATCGTACGGCTGTTCTATCTGGTCGGGCGATAGGCGATTGATCTTCACATTGCTGCCGTTGTCGTTGTTGATTTCATTGTTGTTATTATTGTTGTTATTATTGTTGTTATTATTGTTGTTATTGTTGAAGTTATTGTTATTCTGAAAAAAAATATCTCTGTGAGTTTGTTGTGAGTTTTTTGTGAATGTATCAAACCGCGTTTGCACTTCTATTAACATTTCATGCGATTGCACACGACTTGGTTGATGACGATTTTTCATAAATAATCACAATACGTTCAGTGATTTTATATCTTTCAAAATTTTGCGATAAGCGAGCGAGAGCTACATTATCAAGAAAAAAATTGGGTTTGAATTACTAACCCAGTTTTTTTTTATGTCTTAATAATTATTATCCGAGTGGGTTCAACTGGGTTCAAACAAAAACACTTCTGGGACATTATAAAAAATCTTGGTGATTTCTTTAAGTGTAGTAAACAGTAAAAAACTAATAAAAAAACTAACCGAGATATTTCATAGCTTTTGGAAAAAAAACATCATGAGGAAACCGGCATGTCGTAGAACCTAAAAAGTTCTTTAACATGTGTCAAGTGCACGAAAGGAGCCTCTGGAGGAGCACTTAAAATTCTTTCACCACACTGTTTCGAAAGAAACTAATGACACGACAAGAGAGAGAGATAGATTATGGTAAGTATACCAAAAACTCATATTGTCTAAGAACATTTTTTCTTACGACGCACTATTTTTGAGATTATGAGTGAACCTGCTTAGGCGTCAGGACTTTTAGTATGTTCTACTCCTAAACACCTGAACAATATATTGTTCAGGTGTTTAGGAGTAGAACATACTAAAAGTACAGAACAAAGTAAAGAACTAGTAGTTCAGTCAATGAATGAACAAAGTGCGTGAGTAGGCCCCTAAGCGATTCCTTCAATATACTGAAGGAATCGCTTAGGGGCCTACTCACGCACTTTGTTCATCCATTGACTGAACTACTAGTTCTTTGCTTACCGTTGGTTCCACAGTGTTTTGCGAAGGCAACGGCCCACAGCAAACATTGGGAACGTTGCCATTGAAGCCACATTGAGAGTTCTTCAGGAATAAGGCCACACTGTTAGGAAGAGGTTTCATGTTGAACGCTGCTACTAGTGATGGGCAGTCATAGAGAGATATACATTGACTTTGTGCGCCTAGTGGTGTGGTACATGAATCTGGAAAACAAAATAAAGCAATTGTTTATGTCGATTTTTTTTTTGTTACCTACATTTCTTGTTCTAAAAAAATAAATCCGTTGTTGGCTGTATGTTAGAAACCTAAGTATTTACATTGTATCTTAATAGATTTTGTAAAAAAAAAAACAACAGCCCTCATAGCTCATGTAGTAGCTCTGCCTTCTGCGGCCTTTTTTTATTTATTTAACAAAATCACTAATTACAGTATTCATTTTACAACATCGTGAAACCTAGTAAGGTTTGTGTCGATGTTGGCACTGACTCGAGCTGTTACACTTTTTAAACACAGAAATTATAGTAGGTTTAATTTGGTAAGTAAACTTCTTAAATTAAAGTAAGGACTTATTGCATGCATAATAAGTAAGAAGGTAAAAACAAGCTTAGATTGGGGATAGATAGTGCTGTGTAGAATGCCCACCAATATTTATTATAAAATGTAGTAGGTATTTTATTGAACTCAATACCTACAATGTCTGACAAGGGACAGAATTAAAGGTCACGCTAGAATTTTGAGGTCAACAAACCATTGAAAAATCATTTTCCTTATAAATTAAATTTGAACATTACTTATAATTTGCCCTGTCACTGTTTGCCACCATTTGCCAAATGGTAATGGCATAAAAAACTATTGCCATCTTAAGAGTTTTAGGCATTTTATAACTATTGACAGATTTTTATAAGAAGACAACTTACGTTCATCACACAAATTGTCATTTGCCATGGGCCAGTAGATATGGTTAGGAGGATTTGGAGGAGGCCAATGCCCAGAAATGGGGCATAATTAGGCTAGACAATAATATTTTTTTTATAAGGAAACGTTTATTTAGAGTAATTAGCCTAATTATGTACCAACTTTTATATTTATTAATCAAATATATAATTTTGTGTATTTTTACAAAATACTTCCTTTTCATTCATGTTTGGGCACTACCCTTTCGGTTTTTGAAAACTACAAAACAGTTAACTGGAAGAGAATGCTCTCTAGCATTAAGTACGATGCAATAATTTGTTGTGTGCAATAAATAATTTTCTATGTAACTATCTATGCTGCCTATTGAATTGTATAAAAGACGCAGATACAAAATGGTATGATATAATGATTACAACATGAAAGACTAAGAGCTGATTTCACCATGCTCTGTTAGATTAACAAAGGATTAAGGGCCGTTAAATATGTCAAAATGTACGCGTTTGATATCTAAGGTTAGATTTAACGGCCTGTTAATCCTTGGTTAATAGCTAACAGAGCATGGTAAAATCAGCTCTAAATTGTGCAAGCTCTGAAGTATAATACTATATTGTGTTCTATGACTAGATCAATCACACGTATATGGATGAGGAAAATAGCATCCGCCTTCAATTTGAAAACAAGTTGGCGTCTCGTTCTATACGTGAGAGCAATAGATCTGAGTCACCAATACAAACACCAATATTCCCAAGACCAAGAAGCGTATAGCTTATAGAAAGTTATAAGATATATTCATATTTTTATTCATATTCATACGATTGCCATTAATATGAATATTTAATTAAGACCCTTTATTTGATAAGTGAAGCTCTTCTAAAGCTTCTCTTTGAAGCGCACTTTAAATCCTTTCACCGCACTGTTTCGAAAGAACTAAGTGACACGATAAGAAGAATCAATGGTAACTCCATTCTTTTAAAACCAATAAATGAATGTATAAATAAGTTAAGTAACTTATAAGTAAGTTATGTTCCCTTGTAAGTTCCAGATATAATTGTCACTTTTGAATTTTAATGGTAAAGGAATGATGGAAGAGTACTAGAGCTCTTTGTGAAGGGCACGTCCGGGGAAGTAGTACTACCACGCCTTTTTCTGCCGCCAAGCAGCATTGCTGTGTTTCGGTTTGAAGAGTGTGGTTGTCGGTGTAATAACAGGCACATGAGGCTTAGCATCTGGTATGCCTCAAGTTGATGGACGCAGGGCAGTGCATCGTGGGGCACGTTCCTATCGTGCGTGACTTGTGAGGCTTTGTTATGTATATCTGCTTGTTCCATCAGCTAGTTGTATAAAATAAACGAAGGTTGCAATGCTGAATGAGTAGAAACAAGTGTACTTAGAAGGTGTGTAGGCCATGTGTTCAATCCTCATCGATAAAAAAACATAAATATAATGAATAGAGGTGTTTGTTTTCTGTTGTTATAAAAATTAAATAAATTTATAAATAACCTAAGTGTTTTATAATAAGTATTTATTTGAAAAAAAAGATAGGTAATAGATTGTTATTAGTAGGATATATACGTTTCAAAGTGATCCTTGTGATTCAACTGAATAAATACCTTGATTTTGAATTTGACTTGTACCTACTTTGTTAGCACCTGTTTGATTCCCTTGGTACAAGCTTTGCTTATTTAGATACTATCGAATCTTCCTGTCCTTATCCTTATTATTTTGAGCCTAGTTACTGTCGAATGTCTACAAATATTTATCACTACATAGTTTATAACAAAGTCGCTTTCTCTGTCCCCATATCTCTATGTATGCTTAAATCTTTAAAACTACGCAACGGATTTTGATGCGGTTTTTTTATAGAAAGAGTGATTCAAGAGGAAGGTGCATATATGCATAATACAAGCATGATCTCTTAGGGATAACCCAAAATAACCGTGCGAAGCCGAGGCGGGTCGCTAGTATATCATAAATTTAATAAAAATACGCATAAATACGTCTTAAAACGCGAGTCTTCACACATGTGAAGTACTCAGTGCAATATATGTAATACTGATAACCCTACCAGATAGTGCCAGACATGATCGAGTTCAAGATCAATAGATCATTGGATTATTTCCTCAATTAACATATTCAAATAATGGAAAACAAATTCAATATGTTCACTATCATATTATAAGCTCTTGCAAGGCGGGACGACGATCTGCGAAATTGAGCTGGCAAATACTGGATGAGAAGCAGATGGAACAAGCAGATGGCCCAGCTGATGTTAATTGGTAACCATCACCTATAATAAAGCATTGCCTCGTAAGTCACGCACGATAGGAACGATCCCTACGATGCACTGCCCTGCGTTCATCAACTTGAGATATACAGATGTTAAGCCTCATGTGCCTGTAATTACACCGGCAACCACACTCTTCTAGCAGAAACACAGCGTTGCTGCTTGGCGGCAGAAAAAGGCGTGGTGGTAGTACTTCCCCGGACGAGCCCTTTACTAAGAGCTCTGAGGCGCACTTAAAATCCTTTCGCCACACTGTTTCGAAAGAAACTAGTGACACGAAGAAGAAGAAGGAGACTGGATGAGAAGAGCCGAAGACGGGGCAGAGGCACAGGAAAGACCTACGTCTAGCAGTGAACTAACATAGGTGGGTGATGATAATTTTGGAGCCAATGCATAATACACTAGATGTTGCAATAACTTTAAAATCGCACCGGTATTGAAAAACTTACAAATCGTATAGGCTGTTGAGTTGATGACTCACGGTTGTAAGCACCAGGCACGGTAGACATTATGACTCATCGATGTTGCCTAATTTTTTATTTACTCCTGAGTCCAAAAAAGACCGAGAAGGTTAATATAAAATCAAAGTAAATGATGAATTCTCAGGTACCCGACGTGGTCAATGACCATGCGGCTTGAAAATGTTGTGTTTATGTATTTATGACAAGTATTTTTACAAATTATCATGATCATCATTTATGCATGAAGAAGATCTCTGCTGGACATAGGCATCACTTATACATCACCCCCTCCCTATCCATCCATCGACAATACGCAATTTACAAATACAATTTGGTAAATAAGTATTTATTTTTAATATTTTAATGAATTCAAATGTAATCTATGATCTTTATAAATCTAGAGGTGAAATACTTTTCCTTATAATAAACAACATCAAACTGGTATATCTGGTTTATAACGTAGTAGCCAACTAACTTTTAAAATTTAGGTCTGTCGTTTTATTATTAACCACCTAATAGACAAAGAACATTATGGTATCTAATAATTACTTAATGAATCTATATACGATCATGTCATATTCAAAATCAAATGACTTTAGACAGCCATCATTTTGAATCAATACCAAGCATAACAACGACCTAACTACCAAGTTTAAGGTCATCAGTAAAACCAAATCTAACAGGATGTCTACCGTGCAGATTTCAAACTTACTTGCAAGACTCCATATTAACGATGACACTATACACACAAAAAGCTTCTCCATTTTGTATTCACTGAACAATATCACTTGTTTTTGTCGATAATTAATAAATAAATAATGAGACCGCCGACGCAACAGCTCGCCCTGCGACGAGTGTACTGTTTGCCGGAGGTCAAGTTCTTCGTTAAATACTTGACGATTACGTTTTGTTGCTCCTCTCTGGGTAGCGTTTGCAGAAAAGGTTGCATCATCGAATAATCCGCGCTAAACGAGTGTAGGAAAACACGAGGAAACCAGAATTCTAACAGCAGCTATATGGGTTGCCCATAGCTGCTGTTAGAATTCTGGTTTCACGAATGGAATACTACTACAAAATTTGGGTATATGTTCTAGCATTCTCTTAATTGTGGTATATGCGAAATGTAATAATAATATATTTTATTTTAGGCATTGAAAAACTCATAAATCAGAATAAAAATAAGAAGAACAATAGGTAGATTCTTATTTCCGGTTCCCGCTTGTGTACCTATAGCCAAAACCTGTGTATAGGGCTGTATAAATTATCAACCATGCACTGTAGAATTCTAATCTAATGTACTTCTGACAACCCCCCTTAGACGTTCTCAATGAATCTGGAGTTTGCTCTTGGTACCAAGTGCCTGGGGATCGAATTTGTTTCAATAAACGATTTTTACATGGCAGCGCCAATCATTATCTTTCACTCACTCACTATAGTTAATATTAGTTACCTTTCACTTGTATTCGTAAAAGGTATAGGTATATATATATAGGTTAGCGTACTATGGCCGCCATTTACAACCACTCCACAAACATTTCATCGTTCGCACATTATGTGCCTTTTTGATGATATAATAAAATTACTGAAGGTCGTTACAACTAAGTTTCGGAAAATAGCAAAAATATGCACTCTTTTGATCCAAATAAATAAATAATCTTACCAAAAGTTAGATTAAGTACAAAAATTAATTCTCAAAAAATTATGTATTGTTTTATAACACAAATACCTTTAACAATAGGCTATTACTTTTATTTTGATGTTTGAGTCAATAGGAATTTATAAAATGATTCAGTTAATATGTTTGTATTTTTTTTGCAAACTCTACCAATCGTCATGAAAATAATATAGGCAGTATAAACACAAATAGGTATAGAACAAGTTTTTGTAGCAGTTGATGCGCGAACCTCGGGTTTACCCATTTTGCGATGTCCAAGCGAAGTGGCTATCTGTCCACTATTTGAATATCAAGTTATTACAATAACATTGACGGCTTTTGTGGGTGAGAGCTGAGCCAGAGGTGTGGGTTCAAATCCTGCACCGAGACATATGTGTTGGAATTGCAGGGAATAGTAAGAAAGGATAGTTGGAATCCTAGAGATAAAAGGGCACGGAACTTTTTTTTTGATAAAATGATTATTTAAAAATAATGGATCTATAACTTAAGGTTCTTGCCTGTTCGAGGGGTTGAATAATTTTAGATAGATAGTTAACTTTTTATTGATTGACAAATTAAGGTAGGAAATACAGTTTTCAACCAAAAATTAACAAGAAAGGCAACCTTGGGACGGACAGATAACTGAACATAAACAAAATGGTCGTAACTAATGCAAACGGCTGATTATATATTGATAATAATTTCAGTTTAAGTACCTAGATATGTTTATATTTTATAATTTATAATAATACTTTACTTATTTAAAAAAAAATTTACAAAATATTTCAAGCTTTGGCTTAGTTTGGGGCTAGATAGTGTGGAAAGTCCACCAATATTTATTTATTTAAGGACGTGGTTTCGAATGCGGTCATGCACCAATGAATTTTTCTATTAGAAAAATATGTGCGTAATAATAGTGCTCTCAAACGGTGAAGGAAAACATCGTGTGTATTCTAGCTGCTATTATGGGTTTATGACCTGTCATGTGGGGTATGTCAGGGGCGGTATATATTGCGCTTCCTCTTAGTCAAAGTCAAAAGGTATTTATTCAATAAAATCACAAGGATCACTTTAAAACGTCTTAAAGTAAGGTGACTCTATCTAGGTGCCAGTTCCACGTGACCAAAGCCTAGAAGCCTTATCAATTCCTGTTCGTTTCAAATACACCCATTATGCTGGTTACTGACGCAAATAACACTTTCTATAACGTATTAACCTAATAATGACGTCAGTCAACGCTTCGAAGTATTTCATCTCCAATTTTACTGACTTGTTTCTATTGCATGGTTTATTCAAACGGTTATCAGCTGAAAAACATAACTTTTACCTCATTTTTTGCGGTAACGGAAAACCAAAAAGTTGTACCTAAGCATTGCATGGTATTTCCTCAGATCCCAGATCCCAAATCTCAAATCATTGAGCAAGTGAGCGAAGCGAACGAAGGTTTAGTGGCATTGCATTTGGCATTGTATGTGTGTATGTATGTATGTACAAAGTTAGCAAGTAAGTAGGGAGCTGCCAGAGGGCCATCCAAACATTGTGTTTGGCATCAATATAAGACTGGAACGGGCACCACGAAATCTCAAATCGTACAAAATGTTAATCTTGATTTTAAAATGTTTTAGAGCATTCGTTGAGAGCAGTGGTGATCTAGTGGTAGCGGCCCCGCCGTCCGATTCTAAGGTCGTGGGTTAAAACCGGTCGTGCACCAATGAGTTTTCTGTTCGAAAATGTATAAGTATGCTCAGTGCCAGTACTCTCCAACGTTGAAAGAAAATATCGTGAGGAAACCGGCATATCGTAGAAACTAAAAAGTTCTATGATAAGTGTCAAGTGCTCGAAAGAAGCCTCTGCCTGAGGTGCACTTAAAATCCTTTCACCACACTGTTTCACAAAAAAACTAGTGACACGGTAAGAATAAGTAGAAGAGCGTTGGTCCATCCGTATGTTTTTGAACCCGCTAGGCCACCACGCCTTTTTTTGCCACCAAGCAGCGTTGCTGTGTTTCGGTTTGAAGAGTGTGGTAATTACAGGCACATGTTGATGAACGCGGGGCAGTGCATTGTAGGGCACGATCCTTATTTAAGGCCTCATAAGCAGGATAACATTTTCTGTTATGCTAAATAAAACATTATCAAACATTTTGGAATTTCCCTGATCATCACGAAAATTACAAATTGCGTTCATGATGCAATTTAAATATAATTGGTATACCTACTTATACACAGAATTTGCTAAACAAAACTTTTACAAAAAAACAGCAGCCAGATTCTTGGTGACGCTTCTGAGTGGCACTGATTTGGATCTGATAAGCTGTCTCTAGATTATTCGCAACGGTCTGCAGATAGATCAATAACTGTTTCATGTACATTTTGAGCTTACATTACGAAACTTACATCTAGTAATTTTCTTTGTAAATTAATTGTTATAATACCTTTTATTTTAAAATTAAAGTGAAGCAGCTGCCTGCTTCTTCGCGTAGTAATATGGGTTCCCTATTCTAACTCTCTCTAACTTTTCGGGATGAAAAGTA